>CM043718.1:31989154-32589154 GCA_023969325.1 Oryzias curvinotus
CCACCCCAAATGCAGGTTTTCAAGCTTTTCCTCCTGTTTCCAGTTTTGAAATGTATCTTTTAGTCCAGAACCCCCAACTGTTTGTCCCTAGAGACAATTCAAACACTTTTTTTTAGAAACACTGGATCCTTTGGGAGTTTAAAACTGCAGTAAAACATCACAGTTGGTCAGATATTGTAAAAAGGGTTGGCAGAATAAAGTAAAACAAGAGAAGCAAAAGTGACAGTTTTTAAAGGGAGAGAACACCATAAACAGTGTGCAATCTATACAGAATAATTGGAATTTTTGCGTTAAATCCTATTTTTAGAGACAAAAATGAAAAACAAAGACAAAAAACAAAGGACACATGACATATGATGGGAAAACCGAAAGGATTCATAAATGGAGAATTTACAATAAATACACAAATAATCTAGTAAATGCAGCAGTTTTTTCATGTATCAGTATTTTATCATGAAAAGTTCATCCGTGGGTAAACAAAAGCATTTTTAAAACCACAAACCCGGAGAAATATAATGGAGTATTGGGGCCGCCATAAAAGAAAAGTAGATAAATAAATATGAGAAATAAGTTGTAAAGAAAAGTCAACATCTTACGAGAATAAAATATAAAATCATAACATTTTGACTTTTACTTACAATTTGAAAAATGTGTTTTCTTTTTTTCTGTAGTTGTATGACCTTATTCTTGTACATGTTAACTTTTTCTCATAGTTGTTTTTTACTAATCTTTTTTTTAACTTCATTTTCATAACATGTTGACTTTTTTCATAATTTTATGACTTTTTCCTGATAGTTTGAGTTTTTTCACCATAATTGTAACCTTGTAAAACTGTGTCAGGAAGGGCATCCGGCGTAAAAACAACAACGACCAAACCAAAACTCTTGGCAGAAGCCAAAACAACAGTTTACGACTTTTATCGTAATATTTTTGCTTTCTCATAATTTTACTTAAGTCTCGTAAAATGTAGACTTTTTCCTCATGATCTGATGACTATTCGCTTAAACTTCCCCTTGTGGGCTTAATAAAGTTTAATTGAATTGAACTGGATTGATATTTTTTATGTTTTCTCGTTCATGGTGGAACCAATTCTCCTTAGAGAAACGCTGGATTTTCCACAAACATTTGTCTCCATCTTGCGGTGGTTGTCTTAGAAACCTGCCGTATTGCTGTGGTCACCATGACAACATTTTATGTGTTAGCTCCCATGAGGTGGAAAAAAAAAGTTAATTTACGAGAAAACAGAATGAAAAGAATCTCAAGGGGGACATTTTATCAACAGGTTTTTTACTAAGATGCTACTGCTGGGGATAAACGTGACGGATTTTCAATAGAAAATAAACCCCATTGTGTTTTGAAAACAAAAGTTGAGAGCTAGCGTTAGCCTGACGCTAAAGCGGAAACCACGGCGGACTCACGCGGCAGTTTCTGCTCCGGAGTCCGGCTTTTCATTGTCGTGTCTGCCGAACACTGCGGCTCCTCTCATGACCCGGTGCAGAGCTTCGCATGCGGGGCAGCGCTGCGGGCGGAGGTTGCGGGGTTCACACCGGGGAGCATCCTGTCCGGGTTGGTTTCCACGGCCTTGGACGCTGACGTCACGCCGCCGTCTTTGTCAAAGACGAAGCCGAACGTCCGCGCGGACGCACAACAAACGCTCGCGCGGAGTGAAAGGGAGCAGCACAAGTGTTAGCGCTTTCAACAACAACAGAGCAGATGGTAGCAGTCTGACATGAGGACAAAGGAGGAGCAGACGGAGCCGCAGATTTCACGAAGGGATGAGGTGTCTAACTCCCAACAGAAACACATTATTAAGACCTGGATAAGCGCATTAGTCTCTGCTGGATCTGTAACAACTACATCAACGAGGGCTTCAGATATGACAACTGATCATCGGTTGGTGTATTTCCACTCCAGATCCAGAACTTCTCCTTCCATGGAAAAGACAACCTTCCAAACTGTTGTATTCCATAATAATGCATGCTAAAATATCCATTTGTATTTGTATAAGCGTGAAAATTTTAAAATTAAAATCCTAAAATCATTCATTTTGGTCTTACTTTTTCCTTATATCTTTAGTTGAAACGGGTCTTCATTCTTTGACTACACGCATTAAAAATTGTATTTTTGTACACTTTTTACATACGGGCACAGTCACTATTGAGTGTAAACAATATTTTTAAAGGTGTTAAATAAAGTTACTCTGAATATAAACATGGGAGATTTTTTGAAAAAGAAACATTTTTTTTTGGTTGAGCTCCTTCTCTTGAAAAGTATAGAAAAACAGGAATAATCATTTTTTCTTTCTACATTTAATATGATGAAAACAAGGCTCTGTACAATCCACCTTCGCAACGCGTACAATTATTTTACAATTTGTACATATTAAAGCGTGGCACTAGCCTGCCTCCAGCTGTTCAGAATGCAGTGGAAAAGGGAATCTATGAAACCTGCACCGCTAGGCACAGAATATTGAATGATCAATTGGTCTGATTATGCTGCGGCGTCACTGAAGGCCAAACATCTATGGAGTGGTGTCTGGTATCTGTGATTGACCCATTTATTCATAAAGGCATGCTGTGAAGCTGTAGATTTTTTTTGGCTGCTGGTACAGACCTGCTCACGCTTTTTCCTGTTTTAGTCTGTGCTGTGCTGAAGGACGAGTGTCGCCCCCTAAAGACAGAAAACTTGCAGCTGACGTGAAGCTTTTAAATGTTCCGTTAAACAAACATTGTTTGGCGGCTGCTGTAAACCGGGTCTGTATCAGGGAACACCTCATCTTTCTCTTGAAGTCTAAAAATCCTCTTTGAGGAAAAGGCTGAGACGTGCCGATCTGTACAACTATTATTGTGTCACAAAATACAAACATAACACATGAACGTCCACGTTTAAAACAGAGGGGAGTCCCGATGTTTTTCGGATCTCCACGTCGTCACGAGTCGAGTGACTGTCCAAAGACTCAGCCAGTTTCCTCCAAAGGCCACAAAAAGCATTTTTTTTATACAAAACTACATCCCACTCCTCTCACTTTACTCAGCAGAAGTCTAATAACTCTAGAAAATGTCACCATCTTTTGCAGAATTATTCTTCACAGGTTTATGTGGAGGACGTTGTTGAAGCTTCCCAGTGTTTCCCAGAATCAGTGACGAAAGCAAGTCCGACTGGACTTAACCAAGAAGCAGTCCAGACCACAGAGCGGGCTCTGCTTTCATTGCCATTAGCTTTCATCACTCGTTATGCTACGTAGGTGTACACTTTGCGGTCCTCTGGTGTTCTCGCCAAGTATTCCCTCTCAATGAGTCCTTCAATGCGCTTCTTGATGACAACAGGACTAGGAAGAAACCGCGCTCGCAGCTGCTGTGTGACCTGAGAAGACAGAACAAGCACCAATGAGGGACATGACGCGTAAGAAGGACTGTGTTCACCAAAGAGCAGAAAAAACAACGGAAAGTAGCACCTCAGAACTAATGTGTGAACCGACTGACCTCTGCTACAAGCACATTGTGCTGCATCTTCTTTCTGGACTTCATGATGCGAACGATGGCGGCTTCAATCTCATGCTTTCTGTCATCGTCCACTTTCTGCCGGGTCTCCTTCCTTTCTGGGTCCGACTCTCCCTGTTTAGCAACCACTAGAGGATGGAAAAAGACGTGTATGCATATTAGAAACGATTAAATACAAAAACGGAAATGTGATTGTTAAAGCGGTGGTCCCCAACCAGCCTATGGTAAAAACACAACCTACATTTTTTTTTCTGTTTATTTATACACTGATCTGAAGGGAGTTTTATTTTGGGAAACTTCTGGATTCCCTTCACTACATAAGAGGATTAAGATCAACTGAATCTGAAAAAACTGAAGGCTAAGGAAAAAAAAAAAAAAAACACAAATCAAACGGCAATTTAAGTTTTCTACAGACCAGTTCGTGAAAATACCATCTGACAGTAAACTGGTCTGCAATAAGGAGAATATCTTGGTGATTTGAAATTAAACTGAAGTCAGATGAAACAGGCAGAATCCCAATTGCTTCCCTACCCCTCTGGCTCCTCTATTGCTCCAATTGTAGGGGCATTTGAAGCTGTCGCGGTGTCTAAATGCGTTTTTTAAGGAGCAGTAGTGACTTGGGGCTGACGATCCCTGCCAGTAGGATGATCCATGTCACGCTTATGGTGCGGAAGAGAAACTCTTTGCTTCGTGTGTGTGTGTGTGTGTGTGTATGTGCTCTGAAGCACAGAAGTTTACATTTAAATGCAAGTATTAAGCTTTTGTTTTTGCATAATTAAAACTAACATTGTTATGTATTTTCCGAGCCCTCTCAGCTACACGCCAACGTAGCTGTTGATGTCATCGAGCAGTATCAACATTCCAATTTGAATCCACTGTTTCTTCCATGTCTCCCCCCTTGGAGGGATAAATGTAGAGGGGGAAGCAGAAGGGCTAGGGAAGCAATTTGAATTCGGTTCAAGTTTTGTTTTAGATTAGCATAATGTCATTGGCTGCAAACAGGAAACATTTGAAGCAGTGATGGAGAGGAGGTCACTGAACAAGCTCTTATCCACCATGGAGAACCCAGAGCATCCTCTCCACCCTGTTCTGGACAAACAGCGGAGCTCCTTCTCTAGGAGGCTCAGACAGCTCCGCTCCAAAACTGTCCGACACCAGAAATGCTTCCTACCAAACACAATAACACTGTACAATCACTCACAGGGTAGCAGATAACTGCACATTTTTGCTGGTACTGTTTGTAAATGACTCTTTAAATTATACAGCCTTATTTGTTTACATTCATTTTACTTTTTTTTTAAAATCTATTTTCTCTTATGTCTCTGATTCGTGTTATTGCTGGTTTCAAGAAATAATATGCTCTTGAACTACAGAAACTCTTCTAACCATTGACACCATCGACAGAATTCTGACACATTCTGAAGCTGTGAGCCGGCATGCAGCACTTGACGGCATCAAGCTGCTTTTCTTTGGGTCAGAATGAGCTGACGTACACTGACTGCATAAACCTTTCACTGCTGTAAAGTGTTGCATATCGGCTGCTTGTCTCCGCTTCCCAATCCGCTGGAATGACGTCATTTACGTAAAAGTTTAAAGACTTACGGTAACTCAAAGAACTTCAACACTGAAGCTAAAGCTTTGGTGTTAAAAGGTTAATAAAGTGCAAAGCTAATATCTTTCAAAGCATAAGTGGAAAGTAAGACGAGGCTAAATCTTTTAAACTCCTTTTGTGTGGTCCACGTTTCAAACCCACATGACCATGAAGATTTATTTAGCGCACCTGTCTGGATTTTTACGCGGTGAAGTTTCGAAGTAAACTGGTCATTGACGGTAAAAACGTGTCCGTTTTCAATTTCCTTGGATTTGGGCTCCTTGGTGAGGACTCTCTGGGTGGGTTTTCCACAGGCCAGAGACTGCAGCGCTCGCACCAGCTCCCTCTCCGGGATGTCCGTCTCCTGCTGGATCTCCTATAAAGTGAGGAGGACAAGTCTGCTGTTAGAAGACAACGCTCCTCAGGAGTTCTCCGCACACAGGTGGAATTATGGGAAACAGGAAATGCTGAGAAAACAGGCCAGAATTGAAGAAAGTAATACTCAGCTGTGCTTTAAGATAAGATTTTATATTTGCTTTTGTGAAATAGGACCAAAATACAAAGTAAAGCAATGGTTATTTTTTAAAATTTAGAGATTACACAAATGAACTTTTTATTAAGTCAGGCTTATTAAAACGTAAAAATGTAATTGAATTGCAGACCTTAGTTATGTTTAAAGCCAGAAACAGAGATTTACCAAAAGACCTACAAAAGCTTTTTATTTTTACCACAGGAGATGAAAATCATAGGAGAAAATCTGATTTCAAACAACAGATTGCTCGAACAACATTAAAGCAAAAGTGTTTGTCTATAGCAGGGGTAAAAATGTGGAATTCCCAGGAGAATCAGTTAAAAAGTTGTCAAAATATTATCCAATTTAAACGGATGTATAAAGCTAAACAAATTAGTTTGTATAAACTTGACTGTTGAATTGAATTGTTGGAATGTATGTATTAAATGAATGAATGTGTAGTGGAACTGTCCATTGTGAAATCTGAGTACAGGTGATGGTGTGAGAAATGTAAATGTAATGTTTAAAAGGGAGCAGATAATTATAAGAATTGTGTTCTTCAATTCTGCTCCCTTCCAATCATGAAAAGTTCAATATGTAAGAGAAACATGTAAACATTTGAACATTAATTTTCATGAAAGGAACAAATAAATATATGAAAAATGACCTGACTCTCTCCGCTGCATCAGTCTTTGACTTACATGAGATAAATGTCAGGTTTTTCCTCATCCGTCATGTGTTTTCAATGCATGTTATCTTCGTAAAGCAGCCATTCCAAAAGCTAAATTGAGACCTCCAAGCTAGCAAAGTTAATAAAAAACAAACAACTTCGGAAAGATTTTTTTAACACAGAAAAAAAGCTAAAGTACAAACAGAAGAGCCTTAAACATCAAAATAAAAGAAGTCTGCAATTAACAGACAAAACCAGAGGTCCTTTATTATGACAGTTACACCAAACCGGCTCTGTATATTATTCAGCAACCAGCTGTCTAATGCTTTAAGGACTCTGCTAATAAAGTTGCAAACATGTTAAATTCCTGTTTATCACTATATTGATGTTTTGTTTGATTTAGCTGTTTTAATCCACCACTTCTAAAAAGTCAGATGAGGCAGAAGATCTGGTATTCAGCTTTCTATCGAACAGTTAAAGGTAAAGTTAAGAGAAAATCTGTGGTATCATAATGTTTCCTACACTAAATACAGCTTACATAGAAAGTTTAAACCAGCTGCACCGTTGAACAGTGAGTTAAAAATCTGACGTCATCTTTAGCCTCGTACAGGTCGGCCTGAGAAATTCTTGTCTGACGTTGGACCGGTCAGTGGCCTGAAAAAGGTTGGAGATCACTGATGTAGAAGCTGGAAACCCGTTTGGGAAAAGATTCCAAAACAAAGACTGAAAAACATAAAAGTCATTTCTACTGAGATGAAATGACCTGTGGCCTTTAGTGACATTTACAGGGAACACCGATCTCATTTTTATTGACATCTTATGAGAAAAATAAAACCATTCCAGCCTTTAAACCACAAAAACACACATTTAGATGAAAATGGTTCATGAACACAACATTCTCATTTCCTGTAACAACATTTTAAACGGATACGCCGTTATGCAACACTTGAATGTTTTATGGTTTTGTCTCAAAGCAGATTTCGGCTGCTTTTTCCACTTTGACGACACTCCTGCAGCAGTTTACCTCGAAGGTGGACTTCTCCCTGTTGTTGAACAGCATGAGGATGGTCATCTGAAAGGTTGACACCTGCAGGATGTGCTTTCTGGTGTTAGAGCCCGTCACCTGGGCTCCCCCAACTCCAACCTCCGACCCGTCCTCCTGTTGTAAGCAAAAGCATATTTACTCCGACTCGTTTCCACAGAAATAAATCCAAGCAACTACGTTATTTAGTATTATCAATGAAAAGAAAATTATGTTGCTAAAAAAAAGATGTAAATCCCTCATATTGACGGACATAATTGGTTTAGCCTTGTTTAAATGCCGCAGAGAGTGATCATTCTTAAGAAAAAATACTACTTACAAACAGAAAGACCTAAACAATTGAAATGAGTCAATAAAAACACTCATAAAGCAGCATTTTCTGTTAAAAAGAGTTTTTCTGCTTCCCTGGAGGCATTTACCTTCTTGATGGGACCATAGAAGGTGGCATTTAAATCCGCTGAACCCATGTGATGCTGCAGGGTGAGTTGTCTCCCACTGTGCTTACCAAGGTAAAACCTGAAAGCGGAGCAGAGTCATGTCAGGTTCCTCTCTCTGAGAGGCGAGTCAATGGAGGACAGTTCACTGTAAGGATAGGTGGGCATCAGTTTGGTTTCAGAGAATACACTGAAAAAAGGAAAGAAATGGACAGCTCCGTCGTAGAGCTGCGGACATTTTTATGCTAATTTTTTTTACACATTACAAAGATGCCACCAGCTTGAAAAACATCCAAAACTGGACTGTAACATCAGAAAGATAAAATGGACCAGCAGAAAACATTATTTAAAGGAAAAATTAAACTTTATGCCAAATTATTTGTTCTTATACTCAGTATCAACAATCAAGTTTCTCTAAAATGTAATCAACCTTTCAAGCCTTTAAAGCACGACTTCTGGCTTTTTAAGGTTTTCAAGAACCTGTAGGAATTCTGTAGACCACAACAGAACTCAGTTGAAATCAGGAAATGTTGATCTCCTGATCCTATTTAAAATGCAAACACTTGAGATTTTGAATCAGCACACATTCATACAGCACGATGTTCAGTTTATGATTTTCCTCTTGGCTGATCCGCCTCTCATTGTGAACGTGGGGTTTCAGCGTTACTTAAAACCACTTAAAGATCAGGTTAAAACAAACTATTACCTCTACACTTCAAGTTAAAACTGACCGCTATCCTTTAACAATGTTGTGTTTTAAAAACATAAAAAATAAAGTTGGAAGTTAGTGGCAAACCTTCTAAAGACTTCGAATGCATGCCGTGGCGATGGGGGAATATTGCACTTGGGTGTTGCTGATTGTGTTGGCCAGTAGCCTGTGGTCAAGACTCTCACAGTGAGATCAACTCCTCCAAGAGACACCTGAGTTAAAACGAATCAATACAGACAGTTCAGGTTTCTCGGTTTGAAGACATACGACAGAACCCTGACACAAACTTGGTGCATTTGTGAAACCCTATTCAAACGTATTGATACATCTTCTAACAAAGGCAGATTTCGTGTTTTGACCGTTCCAGACATAAATCCCTTTGTTTTTAGTTACAAATACAGTAAGATGATGCAAAGACTGCACTTCCAATGGCTAAAAGCCAAAAGAAAACACTCTGACAAGTAGAAGCATATAGAAGAAACACAGTTGGAAGAATTATCTGCTCCATGTAACTCAGGTACACAGCAGTCCTGTCAAACCAGACGTCGATTACAAAGTGCAGAAAAAGGCAAAAAAATGACAGAATGAGTGTGTAGTATCTTGTATTTTTAGTGTGTTTTTTCTGTAGCAGACATGTCTTGCCAGTAGCGTGGCACGTAGTGTCCACAGTGTCGTGTATTGTAGCATGCCGTGTATTGACCGTAGTGTGGCGTGTATTAGCTGCAGTTGCACAGGTAGTGCCTGTAGAGTAGCGTGTATTGTAGTATGGCGTGTACCATCTGTAGTGTGGCTTGTACCGCCCACAGTGTGGCGTGTACCGTTCATAGTGTTAACGTGTACTGTCCATAGTGTGGCGTGTACCGTCCATAGTGTGGTGTGTACCGTCCATAGTGTGGCGTGTACCGTCCATAGTGTGGTGTGTACCGTCCATAGTGTGGTGTGTACCCATCTATAGTGTTGCGTGTACTGTCCATAGTGTGGCGTGTTTCGTCCAAAGTGTGGCGTGTACCGTCCATAGTGTGGCGTGTACCGTCCATAGTGTGGCGTGTACCGTCCTTAGTGTGGCATGTATTGTCCAAAGTGTGGTGTGTACCGTCCATAGTGTGGCGTGTACCGTCCATAGTGTGGCGTGTACCGTCCATAGTGTGGCGTGTACCGTCCATAGTGTGGCGTGTACCGTCCATAGTGTGGCGTGTACCGTCCTTAGTGTGGCGTGTTTCGTCCAAAGTGTGGCGTGTACGGTCCATAGTGTGGCGTGTACCGTCCATAGTGTGGCGTGTACCGTCCATAGTGTGGCGTGTACCGTCCATAGTGTGGCGTGTACCGTCCATAGTGTGGCGTGTACCGTCCATAGTGTGGCGTGTACCGTCCTTAGTGTGGTGTGTACCGTCCATAGTGTGGCGTGTACCGTCCTTAGTGTGGCGTGTTTCGTCCAAAGTGTGGCGTGTACCGTCCATAGTGTGGCGTGTACGGTCCATAGTGTGGCGTGTACGGTCCATAGTGTGGCGTGTACCGTCCATAGTGTGGCGTGTACCGTCCATAGTGTGGCGTGTACCGTCCATAGTGTGGCGTGCAGTGTCTACAGTTCCATGTGTAGTGTCTGTAGTGTGGTGAGTTGTGTCCGTAGTGTAGCATGTATTGTCTGTAGTGTTGTATGTAGTGTCTTCCTCACCCCTGTTGTCTGTAGATGTTGTCTAAATTCATCCATGGTGGTGTTGGAGATGCTCATGTCCCGGAACATTCCTTCCAGTTTAGAGGTGAACTGACAGCCACACTCAGTCTGGAGAGGTGGGGAGTAGAATTACATTAAACCAAAAACCTTTTGTGGCAAAACAACAAAAGTAACAGTAACACTGTTCACAGATAAGCACTGCTTTGAACATGAAAACTAATTTACTCTTTCTTTAGATAGTTTTGAGGAAAAGTTTACGAATTTAGCAATCGTGATTTATCAGAAGATTTTCTGTGATTAATTGCATCAATAATTGCAAAATGATAATGAATTTAAGTGTGTTTGATGTGTTTGATTTATAACAGCTTGGTTAAAAAAAAAGATTAGCATTGTTTGCACTTAATATCCAAACTGCAATCAGAACATGATAGTCACCGTCTGAACAAGATGTCAAGACTTCAACATTTATTTTGTTTATTCCATTACTAAAAACAACAAATGTTTTTTCTTGTATCTGTGAACATTTCATGTTCAAGTGTACCTATTGGAGAGAGATACAACAAAATCATAGCAATGATTTTCTTCCCATGGAACATTTTAGTTTGCTCAGTCGCAGTCCAGTGACAGGAGGGTGGCAGGAAGGTAGAAGCGCTATAATTGACTGATAGGGCGGTCTCCAAGGTCCTCAAAACTGTCTGATGATGGGCCCATTTCAGGCTGCCAACCTCCAGTCACCCCCCGCCCCCGTGCTGCTGTCCCACTGCCACCTTCAAATTGTTAGATTGTACGGTAGCAGTGCAGACACTAGACGAGGGTTGTTGAGATGGGCCGAGGGGTGGCAATTCTGGCCACTGTGAGCCCTGCATATGAAGACTCTTGCTGTGGTTGAACCGCTTGGACATTCATTTTTGCTTTTTATCTAGCCCGGGGCAGCTGGTGGCACTTGATATTGGCGGCCGCCATCTGAAGACATTGACACATGTCCAATCAGAGCTGGTGCCGACCTGCAATCCGTCTGCCACCGCCCAGCTGTGGTGTCTTCCTCGCCTGACTGATGGCTTCTGTCTGCGTTCATGAGCACGGCAACGATTTAAAAAAAACAACAAAAAACTGCACAGTGGCAGTTGTATTTGTGACCGTAGCATTAACACGTTTTTTTTAATTTTTTTTTTTTTTTACTGTAACAAAAGCAGCAAACAATCTTGTTTAACATCGATGATAAATCCTCAGCCACCACAGAAATTAATATCCAGTTTAGCTTGAGGTCCCCAACACTAATAATAGGAAGTCTGGTTCTTTTCACTGACTTTGACTACAAACCTACACTCTCCATTCTCCACTAATGTAACCGAGAGGCAAAAGCTACACACCAAGCTTATAAATAAATAAATAAATAAATAAGTAAGCTGTTATGTATTTGGAACAATAAAATATGTAAACATGGACAAAATATACAGAACATCAGACTTTCTGCTTACCTTTAACTTTGAGATCATGTTTTTTTCCGAATCATCAGAGACGCTTTTGTTGGTGAGCAACCGTCGTGCCAGATGCTGCTTGTAGTACCTTTCAAACACGTCTTTCTCCTGCATGAAGCGGAAGAGCACCATCGCCTTGTCCAGTATGGACTCCACCTCCTGCTCTGTAAGCTGATTAAGATAAAAAAAAATAACCCATCAGCATCAAACTTTTGAGTAAAGGAAAGATGCAGCTAATCATGTCACAGAATGCTAAAGCTAGTCTCGAGTTTCCATAAAAAGTGTCACGTAGTAAATGACATATTGGCAGATTTCTCTTTCTGAATGAACAAAAAACATGTACAAAAACATCACAGAATCTCAAATACATCATGAAAATGTAAAAAAAATATACATAGACATTTACATTCATTAAAAAACAACCTACAGTAAAATCTCTGAACATCAAAATAAAAATAGTCATACTAGAAAAGGAATTTGAATTAATTTGTCCAGACATGTTTTTTTGTAGAAAAACAAACTGACCCCTTTCACACCCTTCTTGAGTTTGTCGTCGATGAAGAGTGAGAGGTACTCCGGGGAGCGAGAGTTGAGGTTAAGGAAGTACTCAAAATCTCCTGCAATTGTTTGTTTGAAGAGTCTGTCGTTATTGAAGGACTCCTGGAGAAAACGGTCAAATCGGGACTTTAGGTCCAGCAAACCCTGCAACAAAGAGGCAGAAAGACCGGGAATAAAACAGCTGCAATCCTAATTCAAGTCTAATCTGGTCTCAACTGGGTTTAAATGAATTCAAACGTAACTGAACTGTGTGGGAAACAAAGTTTTTGTGAGGGGTTTGGCTGCTACTAAGCTTCTGACTCAGAATATTTTGTCGCTTCAGCTGCATATTGTGTGTATAAAGTTTTCCGTTTCTTTACTGCATAGTAAAACTTACAATCCACTAACTCCAAAAATGCTCAATCATTTGCTTGTTTTTGTGCGGCTGAAAAAAACAGAAGCTATTTCCACACCAGACAAAGAGAGCAAAGAGACTTTTTGCAGAAGCTTTAGGAACACAAAGTCTTTCAGGAAGAAAATGCCTTCTCTTTAAATCACAACTGAAATATCAGTTACATGGTTGTCCCATTGGAAAAATAGCTTTAAACCTGCCTATCTGAGTCGCAGACTTCTCTCCTCTTTGTCGGGTACAATGAAAACACCAGAAACACCAGCATGAAAATGTAATCAGGGGTTCCTAACAAAGTTACACATTAGATAGAACCTTTCCTTTGCTAATATCAACTAAACTGCTGATCTTGCTAATAATTCCCGTGAATCAATATGGGTATGCAGCAAGACCAAACTTTTTCTCTGGACGATAGAAATCTTTTTATACGAAATTGCCATTTACATCACTGTTAGGCAAGTTACGCTACTATTTTATGTCAAAGTGAGCCTTGTGCAAGAAAAGCAATGAATTAATACAACTAAAAAAATGGATGACAACCAGACAAGACAACCAATCAACCCGAACCAAGGGCCTTTTACCCAACAAGGGGCAGAGCTTCAGTCATACAGATAGGTGCTTTAGACTGACAGGGACCACACGATGGTTATTTGGAATGTATGCTGGACTGTGGGAGGAAGCCAGAGGGCCCGCAGAAAACCCATGCATGCAAGGGGAGAACCCGCAAACTACACACAGGATGGTCCAAGCCGGGATTTGAACCATAAACATAAATGTTAAAATTTCTCACACATTATTCGCTAAACCAGGTAGGTTAGCTATGAGGAAATTCTGACTCAGCACAACATTCAGCTTGAAGAATACAAGGTGTAAACAGAGGAGAGATTGATCTTGTTCTGCAGCCGCTTCAAAGCTCTGGATTACTCTGCCTCCTGGGTCACTCCCCCACAGTTACATCTCATTTTTTTAATACTTAAAGAAAAAAACAAGGTTTAAATAATACCTAAAAACTAGGGCTGCACGATATGAGCAAAACTTGCGATATGCGATATGAGGGGTCAATGTTGCGATGACGATTTATTTTGCGGTATATAAACAAATAGCAAAACAACCAAAAACATCAGTACCATTTCATTGAAACAGTTTAAAAATTATCCTCCAAATGACCCTTGTCGACGTAGGAGGCAAACATCTAAAATAAAAGGGCTCATCTGATTAGTCAATTCAATTCAATTCAATTCAATTCAATTCAATTTTATTTGTATAGCCCAAAATCACAACAACAGTCGTCTTCAACAACGTGAAGGGGTCAATCCAATTGGTCAAATGCATAAATGGATTTATTTTATTCGTTAAATGCTTCAAGCTGCCATAAGATTGTTTTAGTACATTTAAGGTAACTATTTATTGCGATTTTTGCGATATGGATATTGCACAGCTTGATATTGCGATAACGATAAATTTGCGGTATATTGTGCAGGCCTACTAAAAAACACTATGACCTTCCTTATTATTCTCTCTACCTAAAAAAAGGGGCAGCCTCAGTTGTATGAATGTTTGGTTTGGACTGACGGGGACCAGACAACAGTTTTTTTTGTAATGTACGCTGACTCACAGTGCTGAAAAAGACAAAAAAACACTGTTTCATGAGGAGCACTGTGTCAAACAGCTGCCTGTAGTTGCCATAAACCTTTAAGGTCAATGAGATAATGACAACAGTCCAAAACATTCATAAATTTTGTTTTTAATTTTTTCTTTTGCGACAATGGCCAAATTTCGGATTATTGATAAATGTTGTGAATTTGGTGATTTTGGCTGCTTTCCCTCCATAATCCATAAACGACTATACATAAAAATAGTGCCAGACTTCCCAGTGCCCCAAATTTTAACGCAGTTCAAATCATTGAAATGCGTTGGCAAATATAATAATAATCCATTTTATTTAAAACGCCTTTCAAAAAACCCAAGGACACTTTACAAAGCAAAGGTTAAAAATAGACATTAAAAGCACAATAAAAATAGTAGATAAAATAAAAAGTGAATCAGGATGGGAAGGCAGAAATGAACAGATAGGTATAGACCAAAGTGCAATCAAGTGAGCATTTACACACACTTTTTTTGGCAAAAACTTCAGAGAAATTTCAAGGCCATTGGATTTTGGAATTGTATAGTCAGACACCCCAACAAAACGGCGAGGGTGTACTGAGTGAACCTGGACATACCTGGAATTAAAAGAGGCTGCATTTCTGACAATGTGCAGCCCCTTCTTAAATGTGTTTCTTCCAACATTTTTACTTTTGAGTGGTCAGAGGACAGTAAAAACGAAAACATACTAAGATTTACTTTATGCTTATTTCATTTCTTATAACAAATAAATAAATAAATAAATAAATGAAAAGGGGTTTAGACATTATCAATATCTCATTGACAGACATTTACACACCATCTACAGGTGATTGTCTGACAGTGATTTTTCTGCCACTACCAACAGATTCTAAAAACAAACGTATTTATCACCAGTGCAAGCACCAGTACCGGGTGTACAAAGAGTCAACGAGCAAAAGCTAAAAAAAAAACAAAAAAAAAAAACGTTATGTAGTGAGCTACAGCTCACTACAGCTGTTAAGATATTTTAATGTCAGGCCATGCTTGGAAAAAGATTCTTAGAGAAAAAAAAGAGAAAGAAAAAGGAAAAAAAAGAGAGGAAATATTAAGTTCCTACAACCTTTGTTTATTACAACTTTTCAGACTACATTTCCGTCTATTCATCTTTCCTATCTATCCCAATTTTGAAACCCGTGACATTCCTGTCGGGGTCATGTGGTTGCTGGAGCTTATCCAGCTACTGTTGGGTGGAAGCAGGGTACACCCTGAACAGGTTACCAGCCTGTTGCAATCCCACATGCTCACTTTCACACCCAGGGATCATTTAGAGATACCAATTAACCTAAGAACCACGATTTCTGGCTGTGGCAGGAACCTGGGTTTCCCGGAATAAATACACCAACACACAAGGAGATCTTGGAAACTCCACACAGCTGGGATTTAAACCATGGCCTTCACACTGTGAGGCAGGAGCAGGAACCACTACACCGCTGTGCAGCCCACACTTCATTTCCACTTTGCAATGATCAGGATATGACATTTATGTCATCGATCAGCCCTAATGATCAACCTCTGAGGTAATGTGATCTGATCAATGAGATTGTTTGTACCTGGATGTAGTCCACAGGGTTCTTCCCTTCTCCCTCCTCTGACACAAGCGCCTTCCCCTGCTCTCGTAGGTATGCGCTCATGCACTCACACATGGTCTTCAGCCCGTTGGGAACCCGACTGAACAGCTTGTACATGCACGCCAAATCTGTGGACAAACATGCGTGAAATGAAAGGAGGCAATCAATTTCTACAAAATGAGACTGAGTGAGCATCTGCTGACGAGGAGGCACATCTGATCAAAGACCATAGAAAACTCAAGCTCATTTCATTTCCTTATTAACTGTATTTTGCAAAGGATAAATGAGAAATCCAATATTAGCAATGCACTGAAATTCTCAAACTTTCCTCTATGTTGTTTTCCATGGAAAGCTTTAGCTGGAAATGGGATGAATTTTTTAATAACACCCAACAGCTTGGCTGCTGCTTACCATCTGTTTTGCCGTTTTTGAGCATGTGAACCAGGCCCGAGTTCTCCATCTCCACGATGGTCTTCATATGTTTAGAAATAAGTTCACGTTCCACCACCTTGACGATGGGCTCCTCAGTGGATTTATCCAGGCAGTGCATTACCCGCTCAATCTCCTCATTGATTCTGGCTTCTACTTTCTTTATGTACACACTGGCACTGTTTTCTGCAAGGAACTTCTGGCTCTCCATCTGCATTAAGACAAGGAATAGTATTATTATTCTTCAGATCACTTTGAAGATAACTGAGGAACAAAAAAAATAAAATAAAAAGTTTTCTGACAAACCTGGAAGAACTCTGCGGACATTTCCAAGAAGGGTGCTTCAAAATCTTCTTCGTAAACAGATCTCCCTTCAAGGCCGAGGATCATCAACATTTGGCATGCATTTCTGATGGCCCCCCTGAGGACGGAAACAGACTACATATTGAAAGAGACCTGACAAAGAGAAAGAAGATACATTTTTAAAGACCGTCTCTAATGAAAATGGTATTTTTAACGTGTTCTTGTGGCATTTTTCTGATGATGGGGGACATATAGAAAGATAGATTAGGATTAAAATTGTCTTTCCAGTATTATTTGTGTTGTGAATCAGGAGCAGATGACAAACTGCTGTTGGAAAAGGCGCCATGATTTTGTACTACCTGTCCACAACCTCCCCCTTCCTCTCTCGTGCAATCATGTCAAGCAGCGTCTGTCGGAGATGATCTCTGATGCAGCCGTAGCGAACCACCTGATCTCTAAAGATGATCAGCCCGAGGTTGTAAACGTTCTCTACGTTGTTTTGCTGTACATAAACCCGATCCTGTGAGGAAAACACAAACACTGGGGGGTATTTATGTGCAAATACAGTTTGGTAAAAGTTTAAGCTTCGGAGCAGGACCGTTTCATCTGAGCCCAGCTAAAGTTAAATGGACTCACCATATACATCAAGATGTCTCTGATCATCACCATTGCTGTCTGATGGTCATTCCAAGCCTGATTTAAGGTTTGAAGGAAGTTATTGTTTAGGGAGTTCAGCACATCTTCTCGCACCTTTGACAAAGTGAGAAATTAAAGAGCCTGTTGTTATTTTACTGTCAAGATACAAATCAAGAAGAAGAGGAAAAAAAAACAAACAAATCAATTTCTCCTTTCAGAGAAAAAAGTACTGAACGTCTTCTAGCCTTCACTCTGACCCTTTTTGGTTATTTCTAAGAAGACATTTTTTCTTCTGGTCAGGTTTAAAGTGGCTTAATAACAGTCAGACTGCAGAGTGACTCAGCACTACAAACCTATTGCTTCAATAGAGCAGGATCCTGAAGGACACATTGACCTTCACTTTTTCTGGCTTCAGAGCAGAGATGACTTATTGCCTCCACTCATCCTGTTACATGAGGTAAAACTCAACAAATCCACTAGTTTCCTCCTTCACTGTGATCAAAGGTAAACTGTGACCTAACTGCCCCCCCCAAAAGCTTAAATATGCCAGGAGATCCGTCACGACTGGAGCCGATGCAGCTCGATAATTTTCTTCTTTTCTTTAAATTAGAACGTTTTTGGATTTTGGATGGCAACAAGCTGTCAACAGAGACAGTCCATTATCTCAAACTAATAATAACATCGTTGAAAGTTGTATTAATTTAATATGAGACCGTCTTATCTCTCAAGTGAAAAAATGTGCTTGTATTAAGCTGATAGACCCTCTGGCTGCTGAGGTTTCAGTCTCAGCACCACAAACTCCAACAAAGCATTTATACGCACATCAAGGAAGAGCTCAGTTCCTACAAGCAGGGAAGACAGCAGACGGAAACAACGCTCACCCCAAGTTTCTATGCATTGATAGGAGTTATTGGAAAAGTGGCTAATTGCATGTTTTTAGGAACTGTAGAACACATTTTCAGATCAAATCTGTAAAAGACCCGCTCTAATGAAAATAATGATTTTGGGTTGTTAACATGTTCTTGTGGCCTTTTTCTCATTATGGAGATACATTAAGAAAATGAAACTCAAAATTGCATTTCTGAGTATTTCTTTATCAAAATCCTCAATCGGGTGGAGATGAAAAAATGTCGTTGGAAAAAAGCCTGTAGAAGTGACGTAGGTGCACCAATCGCCGGGCCACAAGCTCCCTGCTCTCCTCCATTCTGATTCATCCACTTGTAGACAAATAGATCCATGTACGTCTTTGTTTTCCTTGTCGGAGCTAGAATCTGGCTCAAAACTGTACGGCTATTGCTGGCCATTTTTGTTGCACCAGTAATATAAAGGCCCGTACACACCAGGACGAATATTCGCCAGGCGTTATTCGCCAGCGTTTTTCGCAACATCTTTTGTGTTCACACCCAGGCGATTTTCGCTGACGATGAGCCGAGCCAACATGCAATTTCAGTCCCTGACATTAGATGGCGCTTGATGTAAAACAGAAATACTCCTGTACACAAGGTGGTTTTCACTCAGAAGAAGAGAGCCAGTATTTACGCGCTTGTCAGAATCATACAAAGAAAACATGAATATTTCCAGCACCAGTAGCTCCAGCTCCAGTTCCAATGATGAAGAAATTATTGTTCTGTTGAATGATGAAAGAAAAGACGCCGGAAAAGACGCCGATTTTGGGTACATCCCATAGTTACAAGAAGAGAAGAACATGGTGAGTTTTATTTACTGGTACAAGAGCTGAAAATGCATCATGAGTGTTTTCGGGGATATTTTAGAATGTCCGTCATTATTTCTTTGCGGCAGTGTAGCCGCTACTTGGCGTCTATCTTCTTTGCTGGTATGTGTGCTCAGAAAGGCAGTGTTGTGTTTGAGCGCCCCCAAGTTGTGTTTTACCGTAACCTCAGAAGCTCCAGACACGTGTGCAAAAGCGCCATTCTCATTGGTTGTATAGTTTTTGACGCTGCGAGTCAAACCAAAAAAACAAACCCGAGGCGTTTTTTAAAAAGTGACACTTTGACGCGTGGCGATTTTTCAGGTCGGAGAGCACACTCACATTCGTGCCCTTTGTTTAGTGACGAGGCGTTAAGCATCGGCGAATATTGCGCGCGAAATTCGTCCCGGTGTGTACGGGCCTTTAGTTTGGGGTCATAAGGTCATAATCTGAATTTGACTTACCTTGTTGATGAGGTGTTCAGTGACGACCTCCCGCAGGCCAGTGTACAGCTTCTCTCCATGTTTGTGGAGCACCATTGTGTATGCGTTTCTGTAGAGCTCCTCAAAGCTTAGGCCGCTGTTGTTTTTCCTCTGAATTTCCTGTATAGCATTCTTTAGAAGATCCCAGATGTTGTTTACATACTTCTCATCCATTGTCATCTGCAAAAAGTAACCAGTGATAACCTGAATTAGTGGATGATTATTTGTGCTAAACGTATACCGTATTTTCCGGACTATAAGTCGCACTTTTTTTCATAGTTTGGCAAGGGGTGCGACTTATACCCCGGAGCGACTTATATTTGACATAAATGACATTGTTAAATAATTTCACATGTTCGTTATTTTCACTGACAACTGCAAGAGGGTGCTCCAGGCTCGGAGTGGTACTTAGTGGTACTTTCATACTGTCAAGTGTGTTTGTGACCTGCGTGCTCCCACACTTAAATACAATTTATTTTAACTTAAGTAGTATTTTACTAATAATTATCTTTTTTCAGGTTAACAAATATGTATCATTTCAATACAAACATTTGTATAACATTTTAGAAGATTTACCGGTAATTATTTTTTTTCTTTTATCCCAATAAAACAACGTCACATATTAAAAAAGTAGTCCAGCATATGCTCATTTTGAGCCCACAAACTTTAACTCACTTTAATACAAACACAGAAACAAGGATTTTCATTTAATATGAGGAAACAGGTAGTTGATTCCGTGGCAACAAAATCACAAGTTAACCCTGTCCTTTTCTGAACCCGTCCATGTTTGAAAAGCCTTCAGGATTTATATATTTTTTTACTTTGCACAATTGAATCTATTCAGAAAAAAACAAAAACAAAATGTACTCTATGACAACTTCGGCTGCAAGTTTTGGATATGATGTTTTATCCTGTCAATGTATTTTCCTTAGGAAAAGGAAACAGCAGCACAGACAATACAGCGATTAACCTGACCATTATATCCAGATGATGAAGGCTAAATGCAAAGTTTCTATCCCTCTTTTACTAAAAAAAATGATCAAGTAAAATCCATCACAAGATCCATAACTGCTTCAATTAAAAAAAATACAGTATACAGTATTTTATAGTATAATAATAGTATAATATAGTACATTATAATAGCATTTTTGTTCAAGTTCTTGAAAGAAAACAGAATACGGGCAAAGACAAATGCACCATTCATTTTCTTAAACGGCTATATCCCTTTTGCGGTTAGTGGGTTGCTGGGGCCTGTCCTGGTTACTATTGGGTGAAGAGGGGGTACAGACTGGACAACACCATTCCACTCCCACACACACCAACACATGCAAACCTGGGGACACTTTAGAATAACCAATTAACCTATGAAGCATGTTTTTGGATGGTGGGAGGAAGGCTGAGGGCCTGGAGAAAACCCACGCATGAGAACATGCAAACTCTACACAGGAAGGTCCCAGCCAGGATTCGAACCAAGATTTTATAAATCATAAATATAAAAAATTCTTCCAAGAACTTTGGAATTCGCTAAACCACTTAGGTTAGCTATGAGGAAGTTCTGACTCAGCACAACATTCAACTTGAAGCATACAAGGTGTAAACAGGGGAGAGATTGATCTTGTTCTGTAGCCGATCCAAAGCTCTGGATTACTCTGCCTCCTGGGTCACTCCACCACAGTTACATCTCTCTCTTTTTTTTGATTTAAAGAAAAACAAAATTTTGAATAATACTCAACTACACTATAACATTTCTCATTTTTTCCCTGCATGTTGATCAATGACTTAACCTTAACTTGCTAAATAATATCTTTTAATAGTTTTATTTTTTGTAATGCTTTGGTCTGGTCAGTGACTGTTTTACGGCACAAAATAGGTAAATTCGGTTAACTGATAACAACGAATAACTTGTAAAAATTCTACAATTCGGCTTCAAATAAAAACTTTTTTAAAATGTGTTCCTTTTCCTCATCATGCCAATGATCTTCCTAATAACCAGAAATATAGTTTGTGGTTAAGTGAGGGCCTCTTTTCCCCTCTTCCAAACAGGTTCGCTGTGACACCTACACGTCAAAATGCTGTTTGTCAACTGTCAGGACTCAGAAACACTAAAAAGCACAAGTAGGCAACTGGGGAAACATATTGTTGAATACACTTTAAAATGTATTTTTATTGTGAACTTCAAAAGATCACATACATATCCACATGAATAGAACAGAAGGATATAAAGATGGGGGAGGAAAAAATAACCAGCGGCTGTACTACCAGTAACGCTCACATCCAGCTAGTCGAAGCTAGGACTAGCTAAGCTAATCTCTGTGGCAGAATCAGGTCAGTTAACACTAACATGTTTAGGAGACTACAAATAACGGAGTGAAGTACTCATCAAATTTAATCCTAGTTTTAGCAAAATATACAAGAGTTTAGTCACGTCATCATATCTGCAAACCCAGAATTGGGTTAGCAGGTTTGGTTGTCGTTAGCTTCGATATATAGCTACCGGACCCGGTATCGGCTCGTTTTCACAGCAAAACTTTTTCATTGACCATTAGGAGCAGAATCAACAACGCTGAGCCTTTCTTGTGAACGTTGCGCATATTTTTTATTTATTAATTTTTTTTTAAAGAAAAGGAGTCACACAGCGACAGCTGTCAATTAAATTATAGCAACTATATTTAAGTTAGCATCGGCTACGCCGACGAGCCGTTTCGGCTAGCTGCAGAGTGCAAAGTAATTAAAGTCCCATTTAAACCAATTCCTAAAAAAAATTCATCGAAACGGTTTAACAGTTCAATAGTTGCATATTCAACCAAGCACGTCTGGCCATATTTTAAACATTTAACTGTTGCATGTCGTTTATGAGTAGATAAATTATCCACATCGCCGGCTCAGCTGGTTAGGCCAGAACCTTAAGCCACGGTGGTGGATTCACTACTGATGCCACAGACAGAGCGCCGATCCCGGGGAGTACTCACAGGAAATGCCCGTATCCTCATTTTAGTGTCCTTCTTGGTGCCGCCTTTGCTGAGATTGGACATGGTTGCCTCGTCCGTGGGCTCTGTAATCACATGAACGTGTTCTCCAGGGAGGGACAAGGCTGACCTCTGGTTTACGGAGCAGTCGACGATTTTTAAGTCGACCTCGTAGCCCCGCGTCCCTCACCACAAGTTTATTGTTGACAGACAAACGCAAAGCCCTATGCATAAAGCAATGGCGGATAGCTTTTAGATCTCACTGCACTGAAATCTCGTACTCCAACTCACGCGAGAAATTAATCTTGTAGTCATAGCACAATTAATGAAAAACTATTCATATATTATATATACATATATTACATATATGTTACATATATTTCTTTTAAACGTTTTTTTGTTAAAATAAAAAAAATAATGATTACATTTGCTTATTATTTAGCATCCTTAAGCTGTATGGAAGCATTTCTGTAGCATAATTAAAAAGAAAAGTCAAAACCAGAAATGCTTTTTCATTTTCAAAATGAAGCTGCATTTTTTGACTCAAAATTAAAATGAAAAAGCAATCCACCAAAATGCTTTTTCATTTCCTTCCTCAACACAGCTTATTCTGTCACTTAATTAAAATAATAATGAAAATGGTATTTGACATTTCATTTTCAAATTGT
The DNA here is from genome assembly GCA_023969325.1 of Oryzias curvinotus. Classification (NCBI taxonomy): domain Eukaryota; kingdom Metazoa; phylum Chordata; class Actinopteri; order Beloniformes; family Adrianichthyidae; genus Oryzias; species Oryzias curvinotus. The sequence continues at coordinate 32,012,133 of CM043718.1, forward strand.
TCTCTGGTAAATGTGTAGCATAATTCATTTAGAAATGTCTAATTTGACATTTAAAATGGATTAACAGAAATGCTTTTTCATTTTCAAAATGAAGCTGCATTTTTTGACTCAAAATTAAAAAGAAAAAGCAATATTTCAGAATGCTTTTTCATTTTATACTTCAACACAGCTTTTTCTGTCACTTAATTAAAATGATAATGAAAATGGTATTTGACATTTAATTTTCAAAAAGTCATCTGGTAAATGTGTAACAAAATTCATTTAGAAATGTCTAATCTGACAATTAAAATGGATTAACAGAAATGCTTTTTAATTTTCAAAATGTAACTGCATCAAATGACTCAAAATTAAAATGAAAAAGCAATACTTCAAAATGCTTTTTCATTTTATACTTAAAACCGCTTATTCTGTGTCATAATTAAAACGAAAATGCAAAGAGGGGATTGCATTTGCATTTTCACATCCACCCTGGGAGTTTTGTTGCAAAATTCTTTCTCGCTGAGCATTAGCAGAGGGGAGGCGGGGCGATGACATCACTGCTTTCGTCGTGTGTGTCCGGCCGTTGAGAGACACACACACACACACACCACGAGCAAACTGTTAGCGGCAGAGAAGACGGCTTTGAGTTGGTTATGAACTTCTGATGTGTTTCCACAGCTTCTCAGGACTATATAGCAGCATTTTGCGCCTTCTGCGGTCCTCCTTTGGACGCACCGTGGACAAGCTTTGTTCTGCGGACCGCCAGCTGCCTCCGCATAGCGGAGCGCGAAGCTCCGATCATGATCGCTGAAGGCGGAAATGCTGCTACGATCTCAGTAACCATCACATGAATTTGTGTTTAAAAGAGGTGTCCAGAACAAAAATAACGACAGATGTCAGTACCACATATTTACACACTTCTGATTCACGAGGGCAGTAAAGGAACATTCTGCTGCATTTTTCTCATTAAGGTCACCTAAAACCGGGTCCTGTTCACAAACCGTTGGACCTGGTCCAGTCCAGGTCCAGCCCTCACGAATCAGAAGCTGTGAATCGCAAACCAACTTCAGCGTCGTCTGACCGCACCGATTTAAAAACATATTATCGAGCAGAGTAGGCAGTAAAATATTATCATAACTGTAATAAAAGCACATTATGAAGATAGTCTCCTGCAGCTTCGCGCTGAGTGAGTGTTGGTCCACCAGCAAACGTTTAGCATGGAGAAATCTGCTGTCTGTTGATGGAGCTCCAGCTGTCATCGAACAGCAAATTCTGCAGATAAGCTGCAGATCAAGGTGTAAATATCTGTGAATTACATCAGTCTTTATTTAGTTCTGGACACCACTGGAAACACAAATTCATATGATGGTTTCTCAGATCGCAGCAGCATTTCCGCCTTCAGCGATCATCAGAGCTTCGCGCTCCGCTATGTGAAGGCAGCTGGCGGTCCGCAGAACAAAAGCTTGTCCGAGGTGCGTCAGGAGGAGGACTGCAGAAGGCGGACATGCAGCTATGTAGTCCTGAGAAGCTGTGGAAACTCATCAGAAGTTCACAACCATCACAAAACCCTCGTCTCTGCCGCTAACACAGTCTGCTCCTGGTGTGTGTGTGTGCGTCAGTCAGCAGCCGGACACACACGACGAAAGCAGTGACGTCATCGCCCCGCCTCCCCTCTGCTAATGCTTTTTCGAATTGAATATTGTGACAACGTGCCCGGGGTGGATGTTAAAATGCAAATGCAATCCCCTCTTTGCATTTTCGTTTTAATTATGACACAGAATACGCGGTTTTAAGTATAAAATGAAAAAGCATTTTGAAGTATTGCTTTTTCATTTTAATTTTGAGTCATTTGGTGCAGCTACATTTTGAAAATTAAAAAGCATTTCTGTTAATCCATTTCTAAGCTGTATTGAGGAAGGAAATGAAAAAGCATTCTGAAATATTGCTTTTCTTTTTAATTTTGAGTCAAAAAATGCAGCTTCATTTTGAAAATGAAAAAGCATTTCTGGTTTTGACTTTGCTTTTTATTTATGCTACATAATCGCTTCCATAAAGCTGTAAGCACTGATTAAAAAATGAATTGTTAAAAAACTGCAATTAAGTTGGCAGCAACCCGTTTGAGCCCATGGAGTGGTGCCTCAATCATTTCAGGTTCCTGTGACGCTGAGGACCTGATGAAGCTGTGGGGAACATATGATGCCTTCAAACTCCGCTCCGCAACCTCTGGGTGGACTTTAATCTGATGTTGATTTACTGATGTCACTGTGCAGAGTATCCAAAAGGTATTTTTAAAAAACATCATTGCATCAAGTCATTCCCTACCACAAAGACATGGGTAAGGTTTTCCTCTGTGCTCTTTTCCGGAGATTGGAGACTCATTGGAGACAGAAGATTGAGTGATCCACTGCGAAGCGCCTTACCAAAGTGGAGTTGGCCACAGTCCCACCATCGCTTGTCCTGCCCCAACATCAATCACCTGGAAGTGACTAGTGACATCCACAACTGCAAGAAGAACTTTAGAAAGAAGCCACCAGATGAGCAATAACTAGTCTGGCTCCACGGTGGGGCGCAGCTAAGCCTTGTTGGGGGGAGTAAGTGGATCCTGTAATAAGAATCTTTTTGCTTGAATCCCCCTTAGTCTGGCCCGTCTCCCAGGTCAAGTTTGAGGTGAACACCACCCAGCCAACAGCTCCTGGGATCATTTGGGCACACAAACCCTTTCTTCACGATAAGGCATCAATTCAGGGAGGGGATATTTATCAGTCACTAGTAAGGGTGGAACAATTAATCAATTCATCGATGAATCAATTTTTATTCCTGTGATCCAACCAGATTGATTTGTCTGAGGAAAGTTGTTAATCAAATCGAATTGGCCAATACCATTGTAAAATCAGTTAAATTGAAATACATTGAATTGAATCAATATTGGTAAACACCATTTAGATTGAGGTACGGTAGGCTTATTTTACTATAACATAAAAATGACCAAATGCCATCACAGCAGGTAACACACATGAGCAGGCAGTAAAAATGCTTTACTTTCAGGGTCGATATCTTAAAGGAGAGGGCTCCGTTTTGGCTGCACACAGTTTCTTAATTGGCTTTAATTGCTGCAATTGGTTCTTTATTTTAATCAATTTTTTTAGGTTTTCCAGAAGGTCTCCTACCTCTGATGATATTTGCATTTTGCTGTTGCAAATTGAGAGCATTTGATTTTGCTTGAAGATATTCTTGTTACAATTGTATGAGTTGTTCCTGCTTCTTTTTAAGGCTGTCCCATTTCTCCACAAGTTCAGCGTTGCTTTGTCTCAGTCCATCAAAGTTGGTGGTGTGGAGTAATGGATTTAGATTTGGAATCCACTAGTAAATAATTTAATAATTACTACACATGAACTCTTATGCACATGACACAATGAAACGTAAATATTAAGTTTGTCAAAAGAATTTTAACTATCCCCTTGAAAACGAGTGTGAGGACATGAACTTCTATAATCCCTCCCCTGTTTTGTTTAACTTAACGTTTTATTTTCTTCATATAAATTATTCTTTTTCAACTTCTAATCAGGTATTTGTACTTAACCAACACAGATTTAAGTCATTAAAAAAATCCACAAGTATCAATAAATCAAATGACAGAGATGAATATTAATTACATAAGTAGACACACCAATTTTTAAAAAATTATTATGAAATATCCAGATCAAGATTAAAAAATAAGTGCATAATGTTTGTCATTTGAAAAATTAGAAAGGAAAATTCAAGACAATTCAATTTACATGTTAGAAATACATGATAAAGTTCTAAAATCCATAAGGCCCCAACATCTCATATAATCATTTCATTATATCCATTTCATAATGTTTTGCAACAACGCTATGAGAACTGTGCAATGGAAGGATTGTTTTGCAACAGCAGTTAGAATAGAATGTGGGATTTTTGCAGATAAACTATTGTGCACTAATCAAGGCCGTGAGAACATCGGTTAGAATTTCATTTCATATTGTATTGTTATTAAATAAATTAAATGTAAAGAAAAAAAGTCATTTGCTAGAGAACTAAATGATGATGTGCAATAGGCCTCTATAAATGCACATCTCTAGCTGTAAATGTCGAAATAATCATGATGTGTCCGAGGCCAGTAGCCAGCATTGCCAACCATTCTTTAACTGTAGTTCATTGTGAAAAAACTGATAGCAATTTTTCTAAATGATAGAGAGTTAAATACTGTTTTATTGATATAAATTACAGGGTGGGGTGCACAGTAATGCAGTGGTAAGCACCCTTTCCTCACAGTCAGAAAGACCTGTTTCAAATCCCAGTTGGGTCCTTTCTGTGTGAAGTTAGCATGTTCTCCCTGTGCATGCGTGGATTTTCTCTGGGCCCTCCAGTTTCCTCCCACAGTCCAAAAACACACTTTGTGGAGTTGGTGTGTCTAAATTACCCCTGTGTATGAATGTGTGTGCAAGTGATTGTGTGGCCCTGCAACAGACTGGTGACCTATTCAGGCTGAACAGCGCCTTCACCCAACAGTCGTTGAGTTGGCCCTCTAGCCTACAGCAGGTTCTATAAATAATGTATGGAAACTGCAGGGTTTTAAATTATTTTAAGTCCAGCTAGTTCTCAATCCCCCCAAAAATTACTGGTCCCCAAAACTTGGTTATTTTCAAATACAAGGACTCATTACTGGCCCAAAAATTAAACACAGTTTTGTGCCGTACAGGCTTGCAACACGCTATGCTTCTCTTCTGCTTTGTGGACTTTTTTATGTTAAACAATAAAATGATGGGAATTTGCAACAACATACCACAGATTGATTTAATTGATTTATGGAATACACACATGCACATACAAAAACACACACAGATGCCTCAAATGAATTCTCTTGATTTTCTAAAAAAGTGGTTTAATTTTTGTGCCTTCTTTCAAGTCCTGTCATCCAACATTATTTAGAGTGCTTGAATGTAAATTATCAGGCTTATGGCTAAAAGAAGCGTGCTGCAGACCAAGAAACTGAAAGTTACCAGTAATTAAATTTGACATCTGGAAGAGGCTGAAAAATGCTTCCCTTCAAAGCTGAGACAAGTGGAGCCTTTTGCTTACAGGGGGTGAATGAAAATTGCTGTTGCCAGGTGCAGAACTCTCTGACAGTCAGAGAAATAATGAGCTCAAATTGTCAATAAAAAAGGGATTATTTAAATTTCAGACTAAAAGAAATTTATATTTTGTTCAGGGGTTAGGTTAGCAAACATTTCAACATTTTAGACTTCTTGATTCAGCTTAAGTTGTTGCAGGTCTGATGTGATTTAGGCTTCCATTTCTAACTTGTAATTGTGTAAAATTATGCGAGTCTAATATAAATTTAATTTGCATTTGCTTAAGACTGAAGCCGGCGTCTTTGTTTTCCTCGTCTGAGCTGGCTTCTGGCTCAAAACTGTACGGCTGGATAGCTCCAATATTGCGGGAAAACGTGTGAACAGAGAGCTCTCAGCTGCGGTTACATGTGTGAAATATCTTTGATCGGATCAAAGATCGGATTAGAATTGAACTGTGTACATGGGCCCAGAAAAAATGTATTCGATTATGACAAATGTTTACATATGCCACACTTTCGATTGGAACAAATCATTTGGACATGCGCAGAACTCTCTAAAATACTGGAAACAACCGTAGAAGAAGAAATATTGAGTTCCGTTGTAAACACAAAGAAACCTGCAGCATAGAGCGAGATGATCTTCTAAACGTAATTTTATTATTGTTGTTATTATCATTAAGTGCCTGTTCGCTCATAATTTGTTTTAATCCGTGCTTTTTTTCCAGAAGCAGGGTTAAGATTAGGCTAATACGTGCCAAAAGCAAAATGTATCCGTGGATGCAGTAAATCTGTGCAGTCAATGCGGCAATCTGCATCTTGACTGAATGTAAAAATGTTGGAATAACATCAGCCTTTATTTTGTCTGAACACGATTGGAAACATAAATTCACATGACTGTTTACACGGTTTCTCAGGACTAAGCAGCATTTCTGTTTTTAAAAGCCATCTCCATTTGCTCACACACAGTCTCATAGCCGCTCCTTTGCGTGTAGACACGGTCCTCCCTGTCCTGAGTCCTGCAGCTCGCTCACGCAGGGCAGCTGGATGGACTGCAATCCGAAGTCTCCTCTGGAGCGCACACCGCAACAAAGCACCCTCCCCTGCCCGCAGACGCAAAGCTACAAGTCCGGCTGCTCTGCTCAGAGACATGCTTTGCTCGGGTGGAGCTGGCAGCCGGTCCTGTTCGCGCTCCAAAGCCTTCTCTGGAGCGCCACACCGTCTATGCATGACGCAAAGCCAGCGCAGTAGTGACCCACGATCGGAATAAACTGTTAATATGCACCACGATGGGATCCACAATCGGTATAACCCACTTATCTCGGTCGGAAATAAATTTTGATTTAAATGAGTCTGATCGGGGCAGAGTAATCCGAACGGCGTGTTTACATGACGCATTTTTATTGTAATCAGGCATTCATGCCGATTACATAACATACAAAAGTATGTTATGGGTGACAGGAAGAGGGGGGGGTGAGGAAGGGGGTTGCTCCGTGCCAACGGTCTGACCCACAACTCAGTGACCTACTGCCGCTCTGCAGAAACTATATTATGCCGTGCTTTTTTTATTTTTTTTTTTTACTAAAAACGACATAATCATCATTAAAAGAAGACCACTGGGAAAGCTTTTACAATAGATCAGAAGATAATTGTAGTGGGACTTTAAGGTTGATATTTCTGTTTCAGACACAGGCTAGCTGGATCAGAGCAAGCACAGCAATGGTGAGTTTTACCAAGATATAAACCACAACTTAGTGATAAACAAGCAACTGAGCTTTCACCAGATTTATTCAAAGAAAAAAATAAAACGTCATCCATTTGCCTTTGTCCCAACAATTTCCACTTTCCTTACGTTTGAAGAAAAGAAAAAACACACAGTGGCACTCAGGGTTCAACCAGACAAATTATAAACAACTGGACAGATTTAATTATTTGTAAAAGCATAATTTATGAAATTACTCTGACTTTTTAGTAGTGGTAGAATTTCATGTTCATGTTTTTAGTCCACATATCATTTTCCTTTTTCTCTTCTCCATAGGTTTAAGCTGGGATTGTTCAAAATGGCTTAAAAAAGGAAGGGATAGAACAAGAAACAACCACTTTGAAAACATTACAGAGTTGAAATGCTTTCCATCATAATAGTGACAGTCAAAAACATCTGTTAAGTCTTTATTATTTACAGCAATAATGTTCTTGCCACTTTTCTGTCTTTTTTTTTTTGAACAATTATGTGACTATAATAATGACATTACGCCACAGGTAAGAGTCTTTCTGTTCCTGCTGTAATGATAAGAGATGCTGCACATTGGGTTAGTACGTCTTGGACAAGCTGTCATTCTGTGTCAGAAAAGTTAAGCCCTCTGTTTCCATCTGACGTTAAGAACAACAAAATATATCCTAGGTCTGGTTTTCACGTTGCAGCTTGGCCAGGATGTAGAAAAATGTTTGCTTGGCACACTTTCTCTCTAAAACAAACATGAAAAGACTTTTCACATCCATTCATTCATAAAAAAAATAAATAAATAAATAAAAGTCTTTACTCTCAAATGCATGTTCAGTATTAAAATCATCACACTCCATTTAGTTCTTTCAACTGAAACCTAACCATAAAGCCTTCGGCAACTCGGGCCTAAAGCAATAATTTAATAAGAGGCATAGGTATTTACAGTTATCTATGCAATGTCACAGAGGCAGACACTATGTATTTCACATGGAAAAAGGCAGGTACATATGAAAAGTGTTTCAAAAATGATAGAAATGGAGAACTACTATCATGAAGTCTGAAAAAAAGGGTACAGATATGTGCCTTTTTTTTTTTAAAAGAAAAAAACGACCAGATCAAGGCAGAGAGGACGCGTTTGTACTAACTTGCACATCCCAATGACTCCATGACACACAAAGAAATGACATCCTTTCAATGAAAAATCATTTACTCAACAATTTCTTCATTGAATGATTTAATTTTGTTTGTTTTTTTTCTATTTCCCCTCTTTAACGGGAAGAGAAAAACAATTGTTGTTGTGAATGGCTTTGGAGTTGTCTTGGCGTCGCCGGCTCCGTTTCTTGGTTCAAATATTTTATTGACAAATAGTATCTTCCCACCTTTTGTGTCCACTCATTAGCTTGCACATCAACACGCAACCACACAGTTTCTCCTGACAAAGTTTCTGTGGTTAACTTATCTCTAAGTTTGCAGCATTGTCTTCTTTCGACATTGTGTGACATGCTGTCAACAATGTCATTCCCTTTGGAGATCAGTAATTGGCAATTGTGGATACATATATGTATATATATATATATATATATAAAAGAAAAATATGATGGCTACATTGCTGGTTCCTTTTTTCACGCACGCATGCACGCACACACGCACACACGCACACACGACTGAGCAGAACAGTTCGAATAAAAAGCAATAAAATGACATCTGTGTGTGTTCTCCCCACAAGTGTTTTACAAACATCTCGTCAGCTCTCAGTCCGAAACACTGACACTCAAACTAAGTCTATAACAAATATCTACATACAAACTAAACTGACTCTTTATCTAAATCATATATATATATATATATATATATATATATATATATATATATATATATATATATATATATATAAAGCTCTAAGAAAGGCAGCAAAATGCGCAGTAAGGCAGATCCAAATGACACACTCAGTGACTCACTCTATTTAACACATTCTACTATAGCACAGTTACACTGACAAATGAAGTGGGTTGTTTTAAAGGGTTTCGGTCACTCTGTGTCTGACAAAGGTTCACAACAAGTCACAGAACAAAAGAAACAAAAACAAAGAAATGACCCCAGAAAAAGTGCAGTTTTGCAAAACGGATGGAGAAAAGGAAAAAGAGAAGTTATGAATGCTCTGTTCTTCAGGTATTCGTTTGATGGAATAATGTGCAATCCATATGGTTTGAGCTTTTATTTCATGAATTCGGGTCCGGGACCGGTTAGTCTGATGCTACTGGTGACTGATTGTCAGAAGGGACCTTCAAATCTAGCAAAAGAATGAGGGCGAAGGAACTGATACTTTCATTTGAATTGAAATGCGATTTAAAGATCCACTCCGATGAAAATTATGTTTTTGGTTTAACATGTTCTTGTGGCATTTTTATGATGGCATGTAGAATGTAGAAAGAAAATTAAGCTCAAAATTTAATTTCTGAGTATTTTGTTTATTTAAATTGTTGTGAATCAGGAGCAGAGGAAAAACAGCCGTTTGAAAAAGATCGTTTTTGTGATGTAAAAAACTACGCTGGACGGGCCATAAGCTCCTTGCTCTGCTCCATTCTAATGCATTTACATGCTGACAAATAGATCTATGTCTTAATTTTCCTTGTCTGAGCTTGTACCTTGGTCAAAAGTCAACGGCTGGATAGCTACAAGCCCTTTTTCGTTGCATCGGTAATGTTTGGTTGGGGGTGCGAAGGGCTGTAAGCTAGCAGGAGAGCCTGTAGACAGAGAGCTCTCAGCAACAAGGAGGGTACAGAGGGGGCAACAGATGCTCAGAGTGGGTCTTTAAGTAAATTAAATAAATTGACTATAAACTTAACTGTGATGAATGAATAAAACACAACAAGAGTGAAACACAAGAATTACAATGGAGAGGAAAAAAAAACAACAACACACGAGACGTCCATACACACATCACGTATTCGTATGCATCAGGTGAAAACTATGGCTTCTGCAGTTGAAGAAGCCGAGCCATTTTCTTTATTTGAAGCTATTAAGAAACATTTTACAGAACATGTTTCTCACTCTTACGTTGAAGAAGCAGTAAAGGTGAATGTTTGCCTCCCACTGTCTAAAGAGCGTGTGCATATGTGTGTCAATCTGTGTGTTTTTACAATCAAGATCAGTACAGAATAAATAAAAGTACTAGTGGTCAAAACCTTTGTGGAAAATGAGTAAAAGTCACCATTTCTACTCCCGTCAGCTGGATGACAAAGCGAGATGTAACATCTAATCAGTGAACCCACTCAGAGGAATCTACTCAGCTTCAGATCTCCTCGTCTGATGCAGTTAGTTTGAAACACCGACTGAGCATCAAACCGGCTAGCAGCAGAGATACATGTCCCCGCTTGGCCACTAAAAAGGTGTAGTTTGCCTCTTTATTGGACCACAGAAAACATCCAGGAAAATGGTCAGGCGCATCACTGGCCCCTCCCTTCCTCTAGCTCGTCAAGGCAACCGTTGAGGCAGTGATCGTCGCTCCCAAAAGCGCCTTGGGACTGCAGCAGCTCGTACTCCTGGTCCAGGAAGTCGAGGCTGTTGTTGCTTGGCAACCCACGGATGGTGAACTTGTGGGACACTTTGGTCCACTGCTCACGATTTGCCGCCACTCGCTCGTACAGTTCAGTAGCCCCGGGAAACAGTTCAGACAGCAGCCTGTAGGAGGAGAGAGGGAGGAGGTCTCCTTCATTCTGACATTTGAAGCAGGTCTGCACACAAAATGCTCTCATCTAAAGCTCAAATTTAAATGATTACAACCTTTACTGTGTTGAATCTTCATGATAAGTCATTCTAAATGGAGTTTGTCATCGCATCCTGAAGCACTTGAACCAACAGTTATCATTAAGCAGCATAAGTGCTCAGCTGGTGCAGTGATTCACTCAAATTTACAGATTTTTCTCTAATTAGCTGCTAAATGTAAAAGTGGGACTGGAGAGCTCTTATACATCTGCTAGTTAGAAAAAATAACAAAATTAAAATAGTTAGCTAGGAGAATATAAAACAGCCACCATCGGGTCTCGTTTGGTCTTGGTGGTGGTGGTTAACAACAAAAATAATTTATTGGTAAAGCACAGTTGAAGATGTTTGAGGACCAGAGGGAGGATGTGATGCTTGGAGTTGATGTGTTTACTTGTAAATGGGCATGGCAATGTGTTCCATGAAGCTGATCTGCAGTTCTGGGATGTACGCCTTCTCTCTGTCCATCATCTCACTGGGCCTGTTCCCCATGGCTTTTTCCTGCGCAAACACACGTGTGTGACTAATGAGCTCTGCCGTGTGTAAAAATCCACCAACCTAAGAAACCGCTTAACCACATAGGAGCCGTTCGGACACATACCAGGTCTCCTTGAGAGAAGAACTCTTTGTAAATCAGCTCCTGTGGAAACACAAGCAGATGAAAATTTTGTTTTTAACATGTTCTTGTGGTATTTTATGATGATATATAAATATGGATATATGGATACTGGCTATGGATACCGACTCAGAAATGGGGCCAACATCAGTCACTTCCTCTACATGGATGACATCAAGCTATATGCTAAGAGCGAGCGTGACATTGACTCCCTGATCCACACCACCAGGATCTACAGTAATGACATTGGGATGTCATTCGGGCTCGAGAAATACAGCCGGATGGTGACAAAGAGAGGCAAGGTAGTCCACACAGGAGGGATCTCACTCCCAGAAGGAACAATAGCAGACATCAAGGACAGTTGCAAGTACCTCGGAATTCTGCAGGCAAATGGCAACCTGGAGCAGGCAACAAGGAAAGCTGCAACAGCTAAATACCTCCAACGGGTAAGGCAAGTCCTGAGAAGCCAGCTCAATGGCAAAAATAAGACCCGGGCAATAAACAGCTATGCACTGCCAGTTATCAGATACCCTGCAGGAATAATAAGATGGCCAAAGGAAGAGGTACAGACCACGGATGTTAAGACAAGAAAGCTCCTCACCGTGCATGGAGGGTTCCATCCCAAATCCAGCACTCTGAGACTGTATGCTAGCCGCAAGGAAGGAGGCCGAGGACTAGTGAGCGTAGAAGCCACTATCCAGGATGAAACAGCCAAGATGCATGAATACATCAAGCTCAAGGCCCCAACTGACAGTGTGCTCAGTGAATGCCTCAGGCAATGGAGAGCAGAGGATACAGAGCTGGAGGACAGATCCTCATGGGAGGACAAACCCCTGCATGGGATGTACCACCGGACCATAACTGAAGTGGCTGATATCAAGAAGTCCTACCAATGGCTAGAGAGGGCTGGCCTACAGAACAGCACTGAAGCACTCATCCTGGCAGCTCAGGAACAAGCCCTGAGCACCAGAGCAATAGAGGTTCAGATCTACCACACCAGACAAGACCCAAGGTGTAGATCTACCACACCAGACAAGACCCAAGGTGTAGATCTACCACACCAGACAAGACCCAAGGTGTAGATCTACCACACCAGACAAGACCCAAGGTGTAGATCTACCACACCAGACAAGACCCAAGGTGTAGGCTGTGCAAAGAGGCGCCTGAAACAATCCAGCACATAACTGCAGGGTGTAAGATGCTGGCAGGTAAAGCATACATGGAACGCCACAATCAAGTGGCTGGAATCATATACAGGAACATGTGTGCAGAATATGGACTGGAAACCCCAAGGTCAAAATGGGAAACACCCCCGAAGGTGGTAGAGAATGAAAGGGCAAAGATCCTATGGGACTTCCAGATCCAGACTGATAGAATGGTAATGGAGAACCAACCAGACATCGTAGTGGTGGATAAAGAACAGAGGAAAGCTGTTGTGGTGGATGTGGCAGTGCCAAGTGATGGGCACATCAGGAAGAAGGAACATGAGAAACTAGAGAAATACCAGGGACTCAGAGAAGAACTGGAGAAAGCCTGGAAAGTGAAGGTGACGGTGGTGCCTGTGGTAATCGGAGCACTCGGGGCAGTAACCCCCAAGCTGGAGAAGTGGTTACAACAGATACCTGGAAAGACCTCAGACATCTCAGTCCAGAAAAGCGCAGTGCTAGGAACAGCTAAGATACTGCGCAGGACCCTCAAGCTCCCAGGCCTCTGGTAGAGGACCCTGAGCTAGGAGGAGAAACCACCCTGCGGAGGGTGAGAGGGGCGAAAAAAAAAAAAAAAAAAAAAAAATATATATATATATATATATATATATATACAGACAATTAAGCTCACAATTTTCTTCTGAGTATTTGTTTATTCAAATCATTGTGAATCAGGAACAGACAAAACAATGCTGTGTGAAAATGTCTAGTGAAAATACGCTGGGTGGGCCACAACTTCCCTGCTTTGAGCTACCAGCAACAGGGAGGGAAAGGGAAGTGGGATTACTCCACGCCAACCGCCCCGCCCTTAACTCACAGGTGAATTTCTACTGAACTCTTGCAGCTCTGCAGAAATTTTGTACTAGAAAATGACAGTTTTTTTTTATTTTTATGTTGACTATAAATGTGATCATTATAAATAAAGGACCACTAGGAACATGAGTGAGACTTTAAAGTCTGAGTCACATGCACCCATTTGGGAGTTGACCCATGAGAACCGTAGTTTCTTCATTTCTAAATCCAGCTGCACAGTCAGCGTCCACTTATCATGAGAACAGCACTAACGAGCTCCCTGTGCAGTTGGGGCTGGTGGTGATGGTGGCATACGTTTGGCCTGCATCTCACCTACTTTGCCCTTACTTACCTTTAGGTGTAAAAAAATGGGCAGGAACGTTTTCACTCTATGGGTTGACAGAGCGGTCTACGACCTTAATCTTTCCTGCAGGCCATTTGTGAGCCCCATTTAGAATTGACTGTAAAGGGGGATTGTGACCATGGTAAAAAGTTGTAGTTTTATTTAAATAGAAGTCTCTTTTTTAGTGTCACTAATATTAAAAAAAAAAACAAATCTTCAAGCTTCATTTTTGAAGGGCTAGCTGTAAATATGAATTTTGAGTTATTAACCTTCCTCAGCCATGCTGTCACTAGAATTAAACATGTTGATTCATTTTTTGCACTTCCCCTTGTTAACTGGTACTTTGCCTCAGAGGAAAACAAGGATTACAGTGCATTTGTTTAGGATATTAGGTGTTTAAAATGTGGGAAGGATTAAGGGCAAGAATTAGGAGGTTTTTGCTGTTAGAGAAAGGGGGCAGGTCAAGATTAAACATAATCCTGCAATGGTGCATGTTCTCACAGGATTGGAGGCTCAAAGGTTGCATGAAGCTGTTAAAAACAAAAGTCGAACAGCTTTTAATTCTAGTCTTTACGGGGCAGTTTACCCTTTATTTAATACCTGTGGAAAATGGTTCAAAATAGAACATTTAAAGGAAGTTAAAAAAAAACGTAAAAAGTTTGCGAAGTTCATTTGTAATTGCTCTGGAGTCACTACTTGGACCAAAGGGATCATTATTGATCAATTCTTACATTATATAGGATTTTTTTTCCACTACAAATAATGTTGCTGTCGTTGGAAAGATATTTTTGTGTCTTTCTTTTTAAGTCCTGTGTTTGGATAAAGGGTTCAACACAGAACTTTTTCAAATCCTGGAAACCTTTCTTGGACCATGTAAAAAAGTCTGAATAAGGAAGGCAATTTTATAGCTGACGAGCACTCCTTTTTTTTTTTTTTTCTTTCTGGACAATCGTATATTTTTGCAGAAAACTCAGTGATATTTTATTTTTCCCCTTGTTTTGTTAGTTTTTGGGAGGGTTTTTTATTTTTATTTTGGGTGGAAATTGTGATTGTTGTACTTTGATACGAGAAAATCTAAAAAATAAAAGAGTTAAAGTCCTGTGTTTGTGAAAAAGAGTGTAAGGCTATAAACTAACAGCAATCTTGCGTGTGGTTTTCCAGCCCTTCGTTTGGTCTGACAGGTCACAGGAGGTCATCAGCAGGCACAGCAGCAAGGAGTGATGGGTGCGACTTTTTGGATTGTATCCATCTAAAACACGCAAACAAACAAAAATCAGACCAAATCACATTTCGTTTTCTTTTAGTAACATTATAAGTAAGCTTCACTATTCTTCCCTAACGTAAAAAAAATAATAAACTATAACTCCAGGAATTTAAGATCACTAATTAATGAACATTTCTGGTAAGAAAGATATAAATGTTTGAAGGAAATAAACTCTATAAACTGAAATTCATCTTTTGCTTAAACTGTTTTGTGCACTGAGTTGTTTTGTTCTATGTGGTGTCAGAAAGTTGATGACTTATTTAGAGGTTTTAAATGCCTTTGAATAGATTAACAACTCTAAATTGAATTTGGAGCTGAGGCATGAATGTAGGATAACTCCTAATTGGTTGCATTCAGGCGTAACAAACCACAGGCCTTGAGGTTACATATAATTAGGTGATATAGGAGTGGAAGCAAAAAAAGTCCAGTGAAAGAACTGAGGTTTTGACCTCAGATCTTTAGAAAATTCGAATAAATGTTCATTTAGAAAGCGTCTTTTGTGTGAAACAACTGGGGTTATTTAACTAATAACAGTCGTGCACAAGAGTTCATAAGTCAACCCGGAAACAACTTTTTCTGCTCCTTTTCCAAATTCTCTCTAATGTGCAAAATGATCCCATTTTGATTTCTAGTAGAATTGGAGGGTTGGGTTAACCTGGGACCCCTGATCCGAGCCTCTTCCGCCTCTTCAGGGCCGCAGGAGCACAGAGACGTGGCTGTGCATACCCAACTACTAAGACCTACCATCAGCCATTTTCTGCAGGTCCTTGAAAATCCGAAGGTGGTGAGCAAGGTCTGTGGCCAGAATGATGTCCCTCATCAAATCCAGCATGCGCTGGTAGTCCTGGAAACACAGAAAAGCAACTCAAGCCTTGTGTAAAGAGGAAAAGAAAATTAAATGTAAATGAATGTAAAATGTTGGGCCTCACCTTTCTGGAGAACTTCTCAAAGATGTTGCAGCCTTGGGTGTTGAGAATTGCAATAGCCTGGGCAAAGTGATGTCTCTGTCACAACAGATAGAACATAACAACAAATTATGTGAGAAAATTTGAATACGGTGCCTCTAAAAGCGGTGATGAGTCATGCTGCTTGGTGAAAGAGCCGTTGGGATGCATCTCATTGAGGCTGCAAAGCGAGCCTCTACTCTGACCACTAGATGTCACAGCAGAACGCAACATAAGCAGCCAGCCTCCAGCATGAGGAGGAAAAGTAACAAATTCAACAACTCTGTTTTCTCCAAATTCACGGATTCACACAGCAAATATTTGAAAAGTTACAAATGACAAAGCAGTGTTTACCTCCATCACGGATCCCTCTGAGCTGTAGAGAGCAGCCAGCACTGATTGCTGAAAATTAAAACAAAAACAAAAACAGATGTCATTTCAGTAAGAATCTGAAGCAGGCAAACATTGGGAAGAGGCTGACTTTCCTTTTAAAAAAATATCTCCGCTGTACACTTTTTGTACATACAAGGTTCTGAAGGTGGAGTTACGCATGATTAGAGCTAACCCGAGCAGGAAGCTGCAGATCGCAGTGACATTTAATATCCCACAGGAGGCAAATTCACTGATGATGAGATAACAAAGGCTCTGATGTTCAGGGAAAACACCCAGAGCTACAGCAGGCTCCATGTGATTGTGTGGATTATTATTAAAATCAAATGTCTTTTGATTTCTATCATCTCTGCTTTTTGATTAAAAATGAAAAAACACTCAAAGGGTGATAGTGTTCGCTCTCACCGAGGCCACTTGGAAAGAATTGTTTGTGCCACGATGATCCAAATCGTGACACATACAGGACACAAAGAGAGCTAAGATCTCTATATCCCTAGACGAGAGAGGAGAAGAATAAGAACATCACTGAAAAAAAAAATAAAAAAAATGAAACAGTAAATGAAAATAGAGCGGCATACTCACTGGAGGTAGTTGGACAGCCCTAGGTTTTTGTAGAGCAGGTAACAGAAGTGTGAGACAGAGAAGGCATGCATCCAGTTGTGGTAGGGAGGGTCCCTGTAGCCTTTCTTCACCATCAGACAGAACCTGTCACCAAGGTAGCAGGTTAATTATGGCTTCCATCTCACCAAGAGCACTGAAGGTGCCACATTCAACGCTGCAGGTTTTTTCTCACAAAGAAATCTTCTGATGCTGCTATGGGATTGTTTGTGCTAACATTTTTTTTGCCTAGAAAAAGCATGAGGTTTCTCTATCACATCAGTGGGAATATTTCAAAGAATTCTGGAATGGCATTTGAGCATTTGCTTCCCTCCATCAAATGAAGGGAAGCAATATATATATATATATATATATATATATATATATATATATATATATATATATATATATATATATATATATATATATATATATATATATATATATATATATATAAAACTAGTACTACATTGTTCCCTCGCTATGTCACAGTTCACCTTTTGGGTCTCGCTATTTTGCGGATTCTTTTCTGTACAATTTAGCTTATTTATTTATTATTTATTTTTTACGGCGCTCTGTGTTCTGCACCCAGAGTTGCTGTAGCTTGTCAATCAATCTCCTCCCTGACATATCTTCTGAACAAATGCGTTCAGCTGAGCAATTTTACATTAATCTTCCATCAGACAGAAAAGTGTTTAAATTTTCACGTCTGTCTTAAAAAGAGGTATAAAGATTGTAGTGAGGGGTTTTACAGCATTAAAACATTGAGAATCCTAGTTCATGGATTTCACTTATTGCTGGTTATATTTACAACTTAACCCCTGTGATAAACGAGGGACCACTGTAATGAAAAAAAAAGGATTAAAAAAAAGGCACAGAAAGAAAAAGACAAGCACATCAGCGACTGGCTTGATTTCTAGATTGCATCATGTTTTTGGCAGACACACATGCAAACATGCGCTTGTAAACATGGTGCATGGGCTGATGGAGCTGTCAAACCTGGCAAGAGTCTGCAGGTCAATCTTGTAAGTGTTGATGAAACCCATGTCTTCAAACATGCTGAGGATGCACTGCAGACACACAACACAAGCCGTTTTAAAGTTTCACTCTTTTCCACTCTTCGCTCTTCCTCATCCTCGTTTCCTCACCATGGGCGTGGTGTCGTCGGGCAGAGAGCGTGGGGTGTACGTGAACTCGGCGAAGCACGGGTGGATCTCCTTCACAGGGTCGATTCCAGTCACCAGCAGCTTGGACACCTCTTCCTCTGAAACCTGTGATAGACACGGTCTGAGTCATTGAAGGAAAAGGCGATCGTCTGGGTCGGTAGAGACTGCAGGTTACCTTCATGTGGTACATCATCATTTCGTTGGCCAGGTGGGATCTGAACTGAGCTTCATGGACTCTCTTGTAAAGCAGAGACTGTGGAGAGAAAAATGTGGAACTTCTGTTTTTGACTGATTATTTTATTTGACTTTTAATTTTTACTCAGCTTCTCCCCACCGAGCACAAGATGTCAGTTCGATAACTAACATACATCTATTGCTGATGTTTACTGAACATTTCAGACAGTTCTATTTTGTTTGTCTATTTGAGGTCTACCAATAGTGTTCTTAAAATATATCTGCATATAGAGATCTGCTTTTGTAACCATTCCTTAGTTACATGTGTCTGTATGGATGCTGCAGGTTTTTAGGTTTTCCGTGTCTGTGGAGGGACATGATCTTAAGGGAGTACAAATGTGTCTTGCAGTGTCTTTGAGGCTCATCTAACCACCTCAAGGGACGTCATGAAAACGGGATGTACCATTGTCATACATGTGGTAAGTGTATTGTGTAAATCTATTTGTAAGGACAATAAAGGCGCATTTTCTTATGATGTTACGGGTGATGCTATTGTATGGTGCCCTTTCATGAGTCATGAGTCGACCGCCCTACCGCTGCACCACGGCCGCCCCATACAATGCAGATATCAACAAAAATCAGGTGCAGAGACCTGTGCTAAACATAAATATAGACTTGAACAGTTACTTTTAGACTGTATAAGATCGTTCTATAGCACTGCAGAACTTATCTGCGTCTTTACAAATACTTTCCTCTGTTGCATTCTCAGAAGTTTGAAAGTTGACCTCTAAAAACACACATAACCACCATTAAAGCCCCTTCCAAACTATTGTTAATGTCATTTAATTACATTATTTAATCAACACAAAATCTCCATGAGAAATTGTGTCTTGTTTACAACACACAATGCATGATGGGACCACAACGCCATTGGCTGTTTAAACAGCGATGTGCAATTGGCCTCTATAAATTGATGTCCTTCGGATGCATAATGCATATTTATAAACGTTGAAATAGCCATGATATCTAAGAAGTGTCTGTGTCCAGTGGGTCATAGTCCGGTGCATCCGGTGTACGGAGCTGGCAAACTCCACTGACGGCTGCTTCCTTTTTCTTCTCACAGCCTGCAGATTATTGTGCACTGTCCCACCGCCACGATGAATTATGTATCTGGTAATATATCAATGATTAATACGCCTCCTCGAAGGCAATTATTTTTACAATCACATATCTTAATAGTTTGTTGATACACTATTGAATACCTGCAGTCATTCAAAGGTCGGGCCCTACTGTTGGATATGAAGATGAATCAGAGATATTACACTAAATGTTTTATGGCTGCACTGTGACTGCCATTAAACACAGTTATAAGAATCTCCTCTTTTTCCTCGCCGCGTCTCCTCTCTTCTCCTCAAGCATTAATTAGTGGTTTTAATTTCTTTTTTTCAGTCTTTCTTTCTTTCTTTCCTTTCTTG
The DNA here is from genome assembly GCA_023969325.1 of Oryzias curvinotus. Lineage (NCBI taxonomy): Eukaryota > Metazoa > Chordata > Actinopteri > Beloniformes > Adrianichthyidae > Oryzias > Oryzias curvinotus. Next base: position 32,031,652 of record CM043718.1, read on the forward strand.
CTAATTCCTCATTTGTTAACTTTGTACTTTCCTTTCCATTGGTGCCGAACTCTAGATTTAAATGAATTATTTTCTATTGGACTCTGTGATTTCTTTAGCGGCTTGATTTGATTTAAAGGTCAGTTGAAACTCTTTCATCTTTATAAACTGGTTTAGAGCTTCCAATTAGGTTTAAAAGCAAAACAATTTCACTAAATAAACAGCTTTGTGGGTAATGACAATACGACAACCTCTAAATCCCCCATTATGGAAACACGAATTATAATCTTTTAGGAAGAAAAAGTGGTTCTTCCTCAGACTTTGATGGGTTTGGTGGTAGTGCGCCTCACAAGACAGTCAGTTCCATTCCACTGAGCGCCTTTGAATTTCCCATGCGACTCGGCTGTGCTTTGCTTTGAATGAGCGTCTCACTTCCACTGAACTGATCTGATTTTGTCAGACAGGCTGGATCTTTCTGACGGGAACAGAAAGGGATCCATCAGGAGGAGGAAGAGAATCTTAATGATGGATCATCTGTAAATGGCTCTTTTTCTGCACTTTCTTTTTACCCTTCCGTGCTTTCAGATCAGTCAGTGATTAGAAGCACGCATGAGGCTTGAAGAGACAAAACGCTTGTAATGAATGGATTATGAAGATGAATATATATAAATTTAGAGCATTGATTTCCATTTTTGAATATTAAAAGTACTGAGGGTTGGAGGTGGACACCAGCGAATGACAAAGCAGCTTTGAAACTTTACAGATATGAAGAAAAAGACTTACATGTGCAATGCTGATGCCACAGTAGATGGAGAATGCTGTTGCCAGATCCTCATCAAAGCGGTTGAACCAAGGCCCATTCATTTTATTCACCAGCTCAGCTACGCCAATCACCTCTGGAGGAGGAAGGGTTTGAAAGAGGAGGACAGGAGAAAAGGATGAGCCAGGAGAAATGTAAAGAGGTTAGATATTAAGGAAGGAAATCATTTAAGGAAGAAAAGCAGCACAAAGGATAGAGGTACAGAAAGTTAATGATGTAGAAAAATGGAAAGAGGGAGATGAGATTAAATGGTGCAGGAATGGGGCTCAAAATGTGACACACAAAAGGACAGAAAAGAGTCAAATAGGGAGATTCGTTTCATACTTTGGATCATCCTAACTACTTAAAGAGACATAAAGCTTATATTGTTCATCTGAGATCAGACAGTTTTCCATTAAGACAAATCATATTCATCAGACAGAAATTTGTTTAGAAACTGTTAGTTTCTGTGCAGCAGAGCCAAAATGCAGCAAGCATTTATAAAAGGTTCTGAGGGAAAAATAGTCTAAAGTGCACTTGAAGCTCCTCCACGTTCAGCACAGGAACAAGAAGAGACCACTCTTGTGGCAGAGCAGTTTGTTTCAATGCACATTTTGAAAGAAAAGAGGAAAGAAGGACATACTTCATACCACAGAGATAATACAACTGGTTCTCGGGTGTATAGAAAGTACTTTTTAGGTTATCTAAAAGTATAAATAATTCAAACTTTACAAAAGAACGGAGCACCTTAACACAAACACAGAAAATGTGTTAAGAATATTCGTCTAGAGGATCTTCAGCCATTTTATTCCATTCTACACATCATTTTTTGGTATTTATTCGCTTTTGGTTTGTGTTAATTCAATTCAATTGAGTGACTAAAGTTTCCCTCGAGATTCTTCAGTAAACAAACAATAAGGGTCTATTGTAATACTTAGAAGAAAGAAAATGAATTTGGTTATAAAAGAATAAAACAATATTTAACTGTCAATCTTGACAGTATTTACATGTAGTAAAAGAACAGGGACGGGTATTGAAATGTGCAAATAAAAGTCAATATTTCATCTAGCTCATTGCTCCAAAAACATAGTTTATTACCTAATTTTACAAGTTAAAGAGTTATAAAAAAAGGATAAATCATTATCCATTTCAAAATAATTTGAGGAAAAACTTCCACGTTTCCTCAAACTGGAGTTTGTGACATCATCAATATTGAAGATCTGTTAAAGACCCACTCTGCTCATCTATTTTCAAATTGTTCCCAGTGGTATTTCAACAATTAATGTCTTTTCATAGGCAAAATCCTAAAACCTGTGTTGTTTTTTAGGACATAGTTTCTGCAGAGGGGCAGTAGTTCATTGGAAATCTGCTTCTGAGTTGTGGGCGGGACTGTTGGCGAGGAGTGAATCCACCCCCTCCCCCTCCCCATTGCTAAGAGCTTGGAGCAGGGAGAAATTATTTTTCTGTCACATATTTTCTAACTACATTTTTTTCATCTGCTCCTGATTCACAACAGTTTGAATAAAGAAATACTTAGAAATACAATTGTAAGCTTAATTTTCTTCCTATTTGTCCTCCACCATCAGGAAAATGCCACAAGAACATGTTAAAAACACAAAAAAAAAAAGATCTTTCATTGGAGTTGGTCTTTAATCCCACAAAATTTTGCTTGTGTGCATAAAGATGTAGAAGTAATAAGGCTTGTTTGAAGCCAGAGTAAATATTGAGATGTCCTTAATCTCAGTAGATTTACTAGATTTATGAATATCCTGCTGTTTTTTTTTTTTAAATATTCCTCACTATTTAGCTGAAATCCTCCTAAACAGGACATAAATCTCTAAATTGCATTTTAGATTCGGGCTGAATTGACTCAGACTGTTTAATCAGAACTCCAGCAACAAACAGGGTAGTTTAAATATTTACTGAGTTTCCTTATTGGTTTGCTCAAAATTCCTGTTTGTTTGCGGTTTTGTCTCCTTTATTTAGTTTATTGATAAAAGAAAAACAAACTCAAAGCCTGACAAGCTGAGAAAGAAGTTGCTCTTTGCTTTTTTACCATCATTTTCATCCTTGATGGGGAAACAGAGGATGTTGCGGGTCCTGAAGCCGGTGCTGTCATCGACACCCCTGTAGAAGAGCGGATGGGAGTAGGCGTCCTTTATGTTTAGGATCTGACCGGTGGTTGCAACGTGGCCTGCAATGCCTTGATCGGCCGGGATGCGAAACTCCTTCTGCACTTGCAGAAAGATAGCAAAAGAACAGACAAAAACATGTTTGTCAACAAAACAACTTCCTCGAGAGAACATTTATGAATAAATATTCATTCAAAAAAAAGATCAAGGACGGGTGTTTCAGTCAAAATAAGGAATAAGATGCAGGTTCTTTATTGCCACTAGTTTGACAACTCTGCCAATACTGCTTTCTAATAAATGCAGAAAATGCCCCATTTTTGTGTTTTTGTTGATGTTGCAAACTGACTGCTGGATGGATCTGAGACAACTAGGCCACATGAAAACTAAGACACAAAGCTGTGCGAAAATATTCACAGGAAAACAGATGAGAAAGAACAAGCCCAGGCTAAGGAGCTGAGCATCTTCTGTGCACAAAGACATTGATCATAAAAAAAGGTTTTATATGCATTAAACCGGGTCAAGTTCGGGTAATTATGAAGGCTGTGATCTATTATTCATTTCATTTCCATAAATTCATGTTCCTCAGAGACTCCACCTATTCTGCAGACACTAAGAAAGGCCACTCATCGATGGCTCACATTAAATATGTGGAAATGAGTCATTTTTAGAGATATATACACAAGGGCACTGCAAACTGTTTGATTCTTGAATAGATTTAAAACATTGTTTTTAGATTTTTAAGATATTTTACCATGTCTGAGGTTGTTTTAAAACAAGCACTTTTTTTGGCTTATTTTTCCCATTTTGAATACTTGTTTTTTGCTGCACAGACAGATAATTTTACTACTTTTAGGGATATTCTTCTTAAGATTAGTATCTTATTCCTATTTTTAGGCTTCCTCTTTTAGCAGTTATTCGGTTTACCTCTTCATCACTGACCACACCACCATCAAACACCTTGGCCACCAACTCATGGCTAAGTCGATCCAGCAGAAACACCGAACAACTAGAAGAACAGACACAAAATCAAAGAAAAAGATGAAATTCTGAGCCTCTAATTATTATTAATACAGACACGTTGGTTTGGAGCAGATTTCTTTTGTTGGACATAAATCTGGATGCACACAAACAAGTATTTTTTTTAATGCTTTCAAACAGTGTGTGGAGGGTGAATCAGAGGGCTTACATCTCTGCACCGCTGAGGTTCCTGGCTTCCACTATAATTTCCTGTAAGAGCACTGAGACATCATCTGAAAGAATCATGGAGAGGAGAAAGAAGGAGTGAGAGATTAGAAGGAAATCAGAGAAAATTATAGGAATAAAAGCGAGCACGGACAGACACGAAGACAGATTACGGCATGAGAATCAGCTGCAGCAGCTGAAAAAAGCGTTTCTTATTAGTGGTTCACTGGAGTGAGGGGTAATTTGCTCCACCAGAGGATCAATTTTTCGTGCACACAATCATGATCTATCAACAATAACATTTTGTCCTGCTGGTTCCCCCCTCTTTGATAAGAACGGAAATGCCCCAGTGCAATTACAGGATGTGAGGAAACCAACATTTTGATGCCCTTTTGATTGCCATCCATTCATCCATTTTCTATTTTCCCGTTTCATCTTGTTCAGAGGCGGAGCCTGTGCCAAAGTTGTCAGGTAGAGTGCACCACGACAGATCTTTGGTCCATCATAGTTCAACACCGGGACAAATAACTGTTCACGCTTACAATGTGGTATCACAGAATAATGCAAGCAATCGATTTTACACTGCAAAAACACATATGTCTAGTTTCTAGTTGCGTCTTAATGGAAATCTTGAATAACATTTGTTCAGTCATTTGATCTTCAAAACCTTTAATTTTAGGCAAAGTTTTTTTTTTTCTACATAAGATTTTAAAGCAGAAGTTTTATTTTGTAAATGGTTTCAAGAAACAGACATTTTTTGACCTGTAACATGGTATAAAATCATTTAGCAAGAAGTTTTACAGTAGGACATGTTTTTTTTACTTCAAACAAAAAGAAAACATCTACAATTTTATATTTTCAATTTGTTTTTAGTGGGAAATTTAGTGGGAAATTTAGTGTACAGACTGCTACCTTTAAATTACAAATCTGAGGTGTTTAGAATCAGTATAAGCTCATTCAGAATTTACCTTTATGTTATACTACAGTACACAATCACTGGTAATTGACATGTTTTCCTCACAGACAGATAGAAGAAAGAAAAGACTTACCCAAGTGTGTAAAGAGATTCTTGGCAACTTGTAGGAGAGCCTGTGTTGAGAAACACAACATGCTCACCAAACAGCCTTACATGGTGTGTGTGTGTGTTTCAGTGTAAGAAGAAGTGTGTGTGTGATCATGTAGGGGTACCTGGCACTCCACTTTGAGCTTCTGTTCCTTCTGAAAGGCCAGAGTTGAAGTGAGGACTGTTGAGGTGTAGCAGAAACAGTGCTGGATGGCGTGCTCATCTGCCGCAGTGTGTCTACACAGAAAATCCCACAAACCAGGTCAGATGCTAAATACAAACACTTCTCAAATCCCAAAAAAAGAATAAAGAAGTCCCATTTCTGGGAAACTTCATGATGACCTTTAACAAAGTCATCAACAACACAAACGCCCAATAAGAAGCATTTTGTTTTACTAGTTTTAAGCAAATGGTTTGTGCTTTTTTGAGTTTTTATAAACTTAATTATAGTTTTAGTTTGATTACATTGACAAAAAAAACAATGTAATGTGTGGAAATGAGTCATTATAGGACAAACAATTTCATTATTCCTAGATCCTAGCTCTTAATAAGACAAAAAAAATACCTGACTGAAAGTGTATGGAAAGATATAGAGCAAAGACAAGTTAAAACCAACTTAAAACCTGGAAAATGTTTTGAATGTCTAAAATCTTTCAATCTTTGCAAGTATCACAGTTTGCAGTGAGAAATAAGAAGAAGTATCAAATCTTTGTATCTCTTATTAACTCCATTGTTCCCATACTCATCCTCATGATTCCAGCAATGCAACAGTTCTCCTCTGTGAAGGAAATTTCTAAACTTTCTAAACTCCCAACCACTGCATATAATGAACTCATTTTGGTATCTGCAGTGGACATTTGGGGATTTTTAATGATACCAAATATGAAGGGGTGGGAGTCCGGGAATTGTAGTTATTATTAGATTTGACTGGACAGTTGAGGATTTGGTTTATGATGGTTGTAGTTTATTTTAAATGGCCATAACACATTCAAATGCCTGCTTTTTCCCCACAAATTTTAACTATAGATGTCAGAATTTTAAAATCAAACAACTTTACAATAAAAAACATAAAAATACACAATGATGGAGAAATTTGATGTTTTAATGAGGTAATAGAATAAAAGAAAAGTTAAAGTATAAATTGTTACTTTAATTCCATACTCTGCTCTATTTCTGGATACAGAAATTCACACAGGATAAAATGACAGCTGAACTCTGGGTTCCAGCTTGTAGTGACTGCAGCCTCCAAAGTGGTTCCATAGTGTGGCAAACTGGAGACCTCGGTGAGTCAAATCATCGCCTGCAGTTATCTGTCTTTGCCTACAGAGAGCAGTGGCAAGTTATTGTGACAATGGCAGGAACAGCAGCCCCCAGAGTTTTCCTGCCCCCAGCTTCGACTCTCAGGCACCCTGACAACTGAGACAGGAGCTGGGAATAGCAAAAAAAAAAAAAAAAAAAAAAAAAACTGCTGTAGAAATCTTTATGACTGACACTCAGGATAGTTAGAATGAATAACAGCAAGACTGGAGAATAATTTCCAGTTGTTTCCAGTCACGACAGAGAACAATATCCATTTCTACAGGTAAAAGAACAGCCAGTGGGAGTCCATTTCCAGGGACCAGAATTTGGATATAGAAACAGTAAATGTGACTGGGAAAGAATCACCCAAGAACAGGAGTGGGTGTGGGTGTTTGTGTTGCTGTAGCAGGGAAAGCCGCTGCTGAGCCACCAAGAACATTTTGAAACTCTAACGTTCTTTTGAAATAACTCTAATAAGCAACAGCTGAGGCCTCTCTGACACTGATATAGTATAAACATAATAGTATCTTGGTCTGGATACTGTTTCATTCAGGAAATCTACATTCAACATCTGTTTTTTAAAGCAAGATTTTTGTGATATTTCTGCAAAATGAATGTGTAATCTATATGATGTAGAGTTAGATTATTTAACAAACAGTGTGTTTGAGCTTTGATGAGCTAATCACATTACATGCACAGTTGCGGCCATAATCCTGCTGCTGTTACTATGGTAATGAGATTCCAGGTCCGTCATCAGAGCTGCTGGCAGAGTGAGAAATTAGCAGACTTGATCCCTACTTCGCTTGTCTCATTGGGAGCGTTCATGTGTGCAACATGTCTCATCATATTACAAGAAATAAAAGAAATAACAGCTCTCGTAATTCTTAATGATCCACTCCGATGACAATTCTGTTCTGGATGTTTTACATCCCCAAGTTGGATGTTCTTGTGGTGATTTTCTGATGATGGAGGATATATATAAAGAAAACTAAGATCAAAACCGTATTTCTGTGTTCTGTATTTTTACCAATATAAGTCTTGATTTTTTGCATAGTTTGAGCGTGCAACTTCTCAGGTGCGACTTATTTGTGACTTTTTATTAAAAAAATAAATCTGCCCCCATGTTTGTTACTTTCCCACTAAGAACAGATAGATTGCGCTGTAGGTGTGTGTATTGCCACTGACAGCAATACAGAAGGAGAACCGCCGCTCAGGCTCCGTCAAATCGGTGAGTGGAGTCCAAAACAAACATGGAGGAGAATCTGATCGTTCTCCTGAACTTTAAGCTGGTTTTCTTATTTGCATGAAAGACACTAATAAAAATGGTCCTCTACTTTTTTCTAATTTTTATTATTTCCCTCCTTGGACTAATGCGGGACAGCAACTGGGTCACACGGAGACAGAAGTAGCGCTGAAAGCGGCCAGTCATTCTGATACTGCAGCTCCTGCAGTAGACGATGAACCTCACCGTACTACGAGAGTCTCTGAATGATGCATGAATCCAGACATGGAGATGTGATTATGGATGTTTTTCCAGAGCTCTCCAAAATAATAAAACTGATCTCTCAACTTTATCCATGTCCTCTGTGCGTTGTAGATGAGATATACAGTCAATGCTTCAGTGTAGCGATGAGGCTAAAAACTTTTGACGGTAGCTCCTCCCACAGTTTATCTTATAATTAATTAACAACATATTTTGGAAACGACGTTGAGCAACGACTTTGACGCTCTTTGAAAGAGAGACAGCTTTCATAAATGTGACGCACAAATTGCGTTCGGTGTAAAAACAGCATTACGCCGAGCTTGGTGGAGTTATTCAGAAGTGTTGCACTTCTCTCCCAAAAGTGGGACTTGTGCTCCAGTGTGACTTCTATAGTCCAGAGCGACTTCGGCTATAGCTTGAAAAAATACTGTATTTCTACATTCAAACCTTTGTGAATCAGTACTAGATTAAAAAATGTCATTTGAAAAAGGGCTCAATCTGGACGGATCACAATCTCCTTGCTCTGCTCCATTCTGATTCAACCACTTATGGACGACTAGCTCCACGTACGTCTTTGTTTTCCTCCTCTGAGCTAACATCTGGCTCAAAACTGGATTTTTTTCCAATATTGCTCACCATTTTTGTTGCACTTGTTGCAATGTCAGGTTGGGTGTGTGAGGGGCTGTAAGCTAGCAGGAGAGCGTGTAAACAGAGAGCTCTCAGCAACTGGGAGGGAAGGGGAGGCGGGGTTGCTCCATGGCAATGGTCCCGCCCACAACTGAAAGGCGAATTTCTATTAAACTACTGTTGCTCTGCAGAAACTATGTCCTTGCATAATCATAAGCTAAAAGACCGCTAGGACCGCCCTGAAAATAGATGAAAAGATGATTGGAGTGGGACTTTAAGCAAACACCTGAGTGACAGGAGCAGAGGAAATGGACAAAAGAAGAGAAGACACACATACATGACACGGTGGTGCCAAACCAGACAGCCAAGCCACCCGCTGTTGTGAGACTCATGACCTGACTGTAGATGATCACACCACCACCAGCATCATCATCATAGCCATCTGCTCTCTCTCTCTCACACACACACACATACACACACACATACACACTGTGTGCTCACAGACACAAAAGAATGGACAGATGCTTAAAAAGTGATGTGGTCTTGGTTTGGGGGGCTCATTATTCCCCTGAGAGTTTGTCAAAGTCCAGACAGTTGGTGGAAATTCCACCGCCTTCAAAAAACAGACTGTGCCAAGAATACTTTTGATTTAGTTTGAAAGAGCTGGCCTCTGGACTGTAATGTGAGGCAAACCTCAGTGGTCTACAGAGAACGCTCGGCCACCACTGATGCAGTGCTATCAGCAACACAGGAAGTTAATATCCGTGGCCAGAATTTAATGAAAGCAAAGCGGGAGGTTTTTTCCCATTTTATCTGGCAGCTTCTTTTTTTTTCTGAAAATGTTGATGAAAAAAAAATACAAAAATTTGACTGGAAAGCAAAACAGAAAAAAGGACAAACCAGAAGTCTGTAAGAAAGTAGTCCTAGGTTTAAGTTTAATGAAATTATGCTGTAAGGTGCATGCTATAACAGCACCACATTTACACACTTTATAGACCTGTGAGCTTTAGATGAAGGGACAATAATTCAACTGATGACTAATTATACTAGTTCAAGACTTTTATAGGTCTTAGCATCACAAAAATTTAAACTAATTTAAGCAATTTAATATTTCCCACCTGTATTGTTTGCCAGTTTTCACCTCCTGTAGGCATGATGTGAGTTGGTGAACAGGTTTTTTTTTCCAACTGTTTTGTGCTTTTCCACCTCATGCATATAAATGCCTTTAGTGGGTGTTATGAATCCAAAAAAAAAACTCCCATTAGAGAGGGGCGGGTCTATGCCACTCCTTAAGCACTTTAGACGTGATTGCTATGCTACTCATTTGTCGGTGGGGTTCCTGGCATTCATTTAGCCTTCGGTTACTAATCCAGTTTGCATATGTAATAACATATTACGGTCTTTAAATTGGAAAACCTTTGTTGGCTACAGGCTCCTTGCAACCAGCCAACAAGCTGCAGATTTGAAACTCAGGTCGCTGTCAGGTAAAGCTTCGCATCTTCTGGGAGTCACCGGGTAATGATGTAAACACTCAATTGAATTCAGATTAAACCACCTGTCAGGGCGTTGGAGTCGTTTCCCAAAATCTGTAAGGATAAAACCTGTTCATGCTGTTTCTTCCGGATAGAAAAGTGCAGAAAAAGACACAAATTGACACAACTACAGTCGCTTGCATTCATACCTGTGCCCACCCTGCTTGTTAAAGGCACATGCTAGCGCCACCACATGGCCAGTGGCTCTGCTGACCACAGGAACACAAAGCATTGATGAGATCTCACAGCCCAACAGGCTGGACAGCTGCCTTCGCTCTTCCTGAGAACGCAAAAGAAACGAAAGAAAGTTTAACCCTATTTAACCATACAAATGATATTTGATACAAAGAATTATTACACTTTTATCTCATTAAATGCTGTACATCTCTGCTCAGTCTGCTGCCCCCGCGACCCGGTTCCGGATAAGCGGAGGAAGATGGATGGATGGATGGATGGATGGATGGATATCTCATTAAATGATCAAAATTTTCCTGAAAACTCATTGTTCATAGCTTGGTCCATGTTTTCTGCCCTGTAGTTCATTGTCGTCCCACTAGGGGCAGTAAAATTACTTTTAATGCTCATCTTGAATCTTGGCTGCTTTCATAAAATCTCAAAGACACTTTTGGTGGTAAAAGCTTTGCTATTTAAAAAAAATGGTGAGAATAACTCATCTATTGTTGTTAATTCTTTGACTACTTGCTGTATTGAAATAATACTAAATTTGTTGATACTTAATTTTTTATAGCGCAGTTACACAATGTTAAAAATATGTGAATCAAATTTGTTACAGTGGGTTCATAAGGAGCTTTTATCCTGAACACTCATGTTAATCTTAAATTGCCTTTATTGAGAGCAAAATCTTTCCAAAATCACCAAACATATAATTGATACTATCTACATCTCGTAAAAAAGGATATTGTAGTTTTTTGTGGATTTCATCAAATGGTTTAAGAAACATGTCTAAATTCCAAAGCAATTGAATTATCTGTTAAATATTAGATGTAGTGGGGTTTACAGGATTAAGAGTTGGGATGAAATCAAAGCTAAGAAAAGACAACACAAAACAAAACAAGAAGACATGACAGGTAGATCAGCAGGTCTTACAGCACTAATGTCCTGAAGAGAAATGGACTTCTTCTTTTCAACAACTTGACCAAACCGTCCAAACATGAGCTGGAAAGATAAAACAGAACACCAACTAAAAGAGTGAATACAACAAGTACCAAAAAGTCTCATATTGGGGACAAAATGCCTGACAAAAGCAGAATTCTTGAACGATTCCCCTGAGATTCCTTTGGGTCTAAAATATTTAAATAAAAAGTTGCTTCTAGTGCAAGAGGCTTATTAAGTGAACACTCAAATAAACCATGCATGTCTTTGCATCTCATTGCACCACTCGTTATTAAGATTTCACACATCGTTTAGCTGGGGGGAAACTGTCTATTCACACACTAATGAAGTGCATGTTAAAAAAGGCTAAAGGTGCATCACGACGCGGACTGGAGACTTCCAGGGAGTCAAAGAAAGCGATTGCTCCTTTGGCCCAATTTCCTTAATTACAAAGTCTTTCAAAGATTAGAAGAATGCATAAGTGGGACCTTTCTTCTTTCATGTCAGTCAGAAAGGATGTTAGGTTAAACACACTGTGTTTATTATAGGATAAAAATGAAGTCCCTGGGTTTCTGAGGTTTACCTAATGATGGGAAGAGGGAGTCTCATGAACGAGTGAATGTTTCAAAGTGACTGACTAATGAAGACGGGATAGAACAAATATGCAATTAGCAAATGCTATCAAATGGGTTCATGAAGACAAACAGACAGGAAAAAAGGCACAAATATTTATGTAAATCTTTATTTTAATTAATATTACCGGGAAGCTGATCTCCTCCTCCAGGACTTTGTCTCCAACAACCTAAATGCCACAGAATGCAAAGATCACACATATGTTGATGCTAAAATGGCTTAAAGTTCTCGACAAAATTACGAGGATTTCGTCCGTGTGACTAGTTTGTGTCTGTTAGAGGTCCAGAAAAAGTCTTAGTCATACAGGAAGCACAACTCAAAAAAATCTCATCAGTTTTTTGTTTGGTATTTCAAAGGGAGATTGTACTAATGTCAAAGTGAGATTGAAGATTTTCAGAGAAGGTGTGTTTGTTTACCTGGCAAAATAACTGGTGGTTATCTTCAGATACCAGCAGCAAACAACAACACTGTGACCGCGTCTGCTGCTGCAGCTGCAGAGATAAACACACAAAACATTACTTCTTCATACAATTGAATGAGACATGGAAAAAAAAAATTGGAACTCAGGTGTGGAAACGTTTTTTAAGTCATTTTTAGTACAAAAACAGATGATTTCATAAATGTGATTGGGCCCTAAAGATAGCCAATTTCATTAACAAACACTAGCTAAATGATGAAACTAATGCATAGAACATTTACATGCTAAGCATGAAAACCATTGCAATCAAAGGGAAAATAGCACATTATCATGAATTATCACTTAAGTAAGTTCTACCTCCCTCCAGGTATGCTTGGTTGTTATGTCGCTCAACCAACCAAAATCAAGAAGGCCTTCACTTTGAACCAATAGCTAAATAGCCCACCTTCTTCTCACGGCAATCAAATTTTTGCCTATAAATTCATGAATGATTGTCTCTCTGCACTCTAGATGGTTCAGCGGCCCTCCTCCACCCCATTCTCCTGAAGTGATGCTTTGGAATGGTCTGGCCTCTAATCACCATGGCTCTGAGGCTTCTGTGCTAAAAGTTCATCCCAAGCATGCATGACGCCCTCAGCCCAGAGCCAAACGACTAATTTCAGGCCCATTTTTCAAAAACACAAATAGTTTTTTGGATTCCTAATATTTCTCCTAATTGAAAGCAAGGTTAGTACCTTTAAAAAGGTGAACCATGATAGAAGTAAAGTCAATGTTATGTGTTGCTCACATTTAGTTGTTTGTCACCATGGAGCCTGAGCTCCCTCTTGGCTGACTGACTTTGCTCATTTTATGAGGAGGAATCAGACATTTGACTGGGTTCATTTTCACTTTATAAGCAACGTTGTGTCTCTCAAGGGTAGGTTAAGGAGGCAACAGAGTATAGGTGAAGCAGGTTTAAATTGGGGTTTTCTTTATTGTTTTTCAGTTTGGGTTTAGTAATTTTGGATTGGACAGGTGATGGTTATTCTGTCCGACTCTGACATTCAGTTCTTTCGGTCAGTGGTTTGCCTGCTTTTGCTTGTTTTTTGTCCAAAGCCCCCCCCCCCCTTTTTTTGGGGGGGGGGGTCTTCATCTGGCACATGTTTCACTTGACTGGTGGCTGTGTTCTTTGTGAGGATATTTTGTACTGTTACAATGATACGTCTTGTCTTGCCTCATCACATTTTGTCCTTGTTTACTCCTTTTTTGGATTGGGTTTAGTAAACTTCCTTGATCTGTTGGAACGGTCAAGAACTGCACTAAAGACCAGCTGATGTGTGGTGTTCATTTCTTTAGATTTGCTGTATCAAAGCAATAGAGTGGGAAGATGTTTCTGCCCTGTATGAAAGCCAGGCTTTTGCTCATTCAATTGTGGAAAAAATAGCTCAACTGGAGAAAAGAATTTTAATAAGTGACTTTGCTTTAAAGAGCTTGAAGTAGAAATGCTCTGCTTGAGGCCTAGAGAGAAGGAGCTCAGTTATGGTTTTAAAAGTAAAACAAGAATCAAGAACACTCAAGAAACATATAGAGAACAATGAAGGAAGGACTGACTCCTCATATTTTAGAGAATATGTTCAGTCTTCAATCTTAGCTTACTCTGATCAAAATTGTGTTTAATTGTTTTTAACAAATTCTTGTGGCATTATTCTGAAGATGGAGGACACACATGAGGAAAATTCCTCTTAAAATTGCATTTCTGTGTATTTCTTTATTCAAATTGTTGTCAATCAGGAGCAGACAAAACATGCCAATTGAAAAAGAGCTTTTTTTCAGCATAGAATAACTGGGTGGCTCACAAGTTCTATGCACTCCGATGCATCCGGTTGCAGACAAATAGATCCATGTACGTCTTTGTTTTCCTCATTTGAGCTGGAATCTGGCTTCAAATTGTACGGCTGGATAGCTCCAAGGTTGCTCGCCATTTTTATTGCATCAGTAATGTTACATTGGAGGTGTGAGTGGCTGTAAGCCAACATGGGGGCGTACAAATAGAGAGCTCACCTCACAATCATGGTTGGCAATTCCTCCTAAACTACTGCTGCTCTGCAGAAACTATGTCCTAGAAAACAACACAGTTTTAAAAGATGACTTGAGTGGGACTTTAAGAACCGTGCATTTATGTTGACTTTAAAATTCAGTTTTCCCTCACTTTGTACCTTCAGAGCTGACAGGACAGTCTTTCCTTTTATACTCCATCTGTTCACCCCTCTTGTCAAATCATGGTTGACCCTCATTTACTTTGCTTGTTTACTATTCCTACTGACCTGTCCTTTCGTGTCTTTTGCTTTTCCTCTTCACAAAATGAAACATTCTGAACAAATTCTAGATTTTTTTTATGGAAAAGAAATAAATAGTATGTAGAAATATTTCAAATAGTTATAAGAAAATGTATACATTCAAAAACATGGAGGATTGTGAACAAGCATGTCTACTTCAATATGTGAAATAGCAATTCTTCACAAATGTACAAACAAAACTGAGTTTGATGATTTTTCCAGGAAGAAACTCTTCCTGAAACCTGAGATTTCTAACCGTTTTAAGCTAAAACTGATTTGTAGACGCCATGTGGATTAACCAATGCTGAGCTTTTCTTTAATCTGTTATCCACACATGCGTTTATACAAAAAATGTGCACATGCATACGCTGCAGATATGTGTTTCTGCAAGCAATCCACGAATCTGAATCAAAAACACCAACATGCTCAACTAAACAACACACACAAACCTCAAGTAAACACACATAAACACATTACTTCATAATGCTCACTTGTCTGACATGTTTTTTGGCTTACACATAATAAAAACTCTAAGTGAAAATCTCAGTACTGCTCCTTCAAGTGCTCTTCCCACTGAAGTTATTCTCCAACTCCTCTTCCTCCTTTATCCTTCATCCTCTCTCACCACCAAGCTGTTTTTAATTCCATAAAAAAAACCCTTAAAAATATTCCAACAAAACACATTATAAAACAGATATGGTTGTTCGAAACCTCTTTTTTTTGTTCTTCAAATGCAGCTTGGAGGCACAGAAGGATGGTGTGTTACATCAAGAAAGAACTCCCATCGCACAGTACTTTAGTTCAGACAAGGCGGACCCAAGGTAGCGCCCTTGCTGAGAAGGACAGGTATGTCTAACTTTTGATGGCCAGTAAAGTTTCCCACTCCTGGCATCAGAATTTATAGTAGTAGATGTTTCTAGCAGCCATTTGAATTAAGGAATAAAATAGTAGCAAATTCAGCAGTAAAAAAGTAGATTTTTCTCACTGTTTTTTTGGACGTCCTAAATGTGTCTATTAGGGGACTAATAGGCAGATTTTGTTTCAGTTTGTTGATGATGTTTTTATAAAGCTGTCTGTTATTAAGTCTTCCTATCACATCATATCTGTTTTATCTGATAAAAATCCTGTTTAAAAAGCAATCTCGCTTTTAATTAGAATGGCTAAGTCATGTCTAAGTTATCTCCGGGGCAGTTTAGCTTGGAGGGTTGTTACTCGTTTTGGGGAGCACAGTTATCGCACGTTTAAAACAAATATTTTTAAAGATATTTACTTAAACTCTCACAGTAAAAACATAACCTTAAATGTGAATATAAAAAAAAACTTTGTCCACTTTGTTAAAAAAATTGTCCACTTCGCTGGACAATTTTTGAGGCGCAGGTTTATTAACTCCAAGTTCATCTGGACCCGACAAGTGAGCTGCTGCTGCCATGCGGTGGTGGACACTTTGAAACAGCAGAGAGGCGGAGCTATGTGCTTGTTGCTGCGGCGCTTGGCTGTACTTTCAGTTGTTTCGTTACTGCTTGTGCATTCCATGCTCACTGTTTCTTAAGCCAAGTTCTAACATCCATTTTTTTGGGTAATTTTAGGGTACAACGATACAGAGTGCGGAACTGAAATGAAACGGTAGAAACCATTGACTGTGGGCTCCAGGAAGCCAAAATCCTATAGACTTCTGTAGAGAAATAAACAGCTGTTACTCAGTCATTCTAATGGTCAGAAACAACAACATTCTTCTCAACCTAACTTTTTTTTTAACATGTTTTAGATAATCCTAATTTTTTTTCATGCTGTTATTTTATGTAGTACAGATGCCTCAATAAAAGTAGGTGGAGTCTGTTGGCCCTCTTGCACAATATTTGAAATGCTTGATTGGCAGATTTCGTGTAGCAGACTTCCAACATGTTCACTCCTGTCTGGGCCACAGTGGTTGCCACAGAAATGTTGACTCAGACCAACAGAAGTAAACCATTTTCTATGGGTGACATCACACTCACTCGATCCAGGTTTTTATACAGTCAGTGGTAACAACCTTTCCTGGGGTGGCCTGATTCATGGATGGGTGGACCAGGCCAGGTTATTAAAAGGTTGACACCTTACTGAGAATTTAAAGAGTCGTATCCTTACAATAGGCTTTTTAGGTTTATCCTGCATCTGTTTATATCGTCCCACATACTGCAGCCAGCTGAGAGGATTTGGCAGCTCCTAAACTTCCAATCTGTGGAGTGGATTTCTTTTTGACCCGTGTCACTCAGGCCCCAGAGCTGCTTTGATGCACATTCAAAGCACCAGTTTCCTGACGCTTTCCAGACCTCCTAATTGCTTAACTGATGAATAAGTAATGAAGAAGGAGCCCACACCTGTAGATGAAACAGTTCAAAACCTATTACTCATCCGGGCAGACATGAGGACAGAGTGCTTCCCTCAAGTTTGCATGTGAAAGAGAGAAACAATTAAAGCTTGGATTCAATTTCAAGCTCTCTTTGATTTCCGTTTTATTAGTTGCAGCTCTAAAGAAGTATTAATGATTAAAGGGGGCGTTGCAACAAACTTTTGTTGAACTTTAACAAAAGCTATGAAATATTAAAAAACCAGGCTGGAGCTGAATCTATATTGAGAGGATTCATGTGCATACATCCATTAGTGTTGGATGGAGGAGGGATGGACTGAGGCTTTGTCTCTCAAGTGAACTATAAATTTCAAATTTCCCTTCTCTCCCAGGCTTTTTTGCCCCTTTATCTCATGTATTCCTTTTCTCTGTGAATAAAAATTCCATACATTTGCAGGCAGATTGCTGCTCATGCGGCAGCATCATCACATCCTCACTTTTAGGTTTGCACATGCTGCAATTCTTGCCTGCGTTTTGCAGACGCGTAATGAAAGGGTCGGGGTGATCTTTGGGGAAATTGATAAATAATTGTGTGATAAAATTCTTGTGACAGAACCAGGGGGGGGGGGAGTCACTGTGAAGGATATTTTGCATTTACTTTGTGTCTTCATTTGCATCCATGTGTGTTTGTGTAGGAGCGTATGAGTGATCTCAGTGACTTACATAATTGATGACTTTGAGTTGGAGAGAAGCTGCATCAAGGTCATAGAGCTCACCTAAAAGAGGAGACAGAGAGAAAGAAAGTGACGGTGGGGGAAATCCACAGCGGAGAGAGGGCAGATTGAGGCCGACGAGGAATGCAAATGTGGATCATGTAAGCGAGTCGACAGAAAGCGACGCCAGGAGGAGAGCACTCCGGCAGCGAGGGCGAGGAAGGGGTGAACACAAGTCACCTAACAAAGAGACTGCTAATAAAGACAGGCTGAGGGATGGAGACAAACCTGGACCTCAGAAGAAAAAATGGGGGGCAGGTTTGATGAAAGGAGAAAAAAAAAGATGAAGGCAAGGGTGGGAAAAGCTGAGAACAAAGGGCAACAGATGTTTTATGACCGTTTCCAGGAGCTAATCAATGCAGATGCATGTGTGCAGGATGGCATGAGCCAGTCGACTTCCATTATGCATGAGGTTTTTAACAGTATTTGTGCAAAGTGTGTTGTTTTCATATTGTGGCCGTCGCAAGCTCCTTCTGTCACTGACAGAACTCCCCGAGCATTTCATCCTCGGGGGTTCACTCTATTAACAGACCTGAGCTTGTGTATGACTATGTATGTGGTCTGTGTTTCTGTACAAACATATGGGAAATCTAAAATGCATGGACTCTGAGATGGTGACGGAACAGCATTCATGCATAGCCTTTATCGTGAAAATGTGTGCACATACCACAAAGCTGCAGGATGTTGTGGTCCAGCTCACAGTAGTCCTGTTCAGAAACATTGAGCTGCAGCAGAGCATTGTGGGACTGCAGGAGGGAGGGGCTGAGAGGAGGCCTCTGATGGTGTGCCTGGATGGACTGGAGGCGCACACATGCCACTGAGGCCTGCAGCATCACGCACAAACACAGACGTGCAACGCAGTCAACGGTGAGGGACGGTTCACCAACCAGTACCAGAAACTTTCAATTAATGTAGTTCATTATAAAGTGACATCAAGTGACTGCTGATGTCACTCGGCTGGGTTACTGTATTTATGTTCTGCAGCAGTCCTGGACTGCAAGGACCAGATTGTTTTTCACAATTCTTCCTTTTAAATGGCAGTTTGAGCGAAAATTTTGCCCGCACCACATACTCAAAAACACTCCAAAATAATTTTTTTACCCCCCAAAAAACTGGATGACATCACAGCGGGGGGAACTGTCAAAAAAATGAATTGAACCCAAAAAGAAAAAATTACTAACAATACCACTTAAACATGTTACTTACAAAACCACATTTACTTGTTGGGGATATCCAAAAGGAAGTTTTTAAATGATTATTTTTGATTTTTGATTTGATTTGAAATGGTTTATTTCAAGCAATTAAATAGAAATAATACACAAAAGCAATATTATCATTAGTCATACATTTATACAGTAACTAATCAAACTTAGGATAATTAGACATATTAATAAATATTGCTTGAAAGGGAGTGGAAGGAAGCGAACTTATATAATCCCACCCCGTTATACTATAACCATTTTATTACATGATTTATCATTATCCAGTTCCTAGATTTAATCAGACAGAATTAGGAATCATAAAGTATCAATAAAGCACATGACAAAGATGAATTAGTTAATTATTATGTAAAAATAACCATTTTAGAAATCAACATGGCAAATGCAGATCAGTCATCTAAAATACATGCAGATTATGTTACTAATAAAAGTCATTCATATGATTAAAACATAATACTATATCAGTAAAATAGACACAACACTGTTTCAGAGATTTTCATAGCAAAATTTCACCAAGTATTAAAAATGAAAAACATGTGCAGAATTATGTTACATTAGGAAAGATTTTTGAATCAATTTATCAATTATGGGATGGATATAGGGCTTGGTGGTCATTTTGTGGAAAAAAAAAACCTTTGGTACGAAATTTTACACATACTTCACAGGTTGAGTCTAAAACCACATCCCAAGTTTCATTGACCTTTAACCTTGGAAAGAGGCAGTCATCTTTTACTCTCCAAAAAAAAAAAAAAAAGCATTAGTACCTTCTACAAATGTAATCTTCCAGGGATTTTGATCTATTGCCTCCTAACTCCTCAACGTCATTGGGAAGCTACTTGGAAAAAATGTCAGATTTAGAATTGTAAATAATAATGGCGTTAGCGTGACGTGCTTGCAAAAAATCCATTTCCCTATTGGCCGCTTTTTTTTATTACAGAAATATTGTGAAAATTTAACACATGAATCCAATTGTCTCAAGCTGAACATATTAGGAATTTAGGGATGGTTGACAAAAGCCCCTCCATTTCCAAGAAAATACAAAAATCTACTTTTGCAGAATCTTCTAAAAATTACGCAGATCTGTTTGTCACCACCAGGGAACCAAATGATAACATGGATCCTATGGGAATATAAACCTATACAAAATTTTGAAAAAAAGTATATATTTTAATTTAAAGGAATTTCTCATGTGTAGCTTGACCAGGGTGGCAGGGGCAGTGGGAGAGAGTGAAGGGCAGTAGCAGCTGCTCTGCCAGTGGGGTCGGGTGAAATGGGGGAGGCGAAGGCGCCTGTGGGGCATACATTGCTCGCTGCTTTATTCTCTCTATCTAGGAGTTATCCAGTCATCCCTTTTGAATCTCCAACTAATCAAGAACGCCGCTGCTCATGTTCTGGTTGGCGTGCTGGTGGGACCACATCAACCCAATCCAGTAAGACCAAACTGTTACTTTATGACTTTGGGCTTTAAAATTGGTTAACGAGTTACAACACAAGGTGTTCAGTGTAACCCTCATCCTGAGTAAATGTTAACAACCAAACAAAAACTTTTTAAAAAGTTCAACATTTATTATTTTAAAACCCCCAAACAGGAATCAGTTTGGTGACACCTTATTTGGAAATGTTTGAAGCAAGAATCTATTTTAGGTTGATGATTTTTCTTCAAACAAAAACACAGTTCAATCAAAATCTTGAGCAGGTCTTTAATGCACTGCAGGTTTCTTTTCTTAAACAGAACACGTGGAGTTTTATTCAAGAAGCCGTTGAAGTGAACCCATTCTTCTTTCCAGCAGTGAAATGTTCTCTAAGTCACTGGCTGCAGTCCAAGACATAAGCCCCCATTGATCACCCCTCCATCCTCCAACTGCTTAACAACGACAAAAACCTGCTTCTCTATGCTGCTGTTCCCTTTTCTCCATGCAAAGTCTTGGCATCAAACCACTTGAAAGTAATTTTTTTCTGGATTTGTAGACATCTTGACCTCCACCAAAACTGGTAATCATCATTTATTACTTACCCGTGAAGTGAGAAATGACTTAACCAGAAGCATTCTGCTTCTTTTCGCACATCAATCATTTTTTAGGAGAAATGCGAATGAATTAATACTGTAAACATGAATATTCTATAACTCAGAAAATCACAGCTTAGTTCAGAGACAAAAAATGAGTTTGAAATCTTGATAATTATATTTAATAATCTAGTTTTTTGTCCATTTTGTCCTACGGTGGCCCTGAAGGAAATATCACATCAACTAAAACATTATAAAGCAAAACAACAATTATAAAAACAAACAAAAAAATTGAAAACTGTGATAAAGTGTTGATTGAGCGATCACTGAACTTTTGGAGTTGCTGTGGACAGAGGCTTAAAGAAAAGTCTTATGCAGGAAGACATTCCCACGCCATATAACTGTTGAAAAGGTAAACAAACATAATCATCCAGTCAATGATGTCATATAATACTTCAAGTTTGCTATTTTGTTTAATTTTTTAAGAGTTCCTTTTGCTTCTTGAAAATTACTTTTGCTTTTCAAAATGTTTCCTTTTTAGTTTATAACACACTTTCTGAATTTACTTATTGGTTTCTGGAATTTTGTTTTGATTTCTGAAATGTAATGATATGCTTTATTCTCATCATTAAACATGATGAAAGTTTTTACCCCCAAAGATCTTCAGTTTAAATAAATTTAAAAATGAATAAAAGAGCAAATAAATAAAAAAATCTAGAGCAGGCATGTCCAAAGTCCAGCCAATTGGCCAAATGCGGCCCACATTCAAATTTCCACCGGCCTGGCAGACCTTTTTTTTTAAATAAATCAATCATATGTGGTCTCCAGCACTTTCTGAGAACTCTGTACAATTTCTTGATTGTGATTGGCTAAATTCTATTATTAGCCCTTGTAGAGCTGAGGCAAAACTGTCGCAGGTCCCTTCTGTGACACTTTCCAGCTCATTTCTAAAATGACAGCCTCCGCCCATTACATGGTGATCCATGGGGGAAATTTCATTTGATTTTGAGAGACAGAGAGGAAAAGGAGTGGGGTTTGAATCTTTTTCATTAGCTTACAAAAGCAGTCAATGGCTCTCCACTGCCCAGCAAAGGTCAGAGGACGTGTGAATGCCCATTTGCCCAGGAATTGGTTGGTTAATATATTTTTCGCGTTAAGTGATTTGTTGATGGTATATAACCTGCTGTATTCTTTGTAAAATTGGCTTAATTTCAAAACACTTTTGAAAAAGTTCAGACATTTTCTGCTGCATATTCTTTTGGTAACCAGGAAACAGAGAAGAAAAACTCACATGTTTCTCCAGCACATTCAGATGCAGTTCATCCTGCTGAGACAGAGGCTTGCAGCCCACCTACGACACACAAACAGAGAGTGAACGCAGAGCAGGAGGCTGTTTTTGCTTTATTACACAAGCCCGATGCCTCTGCAGAGTTCATTTCATTTGTGTATGTTAACTAAAATTAAATCAGTTCACATTAATCTTCCTTTTCATAAAAGAGGAGCAGAAAGTGATGACATGATCAGGAGAATTTAATTTATTGCTGATTCTTTTTTTTTAAATCCTCTCAGTATATCCTTGGATAAAAAGGTCTCACCAGTAAGACAGCAAAGACTTTGTCCTGATCTGAGATTGGAATTACAACCGCTGAAAGACAAGAAGGAATTAAAAAAAGGTTCAGAATGCAGAATGCATTACTGTGCATAACACATTCTGTTCTTCTATTCCCCAATCCTTCTCACCCAATTATAGTCTCTTCTTTGTTATGTCTGTATAAAACTATTTAAACGAATAACATAACAAATCATTAGCAGCAAAATTAGATTATACAGAGGAGTTTTTCACAAAAGAAAGAGGATGCCGAACCCTTTTCTCTACACAAATATTTCCTGTTTGCCTCCATTTCCACATTCTTCTCTGCTTTATTATGCAAGTAAATTCGGAGCATCGGAGGCAAACATTTGTCTTCTCATCAAAAACCTTTCATTGCTTTTTTGGGCCTCTTGTCCAATTCTGCAGCCCACACAGCTCCGTACCTCTCTCCATGCAATCATGGTCTCTTGTTCACCACTTCCCTCTCTATCTCCTCTCATTTGTTTTTTTTTTCCTTTCTCCTCCCACACGCTCACATCTCTTAGCTCTACATGCTCACACATCCTCCAACCAGAGCAACATTCAGATGTTGGTCCAGGAACATCCTTCAAGCCCTTGTTTGACCCACCGCAAAGCACAAAACTGCACCTTTTTTCTGCCCTGGTAACGGTGCTGCGAGGCAGATCTTGTATTTTTCTGGCAACTCGGATGGAGGAAAACCAGCGCACTGACATCGCCTCAGCTGGTCCACCATACTCCTGCAACACACACACACACACACACACAAGTTTAGTCTGACTCAGGTTCCAGGAAATACAACGACACCCATGAAATCTGTCTCAAAACGGTGAAGCGAGACGAAAAGGATGAAGGGTCTTGGGAGACGGTGGTGACAAATGGAAAAAATGATGGAAAAAGCAGATGCTTGATGTTCGTTTGCACAAACCAAAACCCTGATGAATAGAGCTATTATTCACAATGTAATTATATGAACTCAATACAGCCAGCAGTGTGTCTGAGCATGTGCGCACATGTGTGCACGTGAAAGAGTTGGCCACATGTGAAACCAGGTGTGGGCCCAGTCAGAATTTTTGTTGTATGTTAGACAGAGGGCAGCATTTTTATGCTAAAATATGAGACAGGGATTTGTTGATTCTGGACTGGTTAATGCATGCACTCACACAGACTCACACAGACTCACATGAATATGGAAATGAAAGAAGAAAGGATGGCAAATAGTTTAACACATAAGCAAATTCAAAATCTTTGTGCTTCACATAACAAATCATCTAATCCCTATGGCTGCGCCTTTTTTCCCCCACACACAAACAGGAATGGTTGCAGCCGCTCCGTTACATCCTCACAGAGTCTGAAATCCCCTCAAACCATGGCAGCCAAATCTCTGCATGATGCATTGATTTTCAAGAGTGCATCTATTTTAGTTTACTGAAGAAAAGCCCACTTCAATCAGAAAATATTCTATTGGGGAGATACATTTGACCTTTGGGTAATGTTTTGTTTAAAGCATCACAAAACCATTTCCAACTCGGTTCAGTAAACAGGAAAAAAAAAGCACTGTGGTCACATGGTGTGTTAACAGACATCATGTATTCAACCATTTAGCAATAAAACACAATATTTGATCAAAGAAAATTACAAAACAACAATCAAATACATTCAGATTGGAGTGATTTTTTTCCACAAACTGCTCAGATATATTAATTTAGGTTATAAAAACAGACACCAGCTGGCCAAAAGAGTAAAATAATTTGAGAATCACTTACTGAGATTCAGTTACTGTTGACTGAAATCGTGAATGAAGGTTTTCTGAAGATAATCAATCATAAAAAAGCACTTGATTTTGTTGCTTAAAAATAATCTATCTGATCAGAAGCAGATAGTATAAACTTGCTTCTTCCCACTCCTTTTCAAGCAGTAAATCAAGCTCTACTTGACTTTAGTTAATGATCACAACATTTAATCAAGCAAATGTGATTTAAGTGTGTCTTTGTTTTTTATCCTTGCATTTCATTATTTCTGTAATGAGTTTGATAAATCTGTGGGAATTTTTTATTGTATTGACTACAATTAATGCTTGAAACAAAAACCAAATTAAATGTGTTTAAGAAATGTTACACTTACAATGTATACATATATGTGTGTGTGTGTTTCAATGCATGTTAAGGTTATGTTAGTTAATAATTTCTTAATGCTGACTACAGTTTTTTCAGAGTCTTCTGCTTGAGAATAGGTACTATCAGGAACCGATGGTGTAGAACCCATTGGCAAGAGACCAGGCTTGGTGGCAAAAACTCAAAGGTTTGATAAATAAACTAATCTCTTTAATGCTGGAGCTTTAACGCCAGTGTTTAACCTTCTTTTGACTACCATATCTCTTCAACTGTTTACACAACTAACGTAATTGTACATGGTCAGTAAAGAGCCAATGCCCGCATCCTACTGCCGACTAGAGTGTGGCGTAAAAACACCACACGCATATCCTGTACATCTTAAGTGCGTGCAACAGTATTCATTTTACTCACAACTACTATACACACTTACCACATGCACGACAATTTTCATGACATCCCTTAAGGTGGTAGCATGAGCCTCAAGGAAAACGCAAGAAACACCTGTGCTCCCCTTAAGATGTGGCCGCTCCTCCTTATGGTCCTCCTTATGGTCCTCCATGGTCCTGGACAACCCAAAAAACCGGCAGCACCCGTACAGGTCAACCCCCCTGTAGGGCTGCATGTGACTAAGACTTTAATGAGAGTCTCCACTGGAATTGGAGAGTTTCCTTTTGAAGGATTTACACAAACCATAAAGGAGGGTCAGCTCAACAGAACAGTCAGCTTGGTGGTTTCAGTCACAAGACCAATGTTGGTTGTCAAGTTGATAATTACCAGCACTGCATCATAGCAATTAAAATGCCCCAGCAACACTGTGCAGTGGGTGGGGAGCATTTTCTTTGGTTTTAGAGATTTAACATCATCCTGTTGGTAGGTCCTGTATGGGGTTAGCTCCTAGTAATAATTAAACCTGAACAGATTTTCATTTATTTTACTATTATTTTTTCACAGGCACTGTGAATGCCAGGTTCCTTGTTGGAAATCCTAATGCAGGATGAAGATAGATCCCACTGCAGTGTTGGCAGGTTGGATGGATTTGGAAGAAACTGCCTGGATGAGAACTTTGAGTCCAGCTTTCTAAGCTCAGTTGACTTTCTTCTTAAGTGATTTACACAATTTGGCCTTTGCTGGCTGCTCTAAAACCACAGTCTGGAAAGCCCCTCAATTAGATTTGGTATGTTTGTGGGTTTTGACCTAGCTTGTCCACATGTGTCCACCAACACAACCTTCTATTGTTCAGTCTTGAATCTTAATCTTGGATCTCTCCTTTCGCCATTAAATATTTATTTTGGCATTTATATTGCATCATTTGTTCTGGCTCCTCTAAATTATTCTTTCAAGAATTTTAAAGTGCAGCTCAAGTATATCTGTAGAGTTATGTATTGTATCCCTCCCATCTACAAAGACTGCTGCATATTTTACTTTCCAGGAATTTCTGTTTGAATTGGAATGGAACAGAGCTCAGGAGTCCAGGACAAATACCAACAAGTCTAAAATTTATACTGCAGGTGGGACGGTCTTCCAGAGCAATGGATACAGACCCCAGATCCCTTTTTCGTCATAAAAGATCTCCCATTTGATCCAAATTCAGACCCACTTCATGGACTTTTTAAATTCCCACGGCATCCATCAGCAGACACACATTTTAACGTTTCTGTGGACGTTTGTGACACGCTTGGCTCCACAGAAAGCACCAGTGTTGGAAAATCAATAATTGTCCACTCCTCTATCTTTGGATCTCATAGGGATCCAATATTTCAAATCAATTAAGTTATTTAAAGAAACATCACTGAATACCAAGGATGTTTTAATGGTGTTTAAAAGCACAAAACAACATCTAAAAAAATGTTTTTAATCCACAATGCATCTATATCCTTTTGATTAGATCACATTTTTAAAGCATTTCCAAGAAACATAAATTGTGATCAATATCAGAGGCCAAAAGATCTCATTAAAAGTGCTGATGCCTCGTACTGAGCAAGCATTAACCGGAGCACCTCTGACTAATCGATGATTTGCATTATTTATAAATTAAATTTTTAAAGAATTCTTGGTGGTGAGAATTGAAAATAACAAAATATTGTCTTGTGCAACTTTTTGTAGTCTTGTGAGATGTCAGGTTCAAACACTTTTATTTGTCAAAAAGTAAGTGAACTAAAGGAAGAGTGCACCTTCATAGCTCTTGGCCTCTCTCAGGAACTCACAAAAAGCTGGAGTTGGTGTGTGTTTGTGGGTTTGTGCCAAGGTTTTGAAAACAGGCGGCTGAAGTGGAAATGAAAAAGTCATGAAGGCTGTAGTTCTTTGAGTGTCTCTGCTACACCTGATGGGCGCTCAGCCTTAAATACGTTTGTTTGTGCTGTCCCCAGGCGTAACGGCGAGCCGTTGGATTCTTCAAAGTCTGAGTTTTGTTCAACAAAACAAACAAGTTCGCTGGATTGGACCGAACAGCACATGCAGCATTACAACATGTGTTGGACCTTCAGAGAGCAGAAGGAAGATCGCTGCGCCTCACCGGGGGCAGGAGGAACGTTATCTGGGAGATGAGGCTTGCAATGCCTCTACTGGGAGAGGAACTGAATGTGAGAAGGAGGAATCACCAGGGAGGCTGTAAGGGTAAGAAAGACCAAATCACAGGCAGCTCGGTGCTTTGGGGGAAAGAGGATGGAATAGTGGAACAGACAAGGAGATACTGCCTGTCAGAGAGACATATAGATGTTGAAGAAGATGGAAAAATAAGAGCAGGAGATGAGGTGAGGGAACAATGATGTGGCAGACGGAGGACGTCTTTGTGTTTTCTTGATTATTGGATCCGTCTCGCTGACACCTCAATGTCTGAGCTGAGGATGTGATTTTCACTCAGGTGCACAAAACAGCCATCTTTATTAACTCCCATCTTTTTTCCACATTGATGTACTGCCTCTCTTGAAATCACAGCAGCAATGCAACAATGCAGCACACATCAGCACACGCCGTGACTTAGTGTGGTGGAAACGGCTGAGATTTGCTGCTCAAACGGTACACACCTGATCTTCCCCTCCTCCGGCAGCTCATGCGGCGGCTCTTCAGACAGAAGCCTGAAGTCTCCCTCCAGCAGGTAGATGCACACGCACTCCTGAAATAAATCACACATTCATTTGCCACATTAATCAGATCCTAATTGATACAAGTAGTGATGAGCTTCGTCAATTTGTGAGGGGCTGTTCCGTGCGTTATCAGGTCAGAGTTGCATTCGACTGAATCAAAACTTCTATTTTATTTCCAGGTAAAATAATTTAATTAGGAAGCAAAGCAAATACCGTGCTGGGAAGCAGCTCCTGGATGCTGTCTCGCAGGGCCGCTCGCAGAGAGCGGGCATCCACCACTGCTGCCAGTCGCAGCAAGGCATCCTGCAGGGGAAGACAAACACAAACCATCAGGACCGCCTGCTCACCAGATCAGAATACCTATGGAAACCCAGAGCCTTCATTTTGTTATCTTTGTGGGTCCATGTTTTCTGACACATATTTACCCTGGAAGGCTGCGAAAGCCTCTGGAACGCTGTTATAGATGTCAGAGCTCGTTTTGCTCATCACAATCCTCATGAAGGACAGGTGGAAAACAAAGCACTCAAATATTCATTTACAAAGGCTGGTTGGGAGCTAATTCATTAAATGAGAGTGAACGTGGAAGGCATGATGGCTTTCATAGTTGCTCTTAACTCACTGAGTGTTTGAAAATAAATGGGGGTAAGGGGGGGGGGGATTTTTTATCCTTTTTTTTTTCTGAGGAAATTAACCTAGAAAAACATTTTTCTGTTCTGCAGCAGTCCTGGACTGCAGGGACCAGATTGTTTTTGCAATTCTTTCCTACTGCACCTTTGAGTGAAAATTTCCCCCCACCTTATATTTAAAAACTAAAAACAAAATTTGCACACACCTGGTACCTGCTGAACCCCCCCGCAAAAAAGAAAAAAAAGATGACATAAAAGGAGAAACTGTCTAAAAAATTAATCAGACCAAAATCTCGTAAGGGACTCAGACAAACCAAAATTTCTAAACGAAAGGACATCCAAAGAAAATGTTGATATTATAATGGGATGGCCACAAGACCTGAGGCTTGGTGTCATGTTTTGGCACATTTTCCAATATGTGAAAGGAAAACTTTCGGTTCGATTGAGTTTCATAAAGTCTTTACCACACACCACCAGGTTAAGTCTACAACCACACCTGAAGTTGTGTTGACCTTTGACCCTGCCATGTTTAATTTTCCATAAAATTGACCTTTGATACTTTCTACAAATGTAAACGTCTCCTGGGGATTTTGATCTCTCCTCAAGCATCATTTGAAAGCTCTCTTGGAACAAATCTTTCCTTTAAACTTTTGAAGATTTTGAACAGTGTTAGAATGGTGAGATTGCAAAAGTGGCGCTCCCTAGATGCCCCCCCCCCCATTGTTTTTCACTATAATATTGTAAAAATCTAATACATGAATTGTTAGCTCAAGCTGAACGAAACGATATAATAGACAATAAGAACATATTAGGAATGTGTGTGTGGTTAATGAAAAACCTCAGTTGCTTTGACAAGGGTGGCAGGGGCAGAAGGGGGAGAGTGAGGGGCATGTAACAGTCACTCAGCCAGTGAGGGTGGGTCAAAAGGGGGAGGCAAGGGTGGATAGCGCCTGTAGGCCATATTTGATTTTTAAATGTTTCCACATCTAAGTTCATCACTACAGCAAATCTTTTGACATAAAAAATAGATATTTTATTTTTACTCTCTGTTGCTGTATTTGTCACTAAAGAATAGAGAGGTTTATGTCTCTGGTTGGTGTCTAAAACAACTTCACAAAAGAAGCTTTTTTGGTCACCTCTCTCAGGGTTAGAGCTTTCTCTCAGCCAGCATTTATCTAAACATTTCCAGCATTAAAACACACAGGTCTGCGAGCAGAGGCCTCTCTTTAAAGATCTGCATTCTGTGTTAGCTGAGAGTCAATGGTTTAAAAGCAGGACTGTGCTCCAATATCTGCTCTTCCTTCAAAGGTCAGGGTTTGCTGGAAACAAACCCAGCGATGCGTATCCTCCGTCTACACTGAGAGCACTTTGTTTGTCTTGTCTCCTCTCCCATCATTACAGCTTGGTTTCAGTCTTGCCAGCAAATTTAAAAGAAAGCGTGCTTTTTTTCCCCGTATCTTTCTCAAAAAGAAGAGTTTTCCGCTCGTTACTCTTGAAATGATTGCTTATTGGCCTCAGAGTTTTGCCCGAAAGCTGGTTATCTTACAGCTCAGCAGCGTTCCTGAACACCTCTTCAACAGACGCACACAAAAGCACAGCTGCTGCTGCTGATCGCAAACACAGCTTTCACGCTGTACTAAGAACAAACCGCTTTTCCCTGCTCTGAGCTCTGAGGGATATAAGAGAGATGTATGAAGAATAAACAAAAAGAAGCTTGAAAGAGAAGTTCAAACTTGGGCTGCTTTCTTGATTCTGCACACTAGGCTGTTTGCCAGAGCTGGTGATTTGCAGAGGTAATTTCAATGTCAGGAAGACTTAGGGGTCGGGTGATTCAGATGCTGTTTGACCATCGAACTTGTGCATCATTTGAAGCAACCTAATGCCTAAAAAAGGACAATATAGCTTTGGGATGCAAGCTTTTTCATTTTTTTTGGAGCTGCTTTTCTGGTCTAAATGGAAACTAGAGAAGCAAGTAGGATAGAAGCAGGGTTTCAGATGTTTTGGGGATGTTTGTTTTTTCTTTATGTCATTAACAAACATGTCAATCAACCACCTCAAAGCCTCACATATTTTGTCTCGTTTTCTACTTTGTTTTCAGTTGAATTCTCCCAGTTTCAGTTTCATACTGCATTAGTAACTCGTGTAACTTTAGTCTGATTAAAGATCTCAGGGGGAATTAAATCACAGAGATGAAAAATAAAGGCAGAGACCACAAAGGCTTAGATTTGGTGCGTTCTTAAAGCTGTGCTGTGAATGTGAAAGCAGAGAAGGAAAAAGTGGTTCTGAGGAGGCTGGCGGTGAGGTTTAAGGAAGGAGCACTTTGTCCTAGGTGTACAAAAAAAAAAGCCCCCCCAACGGGGCAGCAAGACGCACCCGCTGCCAGGCTTCTCTGACAGCGTCCATCTGCCTGTGAAATTCTTCATTTTCCCCCTTTTTATTTTCATCTTTTTTCTTCTCTTCCATCTGTGTTCATCCTGGTTTTGGACTGAGGGGAAACAGGGAGGCAGTGGAGGATAGGGGGGTGGTAGCAGATGAAGACAGTGCACGGGGTGATGGGGGGGGTGTCAAAAGTGAAAGAGGGGAGGAGAACAGGAGAGTGTTGTCCTGCCAGTGCAGCCAGTATTGGTCATTACATATGATTAGATATGATTAAACGTGATTAGCTGTGATCACTCAATCAGCCTGGTCGTAATGAAGTTGGATCAGGGCCAAGCGTGCATTTGCAGCAAGGAGAGTTGGTGTAACTCGCACGTCTTCGGATGCTCGTACAAAACAAACAAATTTGATTGAACATGGATTTTAACGCAGACAAACTCCTCATCCTCTCTGCTCTGCTGCAAACTTAAGAGCAGCATTCACTATGTGTGTGTGTGTGTGTGTGTGAGCGGTGTGGGTGCACGTGTGCATGTGCCCGTGGAGTTTCTTTCTCTGATAATAAGACGTATGCCTCAGTAAATGTCAGCCTCTGTCCTCTGACCTTTCACAATCATTTCTCGCCATGTACCTCAAACCATCTGTTACATTAATTTACCTGCGTCTGCACCCATGACTGCACACAACCTGACGTGCGCGCACACACACACACACACAGCCATAGCCTTTCAGCAGATCCTAATAAGATGAATTCAAAGTTTTAATTGCCTAATGGGTGAACAGACGTCAGCTTTCAAAGGAACCTAAAACCAAAACATGGGAGACTTTTTCCACTCAGCAGCAAAGACGAATGCAACAATAAAATCCTTCAATTGCATCAAAGCTGAAGCACGACCATCATCCAAACACGTTTCCTTTAATGCCAATTCAATTTAGGGAAATTTGTCAAAAGCTTTTATCTAAATTGATTGAGAAATGCAATAAAGGCACATAGAAATGGTAAATGCGTAGTTACCAGCATTGATTAAGTTATTCTTGTTTCATTTCATAAATGCTTTTATAGATTCCACACTAATCTGTCAGATGGAATTACTGTCATCATTAATTTGGTCAAACGACCCATTCATCTGAGGTAGGTTGAAATATCTTTTTATAAAATTGCTTTCTGTATTTTGTCCTCTTGTTGGTCTAATTATTTTTTTTTTGTTTGTCTGCATTTTTGTCCTGATTTCCCAAGTGTACATTTCCACTGAAACCCTTTAGTTTGTACATTGATCCCTTCTTTCTCCATCTGCTTGTCACTCACACCTTTTGTCACAAGACACTTAGCTCCCGCCTAAGTGTGCACCGTTTGTGGGTAGTTCGGGCTCGTGGACAGTTATAAAAAAGGAGTGGCAACATCTTAAGGGGAGTGCAGTTTCCTTAAGTGAAAAGATATCATGAAAATGGAACATGCAATTGACATGCATGTGGTAAGTGTATCGAAAAGTATTAATAAGGCTAATATACGTTGATGCTGTTGTACGGTTGCCCTGAAGCAGCACAGTAGATGTTAGTAAGGTGCACATACTGACTCCTTACTGACCACATGCGAATGTCACACACATGAGGACTCACAAAACATTCAGTTTAAAAATGATCTTATTCGTGACGTAGAAAATATGCCAGGCGGGTCGCAGCTCCACTACATTCTGATACATCCACTTTTAGACAAATAGATCCATGAACATCTACGTTTTCCTCGTCCAAGCTGCTATCTGGTTTAAAACTATATGGCTGGATAGCTCTAACATTGCTTGTCATTTTTGTTGCACCAGTAATGTTAGGTTGGGGGTATGAGGGGCTGTAAGCTAGTGGGAGACGATGTAAACAGATGGTTGATGGGAAGTGGAGATGGGGTTGCTCCACGCCAACAGCTCTGCCCACAAGTCAGAGGTGAATTTTGAACGAATTGCTGCTCCTCTTCGGAAACAGCTAATATGCAATCCTTTACTTACACAATGAGTTTAAATCAACTCATTCAGTGGCAGTGAAAAACAGTTTATACTTTACTAACATTAACAGTTTCATAACGATGCAAAGGTAATATGCAAAGCTCAATCAGAGTCAGCTAATTAGAAATTGATTTTAATGGTCGAAGAGTTTGTTTTGAGTTAGGTGTCGCTGGCGATTTCTCCAGTGTTAAATGGTGAAATATTTACGGCTTCACTGATTAGTTTAAGATTTTTTGCAGGCCACCTACATTCTTTGTAGAAGTTTGCCAAGTTTTCGCCTGGAGATATCCCATGTCCACCTGTAAGGGCAGTTGTGACTAAGCCATAACCAATGCTTTTGAATAAAACCCCATAATCTTTTCTTTATCTGACTTGGAGCCACTAAAAACATGTTTCACTTGTCGAATACTTAAACTGGATGGTTAACTTTGAGGTCAAAAGTGTTTCATCTGACATTTTAAAGATCACTCTGCTCCCATAAAGTTGCCATTTAGAAAACTGAAGGCAATGGATGTTCGCTTTTACAAGTTGCCATCAGAAACACAATTTAAGCAATTTTCCAGCTGTAATTAATACATTAAAGAGCCATATACTTGCCAAAGTCTCCATTTTTTCTTTCCTGCTCTGTTACTGCAGGACTGTAAAGTGGGGGGCCGTGTGGTGCATGGTGTCTCTCCTGCGAGAGCGCCGCTGAATTTACTCTTTAGGGGAGCACTTAAGCCTAAAACATCCCTGTGAAGCTGCGCAGCAGCTGGTGCGAAAAAGCTAAGAACACAGTTATTGGCCTAAAGCTACATTGGCATGGTAATGAGATTACAGAGACGCAGGGCCTGACGGTGAAACAAGCTGGAGCAGCTAATAAATGTAAGTGAGGAAGAGAAACAGGGGCAGCATTTTACGCTTTGTTTCTGCCGTTTCCCTCAACTCCAGTCCTCGTAAATTTAAGTTAATAGACAGGGATTGAGCATAACTCCAAGAGGACATCTCACTGAAAGTTAAATTAGGTCTACACGGACAGAGTGGTTGCTAGTAGGATGAAGCAAAATCGCTTCTGTGTTGTGTGGAGATAGTTTCCTCCAGAACAGAAGTAGGCCAGATAACGTTCATGCATTTAGGCTTATTTTAGTCTACTCTGCATACCTTGACAATGGAGATGTTTTTTTTTCTTTTCTTAATCCGACATTGTTTGGAGCTGAAGTGCTTTTCAACAAAGCTCTGTCCTGAAACTGCCTGATGCTTCCATGTTGGATTTGCTTTGTTATTTTTAGCTACTAAAAGCAAAAAAATGTTTCCTGTTCCTGCGACTTTCCCCCGCAGTCAGTCACTTCTCAATTTTATGCTTTCCAGGCAAAGTGGAGGGTGCACACCCTGATTCAGGTTCAGCTGTGAAATACCTGTTTTTATGTGAAGCTATTCATTTAACAGCAGGAAAGACGACGTGCATAATGATCAGGCAGAAGGAGAAATGTCCAATAAACAAGCAGGATTTCCAGCCAATTAAAACAGCAGTAAAAAGTGACGGTCAGTCAATCAAACCCTTACATTTGATGTTTGGGTGAAATTGACCCGTTAAAACATTTGACAGTAATAATGCTGAACCTCAACCACCTTTTTAACTCTTTTTGTAAGTTTATCCTCTCCTATACTTTAATAAACCTCCAGGTTCTTGACGCCTTCTTTTTCTTTCTTGTAACCTTGTTCCTTATCTCTACTATCCCTCTTTCCCTCTCTGATTTCATCAAATACAAAGGGGATTCATACAAATATACACCTCATACTTATACTCAGGTCTGTATGAGATGAAAATAAAAATTAGATCATACCTCATGTTTTTTGTGTATTTTGAGACTTACGGGTCAAATTTGACCTGCTAACATCAAAAACTACGGCATCTTTTTAACACATTAACAAGGTAAAACAAGATCAAATCCGACCAGTATGGATTCACAGCACCACTCTGACTGATGATGCCACTTGGATGAGAAGAAAAACGATTTAAGAAATATTTTTATTTCAGATGCCATGACTTTAAAGCCAAGATTAAAGGCAGAAAGTTTCATTTGACCCAAATCAGAGAGGAACTCTAAACCATATAAAAAACAACAACACATTTTTCGGTCAAATGTCATATCTTTGTAAAATGACCCGTCTGTCATCACATGACTGCAGGGATAAACTTGAATGTCTTTGCATTTATTCAGCCAGTGGGCTCAAAACTGACTTAAATGTAAAATTAAACATTATAGTTTGATCGACAGAAAACTTGTGGTTGTCATGGTGGCCTGTCAGACTCCTCCCCCTCCAGCAGCTGCTGCTCATCTCCCTCAGCTGTGATTACTCTTCTCATCAGCCACCTGCTACTTAAGGAGACCCAGCTTCATCATCCTTCGCCAGTCCGTTGACCCTGATGGTGCCTAGTCTCCTGAAGCTCTACGGCTGGCCCCTTTGCCTATGCATCAAGTAATCTTGTCTTGTCTTCTGCACTCAGGTTTCATCCTCAAGCCACGAGAGTCACCTGAGTTCACCATCCCGAGCAGCAGCTGACTCAGTCCTCCACCGCTGACATCTTCTGCCCCAGTGAGCCACAGTCTCTGTGTTCACCCTGACTCCTGCTTCGCCACGCAAGTTCAGAGCGTCCTCGCTCCTCAAGACCACCTGCCTCGCCACGCAAGTTCAGAGCGTCCTCGCTCCTCAAGACCACCTGTCTCGCCACGCAAGTTCAGAGCGTCCTCGCTCCTCAAGACCACCTGCCTCGCCACGCAAGTTCAGAGCGTCCTCGCTCCTCAAGACCACCTGCCTCGCCACGAAGTTCTGAGCATCTCCGCTTCCTCAAGTGCCGCAGCCACTACTACCTCCCCCCAGCGCCATCTGCTATCACCAGAGACATTAAGAACAATAAACATCCTACTAACCTCTTCACTTACCTGCCTCTGCTTCCTGGGTTTCAGCATCTGGGTCCTCCCTCCGCGTTCGAGTCATGACAGTGGTAACCTCTATGTTCATCATTAAAGTGACTACAGTCGAAATAAACTCTACTTTTGTCAAGACTAAAGATTTCCAAAGTTTTATAACACTGTAGTGGTATTATCACATCATAATACATTTACATAGACTGTTTATAAAAGTAAAGCGATAGGATATTAAATAAGTAGGAGAAATACGCTGATGCCCTTCTCCTCATAATCCCACAACTCTAATTTCCTCATTTTCATTTATTCCCAAAACCAAATTTTCAAAACTTTTTTATTCAAAAATAAGAATAAATAGGATTTGAAGCAACTTTACAAGTTTGTAAATCACACGCTTAACTTTAAACTATTTATAGGAAAAACAAATAGTTGGAAAACACAGATTAGGAAATGCCCAGAAAGACAACTCTTGAAGCTAAATTAGCTGCAGAAGTGGAAACTATTTTCTTCTTCAAAAATATGTTTTGTAATCAGGGTTACAGGAGCTTCACTGAAGTGAATCATCTCAGAATAACTCTGTCTGAGTGTTAATATAAACATGCAAATGTTCACGATCGAATGACAGACTCAACTATTGGAGCTTCTGCTATCATTTTTGCCTTTTAAAAGTGGACAAAATAGATTTAGAGACCAAAAGCATAGATGAAAAAAAAACTTAGTCTAATTAATTCTGGCTTAAACTGCTGCATGCGTGCAACCATTTCACCTTTGGGTATTTAGCGTATCATATTTCATAATTATCATCTTCCTCTGACCCTCCTCTCCCTGCAGCGATAAAACCACCCACGGCTATAAGAAACTAATTGCTTTTAAATGGACATACAGCACCTTTGATGGTAATTTCTAAAACAGAGCAAGGCTCGTCTCTCTGAACAATGCTGTGCTTAATTATTTCATATCGTGGCTCCTTTACAAAAAAGTAAGACTTTGGTTTTATCTTTGGACCATTGCTGATACTTAAAAGAAATGCATTTTTAGTAAAATTTTCAGTTATCAGCAGCTTCCTGATAACTTTGTATTTATTTTTGACTCTGTTAAATATCTATATGTATTTCTAATGAGAGTTTCAACTGTGTATTATTTGTTATTTGTCATCAACACAAGGTCAACTAATGCCATCAAATACTTGGGATAAAAAGAATTGTTTGACTCAAAGAAATAACTGAGAGGTACAACAGTGGTGCCTTGCAAAAATATGGATAGTGAAATACAAAAATAATAAAATATAATAAAATTCGAGAAACAAATATGGTTAATTAAACACAAGTGCAGGTGGGGTTGAAAACAAAAGTGTGGGTAGGGTGTTTTGGGGCACATTACTCTAAATTTAAACAGTGCCATTGACTAACAGTGACATACACAGTAGCTTCAGTGTTTTCAATCAAGTATTACAGTTTCAAGATCATTGAAGGTACTGATGGCTTTGGAATAGTAACTAACTCTGCCACTGTATTTTCTACCAGAGGATAGAATCTAGAAAGGTCCTAAAGCCGGATGACTCTGGGTCTTTATGATGCTTTACTCAGACCCCTGCTGTGGTAAGTGTCCTGGATTGAAGGCAGTAACATGGTGTGAGGTTTGTGGCTGAGGGACTGACTCTTTCAGAGTCACATTTACAAACCAACTAATATAAATAATGTTATATAAATATAAATTTACCAGCTACTGATTGCGTTTCATATCAACATTTTTTTTCTAAACATAGCAGGTATTTGGCAAAGGAAGAATGCAAAACGTATAGTCAGTATACCCCCCCCCCCCCCCCCGATGAAATACACTGGTCGTGATTACTGAATGCTCAAGAGTGTAAGGTCTGGGAACAGTGAGCGGTGGCTGATGGGAGATGTAGCAAAGATGAGAATAAAGTAAATACTCAGGGGATGCCTCTCCCTGGGTGTCAGAAGGGGAGACAGAAGTTTGAGTCCTGACACAGTCAGTCCAAACAAAGCATACAATAACAGACTCCTAAGAACAAACACTACATTGAGGCAGAATGCCCACCTGCATTGTCTCTTTTCACTGTGACTGTAGGTCAGATCCGAGCATTAAATAGTTGATAGACAAACATGAAATACATTACATATTAAATGGAAAATGAGGACATGTAATAAATAGGAAAAAATGGTCAATAGTGTATACTTATAAAGCGCTTTCCTAGTTTCCTTGAAGGCCCAAAGTGCTTTACAGTCACAGTCCCATTCACCCATGCTTACACATATTCACCCACTAATGGTGGCTCCGCTGCCGAACACTGTTTCCAATCTATAACCACAAGGGGCAATGTGGGGTTAAGTCTCTTTCCCAGGGACACTTTGATACATGGGCAGGCAAGCTAAGAACTGAACCTGCGACCTTCAGATCAGAGGTCGACCACTCTATCTCTGCACCATGGCCATCCCAATAAAATTGTCTATCATGGCAGTGTAAAAAGAAGTATAAAAAGACCCAGTTTGAATGGGATTGTGCAATCTGCTCTGAGGAGGAGCTCAGTGCTGCTTAACCTCGCAGCTTACTCTGTAAATGAACAGGAAATGTGCGCAATACAGGGATTTTGAGGATAAAAATGACTAGAATCATACGAAGAGATTAGTGGACACTGATTTATTATTATTATTATTATTATTATTATACATCTCAGTATGGTAGGTGAGGATGATGACAGGTTGTCTCTCGCACCACCCTCCATTGTGCTTTCCTGCTCTAAGAGGTGCAGTTCTCCTTCACACTGCGGTACAGCCTCACAGAGGGCTCTCTTGCTGGAAAACCACACATGCAAATGCACATATACGATAATGCTGGGTCACGCTCCAGAATGTAGTGAACGCTGCACAAACTCCTCAGGGACTCAGATTAGATTAGACAGTTAGCTGAACACTAATATTCTAAATTGGTCGTATTGGATAACGACTTGTTTTAGGTAAATAGTCAGCTGGGATGATTAGTTTAATGAGCTAAGCGGAGCCTCTAGGCTTCCTCTTGTATTTCTGATGCAAGACCAAATCCATGCTGCATTTCAGGACGTGCCACCTTGGTCTAACGGCGAAGGTAGTCCACGATCATCTGCATTTAATTTCCTCCCCCTGTCTTTGTTGATTTAATCTCTGTTGTTCTTGTGTTCTCACTCACTCCTCTGGACATTAAAACAAATCACCGGCTTGTTTGTTTGTTCGCTTCACCTGCTGGATCCTGTTTATCGGTGGATCTTTAAACTGATAAGAGGCAAACTGTTCGATTCCCCTTCTTTAACATTCAGTTGAATTATTGATGCTGATGGATTTTGAGTCTGCACAGTGACAGCTGATATACAAATGGGGGGAAAAAACTGACTTTAAATCACCTTGAAGCAAATCCAAGAAACAGGGGTGGGAGGCAAACACCTGAACACACTCAGAGTGACAGGATGGGTGGGATGGGGGTGTGGGGGTGTGGGGCTGAGCTGCGTTGGGTCCTGGTTGTTATTCCAACAGAGCCGAGTCTCCAGTAGCATCACTAACATACTGGAGACACATGCACTGTAGAATACAGCCAGGCCATAATAAGGGGCCCCCATGACGCACAGAGACACAAAACCTGTCAGTCCCCCAATAAAAACATCTCCCTCTTACACGAGTAAACAAAGTCGTGAAGCCGCTCGGCAAAACAGCAGCGCAGTTATTATTATTAACCAACTTGTGTCTACGTGCCAACCAAGATTCAGAGAAGAGACGGGACTTTTCAGCAGCTCTGAGTGAAATTTATTAAACTGGGACCAATGCCAGACAGTGATTACGGTAATAAATATTTCCTGACTCAGGGGAGATGGATGATAGACAGAACCAGTGAGGAACACAAATCAAAACCTGAAAGAGCGAGTCGAAAGGTGGAGACCACTTGAGGAGGCCCGTGAAGGCGGAGAGGTGCTGGCTGATGAAACCAACACGTTGCTCTGGGAAGAGGAGATGCAGTGCTTCAGGACAGGCTGGAGAACACTCTGATGTGTCCCATATCCAACTTAGAATTACGCTCCGTTCAAGCTTTGAGTCATTTTTTTTAGACCTAAGATAGAAGCAGTCACACATTCTGGTCATTTGAAAATCAGTTTCTCCAGGGACGAGAGCAGATGGTCAAAGTAGAGAAAAAGACTTTGAGTGTTTAAAGACTCACAAATTGTCTCTCTCTGAAAAAGTTTTGCATCAAGTGGACCCTCAGACAAGAACATAAACAACACATCCTTCTTATTGACTCATCAGATGCTGGTCCTCGCTCAGGGACTCAGGGTAAACAAGTTTATGATCTGTTACAAGATCATTTCAGCTTTAACAGCTGCTTCTGTCATTCAGTGGCTGAGCTTTTGACAGAGATGCACAACATGATGACACAGAAACTAGTTGAATAAAATGAAATTAGAAGCACAAATGAAATCTTTTGACTTGTATAACTATTAAAAACACCAAATGGATGCTATTACAATGAAACGATTCAAAATAATAAAAAAGCTTTTCCTTTTGGATGTTAAAGGGGTCAGTAAAAAATGAGGACGTTGTACACAAAATGTTCTAACCATTGACTGTATGTGAGAATCCCTCCCCCTTGGCTTTCCAAACACGTTCACAATTACCAAAGGTTATTATTCATTCATTCTATTTGTCAGAATATTCATTCTTGCTCTGATACTCTTCTTTCATCATGTCCTTTCTAATCCTATCTTTTTCTGTAGGCCACAGAATTTAAGTTAATAACCGACCAATCGGATGCTTCAATAAAAGTCGCCCCCGTTCCACCATTCAAAACGTTTGCTTGACAGAAATGTGTAGCCCACTTTCAAGTGATAGAGGTATGGACATCCAACAAGCTCAGTCCTGATTAGTGAGAGTGTGGTTGTTGTTGGAACGATGACTCATTTGGTTGGAGCTGGTAGTAAAAACCAAGGGTACCAAAGGGTTTTGTGTTATTTTGTTCTGTTTTATTTTGTTCTTGTTTCTTGTTTCTTTTTCAGTTGAGGCATCTTGTTTCCGTTATGGGGGGTTTGGTGGTTGGTCGGAGTTTTTGGGCATGTCTGTCTGTCGTCATCAGGTGTTTTTTGTATGTTTGTATGACTATGTCAAATGTTTAATTTTGTTGTTTTGTTGTTATGAGTGTTGTTGAGTGGGGGTTTGGATTTTTATAAGCTTTTGCTTCTTCCATTCCCCTTTCAAATTCTATTTTACAAGTCATGGATTGACTTATATTTTTCTTCTCCATGTAAATGTAGAAAAGATTTGAAATAAAAAAACTTTGAAACTTTGAAACTTTGATTTTCTATGGGTGACGTCACAGTTCTTATATATAGTCAATGGTTCTAACTGAGTTCATTTATGATGTCAATCAATGCTTGAGCCAGAATTTTCTTTATTTGAATGAGATGAAAACAGAGACTATTGTTTTTGGTGGCAGAAATCTGGGGGTGCGCTTTGACAGTTGTTTTAAATTTGACAAACAGGCTGACAGTGATGGTAAAATGTTCTTGTATCACTTCCGTCTTTTAGCAAAAGCTAAATCCTTCCTGAGCCACAGGGATCTATAAACAGTGATCCACGCTGTGATTACCTCTCGGATAGATTATTGAAGCTCTCTGTATTTTTGGTGTCACTCAGCGTTCACTTAACTGCCTGCAGAAAGTCCAGAATGCAGCAGCACGACTGTCAAGCAGACGAGCGCATCCCTCCAGTCCTCATGTCACTTCATTGGCTCTCTGTTCCTTTTAGAATTCCGTTTAAACTTTTACTGTTTGCTTTTAAAGCTCTACGTTGTCTTATCCCAGTTTACTTAACAGAGCATTTAACTGTTCACAGCCATTCTAGAGTTTTAAGGTCTACCACGGCAGAAACACTGGGGTGCATTTTCTGTTGCTGGACTCAATGCTATGAAATAATATTCCTTCAAAACTGCACATGATATCAGTGGCTTTTAATACTCGTTTTTTTTTCTTTGACTTGTTTTACTTACTTTAGAAAAAAAATGTATGTTGTGCATTTTACTGTCTCTTGTAATATGCTGCTGAAGTTTGACATTTTTGTTTTAACTTTATTCAATTCTTATTTTCGCTCTTATCTCTCTTTTTATTGAAAAGCACTTAGGAACCCTGCAGGCATTGTAAAGAAAAATTCATGCATTCATTGAGTTTGAATGTCTGCGAGTAACATTTGAGCTTTATTTTATAGATCCAACGTCTCTTCAAAGTTTGTTGATTTTGCTACACTTGATAGAATGAAGTGAAACAAAACGGCAGATGAATGTGATTGCTCTACAAATAAAGGACATCAGCTAACATTTGTGTCCTGCCTTTATAGTGATCACTCTGCTGTTTTGTCAGATAATCTGGCTAATGAGAAAGGAATAGATGCCGGCGTACGCAGCTGTTTGTCTCATGGCTCTTTTTGTTTCAGGTGAGCTTTCACAGGGTTTCATAACAAGCCACCGCTGCACCACAGCCACAGTCCAGCACCTGCTGGACCGGCTCCTTCATAAATTTCCCTGGCTCTTAAAGTTCCTAAATGTTGTGGCTTCAGTATTCGCAGGTGAACGCATCCTTGTTATGTTGTTGTTTCTGGTACAATCAGACAAACCTGTGAGATCCGACTGTAGCTCAAGCATCGACATCGGATCTCACTGGGAGGCTGCTTTCCCCTAAATGTCAGCAACTGCCAATCACGGTTGTCTAAATATCATGGTCGCAAAAAAAAAAAAAAAAAGGAAAAAAGGCACTCCATGCAAATGCAGTCTTTATTAGAGACAATAAAAATGTAGTCCATTACTTTTCCTTCCTGCCGTTGGGAGTGCTCATCAGTGTCCATCAATGTTTTTGCCTGACTCGCACAGACCGAGACATGAAGCCACATTAATGATCTGCCTTTCTCATCCTCTTTCTTTCTCCTATTGTTTCTAACCTTTTTACCATCTGTTCATGATTCATACTCTGTCATTTGGCTTCCTCTAATGTTTGGCGTATTCTCACTGTTCACCATTTCCTCCCTCGTTCTTAGACACCGGTCTTTGTCACCTGCCTGCCTTTCATTTATCCCTTACATCCCATCATGACTCTGCCGTCTCCTTCTCCTCTGCAGGTGTTTGACAGTCTCACTCTCGTCATATGGCTCTTGTTCTATTTTAATCTGACTCTTTCTGTTCAGGAACAGACACCCACACACTCGCGCCATTCTGCAGCTCTGTGTCACTCTTTAGTCATCTTTTCCTCACTCCGGAGTCTTCCCGATCCTGCGCGTCGACCAATCTATCTATAGGATTGTTTTGATGCAAAAATAGGACACACTTGTGTATGTTACAGCTGTGGGAAACCGCAGCCGTCTGATTATCTTTAATGAAGACAATGCAGAGCCATTTCCAACAGGGTCTAAGGTACATTTCTGAACTTGATGTCACAACTGCCCTTATGGGTGGATGCTGCAGGTGTAAAATGGGCAAACCTGTAGGGGTCACGCAGGTGGCCCGCACAAAATATCAAGGTCGTAGATCGCTCAGTGAGCCCGTAGTGAGAAAATGTTCATGCCAATTTTTTCTACAGCATGCTGCAGGCGACAGGTCCTAGTGAAAATGTATACAACGTGTAAGGGTGAAGTATGAGAGAAGCAGGCATTTCATGTGGAATTTAATTTTTTTTTAACCCTGCCTCAAATCCTGCAAATTGTGCAAGGAGCCTGTGAGTGCTGTTCACGTGATAAGTGCGTGAATCCTTGTGTTCAGCCTGACAGAAATGAAGAAATAAGACAGAGTGCAGTTTGTGTGGACATCCTTCAGGTGTCCCAAAGGCCCTTATGTGTTACCTGCACACGCCGTGCATGCAGTATTTTTGTGTGGTCAGTAAGTAGCCAGTACTCACACCTAACTAATGACTAGGGCGCAGTGTAAGGGCACCATACGGCAGCACCCGTACATTTTACAAATACTTTACAATACACTTACCACATTAATGACATTCATGATGGCCTTGACGTGGCCTTACCTCAAGGGAACCGCAAGACACACCTGCTTTCCCCTTAGAGACAGACAGAAAAAAACCCCACTGCATCCACTTTTAGACGACTAGATCCATGCTTGTCTTTGCTTTCTTTTCCTGAGCTGGCATCTGGATACAAACTGTTTGGCTGAATGGTTCCCATGTTGCTAGCTGTTTTTGTTGCACTAGTAATGTTAGGTTGATTGTGTGAGGGGCTGTAAGCTAATGGGAGAGCGTGTAAATAGCTTTCAGTTATGGGTGACAGTTATGGAAGTGGAGGGGAATTTCTTCAGTGCAAATGTTCCCGCTCGCAACTCAGAGGTGAAATTCTAATGAAATCCTGTCGTTCTGCAGAAACTATGTCCTAGAAAAT
Organism: Oryzias curvinotus; assembly: GCA_023969325.1. Taxonomy (NCBI): domain Eukaryota; kingdom Metazoa; phylum Chordata; class Actinopteri; order Beloniformes; family Adrianichthyidae; genus Oryzias; species Oryzias curvinotus. Next base: position 32,075,664 of record CM043718.1, read on the forward strand.
GACAGGTTTTTTGATTTTGGTTAAAAACTGCATAATCATAATTAAAGGTCCACTGGTAACACTTTAAAAAAGGTTTAGAAGATGATATTAAAGGGTCTTCTCTTCTCTACTGGCTCCGGACCACCCAAATACCCACAGCATTTGTACGGGTACCCATGGGGGGTTTTATAAAACACATAGTATTTACTCAGCTGTTTTGACATTTGAAAGCTAAAAATACTATCTTACCAAAGATATGGATACTGAAACTTAGCGCTTTTTATACACGAAAAATATGTTATCTGTAATAAAAAACAAAAACAAAATGAGCATTACATAAAGTCTCTCATCTTCACTATGGACTTCTGAGGATGTCCAAAGAGCTTCTGATGAAGGTCCCAAACAAATGCTCTGTTTTTGTTTCGCTACTGCCGTCACACACGTCTGCGCTGCTTTGCGATTGCGTCTTTACTTTTATTATTTTTTCTGAGCTTTCTCAAGTCGGCACAAGAAAGCCTCACAGCAACTGGTTGCAGGAGTCAGTCCTGTTTGAAAACAGCCGTGCAGCTGGATCTGAGCGTCTGAGCTGCAGACTGAATCTCTGTTTTATGTCACTTTTTTTTCTCCAGCAGGCACGGCGGACTTCAAAGTGTCTAAAAGACACCCGTGAGATTTGGCTGGAAACATGCAAATGAGTCTCTTTTGAGGCACCCTTTCACTGTGATGCAGGATAAAAACATGTTAAACAGATGTTAACAAGAAAGAGGAAGTAATACAAATCCTATGTTTCTAAGGAATGATGCATAAGAGAAATGTATCACATTAACTAGGTTTTTGTAATTTTATGATGCTCCCACCCTTACATGATGTCTGCATTCCATGTTGTAACTTCACATACTCTAAAAGGCAATGACAGCACTTAGCAGTAAATTAGGATGTCTGTATTAACCTGCCAGCCACAAAATTAGTGTTCCCCTGTACCACAGAGAAACGGCAAGACAGGTTAACTTCCTTCGACTTTTCCTGAATGTAACTCTGCAGCAATTAATGTTCCCTTTTTCAAGCAGACCCATAATTTTCAGCCAAAACTGTGATAGCTCTTCTTAGTAGCTGCCAGCAGATTGGTCAGGCAAATATTCTCTTCTTCCCTTTTGGTGTTTGTGGTCAGTGCTGAGGACCCCTGGCACTACCTAAGCTGGAGCAGAAGACGAGGTCACAAACGCACACACAAACACCAACAAACAGAGCAGCGAGGCGTGTTCCCGACGCTCACATGTTCAAACACTTGTTATTTTAACCATGGAGCCTTCTGCTCAGCACATCAGTGAGCAACAGGCTGCGAGTTCCAGCTTCAAAGTGTACACCTGGGGCAGCTGCTGCACATGAATGCAACAAATTAAAAATGAAAATGTATCAAATTGAATTACAAACATGCTGTGATGAGTTCACACACACAACAAATGGAAATCTGCCCAGGTGCAAGCCCACAAATCCAGTTTTAATAACGGAAAAGCAAAGATGTGGAATCAAACACCTTCAGATCCACAACAAAAACGCAGGACAGTCCAGTCCACGGATTCAGAAGCTTCATAGCTGTTCCACAAGTACATGTCCGTGTGTGTATCTGCAGCATACTGTTGTTTAAGGGGAAAACAAATTTCCTGTTAATTTTATATTTTACAGGAAGACTCCACTGAGGGAGCTTCCCTGTTTATAAATGCGTGGAAAAAGTAAACACAGAAGTACACAGGAAGTGTGAGGACTCTGCCTCCCTCGGTTACCTCTGTGTCTCCTTGACATGTTCCCCCCCCCCCCCCCCCCTCCCGCCCTTCCCTCTCTCTGTCTAGGTCCCACTCTCCACCCCTCTTTATGCACTGAGTCTCTTTGTGTCCCTTTAGACGCCTCTCTCTTCCCATGACCTCACTTCCTCTTCTCTTTATATCCCCTTAAAAAGCTACATTTACTGCCTGTACTGGATCCTCACCTGACGTTCCTTTAAGCACAATGGAGTTTGGTTTTATTTTTACTATTATTATTATTCTTTTAAATTTTCCTTAAGAGTGTTCCCAATAGATTTTTTTAATCACAATTATGATTTTTTTTAGCCAAAAGCAAAAAACCTGTCATTATCTAGGTCATAGTTTCTGCAGACCAGCAGCAGTTTGTAAGAAACTCAAGTCTGAGTTGTGGACAGGACTGTTGGACCAGATCAAGCCTGCACCCGTCCCATCATCCATCTGTCACCTCACACCTCCAACCTAACATTGCAACAACAATGGAAAGCAATATTGAAGCTATCCAGCCGCACAGTTTGTTAATAAACAAAGACGTACATGAATCTGTTTGTCTGCAAGTGGAAGCATTAGAATGGAGCAGAGCAGAGAGCTCCTGGCCTGTAGTAACTTCTACACCACACCTACAATATTTTTTTCCTGCTCAACAACAACAAACTGTTCCTCTAAGACTTTCTTAGAGCAACAGAAAACACTGCAGAAAACAGAGATAATATTTTTCTAGCCAAAAACATCTAAAAAATGTGTACATTCTGTTTATTACCCTTTGAAGACTCATTCTGAGCTTTTGATCTATTTTCAAGCGTTATCAGTGATCTTTTAATTATGATTTAGCCAAAATTTTAAAAATCTGTGTTGTTTTCTAGGACGAGGAAGAAATTTGCCTCCTATTGTCCAACTGTTTACAGGCTCTCCCACCACCTTACAGCCCCCCACACCCCCAACCTACCATTAGAATAGTAACAAAAAATGGCAAGCAATATTGGAGCTATTCAGCTGTACAGTTTTGAGCCAGATGTCAGATTAGTGAAACAAGACATACATGGATCTATTCAAGTGTATGCATCAGAGCAGAGCAGGGACCTTGTAACCCGCCAAATAGCAACTATTTTTTTATTTTGTTTTTTATTTTAAACTTGTCCAACAGCTGGGCAGACAGATGAGACCTGAAGGCCTCTTGTGTTGGACATATTTGACTTTAACAACAGGGGTTATGAATCTTCTGACAAACCAGAGGAATGTCTGAGTAAACCCCTTTTGGAATCGAGGCCAAACTTTATTCATATAACTCATATTTGAAAATCTTTTGCGTTGGACCGGACAGAAAAGGAAAGGAGGGAAGAAGAGAGAGGGATGTCAGAGAGGGGGGGATAGGAGGGTGATTATAGAGGGGGGGGGGTAAAACTATGAAGCAGCATAAAGAAACAAGTTGCTGGATGGTTCTAATCATTACAGTGAGGTTCAGATGTAATACACATCTATAAGGGCGGGGCCTGTCCACACACACACTTAAATGTTATAAAATGTTATAAAATGTCCACATGTCAACACGTACACAATACAAATACTGTTCACCCACACATACCTATGCAACTAGTGTGAAACATTTCATTCAATCACTCAAAATACTAGTGTAAAGGTGAGCTAACACCTGTACTCAGGTGAGTGTTTATGTTCTTCTAAAATGGTTGGCGGAATGTAAAAAGAAGGAGGGGGAGTGACCAGCCATCCCCACACCAAGACCCCCGCCACAGCAGCAGCTGCAGCCAGAACCCCCCAACACCCGCAAGGCAGCAGATAGAGAACATCTGCCCCCCGGGCGATCCCATCCGCCACCTAGGCCAGGGCCAGCAGGATTGCCACGGGGCCCCCAGAGCCAGAGAGCAGGGAGGCATGGGGGGGGACAGAGAGTGCAAGCTCTAGCCCAACCAGGAGAGCATTTCCCCCGCCACGCCAGGAGGGCCCAACGCTGGGCCCCGCCCCAAAAGAGCGCGCACAGCCCCAGACGAGCACCTCATCACCACCCAGGAGAGGGAGACCCGTCTGGCGCTCCAGGCAGCCACCCACCTGGCCCACGGTTGGTCCAGGAAGCAGCAAGGGAGGGGTCAGCCGTCCCCGCCCAGGAGGAGGATACACAGGGGAAGAGGGGGTCCACAGGAAGTGGACCTCACATAAACACATTCTTGTTCAGACTGCATTATTTGTAATCTCCCCCGTCGCGTCGCTAATATTTTTACATAGAAGCATTGTTATATATTGTATTATATTATATTATATTATATTATATTATATTATATTATATTATATTATATTATATTATATTATATTATATTATATTATATTATATTATATTATATTATATTATATTATATTATATTACAAACATGTTATCTACCAACCACAGTTGTCCCCTGATTTTTTTTTTTTTAATTTGCCATACAGAAGAGTTCCTCAAATCTATAGCCTAAAGCAGCTTTTCAGCAATATTAACTGTCAGACATGTTTGTCTTGTTTTAAAAGGTTGAGGTTCTGTGATGACGCATCCTACCAAGATGGCAATGGCCACATGGCTGATAAACTACCCTAGCCAAATTCAAATATCTCCTCATGCACAGTCCAGCTTTATAGAGTCACCAGAAACCGCTAGACATTCTGCAAACCACAAAAGTATGGCCATCTTAACTCAACATTCATTAAATGAATGAACTTCCTGTAGCCCAAAATGACAGCATTTCCACAAAAATACCAGGCATATTAATAAAGTAATCATTTTATGAAAGTGCTGAGGACCCTCTTCCAGCTCTACATGTGGAAATATGTAAGTAGTGGGTGGATTGAGCAGAGCTAAACTTTCAGTTCTAGTGAACAAAGCATCTGTGTGAGAAGCCTAGACAAGACTGTGCTCCTTTTTAATGTTTTCTCTTAGCAGCATTATTGTCAATCTGCTTTTAATTGTTTTTTCTAAATACTTTTTTTGGGGGGGTTTTATAGTATTTGATAACCAGGAACAACAACAAAAACAGTTCCTTTTATATTTCTCTAGTGATTTATGTCCAAAAATGTGTTGTAAAAATCAGCGGTGCCCAAAGCAGAGGCTTTCTGAAATATTCAGGGTTTTAAGCTTTTGTAGAAGCTGCACAAAAAAAAAGGCTAAAAGAGGATGTTAAGCGCTCTGCGTCCCGTCTTGGAAACAGCACAATCATCTAAAGAGGACTCAGTCCATCTTGGCTGGTCCAACCCTCATGTCAATGATTTCATGCCGCTTCCATCTGGCCTCAAAAGCAGTTAGGCAAAATGTAGAGCGAACAGAAAAAAAAAAAAAAGTTGTTGCTGGTGATGACATTCTAAAAGGCTAGTATCGCATACTTTGTTTGTTTCTGGTTTGTATGCGAGGCCGTTGGGGGTCAAACTGGTTGCCCCTGAAGCTGTCTGTGTTAATCTTCAGCAGGAGCAACCTAAAAAAGATGCTGATTTCTGAAAGAACAAAGAAAAGTGTGGGTACAAGCCCTCAGATGACTGACAAGGGTTAAGTACATGGGTGTCAGCTTAGACTGCACAAGCTGTCAGCATTTTACTGCAGAATAAAATGAATTCTTTGCAAACTTTAACATTTCTCAGCTGAGACCCTTAGCAAAGGGCTGCAATGCTGCATTGATGCAGTACAGAATTTTAATAGATTCATTGTTTAAACATGTAAATGGCAATTTCCTGCTTAGTTTGAAAGTGTATATCTGTTCAGATCTGTGTAAAGAGATTTAATAAAAACCTGCTCCATCTCTGCTGCCCTGACATTATCAGAGCTGACAGGAGGGAAATGAACAATCTTTTATCTTTAGTGTTTTTGTTTTACATCCGATTGATTTACACGATATCCTCTTTATCGTACGAAGCGCAGAGACAGACTGACACATCTGTGTCTATGACTGCCTAACGCCGGCTTCATAACCCTGCAAAATAATCTGTTAATTTATCTCCAACTCCATTGGCGAACAATTTACCTGCCAAGTAGTGGATGACAGAGCAGCAAAGCAGCTTTTGGAACAGTAAGTCATCTTTGTGGCCACTTGAGGGCAGTGGCAATAAAACCACAATTACTATATTAATGTAAGATATTTTTTAGTATCTGAAGTACATAGACAAGCATTCATTTTCAGAATAAAGTTAATGGCTTTGGTTTTGCAGCCGATTGATTTAATTAGGGAACCTGCTAGAGAGAAGATTTATGATTTAAAAGAATTGTGTTTATTTTCTACCATTTCTTTTTCAATGTTTATTCTAGCTATGAACAGGAGGGCTTTAAACATATTCAGTTGTCAGCAGGAATCTCTTGGTCCACAGATGAGCATCTGCTTGGAAGTAGATGTTTTGGCTGTTTCCTCTTATGGAAAATACAGTTCTGATGAGAAGCAGGTCATTTCTTACAGTTTACGTAAAACCATAACAGGAAAAGAACTTATTGTTATGTCTGCGCATTGTGCTCATTTAAGTGATGATTATTTTGGTAGATAACAGCTCCTCATTTCAAATAATCTCCTAAATTTCCACAGATTTCTCTTAGATTTTTTTCACAATTTTTGCTTTTAAAAGTCTAGGACTCCTCAGTATATTAGAGACAAAGAGAGAAACAAACAGATTTCCATGTATAAGAATGAACATATGCGATGATTCATTGAAAGAAAAGCTTGGCACACCTGCTTGGCTCCATGTGGAAGAAAAATTTTAAGATGAAAGTCACTGCTGCTCAAAAATCACAAAATCTCATGTTTGCTGAACTTTTACCTAACACTTTAAGAACATTTTTTAACTAAAAGTTAGAAATCAACCCTTTTGAAAACGTATTTAATATTATGGTGCACTGGTAAAAACTATTAATACATTTTGCAAAAACAATCTGGTGTTGGTGCTGTGATGGTTTGAAACCAATAGTAATGGCGCCACAACTTTCGGCTATTTTTTTGAGGCCTCAGAATAATTGTCACTTCAGTTTACAGCAGGACAGAGATCTAAAAAAATGCCAGAAGAATGACTTCTAACAAACAACATAATGTTATGTTATATTGCAGTCATGATCTCGGAAGCAGTTGGTGATTTATTCCAATTTTTGATGCCATGTGTCAAGAAAAGAGGCATTAGGTCTTCCTTTAAAGGCTTGATATACCACTTCAATGGGCCACAGAGCTGGTCTACTGCCAGTTTCTGCAGACTCTTTTTGCTGCCAAGAGTGGCTGAACGAGTCCTGGGACCATATTTGTTTTACAAATGGGGTCTGTCAGTTTTGGATGTAGTTTTTAACTTTTAGGAAATAAAATCATCAACTGCAATTGACACAGATTTGATCAAAAATAAAAAAAAATATATCATAAATTGTGAGAGATGCAAAAACTATTTCAACAAACAGCAAATTTAGAGTTCTGTGACAAAATCATAACTTAACATCTCCTGCTGGCTAAAGGTCAACCGGGGTTTCTGATGATGGACATCACTAATAGAAAATAATTTACCTCCTGCTCCAACCAAATTAAGTCAATTCAGTCGCCATTTATCTGGACAATGCTATGTTGGAGCACGACACTGTGAGGGTAGGGGTCACCTAGTCCAGTTCTTATATACAGAGTCAATGACTTAAATGATCAAAGTCTTTAGTACATCACAACTTGAGAAATTTAACCTTAGCGCAAGCAGCAGGCCTACCTTTCTGCTTATCCTGTCCAGATCTTGTTTTTTCCCCCCAGTACATCTGTTTTGAGTTTTGTCAAATATGAGTAGCTGCTAACCTCTGACGATCTCAATCCTGTTGATAATTTTCCTGTATAACATCATTATAAATGTTTCAGATTTATGTCTTTATTGTGATCACTGCAGCTTGTTGTCATTCTCCAGCCTAATTCATTTGTAGGCCTTAGGGACACAAATGATTGAGTAACTTCTGCTGAGTGTCTTCCATCTTCACGCACTGCACTTGTTGAGTTTTCTGTGCTTTCTGATGCTCCACTATCCAGTAGTGATGAAAGTGGAACTCTTAATTTCCGCTTTTTTTTAAAATGTATTAGGTCTCAGCACATTTTCTCATTATAAAACACCCGTGGCAGTAGCGGAGCAGAAGCATACCCTGATTTAGATTAAATACGTCAGACATGAGTTGTTAAAGAGTGTGATTCAGGAAAATAATTACAACCCCAAAAGCATGAACAAGAAACAAGCCCAGAAGCAGTAATTACTAGCTGGCAAGATGGTTCTACAAATTGAAGCAGGTCTTTGGATGCCCGAACAATGCCGGTGACATGAGAGAAGATGGAAGAGAACAAAAATACAAAACAAATTATTGGTGTATTCTTAAGGGGAATTTTGTTTTTGCCATCAAAGATGGCGACTCTTCATGAATTGTTTTCTCTGTAAACAGAAAAGGCTCAACAGGGCGATAATAGGCCTTCGTTAATTGAGGCAAACAATAACTGCCCACATTCTGTGAAATTGTTGATTCTCTGCCGCAGCGGATGCAAAAACAGGTAGAGACCGGCCTCCAGGTAAGAGCTCCTTTGTGTGTGTTTTCCCACTAAGATGGACAGGCAACCTGTCAAGTTTTTTCTTTTTTTACGCATGCTTTTATCTCATCATGTCAGGTTCCTGGTTTTGGCTTGCTCTCCTGCCTCAGTCAGTCAACAATGACCTGGCAGCAGCTGTTGCAGGATGCTGCTGCCAGGCTTTTGACAAACACTCTCCAAGGCCCAGCATCACCCTGCGACGGCCCGCTTTTTATTAGCTCCCGGTGGAGCGCAGAGTTGATTCCAAAACCCATTTTATGTCACAGGAGCATCATAGCATGGCTTCATGTTAGTGTCACTGAGTTACAGCTATTATCTGCTTATCCTGTCTTTCTATTTATGAGCATCATAATGGGGGAGATGTGTCCTTCATATCTTTGGTACAAAACCTATGTATTTATTTCCAGTTGTGTTTATGTGATGTTACAGTTTATATTTTTGATAGGGTGTGGGGAAATGTAACTACTAAATGTCATAAAGGAATTGAAAGTCTACGACAGAGTATAAGGGCCACCTTGAAATAATAAATGTATGAGAATAAAGTTATAATATTGTGAGAAAAAAAGTCATAATCTTGCAAGAAGAAAGTAATATATTAATGAGAAAAGTCATTTTTACAAAAAAGAAGGCGTAATGTTACAAGAATAAAATCGTAAATCTATGAGAAAAGGTCAGAATTTTGCAGGAAAAAGCCCAGCTTTTTAGAAAATATAGGCTAGTTGGTGTTGTAAGCCTCCATCCACAATAAGTGCTGACAAAATCCATAAATGAATGTTTTTTTAAATCATTTATGTCTCATAATGCATTTAACCCTCTGCCCCAAAACTGCTGACAGCGTAAACGGTGTGTCCATCGGATATCTACTCCTTGTGGGTCAGAAATGTTCTTCTGAAGAGGCCCACTTCCCTGCAGTGTTGATTCGCTTAAGAAACCCTTCACCAGACGCTTTTAAAAGAATAAATATGTGTTAAATATAATTAAACAAAAGCTCTTTTTTCTAAGAGAGCAGATTAGGTTTGTGTAAATGCACTGTAATAGGACTAATAAAAGGGGCACAGATCTTTTCTTAAGTGATTTTATTTTAAATGCGTTAAAATAGGTGTCCCACAAGCATCAATTCTGGGCCTACTACTATTCAACATTTACATAGATGATATACTCAATGTTTCAAAACCTTTAAAACTCTATCATAGGGAACTTATCAATGTGGTGAACAGAGTTAAACAAAGTAAAGTATTGAATTACAACAAATTATCTTCGAACCTAGATTAAAACAAAATAATGTTTTTTGGTAATTACAATGCCAACATTGAGCTCGCAATTAAAATAAATAATGTCTCAATTGAAAGTGTTACCGAAATCAAATTCTTAGGGGTACAAATGGTGGTACAGATGGTTCCAGGAGTATTTTGGACTTTACCGCCTACGCCCCCCACCCAAATTGACTTTTTAGAAGTAAATCTGTCTGGAAGAGCACGTTTTCACCCCTGCAATTCAGGTTGCCAGTCTCTTGTCACTGCTGCAGTATGTTCAGTGAATGAGAGGTGCAGGAAAAGGACAGAGAGGACGCAGGGGAGAATGAGGTCACGCAGGTTGTAAAAGCAGAAAATATTTGTAGCAATGTGAAGAGGTAGAGGAGGGAACAGCAAGACCTTTTGGTAATGAGGCTAACTGTGCGCGAACAGCGGGGCACCAGACACACAATCAATGCTTATACCCCAGAAGTTTCTCACACTAACCAGCATGTGTAAAAACACACACATGCACACACACAAAAGTGGACTAAAAGTGTATAGCTCCTGCCTGGGGCCACAACTTTGCCCAGAGGACTCACAGAAAAGACAGGAAGCATGAAGATAGGGCATGAATGATCGACAGAAAACCTGCACGTGCACACATTACATGAGACACAGGAAAGATGACGGACAGTAAAAACCAGAACATGGAGGCAATTCATCGGAAGCTGCAACACGTCTGCAGTTTAAAACCATTTTGTCATTTTTGAGAAGAGAGATGCCTGGTATTTTGGTATTTTATAGTGAAAAAACAGCACAATTTGCGGAGTTTGATGAAGCCAATCTAAAAATGCCTGCATGGGTTTTCCACACACGTGCACACACACACACATCCCAGCTCAAAACCATTGGTGCGATCCATTTAGCTGATTGGAGTAGAAGTAATTGATGGGGTAGTGATGGATGGGCTCTACTTCACAACATAGCGCACAGAGACACAGCAGCTCAGGGACAAACCACTTGCCTCAACTTCCCCCAAAGCTACTTTATTTACTTCAAAAAAAGTACACCAAAAAAACAAAAAAGAATTATTGTAAACAAATCTTTTCCACACATTTGACATTGAAAGGCCGTTTTCATCTGTGCGATTGTGACAGCAGGAATTTATCTGCTGCTACAGAAAACAAGCAAATGATCTCCTTTATTTCCTGAATAGCAACAATTTTTGTATCAACTTTTAGGCATAAATGTTTTTACAAACTGCCCACATTTACATAAGCATCCCCGTTGGAGTCTCCTTCTAGCTGCCTGTGTTTGTGTGTGTGTGTGTGTGTGTGTGTGTGTGTGGCATCACCGGTGTGTTTCTAAGTCAAACACAAAGACTACAGTCAGGTCATTAATTCTCCTCCACAAACATCCTCGCACACAGTCAGGGTCAAGCGCTTGAACCTGTTATTATTGCTGCGGTATTTACTCATTTCCAGCTTAGTGTGTGTTTATGAGCTGCTTAAACTGTGCACATTTTCTGCAGACTTACAGCAAAAAAAAAGAAAACCTAAATGAACTCTTCAAAAGGACAATTTTAAGTGGTTTTCTACATCAGCACAAAAATGTCATATATTTTTAAAATATGTGTAAAAACATATAGTTTCTGGCAGAGACTGAACAAAAAGAATACTGGATCAGTTAAACAAAAAACAGGCTGAAGAGCAAAACAAGGTATGGGACAGAAAGTTGATTTAACTATTTTTATGACTCACTCTTTTGTTTCAGTGTTTTAACTTTTTAAATGTTAACCTTTTATTGTATTTATTTTTGTTCTAATGTTTCAACTGTGCCTGTAGCTGCCTCTTGGCCAGGTTTCTTTAAAAAAAGAGGTTTTGACTTTCAATGGGAATATTAAATGGAGGGTTATAATATAGGGTTATATAGTTTTAGCGTTAAGTCAGAAATATGAAGTAATGCAGCAAGATTTTGCTTTTTTTTTCTAATAAGGGAAAACAGTTGAAAAGGGAAGCTATAAGAAACTGTTGGATTTGAAAAAAAAAGTGTAAGATTCTATAGAGGCTTCTTTAAAATAAAAGATTTATCACAATGGGATTTAAAAAATTAAAGTTTGGAAAATGAAAAAACGAAAAGCTTTAATCACATAATTCATTGAACTCTGACTCTGCTTAACTGATTTTTAATCTTCTACAGACACAAATTAAACATTTATATGGAAACACTGTACTCTGCTCACTTCAGGTGACATGGGAAGTTTAAATTCTTCAATTATTTAAATAAAAACATATTTCAAGACCCACTCCAATAATCTTTTGAGCTATTTTTAAAGCATTCCCATTGGCCTTTTAATTATGACGATGTCATTTGTAGCCATAGTTAAAAAAAAGTGTGTTGTTTTCTAGAACATAGTTTCTGCAGAGCAGCGGTAGTTCATTAGAAACTCAAGTCTGAGTTTTGTGCTGTTCCGTTGGATAGCATATTTACTATGCCACACATACAGATTTTTTGTCTGTTTCTGATTCACAACAACTTGAAAAACGAAATACTCAGAAATGCAATTTAAAGCTTAATTTTCCTCGTATATGTCCTCCACCATCAGAAAAATGCCACAAGGACATGTTAAAAAAGCCAAAAACACAATTTTTTATTGGAGTGGGTCTTTAACTGTGTTTTCCTCTAACAACAAATGAAACAAATATGAAGTGGCCAAAATGGGGTTGATCAGCCTCCTGTGGTCTGAGCCTCAACTCTGTTGAAGTGAGCAGCTCGAGGGTAAAAGCATTTTGGAATGTCAGGTGAAGAAATATTACATTAAACAACCTTGCAGCCAAACACTTCTTTCTCTAGTCTAGCGGTACAAACCAAATGTCGACAGAAAAAGAGGATCAGATGAGAGACGTTACTACGGCAAAACGTCACCTGGAGCTCCTCAAAGTCCCTCTGTATTGCAGTAATCATGCAGTGCTATAGTAAAGATTGCAATCAGGGTCACAGCTGGGTGTTAATATCAACCCAAGCAATAAACATGTATTTGACTTAATTGTACTCCACATTGCATGTAAGAGTTTTTAAGTGAAATGTCTCCTCTGTTCTGGACGTCCTCATTGCCGTCCGGTTGACTGGTGATGGAGCTCCTCAATCTACTCCTTTTTAGATTATCGTTCTGTTCATCTGCCTGTGAAATCTACCAAGATAAGATCTGGAAATCTGCCCACCTGTTGATCTGTTTCTCTCTCTGTTAGCCCCCTAATCAATCTCCTGTATATCGAGCCAGCACCCCTCCACGCTGCTCTGTTTCCTGCAGCCTTTCACTGCCTCACTCTGTCTCTGCTTCTTCTGCATCTCTATGCTTAAATGCTTTTGATTCACCAAGTGCTCATTTCTTACCTTTGGAGAAGAATCACCAAGAAGCACCAAGGAGACGGAGGCGAAGCATGATGGAAGAAGACAGAGAAAAAAACAAATAATTAGAAAAGGAATTTAGCTTTTACAAAAAAGCATTTTTCCCACTTGATCTCAGTATTTGTCACAGATTTAGAAAAAAAAACCATCAGAAGTGTGTGAATCACTGCACTCCACCCAAAACCTTTGTGTAGGCCAAAGGTCAAAGGTGACAAAGCGGTTGATGAAGAGGTCACAAAGTCATCACACATACTTCCACAGTGGATGAACACCACCCATTTCCCGCTGACCCGCGCACACAAACCCTCAGGAGAATTCTCACAATCAGCCCTGATGTGACATCATTCTAGTATTGTTTGTGAGTGTGCATGTGCACAAACATGGTCTCTCTTTCTGTGTTTTACTGCGTCGCATCAATGCACATGAACATTTTTTCCGTGCTCTTTAAAAGTGTTTGTCTTTGATTGCAGCTTCTCTTGTAAGATTTTGAATGATTTACTAGAGGCTCATTATCTGAGGATGCTGTTAAACGGTCTACATGTGTGTGTGTATGTGTGTGCATGTGTGGGTGTGCGTGTCTCCGTGACAGAAAGCTCAATACGGCAGGGTCAACTCTGCAAAAAATGGTCTATTGAACAGCGACTGCGTTCGGCTGCCAACCACTCTCTGCTTCTTCGATGGAGCTTTATGTAAAACCGCCAAGGCCACACACAAACACACTTGTGTACACGCACACACACACACACACACACACACAGATACACACTTGTGGAGCAGAGGATAAAGGAAGAGACTTGGAGCAAGAGAGGAGGATGTGTAACTAATCTTCTCTTCCTCTGCTTGGAAAGACTGAAGGAGATGAGCGAAAGCTGTAAAATCGTTTTGACAGAGAGGATTAGGACGTTCACACAAGAATGTGCTCAGGCACACGCAAAAAGGTACGATCTTCTCGCTACACCACAACGGACCCCGTTCTTTAGCACGCATGAACTAACCCTCTGGTAGACAAAACATACACAAGCAAGCTCGCAAGTTAAGCTCATACTACGGCTAATTCTGTAGCAACGTGTTTGCAAGTGAAAAGAAAAGGAAAAAAATGTATAAACCTCCTATAAAGCAGTTTGTCACTCTGGCTTCACTTCTACGTCTAACGACTTGTTCAGTTTGTGGGTTTTTATTGTCAGTGTGGAGTAAATCAAAATCAGATCTGCTTTTTTGTATGTGCTCTGTGGCACGGCAGGGTTTGTCAATGAGAAAAACGAAGCAGCAAAATTAATAGTTTCAGTCAGAAAACCTACATGTACTGCAACAGGAGCCTAAAAGGGACATCCCGTTAAAAAAAAAGAATCCTATGAATAAGTGCTTTCCCTAATTCTTCATGTCAAGAGGTAAGAAATGAACCTTAAAGTCCCACTCCAATCATCTTTTGATCTATTTTCAAAGCATTTTAAGTGGTCTTTTAAATATAATTATTCAGATTTTAGCCAAAGTAAAAAAAACCTGTGTCATTTTCTAGGTCATAGTTTCTGTAAAGCAGTAGTAACTTATTAGAAATCTGCCTCTGTGTTGTAGCCGGAACTTTTAGTGTGGAGTAAGGCCACCCCATTACCCATCATTCCTCTGTGTACGTGCTCTCCTGGTAGCTTACGGCCACTCAAAACCCCAAGCTGACATTTTGGGTGCAGTAAAAATGGAAAGCAATATTGAAGCTATCCAGCTGTCCAGTTTGGAGCCAGATGCCAGCTCAGACGCGGAAAACAAAGTCGTACATGGATCTATTTGCAAATCGATGCATCAGAATGGAGCGGAGCAAGGAGCTGGCAGCCCACTGATTGCAGCACCTACAGTACTTCACTGCTACAAGCTTTTTCCAGTGGCATGATTTTTATCTGCTCATGACACGCAACAAATTGAATAAAGAAATACTAAGCAATGCAATTTTGTGCTAACATTTCTCTATATATGTCCTCCATCATGAGAAAAGTGCCACAAGAACAAATCAAAAACACAAAAAACACTATTTTCACTGGAGTAGGTCTTTAAAATTTTTCAAAGTAAAACTTGCGGTCAGATTTTAGAATAACTGTCTGTTGGTTGGGCTGAGTGGCATTTGTCAAAACGGACAGACTGCTGGGCCTGACGGACCTGAAGACACAAGAACGTTGAAGATCTCACATATGCATGCATACACACTCCTACCCCGGCCAGTTCTGTATTTCCGAGTGCCCCAGAAAGACGACTGTTGCCAGGATACAGAGACTGTTTGTCTGTTTGCTGTCAGATCGGTCAAAGAGAAAAAACGAGAACTTTTTGATCAAGCTGTCACTTTTCAGCTCCTCTGCAGTCTCTCATCTTTCCTTCTCACTGTACGTCTACATTTGTGTGAGTTTTTTGGCTGCGTGTGTTTGAGCGCATTTTGACACCGTCTTGTGCCTCTGCATCAAATTACGTAAATGGCAAATATATTAATTAGCATCTATAGCACAGAACCAGTTCTACTGGAATAGGATTTGCTGTTACATCAACAGTTATCAGAGTGAAAATTTGTGAACTTTAACAACAAACATTGAAAAAAGATACAAATAATTTATCAACAAACAAATGTGGGTAAAAACCCAGTCCAGCCTTCAGAGCTCAATTTTATCCTGATTCATGCAAATTATTTAATTATTTAGTATTGTTTATAATTAATTATGTAGTAATATCTTAAATATACACTTACACTTTCTGTTCTTTTCAAGAGTTGAACTCCGGTGTTTACCTATTTTGTACTCCTTTTAATGACTATTTATCTAGCATATCTTTGGACATTAATTGTCTTTTAGTTTCCTCTTTGTACCTCCCAGTCTTGAGCTGCTCTAATTTTGTTAAATTTTAACTTTGTGAATTACAATAAAAATAATTATGACTCTGATAGATCTACGAAAAAAAGCTCACTCACTCACTCACTCACTCACTCACTCACTCACTCACTCACTCACTCACTCACTCACTCACTCACTCACTCACTCACTCACTCACTCACTCACTCACTCACTCACTCACTCACATTGAAAGGTGGGAACAAATAGTGAGGCACAATAACAATAAAATCTGAATGAGAGATGACGTCTGGTTTTCTGGTGTGTGAAAGTGGCCGACACAAGAAGATTCCTAAACTGTTACAGTCAGATTTGGGAGGATTTCAAAATAAAAGTCTGGCAGAAAAAATGCTTCATTTCAAACAAAGCTCCTCATATTTCTGTTTAAACACTGCTATTAATGTAGTTACTGTTGCCTCTTTATTATCGTATAATTATATAAACACTTTAACCCTGGAGAACCCAAAAACATTTTTCTCCTGGGCCTGAAAAGTTAATTTGGAAAATGTATTTTTGTTGTTGTTTATTTGATACAGCATAACAAAGCCGAAAAAAAAATACATAAATAAATAGTTTTGTGGCTAAATCAAAGCACAACCAAATGATGTATATCAAGCTGAGTCACGACTCTAAAGCATGTTTTTAACAGTGTTAGTGTCGTGGAGATGGTCAAGTGTTGCCGTGGTGATTAACAACATTACATCTCCAGAAATCACTCTTTGTCATCCAAACAACTGATAAACCTGAAAGGAATTGGGTCATAAATTATTTTCTTTGTTATTATTCTTAAGATTTTGATAAAATGACGTACCGCGATTCGTGCAACTATAACTGTTACCGGGCCCTTAACGTTCCCCATCATTCTTGAAGGCTGATCACATGTCCATTGACCATCAGAAGTTAAGCACTTCTTGTTTAGAGTTTCAAAATCGCTCAGTTCTATAAAATACCAGCTAGTCGTCTTTCAGCTTCCCAGAATCTGTGTCGACTGGAACAGAGAACAACAATGAGTCATGATCTGGGTCGGCAGGCAACATCTCCCTGATCATTGGTAAAAACTGTCTTAGGCACAATGAGCCTCTCTCTTAACGTCTTAGACAACGAACACACATCACACAACAGTTTGAATCTTTACTTCTTTAACACTTTGGAAACGCAGGGTTTCTGCACCATATCAAAAAATGCTGTGAGGATATGGAGGACTGTAGAGATGACTTTTATTTTTTTTGGATCTGGTGTCCCGGATTTTGTCAAGTTAAATGGCGTGGCTCAAAAGGCTGAAAACACTGTCTAAAGTAGTTTGTTCTGAAACAAGGAGTCTCACTTTTTTTGATTCAGCAAACCAGAAACATTTAAGGAAAAGGACAGTTTCTGCCTTTACCAGGGATTAGTAGAATGACAAGATGAAAGTGTCACAAACTCCAGCGTTTGTGAGGAAGATGCAGAAAAACCAGCGTCATCCTCCAAAGAGAAAAGAGCGCTCTGTAGAAACCACATCCTCTATGATCTCAGGGTTACTGTGACTCATAGATCAGTGTAGTTCACCACACTTATGGGGGAACTGCTACTAATCTGTTACACCCACGACCCCCCCGCCCCAGCTCCCTTTTAGATCTCTGTGTAAAGGAGGCAGAGACACAGAAAGCAAAATTAAGATCTGCAGCACAAACGCAGGAATCATCATTTACATAATAGCTCCATCCGTCAGAGCGTTGGTCTGAAAGGAAAAGCGTGATGATTAATTCCACCCTGAAGATCTTGATTTCTGTCGCCTTTCTTTTTGACCATCACTTTCAAAAACACACCAGCGCTCACCCACCTGACACGGCATAATGAAAATAAAAGTCATAATGACTTCCATCAGACTGCTACTTAATATTTCTCTTACTTCTCTTGCCTCCACTCTGTTCCCAAGGTGACAGCAATTCTGCATCCGCTGGTCATTTCAGTTGAAAAGGGTGAACTGTTTTCTATCGCAGCTGCATCCATTCCTGCTGGGGTTATTATTTTCTGAGGGGGATTTTTGTTTTAAAAACTCATTTGTTTTTCCCTTTGACATGCCCTTCAGCTTCCCGCTGTCAAAACATGCGTTTGTTGCTGCGCCAGGATGCTCAAACAGCGCAACCAAGCAAAAGTGGGGGATTTTGTCTGTTTTTAACAGGGGGGTGAGGAGTTAAAATGCAACTTCCGGATTGAAGCTCAAATAAAAATCAAACGTAATGGGGGTTTCAAGCAATTAATCAAACTCTTTTGGACAAACTCTATAAAAAATTGATTGAATGTTTCATGCACTGTATGTCAAAGATTAAACATGCCTATTTATGATTAGAAGCAATTATGTTTTGAAGAAAGCATCATTTTTAAAATTATTTTTTCAATCAATTTATAAATATTACATAACTTTAATATATCTATGCATTTTTTGGGTCTTTTTTCCAATCCATCAAACCAAAGTAACGACAGACATGTCAGTTCCAAAACGTAATCACTGGACAACCTTTTGCACAAACAGCAAAGTCCCTTCAGTAAAAAAAAGATCCATTGCACAATAACAGGACACTGTTTTACATTAGATAAGAGTTTACTTCTGTGACAATTGTGGTGAGTTTCTATGACAAATTTTACACCAATTTTCAGAAAATAGAGCAGGTTCATAATAGCAGACCAAGACAGCTTTCAAAAGGAACTGAAAAACAAAAACAGGATTCTGCCTAAAATAAAAACCATTATTTGACCACATCACTGCTGATGTATTTTCTAGTCTTTCATTAAGGGTTGTGGTTGAGGGGGAGGATACTAAACCGGCATTTCTCTTGGTCACCTACATTTAACATGAACATAGAGTTGAAGGACCAAATGTTTTTCCACCCGTTTGCTCAGCTTTATTTTTTAAAATAAACTCTAAACTCCTTCATCTCAGATCAGGAAAAGAGACACACCCAGAACATGTTTTCAGACACTTGTGATCTGAATTTCAGGTTCCAGAGATCCTGACATTTGAAGAACCTTTTAGTTTGAAAGAAAGCCCATATTTCAACCACTTTTTAATCCACTTTTTTGCTTTAGAAGTGTGAACCTTTCTTGGATTAAACTTTTGTCTATATGTCTACAAGAACAGCCAGCATCTCATGATGGTAAATCTTTATCTCCAGTCTAAAAAACGACTTCTAATCTGTGGGTAAACAGAGGGTTTCTTTTGTTCAGAAAACTTAGCGAAGTCTGAGTCTGAATCAGTGAACACCTGTCAGGTACACAGAAGAAAACGAAATATTTTCTTTATTTCAGAGCTTCTCTCCTCATACACCATCCCTTTACCAACAAGACACCAAAACACACAAAAAAACAAAAGAAATAACTGTGTGTAGCTTTCCCTCTTTCTAGTACATTTTGAATTGATTTTGTTAATAAAGTAGCAGCTCACATTTCAGTTATTACTGTTGTTTTAATTAGACCCATTCCAGATCATTTTAAGGAAGCCAAACTTTCCTAACTTCATTTTTTGATTGTCTGAAGCGACCAACAGGTTCATGATCTGAGCAACTAAAAGAAGAAAACTGCCTCTAAATACATGATCAGGAGAGAACCTGCAGCAGGTCCAGACTCTAACCAAACCGTTCAGTCAAATCCGGGTTTTAAAATAGACGGTGATTTTAAACCAGATTTTCAAATTAGCTCTGTAGTTAAATCCAGCTCCTTCTACCCGTGGCAGTTGGTGAAGGTGAAACCAAAAACTCCCCTCAGGTCAGCTGATCAGCTTCTCCTGGAGGTACCACATCCACCAAGAGGAAGCTTAGAGGGGACGAGCCTTTTTAACCTGTGCACCGAAGCTGTAGAACACGGTCCTGCAGAGCGTTCGGCACAAATGCTTGCTGTCCATTTAAAAATAAAAAAAGCATCTTAAAACTAATTTCTAGGATTCTGACACAACAGGAAAATCTGCTTTGCTGATCTGTTTTCTTTTCTTCTGCTTTTTTTATTTTTATTCTACTATGTCACTTATTCTACATTTTACTACTTAATTTTTCAATTGTTTTAATCTTTTAACTATAGTTTTTATTGATGCTAGTTTAAATGTATGGTGCCTTCTTTGTACATCATGTTAAAATGATTTGATTTGAAATTGATTTATACTTAGAAAGACAACATTGGACAAATCTATGATTTGATTTTCAGGTAATAAAAACTTTTTCAAATGTACTCAAAATTTTCTATAAAAGCTCTACCTTCAAACTTTTTTATAATAGACAAAAAAACACAGGTTTTGAATACAAACATGAAAAATAAATCAACATTTATTTGAAATCTAAATACAATTGATGATTCAGTATTTTGGCAGTGAAACCCAGCGGTACAGATTCAGCACAGACGTCCATCTGCCCTGACGGAGTTTGTGGACATGTAGGAGACAAAACAGAAACGCCGGTACGTCTGTTCCAAGAAAGCAGAAGAACGGGTACAGAACAGGGCGAGGATCAATGCACAGCAGTTAGAACCGCTACTTCAGATGACCTTGTAATGAAAACTCGCCTCCCTCCACCTACCTTCCTTCAAACAATGCCGCCTCTCTGCCCTTCTGAGAAAACTCTCCAGCATTCATCCGTGCAGAAAGAGTGATGACACTTCAAGCTCTAATTCAAGGAAAAGTACACGTTTCTGTAATGAACATCTGCGTTCTTGTCTTATTAGTTCTCTTTGTTTGAATTCACTTAAAAGTTAGCTGCTAACCTTCACCTAGCAAACAAAAGCAAAAATGATAGACTGAGAGAAAACAGCTTCTAGATGAGTTCTGTCAGGCTGGCTTTCTTGTTCATAGCGTCCTTGTTTTTTTGTTGACTTAATACAAACGCACGTGTTTGTTGTTGAACAGGAATGTGCTCCTCTTGATTACTGCAGAAGGTCATTTCATTTCAAATGTCAGCTCATGTCTTTGCAGAACCTAAAAAATGCTCGTCTTAAAGTTTAGTCCAAACGCAAGTCATAGTTATTTGTGAAAAAAAGGGTTCATTTTCATCTATGCAGCTCCTTATCAATGGACTTGCAACAGAAAGTTAGTTAGAAGCATAAGCGTAACAGAAGTGGTCATCCTAATCTTTTTTTGTGTGTTTGTTTTTTTTTGCCGTCACAGAATCCCTTTTTTTTCACGACGCTGTTGACTTGTTAAGCTTGAGATGCAACAGTGTTCTGATGAAGGTTTAAGGTTTCAAACATCTTTTATCTATGATCTATAACTGAAAATATTTGCAAAAGGTTTTTGTCATGTAAGTAGAAGGTGGAAAAACTCATGAAGTTTAATATTTGAAACTAATTTCTGATGCGATATATAACTTTTTTTTCCCGGAATTATTCCCTAATATCTGTATTTAATACATTTTTCTGTTGACTTGAATCACTAACAAAACTTTTACAGATCAAATTTTCTGTCCTAAAGTTTGTTTTTCATAAAGGCGCCTTTGTTTAACCACTTATCTGAACACTGCTGCTGACAAAACATACAAACACTGATCTGCAAAGAAGTTAAGGCTAGCAGACCTGGGTTAACTTGCAAGTGAACTCTGGTGCATTTCATTGCCTTTGTAACCAAAGAGCAAAATTCAAGAGAATGACTTACATAAGACAATGCAATCTTGGGTAGAAAAAAAAACATCTGACACTGTGGATCATAAAAAGATTAGAAAATGTTTCATTAGTAAATGGGGTGTAATGTGAAGATGCTCTAACTGCAAAAGAAGTTGCAGAGGGTTTTCTTCTTCCTCTCCTTGTACTCAAAGCTGTAGTCTGGAGACATTTTTTAGATCAGCAGATCATACTCATTGAACAGACTAATAATAAACTCATATAACACTGTGTTTAAATTTGAAAATAAAAGTTTCTTTGTACCATTTTAAAATCCTCAACTTTACTAAAAGTTTTCTGGATGGATTAACTTAATTTTCCCCCCAAAACATTGTATTAATTTAATGCCCCCTATAAGTGTCAAGACTCCCCCCCTTAAAGCAGCTAAATGAACCTTAACACGCCTTCTTGGCTTCCTCCGCAAACAGCTGCCTCTCACCAGGATCTCACAGTGAGGAGCAACCACGGGGAGATGCAACATCTGACACAGAAAGACGAGCATGAGTGGCGACGGAGAAAGAAGAGCGCTGATAACCAGGGACACGGGCTGCACGGGGAGATTGGCGGGTACAAAGCGTTGACGGTGTAAAAACAATGTTTGAGATTGAAAGGCTCAGCGTGGTCTGAAAGGAAGAGAGAATTTAATTTCCTGGTCAAACACTCAAAGGTGGCAGAAGGCGAGACGCCTCTAACATTGTTTTACTCGCCTCAATAACTGAAACAAACACACAATTCCTCTGGAAGCTCTTTGAGGAACTCATATGCACAAAACTAAAAGCCCTAATGCATTTCTCACACACAAACACACCTACGCGCACGCGCACAAACTCACGCACACACACACATACACACACACACACACACAAGGACATCCAGGCTCTGCATCACTTACCCCTCTTTTCTAGTACAAACTGACAATTTGGCTCTGTCATTTCCATGGTAACGCTGAACAGGATTGCCTGTGGAGGCATGTCGACATGTCTAAATATACTTGCTGACACACACACAGCTGTCTTCAGTGGCTTCAGAGGACACTACACTGACCAACATTCAATATTCTGAAGCCTCCCTTTAATCATCACCTCAAAACCTTTAACTGGAGAATTTTAAAACAAGACTCCATGATGAAAATGAATGATTTAAATTATGAAGAACGTCTCCAGCAGGTCTGAAAATCCTTTTAATGTGACTGCGTAGTCATGCAGCTTAAGTAGCACACACACAATCATGGAAATAAATTGAAGTCCCTCCAATGAAAATTGTGCTTTTAACATGTTCTTGTGGCCTTTTTCTAATGGAGGAAATATAGATTATTGAGCTTAAAATTGAATATTTAGTAGCTCTTTCTTCAAATTGTTGTAAATCAGGAGCAGGAAAAAGAAACGTTTTTGAAAAAGAGTGTATTTGTGACGTACAACATTTGCTAGATATCCCACAAGCTCCCTGCTCCGCTCCATTCTGATGCATTCACTTGTGAACAACTAGATCCATGTACCGGTACGTCTTTGTTTTCCTCATCTGGCTCAAACTGTATGGCTGGATTGCTCCTATATTACTCACCATTTTTCCTGCACCAGTAATGTTAGGTTGTAATGGGCTGCAAGCTTGTAAACAGATGCATGACGGGAAGTGGGGACGGGGTTGCTCGGCCTTAACTCAGAGGGGAATTTCTAATGAACTACTGGCACTCTGCAGAAACAATGTCCTGAAAAACGTCACACGTTTTTGATTTTGGCTAAAAATTGCATAATCCTAATCAAAAGACCAGTGAGAATACTTTGACAATAGATTAAAAAATGATTGGAGTGGCACTTTTAAATGTGTCCTTTCTCAGTAAATGTTTGCATGATGGCCACAGAGCCTGTTTATCATGCAGGAGTTCCCCAAAAGCAAAGGGACAGTGGAACAGTCTAGTGTGTCTTATGATTCAAATCTCTGTCAGATCTACATGAAAACTGAAGCAGACAAGTCGGCGTGCTGTAAAATCTCTGTGACTTTAGAAATCCAGGGTGACTTTCTGCAGTTAAACATGTGAGCCTGACATCGTTCTGTTTTTCTAATCAGATCTAGCAGGGAAGGACACACAAACCAGGAAAAATAAAACACGCATGATGTCATGGCATCCACCAATCACCACCTCTGCGTTCGTCCTCCACCGTTCTCCCCACATTTGTCCTCGGAACGTAAACCTTAACCTTCCTCTTACCATCTGTCTTTGACTTCCACTCTGTGTACTTGAATTAAGCAGTCAATCCAATCCCGCGGGGAACAACATACCCCCCCCCCCATTTCCCTCCATTCTCATTCCTGCCTTCCTATACCTGCACTGAATTTCAAGCAAGAGGAACAGATTTCAATCAAACTTCCATCCTAAACGTTTCTTGGTGGAACCACTTTCTTTTTCTGCTGAACACAAATCCTTCATTAACCTGAAACTGGTAGGTTAGAGAGCAGGTTCAAAGGGAACTTAGAAACTAGATGCACAGAATATTCAATGCCAGAAAGGTAATTTTGATTTTTCACCGTTCCTTTAGCCTTTAGAGAGTAAAATGTGGAGAAAATTACTCCGTCTCACCTTTATACTGGGAGAAAAACGTCGAAAGAGAATTTTGGAAAGCTTTTCTTGATGCTCGCTTTTTAATGCTAGTTTGGAACCAGGGTTCCACCACACAAATTGATTCACTCCATGCCAGCATTTAAGATGTCTATCCAAATGACTGGATAACATCGGGAGAGGAAATGACTTTGTTTGGGGTTGTGTGGTCCAAACTGCAGGTTTCTGTAAGGCTGAGAGCAGCCCAAGTGAATTGTCTCCAACCGCTCTCCTCAAGGGATTGGACAGGTAGCGAACCTTGACAATGGCATTTGATATCATGATAGGTGTTACAAGGCTGTGCCCGACCAGATAAGAGGCGGATTGATTTTATATTGAACCCCGCTGACAGAAACTGAGGGTCAGACCTTTCCAAGAGATAATTTTACATCCATTGTTCTGTCAGGATTTCGACAAGAAACTTTTACACTTAGACTGTGTAATTATCACAGCACCAAACAGGACAGGAGAGCTCTCCAGAGGGTAGTGCAATCAGCCAAGCGCACATCGGTATCAAGCTACCTTACTTGGAGATAGGGGCAGATTTGCCATCAAAAAATGTCTAAAATAATTTCCACCCCCATTATCATTTAAGTTTGTCATAAAAAATCCAAATCACTAATGTGATTTGAAATTGTCCTCCCCCATTGCAGCAACAGACTATTCCATCAACAGCAAGTTTGCCAGCGAGCAAAGAGAGACTCTTCAAAGCAGTGACGTGCAGTCAGGAGAGGCAGGGGAGGCTGTGCCTCCCCTGCCATTATGGGAAGAAAAGAGAAAAAGTAAATTCATTTATTATATTTAATCAGTAATTAGTGCATTGCAGTCATTTTCCATTTAAATGTACCATTTTTGGGTGTTTTTTCTTTTCAAAATTGCTGAATTTCCGCATTTGCCGTTCAGATACTAAGAAGTGACGTGCGATGAGGCACCAGCCCGCTGAGCCTCACCTTGGATTGCACAATACCCATGCAGTCAGACGGTATTGCTGTCTCTCTGTATGTCGGTTCAATCACTTGTACTATATGAGCTGAGTTTACATAATTTAGCAGATGTATATGATCTACAGTGTTTGTTTTTATAAATAACTGTATGTGAGGGACGTGTTTCTTGTGCTGAGCGCTAAACGCCGGCCAAAAAGCCGCTGGGTGAGGCCAGCAGTTCTCGTGCCTCATGTTAGGGGGCGCCGGTGAGCCCTGAGATTCTGACACTAAAAAATAATAGAAGAAGTGATAGCAAGCGGCTAGTCATTTTCTTCAGAAGGAGCGGGGTATGGACTTTATTTACAAGTAAAGGTAAGATGATAATAAGGTTTGTGCTTTTTTCTATGCTGCAGTTTGTATAAAAAAAACATGTTGAAATGATATTTTAAACAAAACACGTTAACTGTTGTCAATCAATTCAAAGTAAAAAGCGCTAAAAGGAAGCGGCAGTGATTGCCATCAAACTGTTGATGCAATAAAAGAAAACAAACAAAAAAACATCTCACACTAATTCTAACAATGGAAATTAAACAACAAAACTATAGTACAGAAAGAATGAACAACAGAATTAAAGGAACTGAAAAAGATGAAAGTCAAGAATGAGATATGAGGCAAAGGGAGGGGCTAAAAGCCCCCACTCACAATTCTGAGGTGAATTTCTAACGAACTACTGCCGTTCTGAAGAAGAATGTTTGAATGTGTTCAAACATTCACCCCTTTTCAGCAACATCTGCGTTTTTGAATTTGGGTTAAGAAGTCACTGCGCTGTAAACAGCGATCATTTAAGCACTTTGTGTTATATTTTTATATGAAAAGTGCTTTATAAATAAAGTTTGATTTGATTTGATTTGAGTTAAAATAAAATGAACTGATGCCATCAGTCATTTTCTCTCATGTGTGGCTTCTGTTGGAGCTCCCTGTGGTTAAACCATTAATAATTAAAGCATTAAGTGAGACACTATTTTTTTCACCGCCAGTACAGACAAATAAAAAAATAAGGAAGGGAGGGGGGTTTCAAAGGGAAGTGTAATCTTGCTCTCTGAGGTTGTTCAATTGATTGTTGTTGTAAATAGCCCTGAGCTAATGCATGCATTTGCTGGAAAAGTCCAGTGTAAGTGCGCTTCTTTTGTGCCTCGCCATGTTTTTGGAGTTTGCTCCCTGTATTTCAGTTTTTTTTTGACAGAAAAACAATGAAACTGCACCAATTTATGCCTGCGGAAACCACAGAAATAGCGTGAATATTCACCCATCGATTCCCCCAAAACGGTTTCATCCCTTTTGTGGTTGCTGGAGCCTATACTAGCCACTGTTGGGCAAAGGCGGGGTTCACCCTGGATATGTCGCCTGTTCATCAATTTAAAAGGATCACATAGTTTGAGGGAGAAACAACAACAGGTGGAACAATCTGTTTTTTTCCTCATAGAGAATGTTTGTTCTTAGCATTTACATAAGTTTAATAAAATACAAAAACCTCTTTTCTTTTGCATGTACAACAATGCCAATTTGCTCTACGCATTCATTAGCAGTGAAGCATGAACCTGAGCTGTGGTATGACGAAGACTGCTTTTCCCTGCTCCTCCCACAACACCTCTGCAGCTCAGAAACATGCGTCACTCTTCGGATGTATCTGCATTTGTGCGTATTGTTCTTACATGACACAGAGGTTAAGCAGCCTGTAAACAGGACTCACGCTGCAGCAGCACAAATGAGACATTTCTTCTTCTAATTCACCGGATTTATCATCCAAAACCCGGAATTCACCCACATAAACTACTTATTAGCTGAAGAAATCTCCGTTTGTGCTTTCACCTGGTAGGTTAGTGACCTAAACTGCTTGTTTAGTCATACAGCTGAAGCTTTTTCACACAAGAGTCACATTTTTTGCTCCAGAGATGATTCAGAGAGGTGGGAGGGGGAATGTAGATGGTCCCATTGTGGTCTCTGAATGTCTTCAGGTTTCCTCTGTACAGCATCCATCATCACTGCAGGAACTTTTTTCACCGTACTTACACTCACAAACTCCCAGCTGTGTGTGCCAGTGGGGGCTGCTTCATGCCCTTTCCTGTTGACCTTTATGCTGCTGACCACTCATGTCTCAGCGATGTAAATGCATTGAAATGCATGATAAACACAAAACTGTCATCAAGGAATCTTCTTCTCCTCTCTCATGAGGATGTGAAAGGACATTTTGCATCATGTCCTTCTGCATTCAGTGCACTCCAGAGATGCTCACCTGAACTCCCCCCTTCACATTTGGTGCAGTAAATGTGCACGTCCAGCAGTAAAACTCATGCAGAGAAGTGCTTGCAACTACAGAAAAAACATAAAAGATAAGCTGAAAATTCTCAGATCTGAACATTGCATGGCTGCAAGGTATGGAGGAGGGTTGATCGAAAATAAATTACTTTATCTTCATATTTGTAGCAGACATTTTTCATCGAATTAGTTTAAGTTTGTACAAGTGTAAATAACTAATGTAAATCATACAGTTGTTCTGACCCATTTCATTGGCAGCAGGGCTCATTGGTTTGGACCAAACAAGAAAACCCGGGTCCTCTTGAGAGCAACAGTCTGGGCTTACTTTAGTGAAAAGGTTAAATGAGACATCACAAGAGACAAAAACAATACAAAAAAACCCTCCCACATCACGAAACAGTATAAGCAGAACTCATGGAAAACTTGGAAAATGTTGACCTGCGTTAAGATGGTGCAGGAAAGAGATGCTGTCACCTGTTACTATGTTAGGACCATCAGAGAACTGGGTCAAGTGAATGCAATGTCACCCAAAAAAATTACTTCAATTCAGAAGACACCCTTTTTCGCGATACAAACGACACTTTGTTCTTCATTAAGCAGTGATTGGTCTGAGCCATCGTTTCTTTGGTAACAACTCTCACCAATCAGAAATAAACTTGTTGGAAGTCTACACTCCTGCCACTCAAAAGCGGGGTTCACGAAATCTGTCAGACTTTTGAACGTCGGACATGGAGACTAGCAGGCACCCCCTACTTTTATTAAGGCATCTGATTGGCCAATTTAACTTGAATAACATGAGCTACAGAAAAAGAAAATTAGATTATCAAGAACATATTTTTTTTAAAAGGAGCAGAGCAAGAATGGTTATTCTGACAAATATCATGACTGAGTAATAGCTGTTTATTTCTCTATAGAGGTCTTTATGGAGCCAGTGGGTACTTCCTATTTGGAACGCCAAGGGGGAAGGGTAACTCAGTCCAGTTCTCACTTACAGTCAGTGTTAATAATCGGAGGACTACGCGACCAGCCTGTTTTTTTATTCTTCTTGGTTTTTTACCAGCTAATCAGGCAACTTCACCCCAAGAGATTGACATTTGGAACTGCGTGATTGTTTGATCTGGTTCACATTTTGGTTATTTCTGAGAATGTGGTTCGTTAAACCAATATATCAGATCAAAGTTGATCTGATTAGAATCCTCCGCCCATTCAGGCAAAATCTGAGGAACTATTAAAGTGTTAAAGCAGTCTAATGATGGCTGAAAAATGTTGTGCAGTTTAAAAACAGGCGATGCACACTAAAGCGCTTTAGTATAACAGCCGAAAAAGCAGAAATGACAGAAACTGAACATATAATGTAAGTGACACACAAATAAAAAGTGCACATTGGTTTATTTCCAACCCCAGACCTCACTCTTTTAGTCTTTTCTTGTGTTTTTCTTTTGCTCTAATAGTTTTCTTTGCATTTTCCTATTAGAACTTTATTTTTAAAATCTGAAAATTAGATGAAGCCAAGTGTTCAGACCATATTGTAGATATTTATTAAAATATTGAAACATCATCTTTAAAGACCCAGTCCCATCATCTTTTGATCTATTTTAAAAGTGTTCACTGCAGTCTTTTAATTATGATTATGTGATTTTTAGACAAAATCAAAAAGCCTGTGTCGTTTTCTAAGACACGGTTTCTGCAGAGCTGCAGGAGTTTATTAGAAATTCACCTCTGAGTTGTGGCAGGAGCAAACCCCACCCCTACTTCCCCTCCCTGTTGCTGAGAGCTTGTGTGGCCCACCCAACATATTTTGTACATCACAAATACAGTTTTCTTTGATGGAATTATTTTGCCTGCTCCTGATTTATGACAATTTCAATAAAGAAATACTCAGAAACACAATTTTAAGCTTAACTTTCTTTATATGTGTCCTCCATTATAAATGACACAGGAACCATTAATAACAACAAAAATACAATTTTCCAAGAATTTGATAGTTAAGTAATAATTTGTATCCAAATATACACATTTCATTTGTTTTGTTAAAGCATGTTAACGTGTTGACCATCTGTGAATTCAGTAATTGTGCGTTCTTCCACATCATGTTTCAAATGCAGTTACCTCAATATTGGTCTGAAGGTTTAGTAAAGACTACAGTTGGTAACTGATGGTTTGTTCCTGTTTTGGCAGCCAACCTAAGGCAACATATTACTTAGAAACTGAGGAACAAATGCCAAATGAATCTGAGGATTTCAATCCAAGCCCATTGGAGACATAAAGGACGAAAAAATGAGCAAACAAAACAAGCTGTCATTGTAGAGGAGATGAAAAGTGTTGCAGAATTTGAGTTTGCATTTGAAAGTGCTGAACAAAGAATGAGCAAACAAGCCCCGATAATTAGATCATCAAATGAGCTTAGTGAAGTTGTGCCTGTTTCAGGAGCCCCCGACCGCGCTTCACCACCGACACAAAAGCAGCATGTCATATCATATCATGTCATAACAGGGTGAGAGTCTGAGGACCCATGAGAGATTCGATTTATCATCCCTCGATGGAGTCAGAGAAAGTATCAATAACCGCTCCGTCTCCGTGACGACGAGGCAGAGTGAAGATGGAGGAAAAAGTAATAGAGGTCCCGGTGGCTCTGATTTGAGCAGTCATCGGGGAGCCGAGCCGGAGGTGAAACTTTGCCGATTTCAATCTGGCAGACAGACATTACAAGGTTTTCCCCGAGGAAAAGCATTCCTGCATTCTCTTTAGTTGTAAGAAAGAGAAAAAGTGGAAATGAGGAAGGAAGGAAGCGGCGTTTTAAACACCAGAGGGAATACAAACCTTAAGCAATCCTGTCATTTTGCAGGAAATCTACTTATCAAGCAGATTCATTTAGGAAAAAATGAAGTTTGAAGTGACTGAAATTAAAACGCATTTAAGGAACCAAAATATATACTGTGTAGACACACACACACACACACACACACACACATATATATATATATATATATATATATATATATATATATATATATAAATATATAAATATATATATATTTATATTTATATCCCTTTAACATTGGAGCCATAGCTCCAGTGCTGATGATCTTTGACATACTGTAATTCTTCAATCCTACACAAGTAACAAAAAAGGGATTACCTCTGAAGCTAAGAAAAGGATGCTTTGTGCTGATATGCAACACTTTAGTGAAATGTTTCAGCTACCAGCATAAATCTGCTGAAGCAGGGAAATGCTGTTATGCCCCATCATGCAATGATTTTTCTCACAGTTTACTAATGTCAACACTTTACTAACATGACAATTCACAGCACTTTACTATAGAGTTGCATTTCAATGCAAAGCTGCTTTTTCTTCGTTTCAGAATCAGTTGGTTTGCATAGTTATGCAGTGTTGCACATACAAGCAAAGCTCCTTTCTTCAGCATTAGTGTCTGTAGGAATCATGTCAATTGTGTGAAAACTTCACTAAAGTGAAGAGTTGCATATCAGCACAAAACTTATTTTCACATCAACAGAATCGGTTGTTTTACATTAAGTGAATAAAATGCTTTACTACTGTAAAGTGTTGTATAGCGGCACAAATCTGCTTTTCTCTGCGTCATTTTGGGTTAGTTGTCTATCAGCACAAAGCTCCTGTTCTCTGTGTCACAAACCATTAGAATTACTTCAGTTGCGTAAAAACTTTACTACTGCAAAGTGGTGCAAAGTCACTTTTCTCTCCATCAGAATCAGTTTAATTGCCTTTATTGCGTAATCTTGCATATCAGCACAAAGTTGCTTTTCTCCATGTCAGAATCCATTGGAATAATGTAAATTAAGTAAAAGCGTACATTAGTTCAGTTACACTTTTCCACAGGAGAATCTATTAAAACTACCATCTAAAAATGTTACAGTTGTAAAAGAATTACATAAATTTAGTAAAACATACAGAAGTACGTTAATTACGTAATTGTTCAAAGAGTTTTGTTAGTTCAAAGAATGTGTGTTGTTTTGTTGTTGCTGGTGACAGCTGCAGGGTTAAATTGTTAACGCACTAAACTTTTGCTTATATTTGGCTGTAAAGTGTTAGAAAAAGAGGATACTTTCATTCTAGCCGATGATTTCTGACATATATGAAGCCCAATCTTTAATTTTTGCATAAATAAACACAAATTCTTCAAATGAGCTGAATGAAGCCTGTTTTTCCCCCCACTGGAGACTGTTGAGGGCCCTGTAACTGCTCATTTGTACTTCAGGCTTTTGTCCCGCGGTGACATAAACATGATACACACTTGCACAATG
The DNA here is from genome assembly GCA_023969325.1 of Oryzias curvinotus. Taxonomy (NCBI): domain Eukaryota; kingdom Metazoa; phylum Chordata; class Actinopteri; order Beloniformes; family Adrianichthyidae; genus Oryzias; species Oryzias curvinotus. The sequence continues at coordinate 32,107,208 of CM043718.1, forward strand.
ATCGCCTTGTGCCCAGTTTGGCACACCTCAAACAAAACAAAAGAAACTTCTTCACACGGTCACACGGTCAGGGCAGACCGGGTCTCTGGGACCTTAAAGAGACAGAGGCCAAAGAACAAACTACCAAAATATGGAAAAATGCACATGGAATATTTTCGTTTCCTTTGTTGATTCTCCTGATCCATTCAAAACAGCATTTTTCTGCCCTGTTTCTTCTGTCATAATTTCAGCCCCACTACTCTCTTTAAATCTCATTTGGCTCAAGATTGCCATCTGTCCATCCTTCCCTTTGCCTCCCTTCTCTTCATCTTCCACAGGGAGAGAGGCCGACAGCATGGTAGGCCTACTGGAATTGACCACCTCCACTAAAGACCTCATTAGCCCTGGCAACAAGAAGCACACAGGGGTGGGGGGATGAACGCACGCATGCGAGTGCATCTACAGAAAAACAACCCAACACGTAAAAATATCTGAATTGTTTCCATCATGACCCTGGAGGGTCCTTCTGTGTGAGACGTGAATGTACATTAGCATGGCGTTGGCACATTAACGTCTGCTCTCGTTGAGAGCCCCCTCCCCACCCCAGACAGTTTATTTCTCTGTATATGAGAAATGTGTTTGAACAAGTTGGAGAGTGTCTTTTAATAACCTCGGCGTATCACTGGAGAATACCTTCACACCCTGGACCTGACAGATGCTGTGGCAGCCACTGTTGCCCTGCGCCTCCCGTTCCCTGGCGCTTGGCCTCCAGCCCACGTACAAATATTCTGCATTATCACGCTCTCGCACACAATCGCACACACCTCATTTGTGCCTCATAATTCACACAGCCGCAGCCTAAGGGCTCGATTGAGGATCAGGAGGCCGTGTGAGGTATGGAAGGGACAAGGAGGAAGCGGAGTGTAATTAAGAACAGATGTATTTACTGATATGTAATTGCCACCCGAGGTGACACTTTAATAATCCGCCTCCCTGTCATTTTGTCTCCTTTTACGTCTCTGCTCCTCCCGTCTTGCTACCTTTCACTGTCAGTTCTGGTGGCAGATCTCGCTCATCCATATTCAGTGCCGAGGCCATCTGTGGACGGACCAGCCTGCCGGGGACGCACTGCCAAGCTCACAGCCAGCCAGCGTTAACGGAGAATGCCAGTGTCATCGCGAGTTGAACTGCAGCCCGTTTACAACCCCCTCCACGCATTCTGCAATACATGTCGCTTTGAATCTCTGCATTTTCCCTGCTTAGGTTAAACCCGGCGTGAAATGAGTGCAGCGGGACCAGATTCAAACCTGAAGACGAAACAAGATGTCAAAACATGCGATTACAGGAACTGGTGTCAGATGGTCGGATGTGTCACAAAGGGCTGAGGCGCCGCTTGTGTCCCATGGCCCCCTTCTTTCTAGGCAATTTTTAGACCTCTATTGCAACAGTCATTCTCCACTAAATACCACTTCTAATATAATAAAAGTAATTGGCTCTACATGAGTTAAAGAGCCCAGATGTCCCCGGTGGTTCTGATTGTGTGCAGACCCTGAAACAAGTGACCTTGCCATTGGAACAGCTGGCATTCAATCACCCATGGCAGCACATCAGTACAATAGCCTCACTCTGTTTATTTAGACACCAACACACACAGATATCCTGCAAACTAGCAAAAGAACAGATGCCCGAGTGCATTTCCTCGTGGGATTTTGTGTGCTATTTTTTAAAAAACTGTGCGTGGGAGGAAAAATATTTTTTTCTTTTGCCTCCATCTTTGCTTTCCAACTGTCTTTTCCAGTCGCTGTAAACAACTTTACGTCACCTTTTCCCCTAGAAAAACGCTTTTCGTGCCCTCGAAGTTCTTATCTGTCCTCATCGCACATTCTCTCTTGATTTCCCTCCATCTGTATACCCGTTCAGCACGTTCCCACTCTTCATGTTATGAAGCCAATTAGTGTAACTGAAATAGTTTCCATGGCGACAGAGGTGCTAATAATAACAGACACCCCCACAGCAAGGGCTGGTGAAGAACACACATTGCGCCCACACATGCACACGTGTGCACACGCCGTTGCACATTTACAAATGTAGGAAAAGCATGCAAAGCCCAACTGCTGACAAAAAAAAAAAAAATGGAAACAATCCGGAAATAATCTGGGGGTCTTTAACAGGTGTCAATGTTCAGCTATTTAGATTTCTGATGAGCAGAAATATTAAATCATCTAGATTAGGTCTGGATTAGGAATTGTAACAAACAACATCTCTACCAGTCAATGCATTTCTGATTTGAAATACAAAAAAATGTGAACCGCCTATCTTTAAAATCAAAGTTTTCCAGAAGTTGGCTGCTGGATGCCATCCCAGCATCTCCAGGTGAGACATGGGGAACTGTGCAACACACAGAGACCAAAGGAGGCGAGTGGCTCCGCTCAGCATCCGTCTGTTCAGCAGCAAGAGTTTGCACCCCGCACAAGATTATGCACAGATGTACAAAAGCCACGAGCAAACCATTTTCATGCCGTTGTGAATATCATTATGCATTCTCAGCGTGGGCACTTACTGCAAAAACGTCTGACATCAACATAAACTCGCCTCAGTCAGCTTTATGCTCAAAACATTCAAAAAATTAATTAAAAGAAATGTAGTTTGCTGATTACTTTCATTAATTTACTTTGCAACGTTGTCTCTCCTTCAGTCAATGGAACTGGCTCCATCTGCATGGTGCAGTGCATTGTGGGCTTTAAGAGATTGAACAATTTCTGCTAAAATTCTGAATAAAACTCATGACTTGCCCCACTGCTCTTCTTAAATTGGCTTCAACCAACTCAGCTCTTATTCAGAGCAATAAACACACTGTTGGATCTATTAATGAGAATTTAATATGAACTCTGTCCGTATATGGAGACCATCTCTGAGTGTCGTTGCTGAAACTAAACTAGCTCTGGCTCTTCTCATCAGCTTCAGCTCAATAAGACTCTATTCTCGCCGGCGCTCCTCCTGCTGAGGATTCCTTCAGGGCTTCAGCAGATATTGATCTGTGAAAGTCTTTTAAAGATTGCGCTCCTTTATTGCCAAGTGAAAAGCTAATATTTTAAACCAGAGTTTTCAGACCAATTTCTTCTGCAAACGGAGGGTGGCTGTCCACGAGCACGTCCTTTTATTAAAGAGCAGAGCCCCAGCACATGCACGTCATGCCACCATCATTTCCGCCGCACTCCTCATATGTGAGAGGCCTCCTAAATGCTTAATTCATTTCACTGCTCAAGCAGAATCCCCCCAACCCCCACACTCAGCGAGAAGATTAATTTTGAGATCATTTTCATCAGGTCCCCTGATTTAATCACTTTGCTCAATTAACATACAAAAAAAAGAATAGAAAATGTAATAAAGTGTTGGAAAATTAAAACATTTTTTAAGCATGGCTAAAATATGTTTAAAAATATACCTTTTGGAGCTGTGCAATGCTGGATGTTTTTAAAATTTGCACTACTGTGGTCATGTGATCATTCTTACAGATAAAGTTATTATACTACATTTTTTTTAGTTTTAACAATTTTGAAACTGGTTAGTTGTACATCATTGTTTTCTAAATGTCTGAGTTTGGTGTTTTTAACTTGTTTTTCTGACATTTTTCTGACGATGGGGGACATATAAACAAAATTAAGCTTAACATTGGATTTCTGAGTATTTCTTTATTCAAGTTGTTGAATCAGGAACAGATTAAAAAATGCAATTGGAAAAAAAATATATTGTAATGCAGAAAATATGCTTGGCATGCCACAACAAGTTCTCCGCTCTATTCTGATGCATCCACTTGCAAGCAAACAGACATCTTTGTTTTCCTAGTCTGAGCCGGATTCTGGCTCAAAACTGTACGCCTCCAATACTGCTCAGCATTTTTGTTACACCGCTAATGTTAGGTCAGGGGTTGTGAGGGTCCGTAAGCGAGAGTGAGACAGTTTAAACAGAGAGCTCACAGTAATGGCAAGTGGAAGGGAGGGTGGGGTTGCTCTGCGCCAAAGGTCCTGCCCACAACTCACAGATGAATTTCTAATGAACTACTCCCACGCTGCAGAAACGATGTCCTAGAAAACGTCTGTTTTTATTTTATTTTATTTTATTTTGGCTAATAATCATAAATAAAAGACCACTTCCAACATTTTGAAATAGATCAAAAGATGATCATTCATGATTATGAATGACGCACTGACCAAAGAGCACTTTTACAATAAATAATATATTAGTATTTATAGGGCTCATTTTAAGCCTTCACCTAATAAATTAGCATGAAGATTACAGTGAACTTTGAAGTTTGTGAAAATACAAGAAAAAAATAGTGATTCTAAATTACAAGTTCATCACAAAAATTGTCACGATATATGACACTTTTATTCATGAGATTACACTTTACAAAGCAGAGTTTAAATGTTTTTTAACCATATTTTGCAACACACTAGAGATGCAGCTTTTTTATCCTTCCATGGTTTTGTTGCCATAAATCAATAAAAAGCTAAAGCTACTAAGTGAGAATGTAACTGAATGAACAGTAAAACACGCTGTGAACTTCTCAGGAATATTCCTTTCACTAAAAAACTACATGTATGAGAAAAAAAAGTCATATACTGTGAGAATTTAAAGTCTGTGAAAACAGGGGGTAATTGAAGCGTGTAAGTTTGATCTGATTGCAAACTTAATGCATTTTTTCAGAACAAACATTTGATGAAAAAAGTACTAGTCCCAACTATGTAACAACAAGACAGATAAGGATAAATCATTCTATGATAAAGAATTATTGACATGATCATTGCCCGTTTTGAAGATAATCTGTATTCAATTCTAATGGAGTTCCTGCAGAGTTTAATATAATGTTTTCATAATGTTTTGCCGTTAATTTTGCATTTTTAGAGCAGTTTTCAATGAAAGGGCGGGAAGGGGGGGTCTTAACTTTTTTGCTGTAATAGCCCTTAGGTGATATTAAGTCTCATAACATCTCAAACATCTGAGCTTTCCTTCAGGTGAACACCTACTTAACCCTACTGTGTTTGGATTGTTTGCAGGGCTCCATTTTTACACCTTTATTTGACTGAAAACAGAAAACCATCCGCAGGAAATCAAAGCATCGTGCTCCACGGGTTGGGGGGGGGGGTGTGTGTCTGCATTCAGGATTTACAAAAAAAACTCAGACAATGAGCTGAAACCTCTTGATTATACCATGATTTCAAAACAGCTCTGAGTTAATGATTCTGCTCTGATTTGTCTGCCGCTGAAGACGCACACAATCCCAGCAGCAGCGCCATAATCAACCCAACACAACTCTGTGCTGCTGTGCTGTTCTGACTCCCTGCAGCTTCAGCTCTGACGCTAAGCTCTGATCCTCAAACAGGTGGAGCAACGTCTCCCCTGAACAATAATCACTCAAAATTATTTGAGTCAATTCAATCAGTGACTGAATGAACCAACACCAATAATGATCCTCTTAAAAACAGAACCAGAAGGCTCAAAAAAGCTGCCTTTATTGATTCATTAAAGACCTACTCCAAAGAAAATTGTTTTTTGGGTGTTTTTTTAACATGTTCTTGTGGCATTTTCCTGATATAGTACATATATTAAGAAATTTAGGGTTTAAATTATGTTTCTGAGTATTGTTTTATTCAACTCGTTGTGAACCAGGAGCAGATGAAATTTTTTTTTTAAAAAGAGCATATTTATTCCTGCAGCTCTGCAAAATGACAGGTTTTTGGATTTAGGCAAACCACTAGGAACGCTTTATAAATAGATTAAAAGATGACCTGAGTGGATGAAAAGATGAAATGTTAAATTCTGTGACGATACATGAAGCTTTGGTGCAATTTCAACAAGGAAGATGTCACTTAATCACTGATAGGCTTCCCTTTATAAGCTAAACAGCCTGCCTTTATTCTCAGCCAATCACAACCATGCTTTTTCTTTTCAATTCATGAAAGTTTGTCTGATTCTCATTCTAGACCAATACGTCAAAGAAAGCATGTGTAGATTGCAGGTCACCAAAAAAAAAAGAAACCATCAGCCAATCGTCATCCTTGCCGCATAGCACATCACTTGACTGACATGCAGAATGGTCAATCCAACATCCTCTGATAGTTTGTGCACCATGCTCTGCTAGCAGTTTAACGTCAGAATGGTGTGAGCGTCCTACCTAACCATAAATGTAGCTGCTCATGTGTATTATTTTTCTGAGGTCAGTCACCTTAAAAAGAATCTCAAACAGAGCGCATGCTATTGGCACACCATGTGGATTGTTTCAAAGTAGCTCAAACGCTAAAAAAGTACGGTCTGAGTTTATCCCCAGTGTGCAAGACGTCATGAGCCTAGAGCTGAACCGAAATTGGACTAAACTCATCCACATTTTTCTGAAATATTCTCATTCCTCCTCTTCCATTGCATTTTGAACCCACGTTCAGAAAAATTCACCAAAAAACATTTTAAAGAATTGTGTTTTTCTGCTTTGTTTCTCCAAAGACTTTCTGGATTTAGTTGCTGTGAAGACTTGTGAAAATGGGAATAATTGGCATAAAGAAAAGTATGTTTCTAATTAAAAGTGAAACTTAGTCCCTGAAAACACTTCTGCCCAAATAAACTTTGTTATTTTGCTTGTTCCCTGAGTCATAATTTCCTCTCCAACCTCCTTGCGACTCTTTCACTGATTAATATTCAAACCTGAGAGTTTTTTTCTGGTGGAAACTGTGGACAGAAAATTGCCGTGGTTGAATTAAAATGAGTCAGATTTACGTCCCCCCAGAGAGCAGAAAAACACCCAGCTTTAAATTCACATTTTTACTCCTTCTGTGGGAAAGTTTGGTGGACGGGATTGGAGAAGCTTTCCTCAAGTATCTCTGCACGGACTTATTTTTTTCCAATGAAAGTGACCTCAGAAGACTCGGACAGCAGGGAATGAGAAAGAGCTTACATCACAGAAAAGGAATGAGAACAGTAATCTGATAATAAAAAATGTTTCTAAAAAACCAAACTGCTGCAACTCAAAGCGATTATTTCTTATTTTGATGGAATAAAGATTTAGCTGCAGCTTTTTCTCCAAAAAATGTACCGTTCAACTAAACTCAAATGAATTTTTTTCCTCCCTTTCGCTTTTTAAATGATTCTCCAGAGAAGCAAATCCTTAAGCAAACAGGTAAACGGAGGCGAGCTCCCATAATTCTAGGCACTATCGTCTGCTCTTTGACCTCTCCAGCACCGTAGAATCTGAAGAATCAACAGGTCGAAACCAATGAATTCCAAAGGGTTTTATTTTGCCAGTGAGAAATCAGCAGAGCAGAGGCAAGATTGGTTAGGAGAGGAGGCAGGAGGAATGGTGCAGAGGGATGAACAGAGGGACAGAGAAGAAAAAGCAGAGCAGATAAAAGCAGAAAAAGGAAAATAAAGGCATTGAAGTGCGAGTATTTTATTGTGCCTGGATACAGCGGATAAATGCCATCATCAACAGAGTGCCTTTAAACTGGTTTAGTTTGAAGGTCCTTAGTGAGAGTGCAAGAGACAAAAGACAGATAAAGACGTGGCCTCCAGAGGAGCGAATGACGCAAATGGCGGCAGCAAATAGACTTCTCTATTACCTGACTTTGCCTCCTCTCGCTCCAGCAGGAGGAATAAAAGACTTCTCCAGCCAAACGCAGTGAGCGCTGCATCAAAATGGAGTCAAAATGGGTGTCATCTGAAGCACACAAACCTTTTCTTGCTTTAAAAACTCCTTCAAACACCTTTATGTGCTTTATTTTGATTGGTTCTGTGGGGCGGCATTGAACTTTTTCTGCAACGTTTGGAGGATTTTGTTTCTGTGCAGATTATTCATTCTTGAGCTCTTCCAGATCATCTCCGATTCACAAATTCACAGAATCTTTGTTTTAATGAAAAAAGTCTATATTATCAAGAAACTAAAGTGACAAAGCTGATAATAAGGTCCACTTCAATCTATGAGGCTTAGAGAATGACTGGAAATCCAAATATCAAACATCAGAGCCGTCAAACTGAATAAATTCATCAAGATGTTTGGTGGCATAAAGATGTTATATTGTTTGAATCTTATGTATGAATGTTTACATTTGATTCTATGTAAAAAACTAAAAATAAAATGAAGGGTTTGGGTGATATTAATTTGGTTCTTCCCACTCCCTTTCAAACACTAATCTTACTCGGTTACATTACCATTGCACTCAATAGATTCAATATGTCATATGTCTATTGTTTGTAAAAGTAAAAGTGCACATATTTCTATTTATGATTAGGAGCAATTATGATGTCAAGAAGAAATCATCATTTTCTTTTCTTTCATTTATTTTTAATCAATATATCAATTAATATGTTAAATATGTTTGATATATCAAAGTATTTTTTATTTTTATTGCATTTTTCCTTTTTATTGATAGAATTGCTCAAAATAAACAAACTCATCAATCAATCCTTTTTTTTAAAACTAGTATACTATGAAGTTTAACATTGTTTTGATATTTTTATTAGTGCTGCTGGTGGTCAAAAAAATAATGAAAAACTGAATATAATTGTTGCTGTTTGTCATTGGGAAAAAGTTTATTAATTGTGACAAAAAGTCTTTCAAGTAAGTATATAGTAGGTTCATTTACAAATCAAATGAAAATAGCAAAAGTTATACTATTGTACAAAACCGGGAACAAGCGTCACTTTACAAACTATAGACCAGTTTCTATGTTACCACAGTAATCAAAAATACTAGAAAAAATGTTCATAATTGAACTCTTTCATCGAAAAGCATAAGATACTGGACGAAGGGCAATATGGGTTCCCATTGTGTGTGTGTGTGTTTGTGTGTGTGTGCCTGCTCGTTGCCTTGTATATTTGAAGTTCTTCATTGTTTTGATATATGTAAAGTTTGCTCAACTGTATCTGTCAGTATTTGCTTGTTTTGTTGTATGTTGAGGACCCCCTGGAAAACGAGATGACTTCTCAAGGGGCTTTTCCTACAAACAAATAAACTGAAAAGAAATTGAAATGGGTTCAGGTCAAATCAATCAACGTCACAGGTCCTTATGAATGTAATAGAAAATATATAAAAATGCAAAGGATAATAAAAAACATGTAATGGGGTATTTATTGATTAAAAAAAAGCTTTTGACACAATTAACCACTGCATATTAATAAAGAAATTGGAACAGTATGGCTTTAGGGAGGTAGTTAGACTGGATCAGAGCTATTTGAGCAACAGAATACAGTTTGTAAAGGTTGAAAATGCTTGTTGCCAATGTTTGAACATTGTGGTGTCCCTCAGGGATCGGTTCTGGGACCAATATTATTTATTTAGTATATAACGTATTTATTTAAAGTTTCTAATAAATTACACTAAGTTTTATTTGCTGTTGACACAAATGTTTTTTGTGATGGGGATGGTATGCAGAAACTCAGAGAAATTGTTAAGAAGGAGATGGAAAAACTGAAGATGTGGTTTGATGTAGATTAACTTTCACTAAATTTAAGTAAAACATAAATTATGTTATTTCGTCATTGTAATGGTAAAAATATAAACATTAACATGAACACAAATGGGGTGAAACTTAATAAAAATAAATTTCTTGGGGTCATAATTGATGAAAAACTAACCTGGAAAGCAGTTATTAGGTATACTTACAAACTAAATTATCCAGAAATATCTGTGTTGAATGAAGCAAAACTGGTTCTGGACAACAAATTACTCCACACGTTATACTGTACATTGGTCTTACCATATTTTTCTTATTGAGAGGTTTGGGGGAACACCTATAAAACAACGTTACATTCACTTTAATACTTCAAAAGAGAGCAATACAAATCATACACAAAAAAAATATTCATACAATCAAAATTACAAAAATTTTATGATTTAGTAGAGTATTGTAATGCTCAAATAATATTCAAGGCAGAAAACGATTTATTACCAACAAATATCCAAAGGTTATGTATTAAAAGAGAGGAAAAAAACAATTTTAGGGAAAAAAATAAATTTCTCATACATACATACATCCATAACACAAATTTAAAAATTGTTTTGTGTTTCAATATGTGGAGTGAAGTTGTCGAACAGGACCAGAACATGCTTGAAACAATGTTCAAACATAAAAGAGTTTAGGTATAAATACAGAAATATGATCATTGATAAATATGTTCAAATAAAAAACAATACAGAACATCAGCATTTGTAAATTTGGATGCTTATAAAATGAGATTGTGTTATTCATTTAGGTGTTTTGGAAATGACGATTACATGTACAGCTGTAATCGAATAAACACTTGGCTAAGCCACCTGACTTTGATGGTGGGAGAACTGGGTTTGGAAAGAAATGACTTAAGGTAACGGGGGGTGAGAGTTTATAATATTTTTCTTCTTTTCAATCCCTCTTGGATTTATGTTTATCTAATTTTGTCTTGTTTTATATAATTTTGTCTTGCCTTGTATTATTTTGTTATTCTATGCTTGTTTTCACTTGTCCAAAATAAATATTTCTGAACTTGAACTTATTCTTGCAAGAAACACGATTAATTAGAAAAAAAGTATTCTGAGTTGCATTTAATGTGATGGAAGAAGTTGGATAAATCATTTTAACCTTTCTAATATAGGAGGAAAATTTTAGTTTTAGTTTATTACTTTTTATTTATTTCAAACATATAAAAATAAAATGAACAAACACACCCACACTGAAAACAATAACCATCGATTTAGTCATTTAATCCTTTTCAGTTAAGGAAAAAAAATTGTCTTCATTTGACAGAACCTAAGAAAAATGACATGTTTGAAATAATTATGTTCTGCTTTCTTAAAGAGTTTAGGATAATTTAAAGACCAAAGTTTTCCAATTCTGGGAACAGTTGGAGTACAAAGAAATTATCTGTAGGATTTGAGAAAAGTGTTTTTTTTTTCCTTGATAACATTGTTGTAGCTTTTGAACTTGAACAGAAAAAACAGGAGCTACTCTGATAACGTCCTACTTTATATCATTAAGTCTGCAGATGTTTGCATTGCAGGAGGCCATAAACACTTAAACATAAACAGCTCGTCTATTAATGTAAAGCAGCAGTGGAGCAGAAAAGTGATGTTTTTGATAGCTTTGGATGTGGATTAGATTAGAAAGGATTGAATGAGAAATCATGCGATAGTTGTTTTTATTAGGTTGAGAGAAACTGTTGACGACTGAACGCCGAGGCGATGGCAGCGGCAGTGGCACCTTTACAGTAAAGCTTACTCAGGTAAACGCGGCCATTTCCTGTTGGGTGGGGGCACCATGATGATCGCCAGTGAGAGACGGGGAGCTGATCCAGTAAAGCCCTGATGGTGCTGCAAATTCACACAGTGGTGCTTTTTCATCAAATACCCCCCAGTTTTGATGAGCCTGCTCTGTTCAGCAACCTTCACTGCATCCCTCAGTTACCAGAGACAACATTCACAAAAGGTTTAGTCTGCTTTTATAATGAAACTTTTGACAGGGGGACTGTGTGACACTCGTCTCTCCTTTCAGGTTATGGAACTGTCCTTTCCTTTAATTAAATGTTGCATCATGAATCTCATCGACATAACCTGCGAGTCCGAGCGGAAAAGGAAGAGAAAGGGGCGCTGAGGTCTCTTTAGAGGTAAAATGAAATGTTATCTTCTCTCACGGGGGGTCAACGTTTCATAAAAAACGACTTTACATTTCGCCTGCAGGCATGGCAAGATTCCTCACACTCACTGTATAATAGCGAGGCTCCTGGTACGACGGTCCGGGAAATTGTCTAAATCCTATTTTCAGGAAGGGTCCCTTGACGGCTTTGCAGAAATTGGAGCTCAGACACAAAGCAACAGCAGGTTTACTCCCAACAAACAAACCCTCTGTGAATGAGAATACATACAAAGAACGAAAGAGAACGAAAAGTCACTAAAGACACACAAAAAACAGCTAGTCAGAGAGCGGTCAGTTCTATGAAATGTAAGAAAAGTGATGGCCTAACCCTCAAAATTTGTTAATGTAAGGTCTCCACTGACTTAACCGTTGACTTTTAAATACCCACTAAAATGAAAATTTTCCAGTCCAATCAAAAAACTGTAATCATGTAAGAAGCCAAATATGAATGTTTCACCGGTTTGAGTAAAAATGTGGGATCCACGGAGGTGCAGCAGTTAGTAATCTTGCTTCACAGTGAGAAGGTCTTGGTTCAAATCCCAGCTGGCACCTCTCTGTGGAGTTAACATGTTCTGCATGTGCATACGTTGGTTTGTTCCAGCCACTCTGGTTTTCTCTTTAGTCCAAAACAGGCTTCACAGTTTGATTGGTGGTTCTAAATTGCCCCTTAGGTGTGAAAATAGGTGTGTGATCCTGTTTCCAAATAGTAAAATAAAATTTCAAAAGGGAAAATTTAGTCGTTTAACCCAAAAAAAATCTTTCACTGACAATTTGAAAAAGATCCAAGAGTTTGCTGACAAAAAATGCTCGATTTCAACCTATTTTCCCGCTCAATTAAAGATTTCAAACCAAATCTCTCCTCTTTTTTGTTTTACTTTAGAATTATTATTTTATACTAGAAGTTTAAAACAGTCTTTTCACATTTCATCTTTGAATTTAAAAAACCCAAAATGCACTGGAGTAAAAAGTGGAATATTTGAGTTCCAAACATAGCAAATAAAAGTTTTAGGATTTCCTCAAAAAAATAAGACCAAGGTGAAGAACAAAAAAAAACCCTTTACGTACTGTTACATTCCACATTTGACAAAATATTATTAATTATTACCCCAGCAGAATATTAAGGACAGGCTAATACAAGAATCTTGTTATATGTATATTCCTTGTTTTAATTATAAAATCCTGTTTCCTCATCATGGGGCCTCAGATGATGCTTTTTTTCCCTGGGATGACCTGCAAAGGTCGAATGCAAAGAACTCAATTAGAGTAGATTAATGCCGCTGTTGTATTCCATTGTAATTAATGGAAGGCTCGCTTCAAAGCACTGACTATGCATGTGTGCTGCATAACTGCAGTATTTCTTTCACCTTTTATGGACTTCATTGTTTTGTCGCCTCTGTTGGAGCCATTTTTCTGAACCACTAAATCTACACATTAAGCTCTAAAAAAGAACATTAATACAGAACATTAAATGTAGAATTTTATGGGGAATCATATAATACGCAAGAAAATTCAGAATGTTCTGTTTTTACAGTGAAATGTCGTTTCAGCTCAGAGATTGATTTACACCTTTATAGTTTTATTACCATAATACTTGCTGAGAACAAACTGCGCTTTTTTCAAATTTGGATTTATAAATATATACAATTATATTCTTGCTAAATCTGATCCTCTTTTTATTTTGTTGGAACTTCCTTTTGCAAACAAGACCTTCATGACCTTGGTTCATGTCCTGCCACTTCAATCCACTTTTCATTCACCGACTCTAAAAACGTTCAAATGTTCAATGATCAAAAGACAACAAATCGAGGTGTACTGTCACCCATAGAAAATGCCTTACCTCCGGCTCTCGTGAAATGAGGCAAAATCCCTCACCACTGCTTCCTGGTACAGGGACCGCCATGTTGAAACCAGTCGACAGTCATTGGTCCAAGTCACTCTGAGTCATTGTATCTATAGCAATGGCGACAGTAGTTGCCATAGATACAATGTATTTATATTATAAATAAATGTTATAAATGAAGTTTGATGACTCAGAGCGACTCAGACCAATCACTGTCGACTGGTTTCAACATGGCGGTGCCCGTATCAGGAAGCAATGGTACTTCCTTTTTAGGATTTGTTTTTACAGTCAATGGGCAATATGTGCTGTTGCCTGGGGCACCAATTATAAGGGGGCACTGGCTGTGCTTGGAGAAAAATGTGTGCTGCTATGATTTTCTATTATCTATTATATCACGCGTTCCTGACGGCTGAGAAGGCACCGAAAAGGTGTGTAAAGAGGGGTGGAGAGAATTAGTTCAACTGCTGGTCTCTCCCAAATAAGCTGGATGGATGGGGGAGGAAGGGTGGCGGGGGGGGGGGGGGGGGACGAATCTACTTTATAAAATGTTTTAAAATCAGTCATACTGTGACATTTTAATAAAGGAATAAACAATGTTTTGTGTGAAATGGCTAAATAAAAATAGGAAACACAAATCGATGAGGTCACCGAGGTAAGAATTGGTTTAGTCGACCACTTTGATGGAGAAGTTTATTGTCAAGCACCAAAACGTCAGAGAAGATGGACAAGAAAAAGGTCAAAACCATCTGGTGCCCCATTTAGAAAAAAAAAAAGAAGAAGAGGAGAAGTGAGATTAGAAATAGGGTTTGTCCTCATAGCTAGACATAAACAATTACCAGTGCTCCAAAGCTTTTGTTGTTGTTGTTGGTAACTAAAACTGAAGTAGGCTGAAATGTTGCAACTAACATCATTGTTTACTTGTTTATGCCTTTTCTTCTAAAGATTTACCTATATCTTTATGTCAGAACTTATGTGTCTGCAGTAACAATAAAATTTTATTGTATATTTGTTGATAAATATTGAATGAGCTGTAATAGTTATGCAGCATGCTGCTACTGCTGCTGCTGACATAAGATGCCATTAGGGCAAATATCTAGTCTCAGTCATAACTTTAATACTTGTTTGTGGCAGCCTAAACATTTCAAAAAAATTTTTAACCAGTTAACTTGGGATTTTAGGTTAAAGTGGGTTGATTTTCATTTTGCGTAAATGAAGTATGTTTTTATTTCTTTCCATCATGTTGGGTTTTATAATTAGTCAATGGAATTTTCCTAAATCTGTGGGTAGTTTAAAGATTAATATACCTTTTACTGCAACTCTGTGGTGACAAAACCTTATTTAACCAGAATATTAGAAATGTGGCATGGTTAATAAAACAATAACCATAAGCTGATATTTTTTCTCTGAAGTAGAGATCAATATATTGTATATTATTCAGATGTATTTTGTATTGAGTTGACATGGCCGAGCAAATTTTAGTTGTAACTCAAATGAGGTTGGGGGGAAAGGGGACTGGGGAGGGTCTCGCTCAGCGAGTAATTCTGTGTAGAACCGCCACTGCGTTCTGTAAGATTTATGTTATTTCTTTGTTATTATAGAATGTTGTTTTTTATACTTTCTTATTGCACAGTGAGCTAGTGTCCTTAAATAAAATGAAATATCTTCATTAAAACCCCATTTTTCCGTCATCTATCCTTCTGCTGACTTTAATTCGCCGTGTTTTCGCATCACGGACTGAAGAGCTTTCAAACAGTAATGGTGTCGTCAGTCCAATTTGCTAAATCCATCATTAAAATGTGTAACTGCAATCAGATAAAGTAATTTTCCTCACAGCAAGCAAGTACTTACACGGTACTGAATCCAGGATCTGCACATCCAAACTGCATTTTTCTGGACTTTTTTACCTTTTTTTTCTGCTCTTCAAAGTAATATACGTCCTTCCCCACACCGCCCAAACTCAAATACTGTTTTACTGCAGTAACTGTCACATACGTCCTTTTTGCTCATTCCATTTCACCCATGCTGGTGTTAATTTGCCTGCGACACAAAAAGGTGAGCACGGGGAAGGCTTTTACTCTCCTGCTGACTCCCAACGGGAAGGAGCACGGCATGTGTGCACTTAAAAGGCCAAATAACAAAAAGATCATTGACTGCTCTGGTAAAATGTCCTAAAACAATAAAAAAATGAACCAAAAAAAACAGGAAATACACACAGGGAGAGAGATATTGTGCATTACTAAGTGGTTTTATTAAATGTCGTTTTTTCTTTGCAAAACGAAAAATCAAAAAGTGATTTTTGATGTCTGTCAAAAGCAAACATAAAGCTCTTATTTGCACATATTCTGTAAATTACAACCAAGACCAGTTATTGTTTAGTAATAAACTAGTAGATCCTTCAATGTTTGTCAAAGGTGTAGAAATTTTACATGATAACAGCTGTGGATCATTACTTAAAAGAAAAATCAACGTAAAGTATTCACAAATTATAGGATAACTCTTACTACTTAATAAATATATGTCTACATAGTTGCTATAATTGTGTTATTTTTTTACTGGGTGTATGAAAATTAAAATAATATATACTTAAACACCATTATTTTTGTTGTTGCTTTGGATCATCAACAACAAATCCTGAAAATGTTCATTTTTTTCATCCTTAAAGTTTAGCCGAATACAGTTCCAGTAGATAGACGACAAGAAGATTGATCAATAACGGCACAGCAACAGCTCAAGAGGCATGTATCAACTTGGAAACACTCACAGTCCTTTCACATAAATGGACCATCATGTTTCCAACAGACATGTTTTACAAACTGACTTCTTTCATCTTTAGAAGAAACACAAAAATCTCCCAAAACTTTAGATGAACATTTTACAAATGTGCTCCGATACGGCTTCTTCACCACGCTGGCTGGATAGTTACAGTATTTAACATCATAAATGATCACACGATTTTTGAGTATTACATACAATTTTTTTAAACTGTTGACTATATTTAAAACAAATTTGTTCTTTCAGGAACATTTTTTTACTGAACTGAACTTCAGTCTCATTTTATTTTAACAAAAAACACTTCATGGTTTTATTTTTAAAAATAAGAACCTTCACCGAAATGTTACTTTGAAATTGTATTTACTTCCGGTGACAGTAGCAGTCTGCCAACAATAATGCCATTGCCTAAAGTGTATTTTTCTTATATTTTACTGTAATTATAAAAGATTGCATATCAGCAATCTTGAACATTACAAATATTTGTACCAGATTTTTCTGGAACAGATCGCAAATATCCAAATTTTCTGATACTTGTTGTGGGCATAATGACTGGATGTCCAAAATGTCTACTAACCCTTTAACCTTTAACCCTTCTTTTGTTTGTTTTTGTTTTTGGTGTGAACTTCATTAGTTATTTCTGTATTTTGAAAAAAATGTGTAACGTTTTTTTTACAGTTTACATGTTTTGCAGACCGCATGTTTTTTACACTTTTGCAGCTGTATTTATTTAATATTAATATTTATTTCTTTATTTAATAAGACTCTCATTTTTGATAATAATTTTTTTCATAATAATTTTAGTAATATTTTTAATAATTTAATATGAATGTCATTTTTATGTCCATTTTTGATGTTATATTATACAGATTATTTCTGAATGTCGTTTTTGCTGCCACAGATAAATGAAATTTCCCCATTGTGGGATTAATAAAGTCATCTATCTATCTATCTAACACCAGAGATGTTGCTATAGCAACATCTAACTGAGACATGCTCTTCGACATACCATAACTCTGTGAATTAGCTGATTCTGACGCAGAGAAAAACAGCTTTTCCTATCAGCTTTGCACCGATATGCAACACATTACTAACAGAAAGTGCTGTATAAAGGCGCTAAGCCGCTTATATCCACAAAAAAAATCGTCACGCTGACTGGGTAAACTCTTCACTAATTACGTTAAACAGTTGAAGAGATATGGTAGTTCAAAAAATGTTAACACTTGGGCTAGATCTCTGGTGTTAAAGTGTTAACTACCTCTCCAGTTCATTTAAGTTCTTTAACATTTTTTATTTTTTATGCTCAAACTGTTTTTTTTTTTTGCGTTGCGTTATCTGCTTGACATTCCTCCTTTCAGAAGTTGCAACATTTTTTGACATAAAGTTGCCACAACCGTCAGAAGTGTGGCTGTACCTCAGCACCAAAAAAAAAAAGCCCCCCTCCCGGACACCTCACCTCCGCCCCACACGAGCTGTGAAGAGCACAAAGGAAACCTGCAGTGACAGTTCAATTAAAAGCCAGGAAGCCTCTTGATGGAGCATCAACACCTCCTTCTCTTCCCCTCACCGGCTGTTTGTTTCCATTCAGGAACTCTGTCTTCTTAGGAGAAAACTTCCAGAACTTTTTAGACTCGGAACAAAAAACGAACTCCTCCCTTCCTTTTCTCAGCGTTTTGAGCAGGAGCTGAGGCTGTGTGGGCGAGCGTATGTTGTTTGACATTAGACACCGAAGAGAACCTCGTGGTGAAACAGTGGCGGCCAACTAAGAAAGAGCAGAAATCTGAAACATTTACGCCCACACGCGGAGCACCATCGACAAACGCAAACAGACGCACAAAGCATCACCTAAGAGGACAGAAGAGACCATGATATTTATAAAAACTGCCTGAGATTAGAGGAAACTTTGCATTAGAAGTGGTGCGGTGCTGTGGACTGACGTGAACTGTGAGGTCACCCTTAAATGATGCTTTTCATTAGCAGGTCATCCTTTCATGTTGCAGAGAAGATGAAAAAACTTCCTTAATTACTTCTCATTTCTGTCATCACCTTGACGATAAAAAGCAATCCTAACCAGACTTTATTCAGACGGTGACTCATTTGGATGGAGAACAAAGGTCAAATTAGAGCCTTTTGTTTGAATTTGCCTCAGGGGCCTGAAAAGAAGGAGCAACAACAATGAAAATATTTGCTCCACTGCAGGCGATTATTAATTCTGCCTTCTATTATTCTGGCCTCAATTCATCGAATGCCCTGCAATTTCTCCTTCCAGTCCTGACCATCACATCTTCACTACCTCATTGCCCCCTCATTGCCACGTCTAAATGACAGTTGCCGTGGTGATAGGCAGCAGTGAAGAAGCAGAGGAATCTGCTCGAAGAACGGATGAGAGGCGATGTCGGTCTCTCCTTTACCTGCTCCATTAAGCTCATTGTCTCTTTGCGCCTGTTTTACCGTCTGTCTGCCTCTTTCCTCCACGCTGTCCACCAACCTGTTGTTCTTCCCTCTCTTTTCTCTGCCACGTCTGCAACCGTGCAGTCAGCGGTAATGACACGGTGTAGGAATGCTGGGGGATTTGTCATTGTCCGTGTGTGTGCATGTCTGTTAAATGCCAGAGCTATTTTTATGATTCCTCTGATACGGCAGGAAAGGTCCACAGGCTAATGAATGGACCGCACCACGGCTGCTGTCGTCAGGAAGCTGCGACCACCAAGTCCGTCTGCATCAACGTCTATCCGAGCAGCTATTGATGGAGGAACTAAAACGCCACATTTATTCCTTGCAGGGGTGAACCAATGCTCCGTGCACAAATACATTAAAAAAAAAAAAGAGAGAAACTCATCGGAAAACGCTATCTGCAATCTGGAATTGTCACCAAATGCTTTGTTATTAAATCTTCATCTGCACATTTTTCTCTCTTTTAAGAAACATCAAAACATCAAGCTCAAATATGTAAACAAAATGTCGACACAACAGCATTACATGGTACCATAAATTTCACTGCTGTGCTAAAAGTAATAAGATATTCATTACATCTGCACAGAACTCCATTCTTACAACATTCTTACCGTAATTCATTAACTTTTTGTAAAAGTGCTCATTGGTGAGGAACTTTACTTTGCAAAATGATCGCTTCAGTTACCAAAATATTAATGCATTTGTATTTTTGCAAATATAATTGGGTTTTTTTTTTTTTTGGTCTAAATTCAGCCATCAGGGCTAGAGAACAGTTAGTTGCACATCCAAAGGTGGAGAAAAAATGTTTTTATTTTCTTTGCTGTTCTAAATCCACGAGGGAGATTGGGCTTAGCCTGCAGCATGAAAGTCTGTGTCTACCCCAAAGGATCAGATGTCTCTGCAGAATGCAAGAATTCTACATGTGAGGACATCACAGGTGATCAGCAGGGGGACAGCTGAACCGCATCCCCCCATGCACCCCAGCAGAAACATCAGACATGATGATAAAAACAACCTCTGACCAAAATCAAGATTTCCAGGAAGGATCAGAATGTGTGGAGCTTCTATTTGAGATTTCAGTGGAGGGGTTACCTTCTTCTTTTGCCTATTTCCTAAACTGTAAAATTGTTTTTCTTCTCTGAATATTTTTTTGTTCAGTGTTTTAAATAAGGGTAATGGTCTGAATCTAAAAACAAGGTAATCCATGATAAAATAATCTGTTATTCCAGATGAAAATGATGATAGAAACTGTTGGTGGTACTGGAAAACCATTTTCCTCATAAGCTTTAAAAGATTAAAACATTTCCGGCTCCAATCCTGTTTATAATAAGGCCAGGACGGTTGACTGTATATGAGAACTGGACTGAGTGAGCCCTCCTCCTCTGTTCAAAACAAGTGTCTGCTAACTCCAAGAAGCTAAAATCCCATCGACTTCTGTAAAGAAATAAACAACTATTCTTTTTTGCTCTGCTACATCTTTTTTTACATGTTCTTGATAATCCTCACTTTTGTTGATGATATTTCATCAGGAAAAATGGCGTATCACGAAAAATGGCGACTGAATTGATTTCATTTAGTTGGAGACAGGAGTTTTCTATGGGTGACTTCACACTCAGTCCAGTTCTCACATAGGATCAATCGCTTAGACACATTCTTATAAGGCATGGGGACGCTGAACCTTGTAAATTTACAAAAACAGAATCCACTATTGGGAAGATGGGGAAAAAAACCTAATCAAAACAGAGAAAATCAATTGTGAAAGTAGAACGTCACATGCAGACTATTCTTTTGAGAGAACTGTTTTGGCTCATCCACACAGATTGGAAAATGTTTGACAGTCAACATTTATCAAACTTCATGAAAACCACAGAGTACTTTACCTCAGCACAGAGGGCAGTCAGACATTTTTTTTTTTACTGCAGATTTGACCAGGAAACACTACTGCAAAGTGCAGTTCCAGGCATTCTCCAGGCATTATGAGCAAATTGCTCTGTGTGGAAAGACCTGAGGGAGATTTTCAACAAGGAGCTGGGAGAAGTGTGTCAGTTTATCGCCTGACTACATCTGTCAATGTTAGACATATCTTTACACACCATGCGAGCCATAAAACAGCTCATTCACAGTTTCCATTACCTAATAAATATCTATATTCTAGTGCTAATTGTTCTGTTTTTAACATTTTTTTTTAAACGTACATATTAATTTTTTTCGAACATGTGCATGTTGTAAATAAATTCTGAAAATGTCCCTGACACTGTTTGCCACACATGTCTAACAATAAAAAAGACAATAAATTTCAGAGAATATTGCAAAGAAAGACACCAATGTGGGAATAAAATCTTAATTTTCTGCTTCCAAACATAACGTTTCAATAAAATCCTATTTCCCAGAATAAACAAGTGCGTGCATCAGCTGCAGGATTTTACTACTTTTTCCCCCAATGAGGCGTTCCGGCACATTTACGCCTCTGACAACAGATGATAAAACATCTGTTTATCATTACGAAGCACAGGGTAGCGGCACATTTCACATCAACATGGGTTCTAATACCCCAGAATTAAACAAAATCTCTGTCTTGGAAAAATAATTTCGCACCTGTGGCATCTTTTCCGGTGGATCTGCCTGATGTTGTTGCTGAAGGCAAAAACTGTTCCTCCAGGAGAGAAAATGTTCAAGTCTGAACTAGAGATGGATAGATTTGATATGATACAGATTAATTTTTGCATTAAAGTATTTAATACCAATTACCTATACAAATTACTGGCAACCTCTTTTCCGATCGATATTTTTTTTTCTCAAGCATATTATTTTTATCCTAAAAACAAATTCCATCAAATACCGTCCAGATTTAATGTATAAGGTTAAAAATACAAAAATATTCTTTCTAAAATCATGTACTCATGCCGTGCTGAGTTGTTGCTAAGGGTAAACGTTCACAAATTAAAAGTATATGTAAATGTGCGTAATTGCGCGTTTCGGGCTTCCATGTTCCAAACTCTTGCGTTCACATATCACTACACATGTTTCAAGGACCAATAATGCATGTTAATAGTTAAACCAGGGCTGAACTTTGACCAATCGGGGTCTCAGATTTGGTAGTGGCTTATGGGTGGAATTTCTTTCAATTTACAAGAGTGCCAACTGTTTGAAAATTGTTCATGGAGGAAAAAATTGATAAATGTGGTTTTTGCCTGGGGCGGAATTATATGACATTAAGTCTTTCATATCGGAATAAAGCTGTGAAAGAAAAAATCTGGAGCAACATTCATGAGATTTGCACCGCCTTGTCATTTCGCACCAAGCCTCTCCCACCTGTTGGTACATGGGCTGGTACTGGGTAGCGACAGTTCAGTGAAAACACTGTATGCTGAACGTGCATCACATGTGAGCATAGCCTTACACACACATCTCATTGCTCCTATGGTCATGTGACTGAGGGAGCAATTCAAAATGTACAGTGGAGTAACTCACCTAATAAGCAAAAATATCTAGAAACAAATCCACTATTATTTTCTTACTTATTAATTGCCGTAGTAATCAATACCTTTAATAGAGTAATCGATTCCAAAATTGGTGATGTACAAAGCATCAATATTTGGGCACATCGTTATCAATGAACCTCGAGCAGATGCTGTCATGGTTTACAGACTCTGCTAACGTGGAACTTGGATGAAAACAGATAAAATAATTCGGTGCACATTCAAGCCAACGCTGCCATGAGAAAAACAAGCATTTAAAAAAAAAGTCTGCAGCGTATTCACTTCATGGAGGGTTCACTGCACTCGAATGAGCCCAGGATGAATAGCTTTGTTGGGGAACGGGGTTGTTTCAGAGATAAATGGAGGAGAAGAATGGTCTAAGAGAGACTGATGGAGAAGAGCAGATCAGTAGATTGATAGCTAAGAAGAGGGAGAACAGGATAAAAACAGGGCAGCTCAGGAGAACACATTGTAATTTAGAGAATAAACAGAAAGCGGGGATAGAAAATCTGCAAAAGATAAGAAAAGACAGAGTAAACTTTGAGTTTAGAAAGTCTGAGAGATGAAGATATCAGAGGAGGAGGTGGGACGGGATGAAAGACTGACACAGAGGAGGACAAAAGAAAACCGCAAGAGAAGAGAAGGAGTGAGCATAGCAGTGGATGCGACGGAAAGAGGAGCGAAGACAAAAAGAGAGGAGAGATAGAGGAGGGAAAGTGGTCCTGATAGATGCGTGATGTCAGGTAAATTTCCAGAGGAGGAGAGGAAGACAAAGCCCATTTAATAACCGTCACACAAACACACACTGAGGAGACCCACATGGATGCAGACTGGACATCAGCTGCCTTTTTGACAGGAATTGTTTTAGTGCCGGTGCCCGGTTTGAGCGTGTCACCTCGCTCTGATCTGATTTCACAGGACGGACCTGTTGTCTCTCAGGCTGCTGCATTTGTGCTTGTCTACGTGCACGTCCCAGGTGTACACCACTTTAAACGCATTTGATCTTTGGCATTAATGTGATTTTGTTAGCATAGTAAAATGGGGTCTCAACAAAACAGCACAATAAATAGACATAATGTGATCAGCATTGTTATGATATGACCGGAAATTTCTGTTGGCTGCATTTTTCCTCCCTCCTGATGGAGATGCTGCCAGCCCATCAGCGCCGCCATATGGGTAGGCGTTTACGTGACTTGTTACTGTACTTCACCTCATGTCCCAGCTCTCTGGCAAGACCAAGAGCCGGGGATCACATCACACCTGAGCCGGGGGTGTCAGTGCCCCTGTGGGGTGGGTTTTGGTCCTTGCCCCTGGGTGCTGGGCCTTGCCCAATTTCCAACTGTGGCCGAGCCTGGTCGGGCCATGTTTACAACACCCGTTGTGGGCCCCCCCTTTCTCCTGGGTGCCCTCCTCCTGGGTGGGGTCGGCTGGCCCCTGCCTTGTTCCATCCTGGACCAACCGTGGGCCGGGTGGGTGGCTGAATGGAGCGCGGGGCAGGTCTCCCTTGGGGTGTCCTGGCTTGTACCTGGGGTTGGGGTGGGGGATGCCCAAATCTCCTGGGTGGTGATGAGGTGCTCGTCTGGGGCTGTGGGCACTCTTCTCGGGTGGGGCCCTCCCGGCGCTGCGGGGGGCTGCTCTCCTGGTTGGGCCGGGGCTGCGCACTCTATCCCTCCGTGTCTCCCTGCTCTCTGGCTCTGGGGCCCCCGTGGCGGCCCTGCTGGCCCTGGCCTGGTTGGCGGATGTGATTGCCCGGGGGCGGTTGTTCTCGGCGGGGGTCTTGGTGTGGGGATGGCTGGTCACTCCCCCTCCTTCTTTTCACATTCCATCATCCATTTTAGAAGAACATAAACACTCACCTGAGCACAGGTGTTAGCTCACCTTTACACTAATATTTAGCTTGATTGAATGTGAAATTCCACACTAGTTGGTTTAAAGGCATAAGTATGCGTGTGTGAACAATATCTGTTTTGTTTACATGTTGACAAGTGGACATTTTTGCAGCTAACAGGTGTGTTTACAACATTTGAGTGTGAGTGCGGACAGGCCCCGCCCCTTTCAGATTTGTATTACATCTGAACCTTACCGTAATGATACATAATCCCCCCCCTCCCTTCTATGATCACCCTCCTATCCCCCACACCCCACCCCCTCTAACATCCCTCTCTCTTCTTCCCTCCTTTCCTTTTCCGTCCGGTCCAACACCAAAGATTTTCAAATATGATGGAATTTATTAAAGTTTGGCCTCAATTACAAAAGGGGTTTATTAAGACATTCCTCTGGTTTGTCTGAAGATTAATAACCCCTGTTGTAAAAGTAAAATATGTCCAACACAAGAGGCCTTCAGCTCTCATCTGTCTGCCCAGCTGTTGGACAGGACAAGTAAAAAAAAAAAAAACTCACGACACGTGCCAGGAGAGCCGTACAAATGATGGCCACCTGTCTGGGAGCGGATAATCGATGCTGGGGTAAACACTGAGATTAGCTCTATGGAAGAGGAAGATAATTCACTGCAAAGTCTTGACAGACAGGTGATAAATTCTATGAGCTGGTTCAAGGACAAGGAGAACAAGATGGACAGAACCAGGCTAAGGAAGATGAGGAGTCAGAAAATTAACCAAAAGGATCCTAGATTAAAGATCAGAAAGAAGACGACAGATTTTTTTTAGATTTCTGCCCTTTTTAAACTTTCCTCCAATGCATCTTCTCTTTAATTCTCCATCATATGATAATGCAGAACGGCAGCATTGTGCACATTTGACCAAGTGGAGATGTTGCAACCATGTAGATGTTTATGTCTGCAGAAAATTACAGAAGCTTGATGCTTTTTCTCCTAAACCCACATCACCTATCCACTCTGTTATTCCTATGCGGGCAAAAATCAGTGCTGCAACCCTTATTAATAAAAATGAGCCGCCCCCTCTGTTATCCTCTCCATACAACAAAATGGAAACTTTAAACATCTGCAGCTTCATAATATAATGCTCCCCCCTCCAGGGCATTTTTTTCTGAAATCATTGTCTGTTCAGAACAATTTCATTTTCTCCACTTGAAGCTGTATCTTTTTCCCAGAAGTCCCTTGAAACAATACCTGTAGAAATAGTATACATCATTTTTGTAAATGTAAAACTTCTGTTTTTCTTTCATCTCCAGAGGTTTTGCCTAAACTCCATCAGCAGCCTTTAAAGAGACATTCCACCTTCATATAGAGTGCAGTTTGAAAATACGGTACAGTCAATACTGTTTCCCCTGCAGCCAAACCTCATGGTTTGCCTCTAGCATCCAGATGCAGAGCAGTTCAAGGTCAATTAAAGGACTGAAAGGAACCCAGAAAAACCACACACACACAAGAGGGATTCAAAATTTGTTCCACGATACATACATGTAAAGCTAAAAGCTGTTTGCTCAAATATTTTTTATCTAAAAATCCACGTTGGTCTCGGTTGACTATTTTACATGTCCCATGGTTTGTTATAACTTCGAACTTAGGACTAGTTTCAACTGATATGTTAAATCCACTTTATAACCCCCAAATTTCAGGCTTTAAACCCAATCTGAACCTAAATATATTTTGTTCAATGATACCCTTTCTCCCAGATGGCCTTCAAAATGTTTTGTAAAGCCCTGGTGTACAGCAACAACTGCTGCTTTGGGATCACTAAGGGTGTCACTGTGTCGGGTTAAGCCTTAGTCAAAACTGCCCATAGAGGTGGATACAAGATGTCCGCAGATGAAAAAAAAAGGTGCAAATCTGTAAGGGGGCACGTGGGCATAATATCAAAGTCGTAGATCTCTTAGTGAGTCCATAGAGTTCAAATGTTAGAGTACATTTTTATTTATGGGCATGTTGCTGACAACAGGTCATAGTAAACACTTATACAACACCCAATGCTAAAGTAAGGAAGAAATAGGTGAGATGCAGGCTTGTCGTAGTGATCTCTCCTTTTTTCTAAAGCTCCCCAAATCTTGCAAACTGCAAGGTGTGTGGCACATCACATGCACCTTACTAAAGACTAGAGCGTGGTGTAAGGGCACCGTATGAAAACCCTGCCCATACGTCATTAGTGTGTGCAACTTCCATTATTATTACAAATAATTAACGATACTCAATACATGATACAAGCCACTGCAAGTCACACCTGTGTTCCCTTTAAGATGCACCTGCTACTCTCTATGACCCTCCACGGACCCGAACAACCGAAAAAACCTGCAGTAACTGTCTGGGTCAACCTCCTGTACAGGTGCATGTGACTCAGGCAATAATAGACCGGTGACTGAAGTGACTGGAGTCAGAACCCAAAATGCAGAAGAGATCATCCCTCTGGCAGAAACGTGATCATTTGATAAACATTAACAATGGCAAAAACATAAAATAAAAGGGAGCACTGAAAGAGCGACGAAGCAGATGACCTGATAAACCAGACACTGAATTACACAGAGGGCAATTACTGAAATGAAGACAGCTGTGGGTAGTTAGCAAATGAAACCAGGTGAGACTGACAGAGGAAAACAAGTCTGAACAGAAGCAGCATTGAAGGGCAAAGTCTTCACAGTCCCTTTAGAAATGTAAAGTTTTATTTACCACCTGATCTTTTCAGTTCCAAGAGAAACACAGTTGTCACTCATAACACAAATATTTGTGCAACATGCTGCATTTTGTGATTCACCTACGAGTTTGTCTGCTGGATCACAAGAACAAGCAAAGGCTTTTGCTGCAGGTGTCAGCAGCAGCATGAATGCATTAACATCTCTTGAACTCCTAACGATCGGTCAGAGGCTGCAGCCCGATGAGGACCGGCCCACGTGCGGCGTGATGTGCAGAGACAGAACACCGAAGTGGAGAGACGGACAGAGCATGGACATCACTCTGACATGTTCACAGAGTTCAGGCCCGGCTGAATGACACATTAGACGTGCACTCAGAGCTACAAGCCTGCTGAGTGGTTGAGCAGTTACACGCTTGGACGTGGATAACAGCCCGGCCTCTGCTGCATGACATGGAAAGACTCTTCCAAAGAGAGACAGGCAATTATGAGAAGTTCGACTTTATTCAATTTTCTAGGAAATGTGTCCGTCAGCACTGCCAGGAGAGAGCAGAATGCAGGAAATGTTTTTGAAAATACAAAAAATGGAAGCAAACGGAGGCAGAGACAATGGAACACAGCATGGAGATGAGACCGTTTCACATTTTTGCAATTGACGCGCTGCCAAGTAGCATCATGCAAGAACAGACAGCACGATGTCATTGTGGATCAAATCCATTTATTTTTAAACAAAGTCCAACAGTGAGTTGGAAACACGATCGCAAAACAGAAAGTGTCTATTTAGATGCTGTCTTTGACGTTTCAGCCAGTTGGATTGTATTTTTTCCTAGATTGTGACCTCCATAGTGTTTGGCATCATGATTTTTTAGTCTGCTGCTCTCTGACACAATAATTCGTTCCTGCTGTTAGAGCCCTGTTAATTTCAATTTGCCAGCTTATATCACATTCCTGTCAAATTCTTCATTATCAGCCTGCTTCTTACCTGACAGAAGCAACCAATTAATGTTCACTGGAACAAAGATCAACAAGTGAAAAGACAGACAACCAATTTTTTCTGAGGCTTTAAGTCTGTTATTCGTTCAGATTACTTCACCCTGCTGCTTGTTATAATAGAGTGACTTGTTTTCATTCAACCGTCTGTTCTCTGGTTTACTGTTTTGGTCATGATCGCCTTCAGGCCTGCCTTAAATCTTAGTCACACGCACCTGTTTGTGGGGTTGACCCATAGGTTTTTAGGTTGTCCAACCCATGGAGGGTCATAGAGGGGAGTGCAAGTGTGTCTTGCAGTTCCCTTGAGGTTCGTACGGCCACCCCAAAGACATCATGACAATGAGACATACCACGGATGCGGATGTAATAAGTGTATTATTAAGTGTGCATAAAAAAAACCTCAGGGTACATTTCTATTTCCATTTCTGTTCAGTTCTTTAAAGGCTACAGCCAACATTTTATAAAACTTCAAAGAATGTTATTTAACATAATTAAAGGTTGAGAGAACAGAATACCATGAAACCTTGAAAAAACAACAACAATGAATACAAATTATACCTTGATAAAAAACAAAACAAGGTTTTACTCACTGAAGTCTAATTTTTTTATACCTTTTACAGCACTACAGAGGTTTCAATTTCATGACCTTCAATAATATATAACCTATAAGAACAAAAACCACTTTGAAAGATACATTGTTTTCACGTCAAAGGAGTCACTAAAATTGATCACAAGCATGTAGGTTTATACACAGAGTCATATTGAATCCGATCTCTGACAGCAATCATTGTGATTTAATCATTTTAGTTGGAATTTGTCTCTAGAAAAATCCCAGTGTGTCATGTTGTCTTTTAAAACAAGATGTGCTACAGTTAAAAATTAAAGCTTGAAAGCATTTCAAAGTGCTAAAGTTACACAATGGTACATCCACAAGTAAACAGAGTGGATCCTTTAGTTCTCCAACCTTTTTTGGGACATGGACCAGTTTAATGTAAGACAATATTTTTATGGACAGGCCTGTACGAGGCTGAAGTTAGTGTCAGATTTGTTTTTGGCTTCTACTTTTCCTTATGTTTTGAGGGAAAAGTTAAGGGATAATCTCTATCCCAATGTTACTGGTTTGATCAGCCGTAGCAGATCTATGGTCTATGATCTGCTACCTAAGAAGGTAGCAGATCTATTAAAGACACGTGACTGAGACCAAGGTCTTCTTGACATGGGTCAAGAGTGGACAGATGTAGTGGAGAGAATCTGATAGTTTTACAAAAATAAAACTGAAATAATGTGAGTAATATTTCTCTCTGTGGCCCGGTACTAAGTGGCCCAAGGACCATTATTGGTCTGTTTTAGCCTTTAATTGCAAGTAATCTTTCAGTCTTGCTTTTTAATACATGCGTTGTTGTAGCAAACGGTAGTGGTCATGATTACCATGCAAACTGGTGGCTAATTTTATGTTTTTAACCAGCTTTTTAGCTCCATGTGGATTTTTTAAACAGACTTTTATAAGGATATTTGAATTTGTAATTATCCCTTAGTGCAGGGGTGGCAAAGACGTGACTCTCGAGCCGCATGCGGCTCTTTAAGTTTCATCATTTTGTGGCGACCCGGAGATTAGTCCTTCAGCCCCTAAGACTCATGGGAAGTGGGGAATTGTGGGTGTAAAGTTCCTCACCATGAGTCAGGGGGCTGTGAGCAGAATTCAGACCCATGCTGTTTGGCCATATGGGTTGGGGTATCTGGTTCCACTTTAAACTGGTTTTCCTCTTACCTGATGGGTAGGTCTTTCTCGGTTATATTTTCCAAGTTTAAGTCGTCTTCTACATCCCTCACTTCTGGTGTCCCACAAGGCCCAGTTTTGGGACCTATATTGTTCATTTTATATCTATTGCCTTTGCAGCACATTTTAAGTTCTTTTAACGATATTTCTAATCATTTTTATGCTGATGATGTTCAGCTTTATGTGTCTTTTAAACCGCAGGATGTTTTTAAATTACAGATTTTACGCAGGTGTCTGGATTCAGTCAAGAGTTGGATGAATGATAATTTTCTCCAACTAAATGAAGTGAAAACTGAGGTTCTAGTCTGTGCTCCCGACAGTTGCCTCCCCCAAATAGGCCAGAGGCTTGGTCCTCTTGCTTCCTTTGTCAAGCCCTCTGTCAGGAACCTCGGGGTAACTCTAGACCCGGTCTTATCCCTTGACTCACATGTCGGGTCACTTGTACGTTCTTGTTTTTTTCATCTTAAAGAAATTGCAAAACTGAGTCCAATTCTGTCACCTTCTGAGATGGAAATGCTCATCCACGCTTTTATTTCATCTCATCTTGATTATTGCAACTTCATCTTCACATGTTTAAGCAAAATATCTTTAGAACGGCTCCAGGTTGTCCAGAACGCTGCTGCAAGGCTTTTTATCAAAATCATCCAAGTTTTCACACGTCACCCCGTTGTTAATCCAGCTGCACTGGCTCCCCATCCGCTACCGAGTGCATTTTAAAATCCTAACATACACAGCTCTCAATAGCAGTGACGTGCGGTGAGGTTAATGCCTGTGAGGGCACTGACTACTCTGGAGTCAGATTTACAATGAAAGAACTAAATATTTCACCTTTCATCCAACGGCAGCTAACAGTTTATAAAATACACACAAGAACATATTTGTCCTACAGAAATATTTCTTTTATAGAGCGATAGAACACTCTTCTTGTGTATAAATTATTCATACTGTAAACAAATTAAAGTATACAGATGTGTTCAGCACACATTTGACCCTCAGTAACTATTTCTGATAATTTTCCAACTTCACATTCTGGAGCTTTAATCAGTTATCAAATGTTTTCTGTGAAAATTATGATAAATAAATGATTTTACTTAGATTTTTTCCACTTACTCCCAAGTTATGCTTAAAAAACAAACATTGAAAAATGTGTTTGTCCTTACTTTTTGAGTCCAAGTGTTAATCCTTCTCCACAGAAATCTCTATGATCTGTTGGACAAGTCTTCCTTATTTTCCTAAAGTTTATATGAGTTTCTCCCTCTCAATGGAGAAAGACATCCTTAGTCTGTTTCTACGGCACCAGTGTACAAAGCAGCTGTCAGCTCATGTCTGCCCCCTACTGGTGTGGGATGCCTCATCCGAACCCTTTTCTCACCTGAACCGTTTTCTGTGAGCGTACAGCAACGTTTTGAGAGCACGTCTCTGTTAACATTGAGCCTTACCGTCAGACATGAGCCACAGCGCTCCCGAGCCTCATCCGGAGTTTCCGCTCTGTCTGTGATAGCGCAATGCTCAAATTCGGCGATTATAACCTCAGAAACTGTGGAAAATGTGTTGATTTGACTGAAAATGTATATTTAACACTAATCAGTGGAAAATAATATTTACTTAATTTACCTTTTTCTATTTTATCAGAATTATGACAGGTGAGGCTCTGCCTCACTTGCTTTACCTGACTGCACGTCACTGCTCAATAGCCAAGCACCAGTTTACTTAAAAGACCTTTTGCAGCCGTACACTCCCAGCAGGTCCCTGAGGTCATGTGAACAGGGTCTGCTGGTTGTTAGAGAACCTGGTTAAAAACTAAAGGTGACATAGTCTTTGCAGTAGTGGCGCCATCCCTCTGGAACTCCCTTCCTCTCAGCCTCAGATCTGCAGACTCAGTGTTTTCTTTTAAAAGCAGCTAAAAAACAATCTTTTAGAAATTGCTTTTTCTTAATTTTTTTCTGTATTCTGTGTTTTATTGTGTTTTATTCTGTTTCATTTATTCTGTTATACTGTGAAGCGCTTTGTGATTTTTATCTTGAAAGGTGCTATACAAAAAAAGTTTATTATTATTATTATTATTATTATTATTATTATTATTATTATTATTATTATTATTATTATTATTATTATGTGAGCGTGTTCAAATACATTGGTGATGACACTGGAAAGGAGATTATGCAATTTTTCTTTTAAGTTTGCTTCTCTCTCGCTGAGACTGTTTGGAGTTGCGCGGCGTCGTACTAATAACTTTAAACTATTGTACCTCATTTCATAGTATTATCCCTTTTAAACCACCCTCAAATCCAGCAGAGGGTATTAAAATGATGAATAAATAATAATAAGAGTAAATTGGCAGTGTGTGTGTTTTGATTCTGCTCTCAACACATAAGTGACCAATGCCGGAAAAAATTACTAAACATTTGATGTGCGTGCAGACTGTTACCTTCATGGTCAAAATGGCAAAATTCAGAGAATAAAGATAAACACAGGACGTTTCTGGAAGAATAGGAAGATTCTTCCTTTTTTACTGAACGGAATGGCAAGTCACTATGTTTATTATTATGAGCTTTTGGAAGCATTAAAATTGTTCATGGCAGAAAAGAACAAAACGAATCCCGGGGAAAATTAAAAACTCTTCCTGATCTGACACAAATTGTCTCCTTTATTAACAAGCAAGTTGAAGCTTTTCAAAGTGCACAGACACCTGACTGAGCATGCTTGTGTGAATAGTGTGGCAACCGGGGGGTTAGCCCCGCCTTCAGCCCCTTAGACTCATGGGAAGTGGGGAATCTTGGGTGTAAAACCATGAGTGAGAGGGCTATGAGCAGAAGTGAGATCCATGCTATTTGAACATGTGTTCTAATAAATGAGCTCAGAAATGGGAAGGGAGGGGCACTGACAGTTCTCCAACACAGCCAGGTAGCAAGTAGCTTATTGCTTGTAGCCTTGCTACATTGCTACAGAGTTGAACAAGTTAAGTGGTTAAAATATTTTCACATTTCATCAGTCAATTGCTTTTCATGCTGAAAGTCAATCGTTAAATAAATAAAAAATACATATATTAAAGACATTTTCATTTACTGAAGGTTAAAATTAATTTATGCTACACACATCTGAAATGTAATGTCTTTAATGTGTTTATTGTGAAAATGAATTACTTAGACACCAGAAGGATGCTCTGTCCAGATGTTTGCGTATTTGTTGGTGTGTCATTAAAAGAGGAATGTTGAGATACCAAGAATTACCAGTTAAATGCTGTTGAATGAACGGTAAAATATTCTGTTTTTTCATCGTAAATCTGACTTAAGAAGAGTCAGTGGCTCACCAGCATCAACCCAGCATGTCACTGAGTAGTTGTGTGTGTCAGAGAGAGGTGGAGAAAAGAGTGAAACTGTGTGTGTGTGTGCGTGTGTGTGTATATGAGATGATTTAGAGGTGCCTGTGTGTGTGGAGGGGGTATGACCTCCAGGGTAGTCTCTGTGTTAACTCTGGTTTAGCTGCATTGATGTGTGTATTGAGGGTGGACACTTTCCTTGACATAAACACAAGTACAATACTTGCTGTTGTGTTGTAGGGAGAGGAGTGTGTAATGGAAAAGAATACGGCTTTAATTGCATGTTTGTGTGTGTACGTCTTGGCAGGTCAGTGTGTGGTGTGGCTCTTTGACTCACACAGTGAAAAAATTCGGCTCTTGGTGTCAAACTTGTTCGCCACCCCTGCCTTAGTGCATACATATGTACAACAGTTTATGATTTGTGATTCTTCTAGCTGTTTTAGTCCTTTAAAGCAGTGGTCCCCAACCACCGGGCCGCGGCCCGGTACCGGTCCGCGGGACACTTGGCACCGGGCCGCGGAGCGGTACCGGGCCGCGGGAAATTTTGGCACCGGCACGCACAGAAAGAAAAAATAATTTCCATTTTATTGTTTTTTTTTTCGACAAAAACGTTTTATTTTGAAAAGTGACCGGATTCTCTCTGTTACATCTGTCACACTTAACGCACGTCAAAGTCGCGACACTAAACATCAGGTGATAAACCCCACTAAAATTAAACCCAAACAACCAAAATGAGCAAAAAAGAAACTTCTTTAGAAATCTGCTTTGACAAGGGGAAAATTATTATTATTATTGTTATTATTATTTCTAAAGAGAAAATACCACCCCCGGTTCACGGTAAATGTGTCTTGCGCTGCACCTTAAACCCCCCCGCCCCGACCGGTCCGCGGTAAACGTGTCTTGCATTGTACCGGTCCATGGTGACAAAAGTTTGGGGACCACTGCTTTAAAGGTGGGTGGAGGTTGGATGCAGCTGCACCTTCAGTGGCTGAACGCTGATCAGAATGCAACAGGACGCTGTGCTGCACAGGTGCTTGGCTTCATAGATATCATCATGCAGCTCAAATGCCAGTGGAGATGGCTGAGTGCGCGCAGAGGCATGCCGCTCTGCCTCCCACAGAAACAGCGATGAGCTGCCAGACTGTGTGCTGAGCTGGAACACAGTGAAGGTGTCTCCTCTCTGTGATATTTTTTCTGATGACTGGGATCAACCTGTGCAGCAAGCAAATTGGTCTTCAACTACATGAAGCTGTCAAACATCTGCAGAAGGCTGGAGAGTGGCAGTGCAGGGTGCAAGTTCCTGCCTTTTTGAATCCCTTTCTAACACGTACGAACCAGACGGATGATCTCTGATGGAATCTGCTGAACAACGAAAACAAACGCTAAAGCTGGAGGTGGCGAGGTTATTCCACCTAATGACTAAGTCCAAATAAAGTGCCCTTACGGGTGTCTGCGGGTTAAGAATGGGCAACCCTATATGGGGCACGCAGGTGGCCCGCACGATGCATTAAAGTTGCAGACCACTCAGTGAACCCGTGGAGCAAAAATGTTGTAGTGAACACTTTTACAACACCTAAGGGGAAGTAGGTGATATGCGTGTATGTCGTGTGAATGTTTTATTTTTCAACCCCCCCCCTCCAAAAAAAAGCCAGCCGCCTGTGCAAGAGGCCCGTTAGTGGTGTTCACGTGTTGCGTGCAGCCAGAATGTTAAAAATCCAGAAGTTGAAAATTATTCTATTGACCTGTAACGGGTCTCCGAATACTGAGATATTGGTTCCAGAACATTCAAGTATAAATATCTGCAACGAGATATGCGCTGATTTGCAATCTTTATAATACATATATATATATATATATATATATATATATATATATATATATATATATATATATATATATATATATATATATATATATAATATGCCACTAGTGGTCTTTGTTAAAACTGCAACAATTGACTTATTAGGTTCTTCTGTTATCAATGGGGGATCGGTTGCAAACCACAGAGTGGACGCAAACAGATGCTGATTTACCATCCATCTAATGCCTAAATTCAAACAGCTATACCCAAAATAGGTTTTTTGCTGCCTTTATGTAGCAAAGCTTTAAGTGTTTCGCAATCAAATTATAAGATTCATCTTGTTAAAGAAGCTCACTTTAATTTATTTGTTCATGGAGAAGAGTCAGAACTCCTTAAAAGGGTGTTAGTGGAAAATGAGAAGCAATCAGTCAAGCAGGAAAGGTTTGCAGCTGCCACTGAATATTAAGACAAGGAGCAGTCAATAATTATTTATCAAATACATAATCAAAACACAAGAAAATGATAGTAAATAACAGCTATGATTGCTTCAGGAACATGGTGTAGAGTGTGTAATTGTTAAGGAGAGATTTATTTTCTCCTCTAATTTGTTGTTATGGTTTTGTAGGAATATATTTTTATTCATCAGAAAACAAATCGAGGTGGAATGCTGCAGTGAATCTCCTGCATGGATTAAAACAAACATTTTACAGAACAAATCCTAAATTTAGGAAGTCAACCTTTAAAAATTTGGTGGAAAATAAAAACAAACATTTGTGGTGTTTTTCGATATTCCAGGAACACTCCTAAGCTGATGTTGGTTGCTGGAGATTCACCTCCAACAACTTAGCCTGATCATTGGCAGTAATTATGAGGACAGTTGGTTTTCTGAAACCACAAGACTGTATCATGCATTAATTAACAGACTTCTATTTAATGTGTTCGGCCCATCCAATAAGCACAAACTTTTACACATGAGTGGAGATCATGGGAGCATTCTCCATGCAGAGTGCTGCTCAGTATTATGTTTACTGTCCACTGAGGTATGAAAGCTCATATTCCCCTTTCAGTTGTCTGTCAGTTTCTCCACAGGGAAATCTAAAAGCTCCTTGTGTGTCTCCAAGTACCCCTCTTAAACGAGCCGAGCTTTTAGAGTAAAAGGTGCACAAGCCTGATGGAGTCTGACCTTTGTCTATGGAAAACCCAAAGTGTAAGCTGTGCACAAGTGACTACATGTGTGCAGAAGAGCGAGAAGATCTATATCCATTATTAGTGTGAATGGAATCAATAGGTAAGCTGTCGGTCAAGTGTGGCAGAAGTGATAAAAACTTCTGACATGCAAATGCATGCCTGTCACTCCCAGCAGTCTCACCAACAAGAGCGAGCGATGAATAACCAAAAAAAGAACTTGGTCTTCTCTTTAACCATTTAATACCATAGATGTCTCCAGCGACAGTAAACGCTCTTCGTACCTTTTTGACCATTCAGGCAATTAGCGTAATTCCAACCAATACCGACGGAAACAAAAGCAGCTTTGCCCCAAAATGCAAAATGCAATACTTTAGGCGCAAAGCTGCTTATCTTTACATCAGGAACCATTGGCTTATCTTAATTACGTAAATACTTTACTACCATTCCGTTGCATGTCGGCAAAAAGTTGTTTTCCCTATGTCAGGATAAATTACTGTACGTTAATTGCGTTAAACGGTAATAGGGGTATACTTATACAGCGCTTTACTACATTCTTAGAAGGCCCAAAACGCTTCACAGTCACATCCACACACATTTCTTACACACTGATGGCGGCTCTGTCGCTGAACACTGGCAGAGACCTACAACTACCAGATATGGGTTCAGTGTCTTGCCCAAGGACACTTCAACACATGGGCGGACAAGGCGCGAAACCAAACCCGCGATATTCCGATCAGAGGTTGACCGCTTCACCTCTATGCCATGGTCTCTCCCGCTTAACACTTTTCTACAGTAAAATGTTGTATATTAGCGCAAAGCTGCTTTTCTGTACGTGAGACTCAGTCAGTTCATGTTAGTCACGTAAACAGCTTTACTTCAAAGCTCCTTTTCTCCGCGTCAGAATCTATTGGGTTTTTTTTTCTTAATTAATTGAATAAAAATGTTGTTACCATAAAGTGTTGTTTACTGGCAAAAAAGGTTTGTTTTGTCAGTGTCAAAGTCAGTTGGTTTACGTAATTGCGTATAAACTTCATTTCTGTATAGTATTGCATATTGGAACACAGCTGCTTTTCTTCACGTCAGAATCGGTTAATTTTATGTTAATTGTGTATAAATGTAACTACCGGTACTTTAAAGTGTTGCATAGCTGCACAAAACTGCTTTTCTCTGGGTCAGAATCCATTTCCTTATTTGTGTTAAAAATTTACTTCTGTAAAGTGTTGAATATTAGTGCAAAGCTGCTTTTCTGCACTTAAGAATCCACT
This sequence comes from Oryzias curvinotus, assembly GCA_023969325.1. Lineage (NCBI taxonomy): Eukaryota > Metazoa > Chordata > Actinopteri > Beloniformes > Adrianichthyidae > Oryzias > Oryzias curvinotus. The sequence goes on from CM043718.1 coordinate 32,144,261, forward strand.
TGAATAACGTTAATTGTGTGAACAGTATTTCAAAAATATCAACTGTGCAAGTGGACTCCTGAGTTAAAGGGTTAAAGTTCACAATAATGATGAGGATCAATTCAAGCCATTTTGAGAATGACGAGGGTCAATGCAGCAAAATGGTACAACGACATTCAAGTCAAATGAGGCCCCCGCTTTAGCGAGTGGACAGTAACTGAAGACACGCATGTCAGAGAAACAAGCATTGCTCTTTTAGCTCTTTCATCAAGGAAACTGCACCAACACCTCTTCCCTTTCCCCCCTCGTTTCTAACCTATTCATTTCTTGTCAGCCTATTGTTTCCCCGTCCATTCATGCCTTCATTTCATAATGACCTACTACTACAATGCCAGAGCTGTAAACTCACAGAGGGACATAAACAATCACTCTGCAGAGTACATTTCTATCTGTTTTGTTCTGGATCTCTATCACTCCATCTCTGTATCTATCTCTGCAACAATCTATCTGCCACTTATGCTGGAGTTATTGTGGTTCAGAGTCCATTACTCATGCTGCCTCTCTCCTGCCTCTGCACTCATGTTCTTATCTAACTTGGCCTTGCTGACGTTGAGTAGCGGCAGCGATGCCAGATGAAGAGAGAAGCAACTATTCTTTTGGTAAAAGGAGCGTGGGTGGGCCACCCACCTTAAGTTTTAGATGGATTTTTTGCTCTGGCAAATAACAGTAAAGAGAGGCTGCAACTGCCCCCCCCCCCCCCCCCCCCCCCCAAGTTTTCTTTTTTTGTTGATGGCAAAGACACAAAGACATAAAAACCAAAACACATTCCATGTGTTATAGAACCAATTCTACTAATTTTCTGAAAGATTTGAGTTTATATTTTTGGAGCTAAGTCCTCAATGCTAACAAAAGGAACCTGGGTGGTGTTCACTCGGTTGCATTACAAGAACAAATATGGTTGGTTCATTACTCAGACAAAATGAAACTAGCTTCTCACTGGTTGATCATTTCACTGTCTTTTTTTGCTGAGCTTTGTAAGTGTTGAGTCAACAAAAGTCCTTTGTGCACCCTTGATCCCTCACCGTCTCCCCCTCGTCATCTTTTTTTGTCTGGGATGTAGAGGAGGCAAGGAGGAGGTGCCAATGCGAGGAGTAAAACTCCTCCTTTCTAAAAGTTTGCATTTATGGACTTAAAAAATAAAAATGTGACGCAGATTCAACTTCACATTTTCACTACAGCTGTGGAAATATGGCCATCAGATGCAATGAGTTATATTGCTAGAGATGCTACACCAGCCTGATACCATAGACTAAGGTACGTAAAGAATGACGCCATATTGGAAAGGGCAGTAAACAATGAGACACGGCTTAGCAGATACAGCAAAAAGACCATTAATGCTTAATTTTGGTCTGTTTTTAGAGAGAAAAAAACCCTAAACATAACAAAAATAAGCCCCAGGTCATGGTATTAATGTTTTTGGACAAGATGCAACAGGTGCATGACTTTTTTTTATAAATAAATACGTCATTACATAGGAAATGCAATGCATACCTGATAAATGGTTGTGATTTTATTCAAATCTATGCACAGACAAGATTCACACAAACTGTAAGACTTCTCTGTTTGTGTCTCAAAACATGTCGGTGGGCAGAAGACATAGAGGCACTGAAATAAAGCATTCAGTGATGACACACCGCTACGGGGGATATGCACCTGGTGGTCTTCTCTCGCAGCTACTGAGGAAATCCTGGTTAGATTCTTTTCCTCCACTTAGTAATCTGCTTCAATTCAGGGGGTCATCATCGAAAAAAAAAAAAAAGATCAGTGGTCCTGCCAGAAAACGTGGAAATAGTGAGAGTCTAAAGCAACCATATAGACTGTGAATAGACTACAAGATCAGCCTAAACTAGAGCTGTGACGGTGACGGATTTTTCATCACCGCGGTGATGAACCACCAGGGGGCGCGGTGTCGCGGTTAACCGCAGCCCCCCCCAAAAAAAAAAAACCCACACACACAAAATCCCCCCGCGGCTGCATCATAAATACATACAGTTACAACGTAGTATTCTTTATTAACAAATAACAATAACAACTGACTACTACCTACCGACGAACCCCCCCCCCCCCCCCAACACAAAATCCTCCGGCGGGCGGCCGTGTCGCGCACTCAAGAACGCACCCAGCTTAGTGGAAATGAACAATTAGAACGCAGTAAATTTGTCGTATTTCCTCGCAAGACAGAAACTTCTTTTGTAGAATCAGGATGTGTGTGTGCTTCTAAAACAGCGCACGTGTGTCTGTAAGTAGAGTACGCACGTGCCCCGTGCTTCTCTAAGAGACAGCTACAGCCCCGCGCCGCAGGCGGGTGCGACGAGGAAAGGAGAAGAGTGATAAAAGGTTTCCAATAGAAACCCTTTAAGTCTGAACACAGGACTAGCAGAAAAAGTAAATTATCAGCAAAGATTAATGTGTTTATTATAGTTCCAATCACGCACCATATGCAAAACTTAAAAAAAAAAAAAAAACTTTCAAAATAAAAGTGCGGTGATGCGGTGATGACCTCATCACCGCGGTGATGACCTCATCACCGCGGTGATGCGGTGATGCGGTTATCGTCACAGCCCTAGCCTAAACCTTCACTATTTTGAGAGTAAACTCACTCAGATCTTCCTAAATTGTTTTCTAGAAGTTCTCCTTTATTATCCAACAGTAATAAATTACTTATGACAGTCACATCCTTGTTTTTCCAGCTCTGTTTGTGCAATTGTAGCACAGCAGTGAGCCGGCATCTCAAACTATCTAACAACTCTGCGTACGCAACGAGCTAGCCTATCACCTCTAGCCTATATAATTCACTGATCAGATGTAAATGACATTTCAGCTCACATATTTATGACTTTTGATTCCACCGATAATTGAAAACTCTTCTGTCAACACGGATATTCCTCCCATGAGCCTCTTCTCCTCCTGATGCACTTTAGAAACAGAGACATCCCTCAAGTTGGCGTGCTCTGATGACTTTCTGGAGGCTAATCTCATTTGCGTAATTTATACTTCCTCGACTCCTCTCTCTTTCGACCTCCTGTCTGTGACCCTTAAATGAATGCGGGCTAAATATTTTTGAAGGATCTTCCATTTCCCAGTATGCACCTAGAGTACACAGCAGTTATATAGGAGGTGATGGTTACAGGAGGGGCCGTAGGTGCGAATCCTCCAGTAATCAGCACATTAATGACAGCATCATCCTGAAAGGACGTGACCTGAAACCAAATCGAATGTTTGGAAAGATCTTTGATGTTGATCTGTCAGATGAAGATTCCGAGCAGACATTCGCTGAAGCCCACCAAGTATAGAAATCTGACAACATGAAATCTTTAGAGTTTCCAAATTAAAATAAAGTTGAGTTTAAATCCTTTTCTGTGACAACTACCTTTTGATTTGATTCGTTTACTTTAAGCATTAATTGTATTCAATGCAATAAAATAAAATCAAACTCATTACAGAAATGATGAAATGCATAGATTTAAAAACAAACAAACAAAACACTTCGACACACTTAAATTACATTTGCTTGATTAAATATTGTGATCATTAACTAAAGTCAAGTAGAGCTTGATTTACTGCTTGAAAAGGAGTGGGATGAAGCGGTTTTATATAATCCCACTCCAACTGAGTTAACTTGTTTTATAGTTTTTCATAGTTTTTGTAATCTGATTCTGATCAGATAAAACCTCTTCAAGTAACAAAATAAAGTGCTTATTGATGATTATGGTCAGAAAATATTAATTCATGATTTCAGTAAACAATAACATGAATCACATACATGTAACAGATATTTAATACTCCTTGAATATCATCAGAATACAATCTCATTAAATGCAGATATATTAGTAGTACACATTGCAGATCAAGTTATCAAGTCACCAAATTGAGTGCTTATTGATTATCCTTAGAAAGAATTCTTACATCTTTTCTGTAAACATTAAGGATTCACACTTTAGGTAACTGATATGTAATAATAATTGATTCTCATTAGAACACATTATCACAATAAACCTCTGATTATTGCTACGCATTGCAAATCAAATAAAAAAAAATCAATAGCTTATTGGTTCTAATTTACGGAGCCCATGTCCTGACATGGAAAAAAATATATATAGTTCCCACAAATTAATATCTTGTTCGCACAAATTAATATCTTGCTCCCATGTAATAATATTCCGTTTCCACGAAATAATATTCTGTTCCCACGGAATACTATTTCGTCAGTAGTAATTTAAACATTTCAGTAATCATTATTGCACATTACACAATGTGATGCTCATGTATTGTAATAAAGGAGCTTTGATTACTTCACCAAAATCCAGTTCACACATGTATTTGGAATTATTCAAATACCTGTTGATCCTTAACTCCTCTTATTGTCATATCGTGAAGTCAGAGTGTCTTTATACATTTTCTTGAATATTTGAACATTCTTTCAGCTCATTCATATTATTATATAGTTTTAACTTCATTATATAGTTTTTAAAGTCTGGATCGATCAAATAAATTGTTTGTATGATCAAGATATCCGCTTTTATGTACAATTCTGATGGCTCGTTTTTGAAATAAGAAGAGAGGATGTAGTGAACTCTTATAATTATCCCACTAAATTTCTATAAATTAGGTAAAATATGGCAATATTAAGGGACAGTACAATAAATATCTACTTTTGTATTCTAATATACCATATATAGAGATTTATTTATGATTGAAATACTTTTTGAAACTTTAGTTTGTATGTGTCTGATGTGTTGCTGTCGACTTAGTTTGTTATCAATAACAACCCCTAAGAATTTGATTTCTGTAACACTTTCAATTGAGACATTATTTATTTTAATTGAAAGCTCAGTATTGGAGTTGTAGTTACCAAAATACATCATTTTGGTTTTATCTAGGTTCAAAGATAATTTGTTGTAATCCATTCATGACTGTATTTTACTATCATTACAACTGTTCGGCTTCAGCTAAAGCATTTTAAAGTAAATTGATAAAAGGAAAGGATTTTAGTCATACGATTTCTACAGATATGTAATTAACTCATAAAAGAGAATTGAAAGACAGGATTTTGATGTTTTGTTTCAGTTAAATATTCATTTTGCCTAGCATATTTCCAGACTGAAATGAATAAAAGGTGGTTTAGATTAGAAACAAACAAAAACATGGAATTTCTTGATGACACTTTTGTAGAAACATTTGTGAAGTTTCTAAACTGCCCAACAGCTTTGAAAGGTTGATAAACTAAAAAAGTGAACCCTGGTCCTAACGAGGGTTCCTTGAGTTCAACTGGTGCACTCATTGCAGCACTATTGCAGAAAAACGTACCAAATCCAGCAGAAATGAAGCAAAGAGGAAGTGGCATGGGGCCAGAGAATTCAGATAACACGGTAAGAAAGCCCTCCACCCTGGTGAGGCCCATCCTCATTCTTCTCTCTTGTCTTCTCATCAGCGTTTAAACCACAGTGTCTGACGGCTTCTAAGTCCACGTGAAATGATCTCCCCCAGCATTATGCCACTAGTCTTATTCATTGTAAGTGAAATGTCTCCTCTGGGCTAATCCTGCTAACTGTGCACCTTGAGCCCTCAGCCATCTCCCTCCAGCTTTCTTCAGCTCTCACACCACATGCTGCACTTGATGAACCAGCTGTCCTACTCATCCTTCCAGTTATTCCTCATTTTCCTGACTTTGTCTTCAAAACCTTTAACATGTACTGTCCCTCTGATGTACTCATTTCCGATCCTATCCATACTGGTCACTCCCAAAGAGAACTTCAGCATCTTTATCTCTGCTACCACCAGCTCTGCTTCCTAACCCTAAACTTAAAGTATTCTTTTAATCATTTAACATGATTGCATTTCTGAGATCCATATCTCATTATCATTATCCAAACTTTCCTTAAAAATCCATTGTTTAGAACTTGGTCTATATTTTCTGCTCTGTAGTTCATTATCATTCCACTTGGGGCAGTAGAATGGCTTTTTCTATTCATTTCAAAATGTCTGGTTCCATGAAGTTAAAAACAAAAACGTTTAGGTAGGAAAGGTTTTGCTAATTTTCTAAATCTTATGGTGATAATAACTTATCTATTGTTCATAGAACACTAAATTTGTTGATAATTAATTCTTTATGACACCGTTACACCATGTCAAACATGTGTGGATGAAATGTGTGACATTGTGTAAATAAGATTGTGAGCAAAAACTTACCGACTCACCCAACTAATCATAATTGATACTCTCTATATCTCGTTAAAAAACTAGCAACTGAAATCATCTTTGTGTGTGGATTTCATCTAAGGGTTTATAAAGCTTTTTAATTCCCAAAAATGGGAAATTTCTGTCAGTTCTTTGAAGTATTGAGGTTAATGTATATGACTGAAACCATATCAATGTTGAAACCCCGTAAACTTCAGAAACACACATATAAGAAATAGGATCTAGAAGTACCCGGATATAAAAAGCATTTTTGCAGCATCCTTATCGTATTCTGATAAGGATTAAACTTCAGGCTTTGATGTTTTTTCAGCTTCCAAACCATCTGACAAAGGTGGCATTAAGATGAATAGTTAGGAGTGCAGGAAAAGTACTTAAGTGCCCTGTTTGCACCCAGAGATTTGCGATTCAGTGGAGTGTGCACACAAACAAACCACGCATGGAAGCTGAGAGGAGAGTCAGCTCCGTATCTCACAGGGTTCCACTCCAGATAAAATTCAGCAGCATTAAATAATACAGTTCATTTATCAATGAAAAAAATGCTAACCCTGACATTTACACACGTACACAGCCCTCTCAGAGGGTTGTTGTGAAGTCGAAGGTGCCCTTGTGTCTGTGGTCATTCATCAGACGAGGAGATGCAAAGTGTCGCGGCAGGTAAAGCCTGATAGACCTGGGCTGCTAGGAACATACTCTCTTTACTTTGAACTTTTCACTAGATTATGAAATGTTGCGCTGTCCCAGAATGTAAAACACATTCCATCCTCCATTTAGATTTGTATCATTCACCAGCAAAGCAGAGAGACGAATTTTTAACCCCCAGAAACAGTTTGAATCAGGGGAAAAAGCAAGGAACAAAGCTTTTTTTATTGATCTAAAATAAACATTTTTCTCTTGAATGCAGATAAAGTTAAAAAAAAAAAAAAATTGTGTTTATTCTGACCAACAGACCCTGAATCATGTTTTTTCACTTATCGTTTTTAATCAAAAATGCTGAAATCTTTGACTTGATTTAATTCAAACCTTTCTATGCAATTAACTATTGCCCAACAAAACTAGACAAATGAAAATGAAAACATCTTTGCAACTTTATGTGTTTTGTGCATAAACTGGTTCAAAAAAGTAAAATGAGACATGCAAAGTCACTGCAAAAAAGGAAAACTTTTTTTTATTTATTTATCTTACTAAGATTACGGGAAGAGGTAAAATAAAAACTCTTTTTGTTGCCCTCTTTCTGATCAAGCTTTGCAATTTGTGCAAAATCCCTTTTGGGTAGCTTTGCCATGTGCATGACAAATTGTTCCATTCCACTTCAACGGCCAACCTAGCTAGCACCCCAGCGCCTCCCCAGCAGCCTCGTGACATGGAGGGAAACCTTAGGATGTTAGCCCAACATGGTTAATGGTTAGCTAGATGATGCCCAGAAAACGACATTGGCGTTGTCGACAACTGGATTGCATTTTGGGGAAAGCCCTGTCTCATGGAGAGAGATGGCATCCATCCCACTTTGGACGGAGCCGCTCTTCTTTCTCTAAACATTTCTGCTAGCCTTAGTCGTGCAACCTGAAAACCCTGAGACGAGACCCTGGCACAGAACAGCAGTTTAAAACTCTCCCCTGAGCTTCCTTTAGCGCTGGTGCAAAACCCATGCAGGGATAGTCGAGCAAGTGAAAGGAGTGAGTCACAGAAACCTGAAAGTAATAGCTACTAGTACACTCAATAACAACAAGCAGAATTATGATGCAACTAAATGTGGGTTAGTAAACATAAGATCCATATCCTCAAAGTCCCTCTTAGTTAATTTATGAGAACAAACTTAGTGTAGTAGCCTTAACAGAAACGTGGCTCCAACAGGATGACTGTTAGGCTGAATGAAGCATGAATCCATCTTAACTATAATAAGTACCTCTCTAGAAACAGGCTATGTGCTGCAGTCTTATATATGCAGTTGGTAAACCTCTTCTGGCAGTTTAGATCCTGGCAATCTGGCCAACTATAGACCTACATCAAACCTTCTCTTTATTTCAAAAATCCTAGAAAGAGTTGCAGTTAAGCATCTTTACCGCCACCTACAGGTCACTTTGAAGATTTTCAATCAGTATTCAGACCACACCACAGCACTGAAACTGCACTAGTTAGAGTCTCTAATGACTTATTGGCATAGGAAAAGTGACTACTCTCTATTCTGGTCCTGTTAGACCTCAGTGCAGCCTTTGACACTATCGACCACAGTATTTTACTCTCTCAGTATTTTAGAGCAGGACATAAGGATCATGTGCACTCGAGTTAGCTACGGAGTCCCACAGGGCTCAGTTCTAGGACCCATCCTTTTTATGACTTACATGCTGCCCTAAGGAATCATAATCAGGAAACACAGCATTCATTTTCACTGTTATGCGGATGATACACAGTTGTATTTATCCATGAAACCTGACCAGAATGACCATATAGAGAAACTTAATGCTTGCATCAGCGACATCAAGACCTGAATGACAATTAATTACCTCCTCCTGAACCCAGAAAAAACTGAGGTCTTTATACTAGGACCTAAAAATCTCAGAGATGCTCTGTCTCATCAGATAGTCTCCCTGGATGGTGTAAGTATAGCCTCTAATTACACAGTTAGAAACCTTGGGGTTTTATTTGACCAGGATTTATCATTTAAGGCTCACATATCTCAGGCGTGTAAAACTGCATGTTTTCACCTGCAGAAATTGCTAAGATCAGAAATATACTTTCCAAAAGTGGTGCCAAAAAACTCATCCATTCATTTGTTACGTCTAGACTGGATTAATGCAATTCTTTGTTAGCAGCGTGTCCTAAGAGTTCCTTAAGAAGTCTCCAGGTTGTTCAGAACACAGCAGCTAGATTGTTAGCAGGAACTAGCAGAAGAGATCACATCACTCCTGTGTTAGTTTCACTTCACTGGATCCCAGTTGAATCTAGAATCAAGTTCAAAATCCTCCGGCTAACCTATAAGGCCTAAAATGGTATGACCCTGTCCTATATTAAAGACCTCATAGTGCCTTACCACCGAACACTTCTCTCACAAAATGCAGGCCTGCTTGTGGTTCCTAGAATTTGTAAAAGTACAGTTACAGGCAGAGCCTTTAGTCACCAAGCCCCTGTTTTATGAAATAAGCTCTCAGCTCATGTAAGAGAGGCCGACACAGCACCTTAAGGGTGAAAAACGTGATGCTTAGACTGCAAATAGGGGCACTTAGAAAAAAATAAAAAATTCTTACCTCATTAGTAGATTAGTTTTCTCATTGAAAAACTTTGTTGATAAGATTATTTTTTTGAAAGTAGTTTTTTTTTTTTTTAATTTAAAATCGATTTTTTTGCTGTGTATTTTCAAAGTCCGCTGATTCATTAAACTGCCAAAGTCAACATGAACTCCCATAGTTTTACATTCGGGAGTTTTAAATTCTATAGTTTTGTATTGCTGGTAATGCTTTTACAGATTTCCAGGTGATTTTCCTTGATTCTCTGTAAGCTAAAAGAAAAGATCAAAAAGTTTCAAAGTAACCAAGTCAGTCCTGGTGAGAAAAATAACATTGACTATTGTTTTTGCAAAACAAGTTTAACGATTTGTCAGGTTTTTTTATTGTTTGAGGTAAAAATGTATATTTTTACTGTTTGCGGATCATATTTAAGCACAGATGCTTTGTATTTCTAGATTCCTGCCTCTGAGTTGGACTATTCTGTTATTTTTGAGGTGAATATCTGCTGCAACATTTTTCGAAGCTCCTTAAAAAAATTTTTTTAGCAAGCTGAATGCACAAAAATATATTAATTCCAATTAAATGTGCGAAAAGGAGGCCAAAACTGCATGCCATTAGTTGTAAGAAATGCAAAAATATGGGAAAAAATGCAGAAAAGTGCAGATTGATTCATGCAGTGAATTTATCCAAAGCTGAACTCAGGATTAGCCAAAGAGCAACCAAGCTTGTTGCAGCCAAACGGCGATTGATCGATCAAAGTCGTCATCTCACGCTTTGTGTTGCTGCAGCCTCTGCTCATTCACGTCACATCTTACCTGTTATCACCGAGTCCCTCGAGGTCTGGAATCTAAGAGCAGCATCAGAAATTGTAGAATACCATGGATCCTACAGCCAGAGGTTTCATCCAGCGATCAATGCAATAAAGATGTGAACTGGAGTGTACCCTTGGCGGATATTAGCTGCCTGAAGGACATTATGGAGCTTTTATATCATCCATTAAAGCTCAAGCAACAAAATCTGCATTCAGGTTGTCATAATACGGACAAAATGATGGTGTTATGCCAAGGAACTGTGCTGAAATCAAAAGATGGTGGAGATCACCTGTTTGGTTTTCATCCACTACGTAAGTGAGGTATTGAGGATGCAGAGTTTTATGAAATGTCAGCTCATTATTGCAGAAAACTCTTTAATAAATAAGGTTCTGATTAGAATTTAGAATCATTCTGTGGTTACACATCAGAATCTCTTCCAAAACTGTCTCTCAAAGCACTTTCCATCCTGTGCTGTACTGTAACACCAACATGGTTCGCTAGTCTTCAGTTGCCATTTAGGAGAAATTGTACAATCTGGAGCTTACAGTCAGAAAACAAGGTCCTGCAGCGCTGTGTGCACTCAGCTGAACATGTCAGACTCTGGCTTTGCTGCTTACTGCTTCACATTACATTGCTGCTGCTGCGCTAACGCTAATGCAAAAGCAGAGAGGCACACATGAGAGGCGGCAAGATCAGATCAGAAAGGCAGAACTGATCACCTTTTAACTAAAATAGTAGATATGAGCCCTGCTGGGTAAAATATAAGCTTATTATTGATTCATCCTTTTTCTTTTTGACTGTAGCACTACCTATAGAAGCTTTAGGCATTAGTAGTTGCTGCAACAAACACTTTAATAAAGCTAAAATAAAGTCCCTAATGATGAAAAATCAGCATCTTTGCATATAGTTCATCTTGTTTTTGTCTCTTATTCCCAACATCTCTCTGCATCCATTCTTCTAAAACAGATTCAAAGGGACAAAACATAACTGTTCAGCTGAATTTACTCTTCATTAGTTGTGTACTAACATGTTAGAATAGTTCTGTCGTGAAGGCAGGCGTGCAGGTGTCGCAGTGTTCAGATGCATTAATTCCTTTTTTCTGTAAGTTCACCGAGCCGTGAAGTGAGAGCACACAGACCCTTTCGCCTGCAAACAGAAATCTACAATGACGGTCTTCATTTTTTAATAACCAGATCCGTCCAGCAGTAACACCTCCATGTCACCAAGGTCAGGATATCTGGGGCGCTACCACGTGTAGATACACATACGACCCCTCCAAGCCCACACTGACATCAATGATGACGGATGGGAGTTTTGCAGGTTTATAGCTCAGAGTTGTTCTTTGCTTTAAAGTTGCTAACAGATGACAAAATGCGGTGACAACCATGCAATTAAATGAAAGAGTTGAAGTCCCATCACACATAGGTATGCAAAATATGTTCTCTGCATTTAAACCACCACATGGGGGGGGGGTTAGCTGCAGACAACATTTCAGAAACCACTGGGTGCTTTAACTCCAAATCTAACTTCCTATTTCAATCAATCAATTAATCAATAGTAGAGCCCTTTTCATCAACTGGTGTAGATGACAAGGTGCATGTCATAAAAGACATGAAGAAACGTCGCTTCTAAAGATAATCCTCATATCTGTCTAAGCTGGAGACTGCGTGTGCATGAACAGTATAAATAGTCACACATGAACAGTTGCCGTGTAAAGTCCCATGGGAACAGACGCTGTGTGAACAGTCACGGGTGAACAGTCGGCGCTAGGGTTGGGCGATGTCCTTTAAATTGGCAGTTGACGATGTTTGCAGTAAACCATCGGAATGGACGATGGTATCGCCGGGGGGGGGTTGTTATTATATAATTATTATTCGTTATTTTACTTTATTACTTTATTTATTTTATTTCCCAAATAATGACTCATCCACGATGATCCAGTATAAACTGAGGGAGGTGACTTAAAAAAAAAAAAAAAAAGAAAAGAAGTAGTCCACTCCTGCACTTGATTAGTCAAGTGGACCGGTGGAGCGAGCGACCGCATCTCTGACTGAGCAGATGGACTAACAGCTTTGTGTTGGAGGGGAAGGGAGAATGTTTTGTTACGTGTTGGAAACTTAGGACCGTGACCCGCCCCGCCGCTCTATGTGAACGAGCTACCGAATTTAGGAGAACTGGGTGTACCGTTAAAAGTGTGTGTCGAGGCAGAGCGCGGAGCGCCAGCACACACACAGCGGCTTTGGAGCGGTGTCTGCGCTTCAAAGCAAAATGTAGCTCAGTCCTTAGAAACCGTTCAAACAATCACGTGGATTTGTGTTTCCAGTTTTGTCTCGACAAAATAAAGGCTGATGTTGTTCCCACATATTTACGTGCAGCCAAGATGCAGATTGCAGCGTTTCCCGCATGGATTTATGTCCATAAAAGCTTCTTTCCGGCACCATTCAGAAAAAGCACTGACCACAAGGATTATAATTAAAATGATGAGCGAACAGGCGCTTCATAATAACCGTAGCATAAAAGCACGTTTAGGAGAGCATCTTGTATATTACCGAGCTGACATTTCTATCTATGTAGCCGCTCGGCGGAACTAATTTCCTCTTCCGGTTTTTAAAACACTACTGCGCATGTGCGAATGATTTATTCCGACCAAAAGTGTGACCCATGTTTTTTATAATCTGAAAAAGTTTTTCTGGGCTCATGTACACGGTTAAATTCTAATTCGACCATTGATCTGATCAAGATATTTTGCTCATGTAACCGCGGCTTATGGTGTCGACTCGCAGCGTGGCGGGGGCGTGGCATCACGATGGTGTCTCTCCATCGTGATGTCAGTCACCCATCACGATGGATGATGGTATTGTCTATCGGCACAACCCTGGTCGGCGCACAGTTTCCAATTGAACAGTCACAATGTGATTAGTCTCAAGTGAAAAGTGACCAGGACCATTTGCCATGTGAACAGTCATGTGTGAACAGTCATGTGTAAACAGTTGCCGCATGAAGTGTCGCTTTGAACAACTGCCATATGAACAGTCGCCGTGTGAACAGTCGCTCTGTGAACTGTTGCATGTGAACACTTGCTCCATAAACTATCACATGTGAAAAGTCGGCACATGAACAGCCACCTTGAACAGTTGCCATGTAAAGATGTAAATGTCGTGTGTGAACAGTTGGCCGAGAACAGTCACTGTGTGAACAGTGCCTCTGTGAACTGTCAACATGTGAACAGTCGCTGTGACCCTTTACGGTGTAAAAGAGGAGAATCGGATTGTTTATTGCTTCTTCCCTGCAGCACAGAAACAATCAGAAATCACTGCTGCACATGTGTCAAGCTCCAGGCCTCAAGGGTCGGTGTCCTACATGTTTTCCAACCAGCCTGCCATTGAAGCTCCTTATTGGCTAAACACACCTGATCCAGGTAATCAGCAGCAGATGAGGCAGGGTTTATGGAAAACCAGCAGGAGGCCGGCCCTCGAGGCCTTGAGTTTGACACCCCATTACAGCTTAAAAAAAAAACTGATTTCATTGGAGTTGATGGGAAATTATGGCAGCGGTTATGCCTCACAGGTGAATAACTTATCTATGAGCATTTAGATGGATGCCGTTCGGACAATGCAGTGCAGTAATTAAATTATTCTACACTTTCCAATTCCCTATGTTCACATTTAATTTTAAAATTCATGTGGTTTTTCATACAAATTCATGCATGCAAAAATTCATTTATGCAAATTTAAATATATTTTAGAGAAGATTTGTTTTTGGGGAACAAAATTATTTAGGTGAGAGGCAACAAGCTTGCTCTAAAGAGTTGATGAGAAGTTTCTGAGACACAGTCATGAGAGTCAGTGAAGAGGAGCAGCACAGTTCACAATGAAAAGCAGAATCTTAAATACTGCTCAAGTCAGGTTTGACATCTTTTCAGGTTCTTCCTGTAAAAGTTCTGATAACCTGAGAAAATTTAACGCTGACACGTGATGGGAACGGCAGGAAAAATATCTTTATTTTGTCTGCAGGGAAAAAAGGGTACACCTGTACGAGGCAAAAAGGTAACCTACACAAAATATCATGGTGGTAGACCCCTGTGCTACACTTATAGCATAAAAATATTCATACACCTTTTTTCTACAGGCATTTCTGCAATCAACAGGTCACAGTGAACATCTATACATCACATAAGGATATGGGTGAAGTGGGTGAGACACTGTCCACGTCATAAGTTCGTACTCCTCGCATTCAGCCCGACTGTTAGAAATGAGGAAATTGGACAAAGTGAAGTTTGTGTGAACTTCCTACGGGCACTTAGGTATCACCTGCAGTGCGTGCATGGTTTGCATGCACTTGAGTGTGGTATAAGGTCACCTTAGTGCGTCTAATTTTCATTATCCTCACAGATACTTTAGGATACACTAGCTACACGCACAAAAATGATACATTACACTTTCAAGATAGATGTCAAGGTGGCCACACAAACCTCAAGGGAACTGCAAGACTTGTGCTCCCCCTAAGATGTGGCCACCCCTCACAGGCCCAGAAAACTGTACGGGAGGCTAAGGCTGAACTTCTGGGGCTTAAAAACTAAATATTTATCCTACATTTCTGAGCTTTTCTGTTTGTAATATTTCTGTAATCAGTTTAGAAAAATAAAGCCCAAACTGGACTTTAATAAAGCAAACATCTGGACTAAACTCAACGGCATATTAATCCACTTCTTTTATCATATTTTGCAGCCCCAACATAACTTTTATTGTCAGTGCAGAAAAGCCCATAAATTCATCTGCACCATCTGCACAACAACTTCTTTCCATCATTTTCAGACCTGCTCTGGTTTAACAATAATGGGATTCCTTCCGCAGTTTAGCAAATGAACTTTTCTGAAAGCTTAAAAATGATTTAGTTCTTTTGCTTTTATGACTCTTTGGCCAGTTGGACAAAAAAATTACAGTGAAGATCAAAACCGTCAGTGCAGGACTTGACCTGCAGAACCAGGCCATCATGGCAAAATGCAGAGTCGTTTGTCACAAAAAAGGTCATTCTGTTTTTCTGCAATTTACTGAGCTGCAGATGAAAGAGGTTCAGGCGGCAGCAAGATGCTCCACTGGAGTGTGATCGCATTCCAGCTTCAGCGACATTCACTTCTACTTTTTGGTGCTTTTCTTTTGGTCCCAGTGATCACAAAGACATGGCGCATGAGTCTTGAACGATGAGCATTTGGAGCTTAAACTCATCTTGATTTTTTTTTTATTTGAAATGGTTTATTTCAAGCAATCAAGTAGAAACAATACACAAAAGCAATATAATCGTCAGTTATACATTCATATAGTAACTTATCAAACTTAGGATAATTAGACATATTAATAAATATTGCTTGAAAGGGAGTGGAAGGAAGCGAACTTATATAATCCCACCCCGTTATACTATAACCATTTTATTACATGATTTATCAATATCCGGTTCCTAGTTTTTATCAGACAGAATTAAGAATCATAAAGTATCAATAAAGCACATGACAAAGATGAATTACTTAATTATTATGTAAAAAATAACTATTTTAGAAATCAACATGACAAATGCAGATCAGTCATCTAAAATATATGCAGATTGTGTTATCTTAAGTCATTTATATGATTAAAACATAATACTATATCAGTAAAATACACAACACTGTTTCAGAGATTTTCATAGCAAAATTTCATCAAGTATCAAAAGTTAAAAACATGTGCAATATAACGCTACATTAGGAAAGATTTTTGAATCAATTTATCAATTTTTTTTGGAGCAAGTGAAGTAATATCAATAAACATCGGATGTTTATTGATAAACATCAAGGGTCTTTTTGAGATCATCACATTCCTGGGTTTTCTTAGGGGCCATGGTCAGCTCTCTTTTTGGAGAAAAATCAACTTATTAAGTCATTTAAAGATAGTTGTATCCGCAGAGAGCTGCGACCACGCGTCTCGCCGTGACCCGGAACTGGAAGCAAGGGACTCAGGGAATCTTGACTCAGGTTTCATTGCTTGATTAAAAAAAAGTGTATTAATTTTTATTACACTTGTTTTAATAATTTTAACACTTTAATGTTTATAAATTCTTTATTTGAATGACCGATGCACCTTTTAGTAGTTTTAAAATAATAGCATTTTTTTTGTTTTTTCAGAATCCTGCCTTTTATCTATAAGTTTCTAATTATTTAGATGTTTTTTTTTACAATAACCAATAAATCATCAATCCACCCATCATCCTTCCATCCATACATGAGTCTGCACATGCTCATTCATCCATCCATTCATCCATCCATTCATCCATCCATTCATCCATCCATCCATCTATCCATCCATGAGTCTGCACATGCTCATTCATCCATCCATCCATCTATCCATCCATCCATGAGTCTGCACAAGCTCATTCATCCATCCATCCATCCATCCATCCATCCGTGAGTCTGCATGTGCTCATTCATCCATCCATCCATCCGTCCATGAGTCTGCACATGCTCATTCATCCATCCATCCATCCATCCATCCATCCATCCATCTGTCCATGAGTCTGCATATGCTCATTCATCCATCCATCCATCCATCCATCCATCCGTGAGTCTGCATATGCTCATTCATCCATCCATCCATCCGTCCATGAGTCTGCACATGCTCATTCATCCATCCATCCATTCATCCATCCATCCATCCATCCGTCCATGAGTCTGCATATGCTCATTCATCCATCCATCCATCCATCCATCCGTCCATGAGTCTGCACATGCTCATTCATCCATCCATCCATCCATCTGTCCATGAGTCTGCACATGCTCATTCATCCATCCATCCATCCATCCATCCGTCCATGAGTCTGCACATGCTCATTCATCCATCCATCCATCCATCCATCCATCCATCCGTCCATGAGTCTGCATATGCTCATTCATCCATCCATCCATCCATCCATCCATCCATCCATCCATCCGTCCATGAGTCTGCACATGCTTATTCATCCATCCATCAATCCATCGATCCGCATATGACTGAGGCTTAAAGATCCAAATGCAACTGACGTAAACCTAGCATGGACTTTTTTCTTCAAATGGTCTTACTATCGAATACTGTGGCGGTAGTGTGATGGTCTGAGCGTAAAAGTCTTGAATTTCTGTTTATGCTGCAAAACCTCTGTGTGAAGCTACATTCACACTGTCCTTGGCAATGTGCATTCAAGCGGCCACTTCCAATGGAAGGTCAATGTAAATGCATGTTAAAGCGAGTCTCTGGCTTCTGCGTTCATACTCTTGCATTCATGCACAGCTACGCATGTTTTTAAAACCTTTCTCAGACTGTACAAAATGTGCAGCCATTGAACACACATTGTAATCTAAACCTGGTAAACCTGGTTGAACTTTGACCAATCAGGGACTCTGATTTTCTACTGACAAATTTATTTGTGGGATTTGCACCACTTTGACATTTTACACCAAGCCTCTTCCACCTGCAGGTGGCGGACATACACTAGTAAACACTTGCAAAAAAAACCCCCAAAAAACAAAGCCCCTCGGTTTGTCCTGTGTGAACACTTTAGGCTATATGCACTCTCAAGAACCCACATTTAGCACGTTCTTGAATGACCATCGCGTGTGTCTGCAGCATGGTTAACTTCTAAACAAGCTTTAGAGTGAGACATTCCAAACTTTGACATTAGAGAGGAACTGGTGCAGCGGTAGGGCGGTCGACCCATGATCTTAAGATTGCAGGTTCGATTCCTGCCTTGCACGCCCATGAGTCGAAGTGTCCTTGGGCAAGACACTGAACCCCACCTTGCCTCTGGTGGTAGGCGGGCGCCTGTGTTTGGCAGCAGACCCGCCACCAGTGTGTGAATGTGTGTGTGACTGTAAAGTGCTTTGGGCCATGTAGGTAGAAAAGCACTATATAAGTATACGCCATTTACCAACTACTTTTACAGCTAAGGAGGCAGGTTAGGACTTGTGACATCAGATATTGTTTGATTATCTTTCATATCTTATCATTTAAGTGTTCAGTCAATTGAAAAACTAGGATAGGGACTAACACTTTAAACATCATCTTACATTTTTAAGTTGGTGGGGGGGGGCATCAGAACTAGGGCTCTACGATATGAGGAAAACTTTTGATATGCGAAATTCGTGATCAATATTGCAATGTGTATATATGCATATGGGTATATGATAGCAAAACAACCAAAAACATCATTTCACTAAAACAGTTTAAAAATATACTCCAAATGACTCGTCTACATAGGAAGCGAACATCTAACATAATAGGGCTCCATCTGATTGGTCAACAACGTGAAGGGGTGGATCTGATTGGACAAATGCATAAATGGATTTCTTTAAAACGTTAATTCTTCAAGCTGCCATAAGATTGTTGTAGCACAATCAAGGAAATCATATATTGCAATTTTTGCCGTCTTTTGCAATATGCATATTGCACAGCTTGATCTCGCGATAACAATACATTTGCCATATATTGTGCAGACCTAATCAGAACATATAAGAAAATAATTTCACCTGGACAAGAAGGTTCAAAGGTTTAAGTTTCAAAGTCGTCTAGGAAAGTAATGAAGACCAACCTGCCAACAGACACTTCAGTGACCTCTACTGAGGTGCTGAACTGTAAAAGGTTACAAAAATGTGTATAGAGGTCACTGTGGCTGCTATTTCTCTGAAACCTGAATGTTAACCAGCAAATAAGTCAGAAGAATGTTGAGCGTAGGTGACACCTCAGGAATGAACCGCTGTCAAAGAACTAGAAGAAGGTGTGAGAAAAAGGAATGCGGCCATGCAGGACTTTTCCGCTGTGTAATGTGGCTGCAGGAAGTTACAGTAACGCACAATAATACGCAATCTGCATGAATGAAATCCAGAAAAGCCTGATTTTACAGGAGCATGTGTGATCTTTATCACGGTAGTGGCATTCAAGAACAAACAAAGCAACAACTCACACTGCAGAACGTGACGCAGAGCCGTGTACAAGTTTGTTGTTGTTCCTCTAACTGAAAGAGACGAGCATAGATCAGTCGACGAGTGTTTTTCCTAACAATCCAATGAATGTTTTATGTCTGCATTGAAGGTGAGTGTGTGTAGATGTGTTTCTTTGTGTGTCTCTGTGACTGTGAGCAGACACACTATATCTCCAGGTAATTGGATCTGAGATCAACATGTCAACATTCACATCCAATCAGATATTTTCTCTATTTCCATGCCAACATTAAATCCCTTTGCAACATAAATCAGAAGCACACACACACATCCACGTGCACTCCTGGATGATACAACTGAGGCTACAAGAGCGCAGCAATTTAACATTTCAGGTATCAGCTTGTCATAAACCACACAACTGAAAAAGAAGAACTAAGAGGGGAAGAACACGGTTGCAAGACTCCAAAAACAAACGATTCCACTGCAAAATGAAAGAAATTCGGTCTTTCATTTCCTCTTTTTTACATGATAGCGGCTGTTTTGTTTTCTTATCTCATGGATGCAGAAAGGGTGAAGGGTTCAGACTTTTAGAGTACATTTCAAACTCATCTGGATCCTGCGGAAAAGCTCAGTTTGCACACAGTTGTCATTACAGCAACACAACCATGGGTGTGTGTGTCAATGTGGCGTTCATTGTCTTGCTCAAGGACACTTTAGTATGTGAAGGGGATTCAATCACAAACAGAAGATTGAGGAAGCAGAAGGAAGCATAGAAACTTACCTCTGTCTGACACGTTTTAAGGACTCAAACAGTAAAAAGACAGAAAAACACTTGTGTTGATGAAGTTTTTCAAGGTGGAGATCAGAGAAAGAGGAGGAAGAGATGGACAGGAGAAGAAGAGCATGGAGCACAGAGCATCCTCTTACCTGGAGATGTTCGGACAAGGTGGCGGGTTGCCTGGTGCTCGGGCATGGAGCCGAACTCTCCTCAGGGCGCAGGAAGTACTTGCTGACCGCGTCTGCAGGCATCAGAAACAACAGTATGACCGTCTTTGCACCTCTGAGTGTTTTCTGCCATGTGCACATGAAGGCAGCTGCTGAAAGTCAGAGTGATAAAGTCCTGGGAAAAACACATCTTATCCAGAGGGAGTGCAGGAATTCAAAGGGGTGTGTGCGAGGGAATGCAGGTGAAAAGGTGAGTGTGTTGACACGTGTGAGGCTCTTACAGGTCCTTTGCCTTCTTCCTTTCGATTGCGGTCATGTCATCTCCACCTGTCGTACACAGAGAGAGCGCTGGATTCACGCACACATTCACATAGACACGCGGTGGCGGCGCACCGGTGTGCTCGCTCGCACTGACAGGCTGAGGCGCACACTGGAGCTCCGGCACCACGAGCTGCAGCGCAGAGCTGAGCGCAGTCCCTCCTCCTCCTCCTCTCTCCTCCCACCTCTCCCTCGCTCTCTATTGCCGGTCCTCCTCTGGGTCTTACTGCCTCCCTCAGACCTCCCATGCTCCTCCTCAACAACAACAGAGCACAACAGTGAACCCACTTTCAATTGAAATGTGGACTAAATTCAACTCTTGACTTTAGTCGATGGGAATTTCTGTCACATGGAACTGGAACTCTGACACACAACACAGTTTGGATTTACAGGAAATGTGGTGAAAGACAAGCGGCACGCGGGGAGTGTCCTCACAGGCGGTGAAGCAAACCCTCCTGCAGCTCCACAGGAACTGCTAAAGGACTCAATGGGCTGTCCCTCACAAATGCTTTGTTTATGCCAGAATGCTGTAAGGGTCTGACAGTTGCACCTAGGTTTAATCTTTTAGAATGATTTTTTCAAATTATTTCTACTGGATACTGTCACCTACGTTCTGGTTGAATCACAGCTTCTGAATGATTGTTTGAGCCGCCCGTCAGACATCTCCAAATTGTTTTTTAATAGCACTTCACATGTTTTGCTTGGCTAAGGTCTTTATTCTGTTCCTGTATCAAATTCTAAGTTTTAGTTCCACTTATCTACAATTTGTTGGGAACTTTGAAGCTACATAAATGCATTCATGCTTTTGGGTGGTGGTGACAAACACCTGCTGACGGTCTCCTACTTGCTTTGAGTCAAGAAAATTCTCCAATGACACTAACTTTGCTTCCTTGCTGTACTGGAAGTTGTGCAAGAGTTGTGCAGCTTTGACCAGTTGTTGACATTGTTGAAGGTCAAACTAGTGTTTTCTTCTGCTGTTCAGTGTTACACAGTTAGTGTGTGCCAGTGGTTTTTAATTTGAGAACAAATGGAAAGAGGTTTTAAATGAATCTTCTGCTTTTAATTCTGTACCTTAAGGATGTCCAGTCAACAGCATGAGTTCCCAACTCCGACTTCTCATAGTTCCTCCTATCCTGGAATCACATTCATTCTGCGATCACACCAAAAGCGATTGGCATGGCATATTCGCGTCTGCAGCCTCTGTCTAGACGCTTGGCAAATTCATCACTGGACGCTTTTCAAAAAAATGCGTTCATAAACTTAATGCTCATGTCATGTCAGGCAGAAGCTACTGTTAACCTTTTTTTTAGCCTCATTACTACATGGAAGCATTGACTGTATATCTCATATAAAGTCAATGCATGGAAGACTCAGATGATGTTGAGAGATCAGGTTTATTTATTTTGAAGAACTCTACAAAAGTGTCATTAATCATGTCTCCATCCCTGGGTTCATGAGATCATTCAGAGACCCAGTAGGGTGAGGCTCATCATCTAGTGGCAGAGCTGCATCTGAATGACGGCCACTTTCCGGCTACTTCCGTCTCTCTGTGACCCAGTTTGATGACTCACATTAGTCATAAAAAAAATAAGAAAAAATTAGAGGACATTTTTATTATTGTCTCCATAAAAATAAGGTAAGTTCAGTGGGAGAACAATCAGATTCTTGCCCATGTTGGTTTTGGACTCCACCTGCTGATTATGGTACATCATCAACACGTCACAGGTCGACCTGATTGGCTGACATGAAATTCTTCACCAAAATTCAGATATTGCAACTCAAATTTTTGCTGTCCCGCCAGAAAAGCCCAGTCAGCAGATTGCTTTGCCCTACTGTCAAATCGCACCACAGGACCTCTGATCATGTCTGTATTAACTGTATCTGTATCTGCTCATGTCTGTATTAACATTGAAACAGTTCAACCCTGTCCTTCAAGTTGCTTCCAGTGTGAACACAAAGTAGGGGACGAAAAAAACCTGAGATGCAAAAATTGTCTTGACCTAAACAGTCTTTTGCTTTATGCAGTTTCAGTAGTTCTTGTAAATGGACCTAAACTGTCCCATAGATGGCAAACAAATAACAGCTTCAGAATGCATGTATTTAGCTTAATAAACTAGAACTACCACATAAATCAGGGGTGTCCAAATCCAGGCCTCACGGGCCGGCAACCTGCTGGTTTTCCAGAAACCCTGCCTCATCTGCTGTTGATTACCTGGATCAGGTGTGTTTAGCCAATAAGGAGCTTCAACAGCAGGTTGATTGGAAAACGTATGGGACACCGGCCCTTGAGGCCTGGAATTGGACACACCTGACATAAATGGAAGAAATGTTCAGGTTTTACCTCTGAGACTGAATTCTGTCAAATGTAGTGGGGGTTCATTCTCTTTTTGTGCAGTCTTTTGACTGACGGGTGAGCTCATCTGACCTTTCTATGGCTTGTTTTCCCTTTGCTCATTTCTAGGAAGGATTTATGGACACATCAGGCCAAGATTGCAACAACAACTATGAAGCTTAAAAAACACGCTCAGACTATAAAAAGCTGTCAATTCTTCATACAGAACAAAACAAAGTTGTTGTTTTTTTGTTTCAGTAGAGGCTGAACTCTATTTGGAAACAGTCAGACTTGAGTTTTGTTAATTACTGAGCTCTCTCTTATGTTTGTACTCCCAACATCCCATGTACACCATATCCCTATTTTTATGTAGATTAAGTAAGCGGCAGCTGTGTGCAGAACTTCGATAAAAACTAATCCAAGTTTGCCCCTATTAAAATATTACTTGCTAAAGATTATTTTTCTGCAGTTTTTTTATGCAGAGAGTCACCACTCTTCCTCCACATCCAAGCAGTGAACTTCAGCAAACAGACTCTATTCAAGAGGCAATACTGTCAAAAACAGGGCAGCTGGTGAAAACCCAAATCCAGCAAATATAAGGGGCTAACCTTGTGTCAAGAAGCACCATCAATAAATAAATGTCTTTAAATCCACAAGGAAGTCAGAATTTTTACCCAGAAATGATGAAGAAGACAATCAAATACAGCTGGGATGAGTGCATCAATGAAGAGACAACCCATCACTTTAGCTGATCTAGGTTGGTTTGAGGCACACTGTACCTGCTTGTTTGTACATGTGTAAAATCATTATTTGACATCCCATCTGCCAAATCCTCTCCTCTACTTTGCTGGGTGGGGCTACCGTGTCAGACTAAAGCAAAGTCCCACTGCAATGGAGCAACACATAATCTGCAGCAACATGCGTCACAGGGAAACCCACACAAAGCGCAAAATGTTGACACACCTGCACAGCGTGGAGACACAACCCTCTGCTTCCCTGTGAAAGCAAACTTCCCAGCAAGCATTGTTCTGCTGAAATACTTTTTTTTTCTTTTTTGACTCAGAATTTTAAGTTTGCAAACTTGCAGAAAAAGAATCTAAAGTAGCAGAAAATTCATTAAAATATAGAAGCATTGTGTAAGTTTCTATTATATTTGTTTTGAGTCGACTGACACATTAATAAATTCAGATATCTTGGCGTAAGAGGTTGTCTCTCTTTAAGGCTCATTGTTGCAAGCTGTGAGGTTAATTGAGGTGACGCAGTAGAAATTTACTAATGTCTCACTCACTGTGAGAGTTGTCATTTTCATCTATAATTGTTGTGTTATTAGCTGTTGCTGCACATGAAGCCATTGAATTTTTTTTTAATCACTGACACTGTCATTTTGTTTTTATGATTATGTTCCCCAAAAATAAGAAAAACATTTTATCTTCTAAGTTAGGTTTAAAACAGAAACAATATTAAAATATTGGCAGAACTAATAAGGATGAATTCTGATTAAATTCTCTGACCTGGAGATAACTAGGTGGCCTTAAAGCTAAATCATATATTTTAATATGGAACCACTAACAATTTTAAAAAAAATTTTGAGCAGCCGAAAAAACTTTTGTTGTCTAAAAGCAGGCAACAACAAAAAAAATACAAATTTAAGTTTGAGACAAACTAACTCAATAAATATATAAACTAAGTAAATAATTACAATAGGAGTGAACAAAAAATGTAAAATAAAGAAAAGAAAAAATTGAAATAAAACAAATGAAAAAATTAACAGCTGTAAAAAAAAGCAAAAGAAAAGCAAAAAAGAAAGTAAAACAACAACAGCCCACTCTTACCCTGCTAATTCTCTAGGATTAAAGAAACAATCCTAGAATTAGTGCTATTCAATTCTCCATTTTCAAAATTTTGTGGGAATTGGATGTTAAAAGGTTGTTAATTTATGGTTCTGTATAACCTTAAAAATAAGTTTCAAAGTTGAAAAATGTCCTCTTTATTTCCAGAGTTCAACAAGTCTTGTCCTTGTTTTTCTCCTATAAAACTGAGTTTTTGCGGTTTGAGGTGCTTTGCATTTCTCTGACAGCAGACTGTCAGAGGTGACATTGATGGAGACAGGAGAATTACCATGAAGCTCCAACAGGTTGATTAGCACTGACTAATGATGGAGCATTAATCTGACAGCAGGTCTGGGGTCATTAACTCAAAACAGAATCGCCAGCAGCTATCTGCTCAAAGTCACGTCACATCATAAAAAAATTATTCAGAGGCCATGGGAAGCGAGTTTGCATACATGCTTTACTTTGAGGATAATGTTCTTCATTAAAATGCATGTAATGAGGATGCAAAGAGGATATCAGATACAGAGGATGTTAAGGTGGATTTGTCTGCTTTTTTGAAGGCTCAAAGCATATGACATGCTAAACAATTTCACCTGTTTGTGTTAGCCTGCTCTAATGAATATTTCAGGTTTTGACAGATCCTGTAAATTCTTTTATATATGAAGTGTCAAAGAGACACACAGGGGAAGCTGCTGAGAGGTGAATTCTTGGTTGGTGCAGTCATGTTCAGGTGAGCACTCTCTGCTCTGAAATGCCTTAATATCCCAGTAAACCCTGAGGCAGCCTGTTTGGTATAAATGATGAAAGGTTATTCCAGTACAGCAGAAGCTCAGGATTTATTGACCGGTGTTGGCTGGCAGCTACAAGGTACACAGAGAGATAATTGTAGCTGCACACAGTCCATAATGTAAATACTGCAGCACACTGACACAGAGAGCGTGTTCAAGGAAAATCTGCTGTGGACTGAATCTTTTTCTGCACAAAAGCTCACATCTCTGCTGCCAGAGTATCGATCTCAAGATTGTGATTAAAACAAGGGCTGTTGCTGCTGCTTAAATGCAATCAACAGACAAAACTGAAATGTAATCACTCCCTCACTCAATTACTCCTTTGCACCTTACACACAAACCAGCTTCTCAAAGTGCAGTGGCATGAATAAATGCGGCGCCGAAGATTGTCGCAAGCAGTCGGTGAACCAGGAGTCATCCAGGCGTTGAGCTCCATTTCTGAGGTGTGTCGGTGCAAAGGATGCCGCATCTTTGTGGCTGCGATGAGATTTTCCTGTGTCCAGGAAGTTCTTGAGAAAACAGATGAATGTGAAGACATGTCAAGTGCATGCGTGTGTGTGTGTGTGTGAGTCTGCCCCAACTCTCATAAAGCTGTCAAGTGACTGAAAGCTCTAAATGGTAAAGGTGCACTCAGGGGAATGGGGCTAATCTGCATAATGGTGGAACTGCATTAACAGCATCCTGATGTGCACACATACACACACACACATGCATGCATGCACTTTCCTATAGCAGATGTTAACTGACTGAGAGTCTCAAACCCCCAAACACAAGCATTTTTGTGGTGCTTTTTATGCTTTAAGGAGAGGTAATACGGCGATGTAATCATGTCGCTGCACTCTATCTAACCTCTTTAACAGTTTTCTCTTGGTTGTTGTACAAGGGGAGGACGCTCCTGTGATAACAGACGAAGGATAAGATACATAAATATTTATCTTGCTCCCAAATCCTCCCCTTAAATTCAAGAGTATTGTCAAACAGCATGCTTAAATACGGCTCCACTGCGTCACGAGAGAGCCCCCAAAATTTTGTATTCAAGCACATATTTGCATCACATACTACATCAGCAGTTTCTTTAACTGTTCTGGACGTGTGCTGGCCGTTTTATCCGTGTGGGAGCCTTTATGTTGGTTTCAACCTAAATTAAATGAGCGCTTTCTGGAACTTAAATGCACAATCAGGGCGAGTAATGAGCAAATCCCCAGGCCTGTGCTACAAAGGAAAATGATCAAGAAAAAAGTTTTTTCTCTCTCTCTCAAGACACTGCAATAACTAAAAGTTAAAAAAAAAATCTCTTCTTGTAATTGGAGGTAGACGAAAAATAGAATGAGCTTTATTTATTTGAAAAATATTTAAAGACTGCCCACATTAGACTTATAATAAAGACAAAAAAAATCTCAGGGATGTTTACATTTCCTCAAAACCCAGTGTCCACTAGAGCAAACATTGTTAACACATCCCAAAACTCTCAGCTTTCTGCATGGTGCTGGTGTTTGAGTTGTCAGGGCCATCGTCGAGAGTAGTGGCTGCATGTTACGAGGTGTACAGGTGTTGTCCTGGAGTCTTCTTGAGACTCCTACGTCCACCTCAAGGGACATCATGAAAATGGAACGTACCATTGTTGTGCATCTGGTATATGTATCGTGGAGTAATACGGTTGATTCAAGTTGCACACACTTGTGACAGATAACTGATGTTGTTGTACGGCGCCCTTATGCCACACTCTAGTCATTAGTAAGGTGCGAGTACTTTCTCCTTACTGACTGCACACAAATACAAGTGATATGTTTTCGTACGACGTCTGTAGGATGCCCACACAAACTACACTCTGTTGTCCAATTGCCTCATTTCTGACAGTCAGGCATTGTATAACTGTTCACTATGACCTGTTACTCAGCATTCCTATAGAGAAAATGTGCATACACATTTTCACACTACAGGATTAATGAGTGGTCCACGTTCTTGATATTTCATGCACATGCACCTATGTAACCCCATATAGGTTTCTCAAGTTTTTACCCGCACACAGCCCATATCCACTTGTAAGGGCAATTGTGACTCAGAATCTGTTGGGATTGAGTTAATTTTTTAAAGAAGAAACAGTAACTCCACGAACATCAACAGGGGAGCTAAAACTCCAATGTTAGCTTTAGAGAACAAGAAAAAAATGATAGGAAATGTATCACTAACTTATTTTAATTGTTTCTGTAGAGGCAATGATGTTTGTGCAAACATTAAAATACTCTCTGTTCGGTTACATTCCAGACAAAGGTTGTTAAACGTCACATACGCAAACTGTATTCCTCTTCAAAAGGTACCGTTTAAAGCCAAGCCATGTTAATAACGTGAAACTGAAAAGAGAAGCCAGAGTGGGTCCTGTGTTCTGGAGTTTCCTGTGAATTCTCCAAGACGGACTCAAGCCAGCCACTGGAAGAATCTGTGTCACAAATCCAGGAGCATCAACATCATTAGGACAGGAGCCCAGAGCATTCCATCTGGATGAACCTCCATCAGATTACTAAACTTCTCACCTGATTTGCCAAAACAAATTAATTGCAATAAAAGCAAAAATGTTTCATGTTTATGACTGAAGGAAAAAGCTTGGTCTCAGACAATGATGAGTATGTCGCTGCCATTAAGACTGAACTATTACATACATGACATTATTATATCAACTCACTGCAATGGTGCAAATCATCATCCAGGAATTTTGCACCTTAACTTGGAGAAGAAGTTTGAAAAGCAGGACGCTTTTCAACAGGAAGTTACCCTGGGCTCCACTTTTAATTCCGTTTTTCTAATGCGACCTTTCACGGTTAAAGTGTCTGAATGATTGTACAGCTAGTGGAAGTGTTTAAGTGGCAGAACGGATTGATTGACACAAATAATTAACTCGGCATGTAAACACATCTTCCTTCAGATGTAAGAACAAGCTGCAGCATGTGAGGACTTTCCAGTAATCGAGTCGGCAGATGCCGATATCATGACGACGCTTTAAATCGAGGAATGCCACGTTGTACATGGATGTTCCCTAACATCAATGGAGTCCAATCCGGATCAGCTAAAAATAAATAAAAAACCAGACTGGAATTTGTTCTGAAAATTGGACATTTAAAAAAAGTTAAACTCAAAATACTTTAAAGAAATATTGAACATTTAAAAAAATTTGTAAATTTGAAGAAATAATGAAACTTTGATCCCACCTCTGTTGTGGTAATAACGCTCTTCTGATGTTTGGTACATCAGAGGCAGGGATTTTTCAGGCGGCATAAACAACAGACACTGTTGTGGAGTTCGAATGACGTCACCATAACCTTTGTCACCTGATGTCAATCATGTCCTTAGCCAATGGGCTTAAAGCTCTGCCCCCTTGTAAAATTGGGGTTAAAGCCAAAAAACAAAAATTCTATATTCAAACTCTAAATTGAGAGAAATGAAAAATATAAAAACGGCAGCTGTTACAAATAAACATTATTTTTCATTTGGGAACAGTTTTAAATGTATAGTTTTTTGAATCAAGCTTTTGGTATTTCTTCAAATTAACCATTTTTTCCTCAATTTTCTAAATTTTTTGGTTTTGTTTTTTCAAATTTGTAATATTTCAAATTAACAATGCTGTACTTTTGAGTTTAAAACATGTTTTCATAATTTACAACTTTTAATTTATAAATATCTTTTCAAATTTACAGTCTGATTTTTCATTCACTTTATTCTGTGTTGATAACAAGCGTTCTTTGAAGTACTGTAACTCTTCAACCCATCCACGTGAATCAGCTGAATCTTTAATGTCAACATGAGTTGCAAAAACGCCTCATAGCCACTGTTCTCCGCAACAGAGTCAGCTGTTGCTGCAGTAAAGTGTTGCATGTCAAGGCTGCTTTTCTCTGCTTCAGAATCCGCTGTTGCATAAACGTTTAAACAGTTACGGTATTGAAAGAATGTCAACTCTGGAGCTAAAAGTCCAGTGTGAAAGAGTTAAGCTGATTCTGATTTGACCCCATAAACATCTTCTTTCTGTGGAGGCTTTATAGATGTGTTCAGCTTAATGAGGAATATGAATCTGGTAAAAAGGTTCATGAGTGAGGAGCTGCCACGAAGTCAGGAAAACATTACTTTAGTGTTCTATGAAGGTAAACTTATTTATTTAATTAACAGTAAATTAGTAAGAAAAACCAACTGAACCACAAAGCAAAACTGCCAACTAAGTAATGAAACGACTGACTTTTTCACTTTATTATTTTTTCACATTAAAACAGATGTTTACGTGCGTGAGGCCAGAAGTCCTCATTTCAGTGATTCAAAATTAATCTAGAAAGTGGTCCATCTGTTTATAACTGGCCAATAGGAAAGGCATTAAACAGAAAAAAAATAAACCACAGGGTATTCCCAGTATAAATCCTGCTGTTGTCTGCACAGGGTCGCCTGGTGCAACTGTGAAGCTCTGGTCAAAAGTATCGCATGACACAGGGGGTGCGTCCAGAGCCTCAGATCAAGGTGTGTATCTGCAAGTGTTTGTGTTGAAATTACTTCACCCTATTGTTACGAACATAACTAATTTCCTCAAACAACACAAGCCGTAAAAGACCAGCAGGAAGGCAACAATGACACACCCTGCCTCTGAGGGAAAAAAAAAGTCACAAAGTAGAATGCTATCTCTCACACACACACTCCAGAATACGCCACTCTGTTTATATTGATAACCTGTTTCAACAGTTCAACACATTTGTCAAGCTAGCTGTATAAGGGACAGAAAAAAAACTTGGATTACAGGCAAGGGTGTGGGCAGAAGTCCCAAGAAGCCCTGCGATGGCGCCGATACCTGCAACACAGGCCCTCCGCTCCCTCATCCTCACACTGCAGACAATCAAATTATCTGAAAACTAAAGCGTTTTGTGAGCAAACATTAAAATGACTCACTCTTTCAAGCACCTCTGAGTGTACTTATGGAATGTCAAGGTATACATGTGGGAGTTATTTCCTTCAATAGCTGCAATGGCGCCTTAAAAGAAAAAAGAAATCAAGCTCCTTCAGCATGAACTCCACTGGCGTAGCAGTAATACATTGTGTGATGACCTGTACAAAAGGTGACGCACCAAAAATAATAAAGCTTTCAGGCTCCTATTCACCAGAAATCATCCAACAACATTTGGCTTTGAGGCTAGCTGGTGGTTGCTATGCGAGTTTGTACGTTGGCAACCTGAAAGGTTTATGAGCCAGTTTCCATACCAACATGCACTGCTGTTTCCTGACTGCCTATAAAGGCAATTGACCAAAAAACATTTTTTTTAAAAGAAAAAAGGGGAAAAATGAATTATTACTACCCTACAGTAACATCTGTTTAGGTGAACTGTTTGTCAAAAGATGTTTGTCAGGTTTAGATAACACCCCTCCACTCCCACATACTCTCTTTGTTCATGCATGAACAGGACACATCAATATGTCATCGTCATCTCAGTTTATTTGTGTAGACTGCAATCTACGCTAATCTGAGGCAGACTTTCATGCAAGCAGCTTCACAGCAGAATTATGTTGAGAGCCACTCCAAGTTTGCCTGAAAGCGATGTGGTTCATTATTGATGGAGCTGATGTTATTCATTTGTATCCATTCTTCTCATCTCCCTTTTCTTTGACAACTTTAATTCCCCGCCTTTTTCTGTACACTCTTTATGAAAAATGGAGTTGCCAACTTAAATATTCAGAGGGAATATTTTAGAAAGGGGAAATGACAGGGCTTTGTGTTGCCACCAGGCTTTCAGTAGGTTGAGAAAAGTGGATTAAAGATAAAACTGTCAGGGAGATGAGACTTGCCAAAAGTGTAGGAGACAGTCTTTCAAGCCTCAAACAACAGACTGAACACATTTCTTCTTAGCCTTCTAAAGCCTCAGTCACAAATGCCCTTATGGGTGGATACAGGCTGTCTGAAATAAAAAAAAAAATAAAAAGTCAAATCTGTACAGGACACGCAGGTGGCCCACACAAAATAAGGTCATAGACTCTGTGGTAAGTCTGTAGAGCAAAAACGTTCATGCGCATTTTTTCTATGGGCATGCTGCAAGCACAGCTCGTAGTGAACAGTTACAGTGTGGACAAAACTGTTTATAGACCTCAGTTAAAGAAAGAAAGTCCACAATCTTCACTGAAATGACTTGAAATGTTCAAAAATAACAATAAATTAAAATTTATTGAAAATTAAATAATCAAAATCAGACATTACTTTTGAGTTATTGATTAACAGAATTATAAAAAAAAAATAAAAAATAATGAAATAGGGCAGGACAAAAATGATGGTACCTCCATAGAAGACTGAGAACTAATTGCCCAGGGGGTCATGATGAACTCAGGCATGTCCTTTAATTGATTTGATTTGATTTGATTTATTGATTTATTTCAAGCATTGTGGTCAAAGCAATAAAGAAATTACACATATTTATCAAACTCATTACAGAAATGATGAAATGCATAGATCAAAAAGACAGAAACAAAACAAAAATGTCACTTAAATCACATTTGCTTAACTAAATACAGTGATCATTAACTGAAGTATAAGTAGAGTTTGATTTATTGCTTGAAAAGGAGTGGGAAGAAGCAAGCTTATATAATCCCACCCCTACTGAGTTCATTCATTTGATAGTTTTACAGTGTATTAAATCCGGTTCTAATCAAATAGATTCTCTTGAAGTAACAAAATCCAATGCCTAGTAATGATTGATGATCTTCAGAAAACATTCATTCATGATTTCAGTAAACAGTAACAGTACCGATATGTAATAATAATTGATTCTCATTATGATCATATTAAACCAGAAATTATTGCTAACCATTGCAGATCAAGTAAACCAAATCAATAGCTTATTGGTTGTAATTCAAACCTTTCAGTAATCATTATTGCACATTACAATGTAACACTCATTGGTTGTAATTAAAAGAGCTTTAATTATTTCACCACAATCAAGTTCACACATGTATTCGGAATTAATCAAACACCTGTTGATCCTTAAATCCTCTTATCTTCATATCCTGAAATAAGAGTTTCTTTATACACTTTCTTGAATATTTGAACATTTTTTGAGCTCATCACTTAAACCCTTCCAAAGTTTAGTGCCACACACCAACACAGAAACTTTTCTTTGAGGTTCTTATCAATTTGATCTTGAAGTTCCTACATCCCCTCAGTCTGTAGACTCCTTAATTGACATCACAGCTGTTTTCAAACCCAGAATCAGTCAGTCTGCCTATTTAAAGAGAGACAAATAGTCACGTTGCTGTTTGGTGAAAAGGTGTGAACCACATTGAACATGGACAACAGAAAGCGAAGGAGAGAATGGTCCCAGGACATTAGAAACAAAATTATAGACAAACATCGTAAAGGTGAAAACCATCTATAAGCTGCTTGAAATTCCTGTGATGACAGGGGCACATATTATTCAGAAGTTTAAGACCCACGGGACAGTAGCCAACCACCCTGGACGTGGCGGGAAGAGGAAAATTGATGACAAATTGAGGAGACGGATAGTTGGAACTGTATCCAAAGAGACAACCTCCAAAGACATTAAAGGTGAACTCCTAGATCAAGGTACATCAGTGTCAGATTGCACCATTCGTGGTTGTTTGAGCCAGAGTGGACTTCATGGGAGACGACCAAGGAGGAGGACACCACTGTTGAAAGGAAATCATGAAAAAGCCAGACTGGAATTTGCAAAAATGCATGTTGACAAGCCACAAAGCTTCTGGGAAAATGTAATTTGGACAGATGAGACCAAACTGGAGCTTTTTGGTAAGGCACATCAGCTCTATGTTCGTAGACTCAAAAATGAAGCATACAATGAAAAGAGCACTGTCCCTACTGTGAAACATGGAGGAGGCTCAGGTCTGTTTTGGGGCTGCTTTGCTGCATCTGCCACAGGGTGTCTGGAAGTTGTGCACGGTAACATGAAATTTCCAGATTATCAAGGCATTCTGGATAGAAATGTGCTGCCTAGTGTCAGAAAGCTTGGTCTCAGTCGCAGGTCATGGGTCTTCCAACAGAACAACCATCCAAAACACACAGCCAAAAAAACCCTAGAATGGCTCAGAGAAAAGCGTTGGACTATTCTAAAGTGGATTCTATGAGTCCAGGTCTGAATATTAAGTTAAGGGTATCATCATTTTTGTCCAGCCCTTTTTCATTAGTTTTTTTTTTTTTTTTACTAATTCTGCAACAAATCAAAAGAAATGACTGATTTTGATTATTTAATTTTCAATAAATTTTAATTTATTGTTACTTTTGAACATTTCAAGTCATTTCAGTGAGCATTGTGGATTTTCTGTCTTTAACTGAGGGGTACCAACAGTTTTGTCCACCCTGTATACAACATGCTAGGGTTAGTAGGAGTGAAGACGTGAAGTAGATGAGATGCAGGCATTTCGTAGGAATCCTCCCAAATCCTGCGAACTGCACAAGGAGCCCATTAGTGCTGTTCATGTGATGAGTGTGGTGTAAGGGCAGCTGTGCTCACCTTAATGCTACAATCACAAGGCACGAACGTGCTAAACATGCATAAATGAACCTGCTTTGAGCATATGGTGTTCACACCAGACTTTCACCACCCAATAATAGCACATGTACGTGCAGTTGGAAGAGGCTTGTTGCAAAATGTCAAAGCAGTGCAAACCTCGCAAATCTTTGTACGGACCCAGACAACCGGGTTACCGGGTTACGGACAGGGCACGTGGAGTGCCTCTCTGCGGATACAACTATCTTCAATTTACTTAAAAGTTGATTTTCTCCAAAAAAGAGAGCTGGCCATGGCCCCTAATAAAACCCAGGAATACGAAGACCTTAAAAAGATTCAAGCTACGCTGAAAAGCTTTACGCCACTTTGGGAAATGATGGAAGAGTTCCAAAGATTTCGGGCTCAAAACGAGTAACGAGAAAACCGGGTCAACATTCTGGAGAAAAGACTGGACGATGTGGAACAATAAGTAAGGATGAATAATGTCATTCTCACTGGAGTACCTATCAAGCCTTGAGCGAAGCTGACAGCAGGAGCTAGCACTGATAATGTTAGCGCTAGCGTAGCTAGCAGTGAACCGGCGAGCAGTGCAGAGTCTCTGGATCAGCAAATACATTCATTTCTCACATCTAAAGGGATTTCCCTGGATCTCAATACCATCGAGACCTGCCACCTGCTCCCCAGGAGAAAGGAGACGGAGAAACCAGCGATCCTCATCAGGTTTGTGAATCACAAACACAAGCTAGCTCTGATGAATCAACGTAAAAATCTCAGAGGATCTGCTGTTTATCTGAACGACCATCTGACCAGAAGGAATGCTGAAATCTCCAAACATGCACGGCTTCTCAGGAAGCAGAAACAGATTGAGAACACTTGGGTTAAAGGCTGCAGGATTTACGTCAAACCACTCGGTCCACCGGACCGGTCCAAGGTTCTGGTTGTGAACACCATGAAGGACTGTGAGAAGTGTTTGTTCACGGTCGTCTGAAACAACATGGAGTAATAAACCAAAGAGCCAAATAATTTCAAGAAATATGACGCCTAGATTCATCACTTTCTCCAAAAGTCTGACGTCACCTGAATTAACAGCAGAGCTCTGACCTGCAGACAACTTGACCTCAACTTTCACCGCAGCTGAAGAAGGATATGGACCTGAATCTAATGTCTGCAGACATAACATGGAAGAGACTAGAAACTGTTTAAACCCAGAAGAACGGCTGTTATTCAACAGAAGAAGATATGCCAACCTTGGACAATCGACAGATTATGGACCCTTTTATTTTTCCCTTACAGCATTACCTTATTGTATTAAAAAAAAATATATATATATATATATATATATATATATATATATATATATAAAGTAAAACAAATGATTAATCACTTATTGAAAATGGTTAAATTGATCAACGTTTAATGATATTACTTCACTTGCTCCAAAAATTTCTAATGTAGCATAATTTTGCACGTTTTTAACTTTTGATACTTGATGAAATTTTGCTATGAAAATTCCTGAAACAGTGTTGTGTCTATTTTACTGATATAGTATTATGTTTTAATCATTTGAATGACTTTTATAAGTAACATAATCTGCATATAGTTTAGATGACTGATCTGCATTTGTCATGGTGATTCTGAAATAGTTAGTTTTTAACATAATAATTAAGTATCTCATCTTTGTCATGTGCTTTATCGATACCTTATGATTTTTAATTCTGTCTGATAAAAACTGGGAACCGGATATTGATAAATCATGTAATAAAATGGTTATAGAATAACGGGGTGGAGTTATATAAATTCGCTTCCTTCCACTCCCTTTCAAGAAATATTTATTAATATGTCTAGTTATCCTAAATTTGATTAGTTACTGTATGAATGTACAACTGATGATTATATTGCTTTTGTGTATTATTTCTACTTAATTGCTTGAAACCAATCAAACCAATCAAACCAAACCCAAAAACCTGCAACATGCGCCCATACGGATCAACCTCCTGTACGAGTGCATGTGACTATGGCTTCAGCCAGGGTCAGCTCTATTTATGTGAAAGTCACTTAAGAGATTAAGAAGTGATCAAAGACTTTCCCACTGTAATTATTTCTTACAGTGATTCTGTTGAGAGCCATCATCCCACACGGATAGTGGACAGAGGGTTTTGATGGATTTACAGAGGGGAAAAAAACATTTTCAAATGGGATTTTTCTTGTTCTGCCTTCTAAATAAAGCTTTTTGATAAAGGCTACAGTTCAAATTGACAACTTTTTTGCACAACTATTGAGATCCATGTACCCTGAGATACACATTTCAATTTACTCAGCTTTCAGGGATTCATTTATTCACAGCTCTCTGCCACATCTCTGCAAATGGGCTGAGGTTGCACTTTGCACTTTGGGACACGCCAGTTCTTCTCTTTTTTGGTCATTCTGCTGCAGTGTCACTGCCTGGCCTTCTTGTCCCGTTCCATGACCCAGTTATGACAACCCTTTGGCTGCTTAGAAATTTCTTTGTATTTTACTCTAAGATACCGCAGTCTCTAGGAGTAAAATACAAATGGGTCGGTTCAATCACAGCAAGATACTCCAGTCCTGCTTTTGTGAAGAAGCCCAAATTATCACTCTTCCATCACTGTGTCTGGATTTTATAAACTGTGTTGGGTAGAAAAGTACCGCTGAAGTTTTTCTGTGCTGTGTTGTGTTGGTGCAGGCTCATGTTGTTTATAGAGAAAAGGTCTCTCCAGGTAACGCTTTTAATAAAGTCACATTTTTAAACATTTAAGTACTGAAGAGCCTTAATTTGCTGCAACATCCATACAGAGGTAAAAGTAAAGTGCATAGATTTTTTTTCTATTTTAATGCTGTTTGTGCGATGATGGCTTTCAAATAATTTCCTTAGAATCATTCTCAAATGTAAATGTGTGACAACACTTGCTTATCTAAGGTGATTGTGTTGGCCCCTATGTTAATGCTTACTCTAAGCAACAGTCCAAACCTGTTTTTGATCTCATTGGTTTATGAAAACCAAGTCAAGTACAGTTGTCTATTTTGTCATTTTCACACAAACTCATTACATTTTCACACTACTTGTTAT
The DNA here is from genome assembly GCA_023969325.1 of Oryzias curvinotus. Classification (NCBI taxonomy): domain Eukaryota; kingdom Metazoa; phylum Chordata; class Actinopteri; order Beloniformes; family Adrianichthyidae; genus Oryzias; species Oryzias curvinotus. Next base: position 32,181,261 of record CM043718.1, read on the forward strand.
CATTCTGGCTAGAATATGAAATTCTGGCAACAATGCAGCTATGCTAGTTTACTGGCCAATGTGTCATGTTTAAGTCTCTGAACAACCAAAACAACCAACCAAAATCTGTGCATTTCTTTCATTAAACTGTTCCCACTCATTGGAGATTCTAGAAAGTTTGGATAACCTTTCGAAAAACCTTTGTTAGAAGAATGAAGCTTCCCTGAAGGACTCATCCTTCATATCTGTTATTAGAACCAGACGTCATCAACAAAGTATTTATGCTTTATCACCACAGCTTTTTTCAAGTATTGACGTTCTTTGAACTACTGTAACTCTCCAACCGTTTACTCAATCAGCGTAATTTCAACAGATTCTGAAATGGAGAAAAGCGCTTTGCAGTAGAGAATTGCTTACACAACAAACAAAAACCAACTAATTCTGACATTGAGAAATGCAGCTTTGCGCCAATATGGAACACTTTACATAAGGAATTACGTTGGATATGTATTGGTTAATATGTTAATTGTGTTAACAGCTCCAGTGGTAAAAGGTTAAAGACCTACAATATTTTCACACTGAAAGGCACACTTAAAAGCTTTTATTTTTTATTTAAAAACAACAGTGCACCTTATAATCTAGAGCGCCATAATTCTGGTTACTGATATTGAAGCTATTTTGAGAGACAAGTGGTGCTCAGTCAAAACGTATGTCTATTTTTTGTACAAGTTGCAAACAAGGTTGGGATTTTTTGTGAACAAACAAGTTCTCAAATTACTTTGAATGCAGTTAATGAAGTCTGACTGATTGACTGACTTATCTCTGAGTCCTTTGTCTCACTTAATGTGCCTCATAGTTTGTTGCACCTCATATATGACATAAGTTTGAAAATAGACCATTCATTGACATGTGCCTTACAATTAGGTGCCCTTATAGTGCAGAAAACACGGTAATCCGAAATTAAATGACAGTTTTTGCTATTTCATCATTCATTTATAACAGGATCCTGGTATCACTCCTATGTGAAATTCTCCTTCCTGGTCAGTGTTTGTATTTTCCCAGTTTACCTTACCAGCTGGTTGTCAGGGTATAATCCATGTGTTCTACTCAGTGTTTGCATTATAAATTATTTGCAGGTTTACCTAAAAGCTGTTTCTTCTCCTCTATCAACTTCCAAATCCATGTCTTTATGGGATGATAGCTCATTAAACAGAGAAATATTCAATTAGTTGTACTTCAGCATTCACTTCTCCCATAAGTTACCATGTGCAGCCTGACCATAGTGCACTTGTTAACAGTTAATCAGCATTAAAACTCCAGACATACTCCTAATTGGAGAGCGCTACTTAAGAGAATTGTTTCGTTCAGTTAGGCCATCCCTGTCAACATATTTAAAGATTAAAACGTAATTATGTTCTTACAATACATTAAGTGTTAGTAAAATGTTTACAAGACGGACTGTGCAATTTGTTTTCAAGAGGGAAATGGTGAAATCTAATTAAAGAGTAGCTAAAGAAATGCTGAACAATGACCTATGTGCCACCGTGACTCTGTTTTTGGGTTGACTGAGAAACAAAAGGCTGAAGTGTGAGCTATTATTGCATGTGAGGACTGTAGCATCAGCACACCACAACTGTGTACAGCTGACACACTTGAACTACTGTTTTCCTCTCCTCCAAACAATGGATGTTCCTCCCGAGGAAAATACAACACATACCAGGAACAGAGGTCAAGTCCAGAAAAATATAAATTATCATTAAAGTTGGATTTGCAGTTTTCTGCAGAGACTGCCATCTTCCCCATCTGCTGCAACCCTTGTGTTCATACTTTCTCCTGGATCTGAGAATCCTTAGCTTGCAGGCAAACACAAACATGGATCTAAGATCTACCCTCACACTGACCTGCTCACACACTCAAACATAGCAGGTGCTTTGTGGATTCAAACACCTCAAAGTGCAAAACCAAGAAAAAGTACAGCAAATCCACCAGATGAATTGCAACTTTTAGTATTTCTTGATGCTAAAAGTTGCTGCTACTGTTGGTCAACTAATAGCAAAAATACCAGCAGGGCCTAAGGCTCTCGAGATTTTTGGTATGAAAGCAACAAAAAACAAAGTTTAAAGCTGAACTTTCACTATGAATTTTTTCTGACCCTTTAGCTCTTCAAATATTTATTAGATGTAGTGTATATTGTAGTTTGCAGCTGGCTAAAGGAAACACAATGCATTAGCTGCACCATCGCAAAAAGTTTAGTTTTTCCACCAAGTCATACTACAAAGAAACTGGAGGCTGAACTTTATGTTGCAGGCGGATGGTTTAATCTGGCTTCCCCAGGCCTTGATGGCGAGTTTAATCAATACTCTCTGGCATGGTATAGAACATAATCCCACAGGTTGTTGGCCCCGAGGGCCGATTTACTACACAGATTTAAACATAAAGTAACAGAGAAAATACTTTTAAGCTAGATAAACCTCATCAAAGCACTTATTTTTAAATACATGTAGAAACAATAAAAATGGATACGGATCTAGAACAAAATTGTTAATTTTTTTGTTTTGTTTATGTTGTAATAAGGTAATTCACCTAAAAATGTGTTTGTGTCTGTATTTTCTTCTGTCAGAGTTAGCAGCTTCCTTCCTGATGTGCTGCTCAGTCGCGCTGAGGCACACTCACCAACCCATGGATTCACACACACCCATTTCCTTCCCTCAGTATCTAGCGCCTTCTGCTCTTGTCAGGAGTAAAACTGTGAGCGGAAAAGGGAAGACAAAGATGATAGCGAGGCAGAAGATAGAATGCAGGCAGATGAGGGGGTAAGCGGTGAGATGGAAGAATCACCGGACCACATTCTTCCCATTGGAAAGCTGAGAGGGGAGCAACCATGTCAGTCATCAACGGCGCGGCCTCTGGTAACGACAGGATCAGCTGCGAAGCTAAAAGGTGTCGCAGCTGACACACAGCTGTCATTACATGAATACGTGCACGTTGACATGTGCTGCAAAGCACAGGAAGAACACGCAAACAGATGGAGTGGAAAGTGCTGCGGAAATTCTCCTGCAGTGAGGGGGGCAGTAAACTTTTAGCTGGGTTAAAGGGTGTTGAGAAAGAGGAAACAAAGAGAAAGCTGCAGCCTTGAGAGGCAGAAAGACTGCAGCAACATCACTAGCTGAATAAAGAGGCTTAAAAAGCAGAGATGGAGGTCGTCATGCCACTGCAGTGAGGGTAAGAAATAAAAGAAATAAAAACCTGCAGTGAGACTTCATCCTCTATCCAATTTCACATTCTCCTTTCCTTCATTTACTTTCTTTGCATTTAACTGTGCAATAATTAATGAGGAATAGGCAACAGAGTCCAGCCCTATAACACGGCACTGCGCACTCAGGGTGTTTGTTACAGACGTGTCCCTGAATGAAAAAAGAAACACTAGACACTGGTGTGTATTAGTATAGGAAAGTGAAAAGAATGAATCATTTTTGTCTTTTCATTCCTCTAATCTAATTGGTTCCTTAGTTCAACAAACGAGAGTGAAGCATTGAGAAAATCTGATGCTGAAAACAGTGGATGTGAGCTACAAGTGGTAACAAAGGCGACAGTGTGCATAAAATAGCCACACAGGCACAGATTTGTTGCTATGGTACCCCATCTTCCCGAGGTGCAAAAAAAAAAAAAAAAAAAAAAAAAAAAACCAGTACAATTTATACCAACAATTTGCTCTTAATAAAGATGCAGAATGCATGAACCTCGGCACACATATAGTCTCACACAGACACCGGCTGCTTCATCACAACCCAAAACAAAAGTGAAGACAATTATTGTTAGAGGAGGCACGTTACATCAATAAACTGCTGTTTAGCTTTTCAAAAGTGACTGATAACAGCTTACTGCCTACAAATGATGAAATGATTTGTTTCCTCAAACCCAATAAAAAGATGTTTGCTTTAATATCTGCATGTGAATCAAGATGTTTTCCGAGAAACAACAAGGATGAAACCAATAAGAGGGGTGATTCTAAAAATGTTGATGCTTTCAACAAGAATTGGTAGACTACGTAACTTTAACAGCATCAGTAGGGTGAGTGCTAACTGTCAACACACCTAAGATCATTTCTTTTTCAGCAGAACAAGTAACCTTTGCTCCAGCATGAGGTTTCCTGCTGGAAAGACTCTCATTATGTTAGTCGGAGCTTCCGAAATACAAGGAGAACCATTGCGGTCAACAGACTAAACCCACGAATATTCAGGTTTACGTGAACTGTGGAGGTGAGACGAATGGGATGCTGCACAAACATTTATGTCCAAAACTCACTTTTTCTTCTACACCTATATAAACAAGGCTTTGGTCACTCATCTGGTCATCCTCATATCTGGCCTATTCTTTCCATTTCCTCTAACGTCTCATTGGCCCCTCTTCCTCCCTTCTTTTCCTCTTTCACAATCATTTTCTTTAAAATGCTTCCTTTACTCTTTATCCCCTTTTCCTTCCTCTGAGTTATGGCTCTTTTCCTTCATTCCAGCCGCAGGTTTGCTAAGCAAAGAAAACAACCATGCACTGCTGTAAGAGTGCCCCCAAGTGTACAAATATCTCCACAACACACAGTCAGCTGATCCGCTCAGTGCTGCACTCGAAAGTCCCAGCTGTACCTACATGTTTTTGGATGACAGGAATCTATTTTTAGACCAACTCCTTGTGTGTTCCTCTCGTCTGCGTTTGCTCTCACTCACCTAAAATAATGGAAATAACTTGCCACGCTAATTACCACAAATGCAGCGCGACGCTCACTTTCAGGTGGGTTATTGTCAGCACCGCTCGAGGTACTTCATGAAGATAGAGGACCGAAATGGAAAGCAGTTTTTTTTTTTTGGCAGCTTTCCTCAGAAATGCCGTAATCATCTGGCAGAGGCAGAAATGGGGAGCAACTTGTGCACTGACTTCATTTGAATGTCCCACATCAATTACTGCATCACTCCACCCCCCCAAACACAAACTTCAAAGTCTTACAAGTGTTCTCCCTGGCTCCAGCTCCTACACACACTTACACATCTCTATAAGGAATACCAATGAGTGCTCATTGTTTCCATTTCAAAGGCAGGCAACAGGCCTACAAAGGCTAAGAATTAAACATTATGCCTGTTCACCCCCAAAAAAGATAAGGGAAGAATAAGAAAAGGGAAGAAGGACAACAAATCCACAGAGAAGTTTACACTGCTAACCAGGCTTTCTTTCCTTCATTAATGCACTCCATCTTTTCTTCCATATGTTCACCCCATTTCTGTTTTTCACATTAGTATTACTTTTTTTGGTTGATTGAATCATGTTAGCATAATTTTTCGAGCATATGGCTGTGTTAGGTTGCTGCTTGAATAAACAAACAAGTTGCCACACAAGTGCTGGTTTTAGGTGCATCCACACTTCCTGAAAGAATTCTATCTGAGCAGCGTGAGCCTGGACCAGAGGAAGTTCTGACTCCAGGAGAACGAAGAAGAAGGTTTATATGGAGAGACGCGTAGACTGTGAATGATGATAACCTCATCTGATACGATGATTGACATTGTTAAAAAATGCACCTGAACATCCACAAGAAACACTTCACACATTACTGTACACAGTACTACATACACCGATAAACTACCAGAAGCACAACTATACTTCAAACAACTGCATAAACTCCTGCAAACAATCACAAATACTACAAAAAACACGCTACGATAAACAATCACACTCACCACTACTAAACATTGCACACCTTACTACAAAAACTCAAACATACATACACACTACTACAAACATTCACAAATACAACTGCATACAATCGCACAAGTAATTGCAAATAATCACAAATACTACAAACAACCACAAATACTACAAACACAGACTATTACAAACAAACAATTGCACTTGTACAAATGCAGGTCAATCCTGTATACCAGATATCAAAGGATGACAAAAGTGATCCTACCTAAAACACTTCATTTAAAGCCCTCTAAAGATTGCAAGATTGGAAAACCTATTTGTTTCTCTTTTGGACATGAAATTCAGTTTGTTTTTCTTTCTATCTGATTAGGTTCTTCAATCGCTTTGTTTTCTGCTATCAAAACTCCTTTTACACAGATTCTTTGTCTGAAATAGTTTTACCAAACCCAGTTTAAATGTTTTTTTTTTTACCTAAAGTTCAGACTGAAAGTTCAGACTGGCTGCTCTGTTTATTTACAGTGGACATACAAAGTCTGCTGTAAATAAACCATCTTTGTGGTTTATCATTAAACTAATTTTAAGGTTATAATGAATAAAGTATGAACTTAGAGGACGAACAAAGACATATTATACTAGTTTTTTCTAAGAAACAAGCCCCCTTTTGATGCTATGTGAAAACGAAAGCATCAAAAGACAGTGATTTAGTCATTCTTTGCGTTAATTGAAATAATTAATCTCAACATGATGATCCTGTTTAAGCTGCTTTGCTACCTTTGAGGGTTGTTTTTGTTCAAAACATAATTAAGGGCTGTCAGTCATGTTAAGATGTGATTTTGGAGTCATGAAGCCTTTACAAGCTCCAACAACACTGAAGATGGTTTTGACAGGAAATGTGACAGGAAACCACCTTCATCCTCAGCGAAGATCATGCTCCAGTCTAGTCTCGTCTGGAGAAAGATTATTCCAAAAAGAAATAACCAGCACAAACCATGCTATCATTAAGGGAAGATACTTTAAAGATAGCTTTAAAGTTTTTATACTTGGCAAACATTTTAATGTGCAGAAACATGGCACAGATCCAAAAACCTACATGTTACAACATGTACAAACCTCCACCAGGACTTAACTGTTAATTATCTAATGCTTTTATGGAAAAAAGGGGTAAAAGTAAGTACTTTATATCACGGTCTTGTTTAACATTATTTTTTTCTCCTGTTCTTTAAACAATGAAATTTAGAAATATGACATTTAAATCCCTTACAGGTGGCATGGCTATGATCAGACTGATTTGTTTGTTTCATTTATAATTATGTTATAACACATGAGAAGTTAAAGTTTATTTGGTTCTTAATTCGATTCAATTTGATTTAAAAAGCTCAATATTACAACAATAGTGGTCTCAATGGGCTTCATTCCGGTCATTTTATAAGAACATGAAATCAGTCATAAATACAACAGGTAATCGCTAAGCTATACAGGCTACGCTAAACTGGGCATCCCTGCCCTAAGAAGGAAAAACTCTTAAAAAAAACAGATTCTGAGGGAAAAAGAAAAAACCTCAGAAGTGTCCACATGAAGGAGGGATTCTCCCCAGGACAGACAGGCGATGTACCAGCACAGTTAGAGAAGAATTAGCTTATCTACAACTGCATGCTTGAATAGTCCAGCAGACGGGCCTCATCCGGAAGGGGTGCGAGACGAGCCAGAGGCAAGGTCTATGGCGACGTACAAATATTCACTTCTTTGCAACACATTAACTAGCATTAACCAAAAAGAACTGGGCTGAAGCACAATGCTTATCAAAAGCCCATCCAAAAAAACAATGATACCGTTCACAACATAAATGTAATAAATATGGTGCAGCCCCAGTCACCAGGCCCTCACCTACCAGCCCTAACCCCAGGTCTGGCTCCTGAGTGAGTGCCCGGTGACGCCAGTTCGGGCAATGTTATAGAATCTTTATTGTACTTCTCATAAACAGGGTCTTAACCGCTATTTGTCTGGCTCGTCACCCAGGATCTCTTTTGCTTTTGGACACCCTACCAGGGGCAAAACCCCCAGGCAGCTTCAGGTGAGTGAAATGACCCTACCCCAGGTGAAGGATTTTAAATATCATGGGGTTTTGTTCACGAGTCAGGGAGGATCAGAGCGTAAGATCAACGGGCAGATTGGCCCAGCATCCATCCTTGTGTGGTCGCTGTAGCGGTCTGTTGTGGTGAAGAGGGAGATGGGCCAGAAAGCAGAGCTCTCTATGTAACGCTCGATCTTTGTTCCAATGCTCACCTATGGTCATGAGTTCTGGGTCATGAATGAAAGAGCGAGGTCCCAAATTCAAGCAGCTGAAATGAGCTTCCTCTGTAGGGTGGCTGGGCACCCCCTTGGCTGGCTTGGGAAGGTCTCAGGGTCCCCCCCACAGGAGCAGGGGGAAGCGGCCCGGGGAAAGGGAAGACTGGGCAACTATGCTTAGAATGCTGAAACTAAATTTCTAACATTCCCACATGCACGATATCCAAAAACTTAAATGTAGATTTAGATTCACAAAAAACAACTATTTATTACTCCAATTACTGTTTCTTTAAGTTTAATAATTGAATCAATGTTTGTTTTATATATAGTTTAGTAAAATTCACTGCAATACTGGAAGTATGGTAGAACTCATATTGAATACGGAATACGTAAGCATTTTTATTGTGTTATTTTGGTTTTGTAGGCTACTTTGTACCTATACCTTAAAATATTTAGATTTTTTTATATATATTCAACCTATAAGAACATAAAGATAAAATAGTTTTAGCATTTTCAAAGCCTGCTGGACATCAAAAACAGCTAGATTTGTTGGTTTGCACAGCACTGGGAAGGCCTCTGCAGCCTGACACACAGTAGTAAAGAGACATGCTGCCATTATCAGTCAACACAGCCAACAGATCCGCTGTTTATTCAGGAGGAAAAGGTTATCACACAGGACAACACACACACAAACTTAAAATGGTGCACAGGGCATCCACTCACACAAAGGCCGGCACATAAAAATCCCATCTACATTTACAGACAAAGAGAGAAAAACTCCAAAATACACACAAAGCAGCAACACACACCTTCATCTTTATCAAAGTCAGTGATCAAGAGAATCCTGCCGTTGCCATGGTAAAACACTCATAACCCCCTCCACCTTTCTTCTGGCTAAAATCAATTCTTTTCCTAATTGTTTTCATTCGCTCCTATTTTCATCACCTTCCATCACTCCTCCATCCTCATAAGCCTCTTCATCTCAGGTCTTGTCAGGACTTCTCAGCCTTTTGTTACATCTAGTGCTCATGTGGCAACAAGTACCAGGATCTGAAAGGGATTTCTGGTGAAGCTGGAGCAGCACGTGATGCTAAGGGTGGCACAAAGGAAAAGGACAAACCAGATCCATGTTTTCTGTTGAAGGCCCTATATCATGCTTTTCTTAAGCCTTTCAGAGAAAACTATATCCATGTAAATTATAATATATGACTTTGGGCACACTAAGAACACATTTTTTATGAGTTTTTTTCATACCCGGAAGTAAAATGAATCAATCTCTGAGGCACCGCCTTTCTCTTTCATTGAATACTACATTTTATTTTTGGGTATTTCTGAGAGGTAGAACACTTGTTGAATGCTTTGTTTCCTGGAGAACGTTCTCCGTTTTAACACAATTTAATTAAAGGAGTTCCGCATTGCAGAAGTATTATGCCTTAATCAAAACTACTATTTTGGGTGGATACAGACGCAGACGGCCTGTATCCACCCAAAAATGACCAAACCTGTACGTGACATGCAGGTGGCCTATACCAAATATCAAGTCGTAGACCGCTTGGTGAGCCCCTAAAAGAAGAAAAAAAATCAGCATGAACTTTTTTTGCCATTGTGGCTCATCTGTGAGTTAAACACATTTACTAAATATCTTTTACATTTCTTTTTTTTATTCTCTCTAAAATCTGCACACATGTTCATCCATTAAGCGGTTAGGTATCTGATGACCGTCTGAAATACTCTGATAAGAGCTTTGTGTGGATGGACATGTTTGACTGCAGGTATTTGTACAGCTAAGCAGTCCACCTGTCTACCTGCTGAGCAGTGATAACAGAAACACGTTTTAATCTGAAATGTGGTGTCACTCTGGTGTTTTAATATTTTTTTCCCTCCAGTTTGTGTTTTGTCTCGCTTTGGTTAGTGTTTTTTATACTCCGTGTTTTTCTTTACACCGATGCGTGTCTTTTTTTATTTTGGTGTGTTTTTATTCTTTTTTGTCTTCATTTTTCTTTTTTTATCTGTTATTTCTACCCTTGTGTATGCTTTTTTTTCTTGTGTTTCTCTTTACTTTTTTTTGCTCTGGTGTATGTTTCCTTTAACTCTGAAGTTGTTTTACCCTTTACCCTTTTCGTTATTTATTTTATTGTTTTACTTTTTCTTGTTTTCTTTTCTTTTTTTTACACGTGTGTGTTTTGTGCTCTTGCCTCTTTCTTATCGTTGGTTAAATTTGCATGCATTCTTTACAGATGCAAATGCACACAAATGTGCGTCATTACTCATGTGAGAACTCTGCAGAAGCTGCAGGCTGAGTTCAGTCTCACAGTGGAGTCCGAGGCCCCGGGGCTTCACACACATTTTTGAAGAAAAGGCTTCAAGATATTCCTTTAAAAACAAGAATTCAAATTTGCTTTTCAAATACAAATTCAAATGTTTAGACATTCACGAAAACCATCTTTGATTATAATACATCACCTCTAACTGATATTTACTGAGAGCCTCTTTCAAACCCAAGAAGACTCAGTCAAACTTAATTTGTGGTGAAACTATTTATTACAGCACCAGCATGATGGATTCGGCTGAATTTAAAGGTGTCAAATTGAGCTTTTTACCAGTGACAGGCAGCCTGACACGTCTGTGTTTTCAATTACCGTGTTCAGAGAGGAGAGGGGCTCAGATGAGCTCACAAAGGAAAAGGGATGACTGCAACTACTGATTTACTGTGACATTAATACCCAATGTGGCAGAAATGAATTTTTGAAATGTTTTTGTGTGGAAAAACAACAGCCTCAATGAACATGAACAGCCATGACAGAATGATTCAAGCTTATTTTCTTTTTCAGAAGCAAATATTTCTTCTTAAAATTACAAACTTTCTTTTTTCTTCTGTCTTCTAGGCTTTCCTGGCCCTCCACCTCTCCATCTTTTTTCCATCACAGTCTCATCTTAATCCTTTAATCCACTTTCCTTCCATGAACGTTTACAGCACAGCTGACAAGAGGTGGAATAAGAAAGAGCTCATCAGCAAGCATCAAGCTACCCCTCTGACGCACTTCTGTACATACCCAATATCACTGCTGATGATGAAACCTGATGTCCAGAGGCGAGTCGCAGCCAGATTAGCAAAAGACCATCCTGTACTGTACAGGAACTCAATGAGGACAGATTATAAACTCATAAAGGCAAGAAGCCAAACCTGTCCTCTGGGATAATCTGGCCACATTCCAACTGTACATGTAACTCCACCTAGACATTAATGCAGGAGGACATCAGGTGTGAGGGTCTGACCTCGGACATAGATCCAAAAACGAACCCTTACCTGGACATTTCACCCGATTTCATGAGAGGATGACTCACAGCTGCACTAGAGCACCGTCCCATCACATGTGTTTGCAAAGAGCACCGCGGAGGGAGGAGCTAACACTCAGGGTCAAACTCAGCAAGCCTTAATGACAAATTGATTCACTTTTTAGTGCTTGTCAAACCACATTAACGTCATGCGTTTTATACCAGTTTGGGTGGGCCAGATTTGACAAAATATAGTATTGATTTAACAAATTAGTGTTTGGTAAAACCTGCACTTTATTTTGGCCACTTTTTATCAAATTAATAAAAACTTAAATAGGGACATCTTTGTTTTCCCACTTGAAAAGCAGAATTACAGTCCTGATAATAAACATTTCCCTCAAACCACAATAAAAGGTGTAAAGTTGACATGATGGCTAAAAAGAATGCACCTTTGGTCAAGACCAACTTCCTTCCAGTCTAAAGCTGGGTAACTTTGAGCTGGGAAAACTCATTCATCTAGGATGGTTTCAAAGCACAAAAAGTTTTAAAAGGGTCATCTGAATTTTTGTTTTTTTTACTTGTCCTGTCTAGCAGCCCAGCAAACAAATAGGAGCTGAATGTCTCTTATTTGACAGATTTTACTGTTGCAGTAGGACGTTATAAATCTTCTGACACACAAGGTGTATATTTGTATAAACCCCTTGTGTTTTTAAGGCAACACCTTACTTATATTAACTATGTTTGTATACATTTCTTGTTGGACTAACTGGAAAAGAGAAAAGAAAAGGAGTGAGTGGGATGTCAGAGATGTAGGATAAAGGTACAAAAGAAAGGGGGAGAAAAGGGGGATTAGGGAAATAGGAGGATGATTAGAAGAAGAAGAAGAAGAGGGGGAGAATTATAAAGCAGCAATGTTGTAGGTTTATCATTAATACTGTCATGTGTATAAAAATTACTCATTTTTAATAATACAATTGTTCTTTAGTGTGCCAAAGGTAATATATTATCATAAATATGGATATAGTTAACTCCGAAAGGCTTAAGAAAAGCCCTTTATTTCTTTCTCACACATACTATTTGTGCAAAGGTGAGCTGACACCTGTGCTCAGTTGAGTGTTTGTGTTCTACTGTGGGCGATGATGGATTGTGAAAAGAGGAGTGATGCCGAGTCACCCCAACACCGAGCCCCGAAGAGCACAAGCCCCAGCCGCACGAGCGCAGCATGTCTCTGATCAGTACAGCCGGACTCGTAGCTTCATGTTTGGGAGCATAGGAAGGGTGCTTTGTTACAGTGTGCGCTCCGAAGGAGGCTTTGGACCACAGTCCATCCGGCTGCTGCGTGAGTGAGCTGCCGGACTCAGGAGAGCCGTGTCTCCCGGGAGAACTGTGTCTCCAAGCAGAGGAGCGGCTTTGGGACGGTGTGTGAGCTGGCGGAGGCGGCCTTTGAATGCAGAAATGTCACTCCGCACAGTCCTGAAAAATCATGGAAACAATCCGTGAATTTGTGTTGCCAATCGGGTCCAGACAAATTAAAGGCTGATGTTATTCCCACATATTTATGTGCAGCCAAGATGCACTTTGCCGCATTGACCGCACTTAGTTTTTAAGTTCATCCATGGCTGAATATTGTTGGCACATATTAATATAATCCTAACGCTTCCCCCGGGTCCGTTTGGCCAAAAATAAAGCACTGGCTGCACATATTTAGAAAATTATGAGCAAACAGGCACTTCATAATCAAAACAATAATAAACGCACATTTAGAAGATCATCTCATTCTATGTCGCAGCTTTGTTTGTTTACAACGGAACTCACTATTTCTTCTTCTACAGCAGTATTTTAGAGAGTTCAGCGTATGTCAAAATGATTTATTCCGATTGAAAGTGTGGCGTATGTAAACGTTTGTTTTAATCGGATAAAGTTTTTCTCGGCCAATGTGCAGAGTTCAATTCTAATCCGATCTGATCAGTGACAATTAGAACATGTAACCGCAGCTAATCTATCCATCACCACTGTGTCACACCAACAGTACATCTCACCACTGTCTCAGCTCTCATATACTGCACATCCTGCACGACTCCAATGTTCCTCTGTCTCTCTTGACTTCCTTATTGAAACCTCATTCCCTTCCACTGTGTTCTGTCATAGACTTCATCCAGATAAAAGGAAATGATTAACCGCCTGGTGGCTCCTTAAGAAACTAATTAGCTAATTTTATTGTACTTTAAAACCATTAACTTGTTAGCTTCCAAAAAAGTGATTTATGAGTTAAGCAAAATTACTGATTAACTAGGAGGATGTTTGTCTCTTTGCTCTTTTTCCCTGTCTGTTGTCAGTTTGTTTGGGTTTTGTCTTTGTCAGTTTGTTTGGTTACAGATTTTCAGTTTAGTTTTGTTATGGTTCTCTGTAGATAGATCTGCTCATCACCATCTTTCCGCCTCCAGTGAGATGAATTTGGGATAACTGTGGTAATTCATTCATGAAGCTGAATCCTGCTGAAGAACAACATCTGTGGAGGTAAACAAACTTATAGAAAAAAAAAGTTAAAAAAAAAAGCTTGAACTGCAAATCCTGTTTAGCCCAACAAAGAAATGTGTGTCCTGTAATAATGTTAATGTTAGATGCCTGTCTGCAATTTTTTCCACACCAAGATTTTAGTTTGAGATGGTTGCAATCCATTTCTTATATTTTATTTGGACTCTTGTGTTAATCCTGACGCTCCTGTTAAGCTACTTTCAAAATGTATTTTTAAAAATCTAATTGAACTTTAACATCTGACTTCAGGAATATTTCCACTTTTGCTCAACTAAACTTGACAACCTATAGCAAATTTTGATAAGGCCTCTAAATTGAAATAAAACAATAATCCAACCTACATTCTTCAATAGAGCTCAACATGTTTACATCAGGACACAAAAGTCTCTCCCTAAGCTCAAAGCCTAAGGCCAGTCTCCTGAATAAAATTAATGCACTCAGACAGAGCGGCAAGGATTTGAACAGCAAGTTCCTCCATCTCCTCAAAAAGATCATCTAAGATGACCTCCACCTTGAAACATCAAACATTCAAAAAGTGAAGTACTGTTTGGTATGTGATTTTCTGCTGCTTATCACCAGTGTTGTTTTTTGTGTTTTTTAGCAAAAATTTAAAAAATAAAAAATAAAAAAAGATCACGTTTGAGATTCTGTTAGGTTCACTCACCTGCTGATAAAAGAAAGTGGGCAACTTTGAGGTGAGAATCTAAATAAATGATCATGAATAGAAAATAAACAAAAAACACTGGAGAATTTTGTAAATCCGGACTGTAATTTTTTTACAGAGGGAGTCAACAGGAACCCTTCTGCCGCTAACTTGGATGGAGAAGACGTGCATGGATCTAATGGATCTATTTCTACAAGGGGATGCTTTAGAATGGAGCAGAGCGGGGAGCTTGTGGCCCCACCAGCGTATTTAACCCTCTTTTCCAACTGCATTTTTTTATCTGCTCCTGATTCACAACAACATGAATAAAGAAATACTCAGAAATGCAATTTTAAGATTAACTTTCTTTATATATATGTCCTCCATCATGAGCAAAAAATCCTCAAGAACATGTTAAAAACACAAATTTTATCAAAGCAGGTTTTTGAAGAAGTAGTAATGGGTCTGTGAGGAACAGAATTATTGCTTGTTTTGGTCAGGTTGTTAAAGTTACACAGTAATAATACTTGTTTGCACACTCAAACAGGGCAGGGAGGGTACAGAAAAGTCGTGTCCTGTTCTACGTCATTACATTGTACATGGCAGCAGGATGCACAGCAGCTGGAGTGTTTACAGTGGACAGCCGAGCAGAGTAAGGTCAGAGTGAGGTAAACCTGGACAGCTGGTAGCTTCTTCTTTACAGTGAATTACATTTTACAGCTGCGTTTCCCAGAAGGAAGGAAGCAGATGCAAACCAAACAAGGCTTCTTTGTTTTGCCCATGTAGAGTTTCAGACCATGACATTAATACATTGCAATATGCAACTTCTGCACTAGATGTCATCCAATCTGTGTAAAGGTGTTTCTTTAATTTAGAGAGTTAAGTCTTTTTTGAGGTCTGTGTTTTCAATTATATTTTAATACTTTACATCCAGAAAAAGCATCCTGGGAAATGCATCCTGGGTATTCCATTTATTGCAGGGGGTCTGTAAACATATTTACATAGCTTTTAGACATCCATCACCATGGAATCCAAAATCCCCCCATCCCCTTTCATTTTGCAGTTTGTTGCGTGAGTAGTGTAACTCTTACATAAGCAATAAATCTACAAAATAATAAAGCAATCACAAGAGCCCCATTAGCTTTGAGAGATTAATTACAAAACGCATGAGTCAGACGGAGAAACCGCCTGCTCCTCTTGAACGTGATGCACCGCGGATTGGAAGACGAGTATGAGATGACATCCATAAAGTTCTGGAGGGGCATCTTATGTGTGGTGACATACGTCTAAGTGCTATTATTTTGGCTCACTGGAGAGTAAGAGTGCACGGCAGGTTCAGCTGCAGCATTGCATAGGTCAAGAGGAGACAATAAAAGCAGCTTTCTGAACTAAAATGAGTCCTACCCAATGTGGCACATTTATGGATTTATGGTTTTAACACAGACCAGTCAGAACCAGAACCAATCATCATCAAATGCGGCCATCTGAATCTTGGAATCATAGGTTTTTTTCTGTTCCACCATTTATCGTGTTTCCAAAGGCTAAAGATCTGACTCCAATAAGAAAAATGTCATCTCTTGCTTGACCTCACTGGCTGTGGGAATTACTCAGTTTAAAGGCCCGTACACACTGGGACGAATATTCGCCAGGCGTTATTCGCCAGCGTTTTTCGCCACGTCTTTTGTGTTCACACCCAGGCGATTTTCGCTGACGATGAGCCGAGCCAACATGCAATTTCATTCCCTGACATTAGATGGCGCTTGATGTAAAACAGAAATATTCCTGTACACAAGGTGGTTGCTTTTCACTCAGAAGAAGAGAGCCAGTATTTACGCGCTTGTCAGAATCATACAAAGAAAACATGAATATTTCAAGCACCAGTAGCTCCAGCTCCAGTTCCAATGATGAAGAAATTATTGTTCTGTTGAATGATGAAAGACGCCGGAAAAGACGCAGATTTTGGGTACATCCCATAGTTACGAGAAGAGAAGAACATGGTGAGTTTTATTTACTGGTACAAGAGCTGAAAATGTATCATGAGCGTTTTCGGGGATATTTTAGAATGTCCGTCATTATTTCTTTGCGGCAGTGTAGCCGCTACTTGGCGTCTATTATCTTTGCTGGTATGTGTGCTCAGAAAGGCAGTGTTGTGTTTGAGCGCCCCCAAGTTGTGTTTTACTGTAACTTCAGAAGCTCCAGACACGTGTGCAAAAGCGCCATTCTCATTGGCTGTATAGTTTTTGACGCGGCACGTCAAACCAAAAAAACAAACCCGAGGCGTTTTTTAAAAAGTGACGCTTTGACGCGTGGCGATTATTCGCGTCGGTGTGCACACTCACATTGGTGCCCTTTGTTTAGTGACGAGGCGTTAAACGTCGGCGAATATCTCGCGCGAAATTCGTCCCGGTGTGTACGGGCCTTTAGACTATTGTTGTGTTTAGACTTACTGTTTTTTGTAAGAAAACTAAAAGGTTTCTGTATCTTACTTCTGTGTTAATTCAGTTAATTCATTCTCCATATTACAAAAGATGCTGTAAAAATGCATAAAGAGAAAATCTCCGGAAATACGTCTTATGGATGTAAAAGCTTTTTTTGACCATCAATACAGAGCTTGGAGTAAAGAAGTTCTTCAGACTACCATACCTCTTTGACCTTTTATGTAATTAATTCAATCACTACTGTAAAGTGTTCAGCACAAGGTTGCTTTTCTCAGCTTTAGAATTGTGCTAATTACGTAAACTTTTAAAGATTTGCAGTGGAGCTAAAGCGCAGATGTTAAAGGGTTAAAAAAAACGTCCTGTTTTGGTAAGATCTTTATGTTCAATAAGGCAGAGCTGCTTCTGTGGCTGCAAATGAATGCAAGTGCAGGCACTGGGACCTCCCAGGGACTGACATGAGCTTCTGTTTTAAACCATCTCAATCACAACAAATACTCGATCTTCTTGTTGCAGATTGGAAGCGCGGGTTGGTTCTAAAAAACGTGTGGAATACGAACGCTTTGTTTACTCACAGGGGTTTCAATCATGGAGCTGTATTTGCAAAACGTCTATGTTTCAAGTGCAAACACGTAACTCATCAGCCACAGTTTGTTTCCTTTATCGCAGATTCTTGACAGAGGAACCGACAACACAGAAGATCACAGCAGAACGCAATAGAACGCAGCAAGTCTTTTTTTCTTTTATTTAACTTAGCTTATCTAAAGCTGCTTCAGTTCCAGTGTGTTGTTCACTGGAACTGAAGCCTTTCTTTGACTGTTTCTCATGGTGGGCATGGCACTTTCCACTGATCTGGCTCTTGCTGGTGTGTAAAAAAAATTGAGTCTATGAAATATCCCAATACTGGCAATACTTGTATTGATTTAAAATGCTGCCAAAACAATACTCAATTATTTAAAAGCAAACATGTAGTTTAGCATCTTACTTTTGTTTTTCACTTAAACCTCTGACCGCTAGTTGGCAGCACACCACGCTGAGCCTCTTTGAGCAGCTCTACACCAAAACAAGAAGACCTCTGGAGAAGCATTTATCGTTATCGCAAAATCCAGCTCTGCAATATGCATATCGCAAAAGACAGCGGATATCGCAATAAATCGTAAACCTTACATGTGTTAAAACAATCTTATGGCAGCTTGAACCACTTAACGAATGAAATAAATCCCTTTATGTATTTGACCAATCCGATGGACCCCTTCATGTTGTTGACCAATCAGATGGAGGTCTATTATGTTAGATGTTTGTCAACTATGTCGATGAGTGTCATTTGGAGTATAATTTTTAAACTGTTGCAATGAAATGGGAATGATGTTTTTAGTTATTTTGCTATTTGTTTATATATCGCAAATTATATCGTTATCGCAATATTATTCTCTAATATCGCATATCGTACAGTCCTAATGTTATCCCATGAGCTTTGCGATTGTTGTTGTTACATGCATCGCGAAATGAGACATGAACAATCTAGTTTTAACTTGGGATGGGTACAAAAATTCTGACAAGTCGTGTGCCGGTACCGGTAAAAACGTGGATTTCAGTGCTTCGTGGCATGCTCATTTAAGTATGAGTGAGGCCGTGCAGATGCCCAGAGTGCACCGCACTGAGCCTCAGTCCACATGCTGAAGGTGAAACAAATGACAGTTCTACTTTCCTCCACAGCAAAAGATTTGAGTGTGCATTATCACTACTGTACGTGAACTCTTTTTTTTTTTTTTTTCCCAACATGCCTTGGCTGGGTCCACTCACCCACCTGTGGTGACGCCCCCCCTCAAGCTGGTCTTGTTCCCTCACAGCCCGTCCTCAGGGGTATTTACTTTCATTGAGGTTGGGGGTTGTTCTATCAGTCTTAGCAATCGGATTCTGGTGTTCTTACTTTTGTTTCTTGTCTATCAGTATCTTGCCTTATTAACTAGGTTCCCACATAAATTTAGATCCTGCTTTCTAGGAGTTGTTTTTATTTTTTGGGGTTACTGTGTTTAATGCTAAGCTGCTGTTTTTAACCATTTTAGCTTTAGTGTTGTTCTTTGAATTCAACCGTTAACACAATTATTGCAATTCCCACAAAATCTGAGGCTGAGAAAAGCAGCTTTGCACCATTGCCAATGTAAATTGATTATCAGCGCAAAGTTTCTTTTTCTAGCTTCAGAATCTGTTGAAATTGTGTTAATTGTGTAAACAGTTAAATGTGTGGCCAGTGAACGTGTCTCATTCTGTGGACAAGGTGTTTGCTGATGTCAAAGCCTTCTTAGACAAAGAGGGCTGAGCGTCGCCATCTGTAAGCATCAATTATGTTTTACTTCTGTTTTTAATCGCATGTAATTAAGCATTTATTTGTCCCTGTAGAGGTTGTGTTGTTGTGTTGTTTGTCAGAGAGGTTGTGTTGTTTCACGTTGACTGGCGACAGCGCCGATGTTACATGGTCAAGTTGATCCATTTAAATGTTTCTGTCATCAAACCAACTTTCCTGCTTTCAAGATCCTGCTCCACCATTTATGATATGGATAACCACAGTGAATCAGGAATATTATCTTTATAACCTACATTTTGTTCATTGGCTCATTTTTCATTCATAGCTTTAACTATATCTTCACAGGCTATAATTACATGGACATGAAATACTATTTTGATGCAACCTTTTGCCCAACACGCCAACAGAACCATAAACAGTTGCTTCTTCTAATTACACTGAACAAATCCAGTTCAGGAGAAAGGAACTAAATGTGTGCAGGTGTGTGCAAACACACTGCAAGTGTTCGGAGCGATAAGGCCCATATTGGTTCAGTTCCTGTGTGACGCCAGAGATAACCGTGTGCACACACACACACACACGTGAATTTACACACCAGCAGAATTAGATATCCCGCCTGCAGGCGCTACACAGGGAAAAAATCCTGCAGTCTTAAAGTGTCAGTCTCTGTCCCACAATCACGAGATTACGACTGACGTTCATAAAGCATCACTTTCACATGTACGGAGGCGTGGGCTGTACTCTGACGAGAAATGACCTCTGAGCCAATGCAGCTCGGGACACAAATCCAGCTAAAAACAAACACAGTGGAAGGAAGTGAGCAAATGCAAATGGTGACATTTCAGATGAAACTCTGCAGGAGTGTATGCAGAGAAGGTGAGAGCTCTGCAGTACTGATACGCTGCTGCTGTTCACCCTTAAAGCAACCTTTCACCAGACAGATAACCCTTGGTTGCCAGATTCCTCTTTGAAGTTCTAAATCAAGATCCCTGCTTTCCTCAGACTGTACTTTAGCACTCTTTGATTAGCTGCTCCAGCAGGAGAATCATTGCCATCCAACCTCTGATAAACAGCTCACGTTTTTTCTTACAGTGAGTCAACAAACTAATAAACTCATTTATTGTTTTTAGCAAAACAACAATCAGAAAAGATAACATGATTGTTCAAAAATGAATTAATGGCTGATTATTTTTGTTTAAAAAAAATTCAAAAATGTCTGATCATCTTTAAAAATCAGCTTTTTGGGTGATTTTATAAAATGATCTGACATTTTTGATCTGAGAATCTGAGATTTTTTACGTTTTATTTTTCAGAAGTCTCTGACTTTTTTTTAAGATTTTGTAATAAACTATTGTTGGGTTTTCTGCATTTGGTTTTTGTTTAGCTACCTGCACATGATCCCACCTGAGTTATTTATTTCTTTAATAAATTATTACATCTTGGAATCACAAAAGGGTTTTTTGTCCCCTTGCTTCAGGATCTTCTGAAACACCCCAAGATAGTAAGATATTTAAATTCAAATGGAAAAAAAAAATTAAAAAATAAAAAAATAACACTTCACCATTGGTTTAATAGCTTTAAAGACGCACTTTGATCATCTTTTGACCACAGTGTTCTCAGTGGTCTTTTAATTATGATTAGGCTACTTTAAGCCAAAATCTGGGACATACTTTCTGCGGAGCGGCAATCTTCCATTAGCAGTTGGCCTCTAACTTATGGGCGGGACTATTGGAGCGGAACAAGACTGCCCCCCTTTCCCATCACCCATCTGTTAAACCACTCTCCAGCCACCTTACAGTTCCTCACTCCCCCAACCCAACAAAAACGACAAGCAACAATGGAGCTTTCCACCTGTACTTGGAGCCAGATGCAAGCCGATAGGCGAGGAAAACAAAGACATACATGGATTCATTTGCCTGTATAATGGAGCGGAGCAGGGAGCTTGTGGCCTGCCCAGTGTATTGTGAATGTCACAAATAAGAGCTTTTTTAACTGCATTTTTGTCGTCTGCTCCTGATTCACAACGATTTGAATAAAGAAATACTCAGAAATACAATTTTAAGCTTAATTTTCTTCATATATGACCTCCATCATCAGAAAAATGCCACCAAAACATGTTCAAAACACACACACAAAAAGAAATTGTGTGTGCTAAAGTGGTGGCTCCACTGCAGATCTAAAGAGGATGAGAAGGCCGCTGTTGGTTTTAGGAATTATGTTTGATAAATAACTAAATTTGATGTTGTCTTTTACAATAAACAGGCGCATGCCATTGCCTAAGCACAACTAATTCTTCAAATGTGAAGCAGAATGAAACAACAAGGGACAAAAATAATAATAATACAGACAATAAATGAATTCGATTTCAACAAGACACTGAGACAGAGAAGAGTTCATTTTAAACCAGCGAAAAGACAAGTAGTTGCTGTAGAAAATATTTGGAGAGCAAAGTATCCTGGATTATAAAAATAAGTTTAATCAGAAAGTGCAGCACAACAAAAACAGGATAAATTCTACACAAACACACACCTCATAAAAATAAAAGAAAAATACAAGCCGCAGCCAGCAGAGCAAAGTAAATGGAGCAGTGAAGAGGGCTCCCAAAGAGCATGCGAGTCAGAAAGCATGAGATGAGGTCCAGCCACTGACACACAACTACACACACACAGCGAGCAACATGCTCACAGAAACACACAAATAAATATTGAGTAACATTTGATCCTCTACCTTTACCGGTACTAACGAAATTTTCCAAAGCAAGGTAATTAAGCAGCTCAGCGGCCTGAAGACTTCCTTTCCTCCTCATTTAATTACACTCTCTCTCTCTCTGTCTCCTTGTGAATCACTCTCATGAAACGCACAAAAGCTCATTTTAATGAGTCCAGTTTAGCGTTATCTCTTTAACACTATTGTGTTCATTAACAGCAATAGAAAAAAAAACCTCCCTGAGGGACTCATGTGTGGGCATGTCTGTGTGCGCACGTGCGCGCACATTTGTGCGTCCATGTCTGTGAATATGTCTGCAGGTATGTCTGAGTGTGTGACTGTGTGTTCATATCTGTGTGTATTTATGTGTGCCTTTCTGTCTATGCGTGTATGTATAATCTCATTCAAATGAATGGGAAGGTGTGTCCAAACTTTTAGTCTGTACTGTAGGTGTGTGCACATATCTTTGTGTGCCTATGTACGGGTGATGTGTCTGTTTGTACCTATGTCTGCATATTTGTGTGTATGTGTTTGTGCATGTCTGTGTGCATGTCTTTATGTCCAAGCATGTGCATGTGTGTGCATTCACAGTATGCCTGTGTATCTGTGTGTGCATCCGTATGTGCATGCTTGTTTACTTATATTTATGCGTGTATGTGTGTGTGTATGTGTCCATATATATAGGTGTCTATGTATGTGTGTGTGTATGCTTGTGCATGTATGCGTGTCCAAGTATATGTATCTATGTGGGTGGGTGTGTGCGTGCATGCGCACGCAAGTCTGTTATTAAAAATCCGCACTTGCTCAAGCGAGTAAAGCCATCTTCCTGATGGGGTTTTCTAGCTTAACCTTCTGCACAGCAGGAGAAGAAGCTTCATGTTAACATCCGTGTGTTAGGACACACGTGTGTTTGTTAATTTTTCTTACTTTACTTTCTGCTCTCTGACTCTGACATTATATGAAGAAAAGCAATTAAACAGGTCAGCATTTACAGTACATTGGCAAACATGCATGTTCCGCAAACACTCAGTGATGAATGCTGTTCCATCCCTTGTGTTCGGAAGTTATTTGTCAACATTATGAGGACAGTTAATTGACATTCAAGAACCATTTTACACATTCCATGGATTCATTCCTGATGGAAAAGATGATCCGTGAAGTTAAATGGAAGAGAAGTCAGAGGAGAGGTGCTTGGATGCAGATATCACCGCAGGAGTTGCTCAAAATCCAAAACCATAAGAAGGTGTGTATAGTCAGACAGCAGGAAGGGAAAGAATTGTTCAAACTTCATTAGGAACTAACAAAGCTGAGCAGCGTATGAAGAATGTAGAAGGTTTCCTGCCGGCCTGACCTGAGCTGGAACTCTAAATGAAGAAGTTTGGCTCGGTTACAGTCATGACCGGACTTGAAGCCAGAGAAGAAAATCTGGTTCATGATGGAAACCGGAGTGTCAACTCTGATATCCCGTTGTCAGCCAATTAGGTCTCCTCTCCCTCCTTTAATGGGGTCAGCTTTGTAACAGGAAGGATCCATCCTTCCTGTTACAAAGCTGATAGGAGGCGCTCGTAACAGCTGCTTTCACAAAAGCAGTCATTCACGCGCACAGAGACACACAGACACGCACTGATGCACACACTGACAGGAAACAATTTGGCAGCTCGCTGGGCACAATGGTTATTGGACAATACGGCCTACTGTAATGAGCATCTCGCATCTTCATCATCCACAAAACGTCACTCTTTGGCGTCTTCAATCTTTTTGCTACAAAAAGGCGTTACCACCGGACTGGCCAGTTCTCAACCATCTATAAAGGTGTCTGTGTGAAAGGATGGTCAGAGCTTTATGGTAAATCAGTGTAAACAGACTGAGGATAAACAACAACATCTGTTTACACCACATCGACCGACTGACCTCCAAGGTGCGCCTTTAGGTTCTCAATCCACCTAGAAATGTAGACTGGGTTAAAGAAAAAGGGTTCAGAGTCGTGAGTCATCTTGGGCTTGTTTCAGAAAGGAGGTTCAACCAACTCTGAGGTTAAACTTGAACTCTGAGTTGGTCTACCGAGAGATTAACCACTCAGAGTTTTCTGTTTCAGAGAAGCTAATCGGAGTTAGGTCAATCAACTCTGAGTGGATTGAAGTTGAGCGTGCGCACCGCGACCATAAGAAGCCATTATCAATGGAGCACAGATATAACGAGTCACCATGGCAACCGTGGAAACAAAGAGGTCTGCATATTTTTCGCCAGCTGAACTTGACGTGCTGCTGCAGAGTTACAGTGAATATGAGCACATATTCCAGAAGAAAAGCAACACCGCTGCATCTGCAACACAGAGACAGTTAGCGTGGGAAAACATAGCTGCTCGAGTTAATGCGTAAGTTTGCATTTAAATCATTGTTATAAAATACTGGCTGTAATAACTTTTTAAATAGCGTAAGGTGTGAAATTAAAAAATGGCGATATTTCGGTGTACTTTTGAAGTGTTATTCCTGGTGTAATTGCATGAAATGCTGCATAGTGTACAGAACCAATCTGGGGGAAAAATGCATTTAACGTCGGTAATGTTTAGAGGACTTTTTTGTTAACCTTCCCCTCTTGCAAACGTTGGTCAGTTTAATATTAATACATGCAATTGTGTTTTTAAAAGTGAACCTTTGTCTACCCTTGTATTGATCATGTGGTATAGGTTTATATTGGATTAAGAAAGTAAGCAGTACTAGCAAATTGTGTTTCCAAAAAGTAATTGTTACATTAATCTAATTCAATGTCCCTGATTTCATTTTCATGTAGATGCAATCCTGCAGGAA
This sequence comes from Oryzias curvinotus, assembly GCA_023969325.1. Classification (NCBI taxonomy): domain Eukaryota; kingdom Metazoa; phylum Chordata; class Actinopteri; order Beloniformes; family Adrianichthyidae; genus Oryzias; species Oryzias curvinotus. Next base: position 32,205,924 of record CM043718.1, read on the forward strand.
GTAAAAGAACATGGCAGCTGCTAAAAATGAAGTATAAAACATAATTCAATCAGGTAAAATCTGAGCATGTCATGGATGTAGGAGGAGGAGGAGGAGGAGGAGGAGGTAGGGGAGGAGGAGGAGGAGGAGGTGGAGGAGGAGGAGGAGGAGGAGGAGGAGGAGGAGGAGGAGGAGGTGGAGGAGGAGGAGGAGGAGGTGGAGGAGGAGGAGGAGGAGGAGGGTCCATCAAACTCCTCTGCACGGATGAACACAGTTCAGTGACGTACAGTAAATGCCAGAGTGTTATTCTATGGAATTCATGTTGAATGAACAGGATTTAACCCCACACTACTGTATTAAACAAATAGAGAAAACTGATGAAGAGATGACCTACTTAGATCGACAGATCTGGAAATTGAGATCCTAGAACACAAGCTACAGGTATGGTGTTTATTGTGATTGGAGAATTCTATAAAGGTTTTGGGAGAATATTGAATTCTTACTGTTGCTTTTCAATTTGTAGGAAATAACGAAGACCAAATAAATTGTGACTTGAATTTATTTATTGTGGTATTCTTTTTTTTTTTATTTATCTTTTTTTTTTCTTGTTGTGGTAATTCTCTATGAATTAATGCAGCCTTCTCGTCTATTGGGTCCTCCAAAAAAGAACAAGTCATTCTTGTCACTTAGATCGTCTCTGTGTGACGGAATGAAGGTTAAAGCGAAAAATACCGCTTTGTCTTTAAAAAGGGGAGGGGACTATTCCTTATTGGACCAAAATATTTGAAATGTTGTCTCTAATATTTAAGGTTAAGTTAGCATTGGACCCTATAACAGGATTAATTGGAGTGCCAACTACTGGAATTTGCTTAAACAGTAAACAAAAAAATGTCTTGAACTATGTTACCCTATTGGCTAGACGTGTATTCTACTTAATTGGAAAAGCAAATTTCCCCCAACATATCTTCATTTGATAAGAAACATAATGCAATATTTAAATTTAGAAAAGATTAAATTTTCATTGAAACAGCAAGAAAATCTTTTTTATGAAACATGGCAACCATTTATTGACTATTTCAACAGTATAGACAAGTCTACCCCCCATTTAAACACATAATAGTAAAATTGCAGGGTTGTTTTTTGTTTATTTATTTATTTATTTGTTTGTTTATTTCTGTTTGTTTGTTTTGATATTGTATTGTCTGTATTGTTTGCTGAAAAAAAGAATAAAAGAAAAATAAAAAAAATAAAAAAGGGGAGGGGACCGTCAGAAACCTTGAGTTTAGAGAATAAAACCTGCTCCCGACCAGGTTAGGTTCACAGCATAAGTAACCATGGACACTGACTCCGAGTATAAGTTACCTCTCTTTCAGAAACGGGTTTGACTTACTCTGCTTTAACAAACCTCCCATTCTGAAACGGAAAACCCAGTGTTTCCCTGATTTCAGGGTTAACTCACTCAGAGTTTACACTTAACCTCCTTTCTGAAACAGGCCCCTGCTGAAGTCTTTCTTTGGCAAACTTGACCTTGTTTATCCAAATCAGATATTTGATCCAACAATCCAGAGAAAACAAATCCATAGTCTGACATTTACAGCCTGCAGGTGTTCAATGACACACAGATGTGTTTAACCCGCTCCACAGAAGGCTAATACAGGGGCCCTTCACTGTTTAGCAGATTTTCTCAGATTGCAATCTCCTCAATCTCCTCCATGCTATATCCTGCACAGGATGTGTTCAGTTTGCCAAATTCACAGAAGTCTTTGATTGAGAGCCAATCTTTGTTTTCAAAGAAAGAAAATGCAGCTTCATTCACAAACTACAAAATCAGTTGTCATTGACAATTAGAGAGGTCACGCTTTTGGATAGTTTTAAAAAAGAATTGTTCCTCCATTTTAGTGCTTTAGCATCAGCCTAGTCCTGTTATTATGATGGTTTTAATCTCTGTTTTAGGATGGGGAGGGGGGCAGCCAGGTGACATTTTTATGGGAAACTGCCCAAAACACAAAGATAAGGAAATACATTTTAAATGATGAAAAACACAATCAGTAGTCAGTCATAAGGTCTGTATGAAACAAAAGAACCGTACCTTTAAGAAATGGCTAAAAGAAGAGGCTAAAAGTGTGCCAACTTCCTTTAATTATAATGTTTATAAAAGCTGTCTCGAGCCAAACCCATGAGTCCAGATGTTCAAAAGCTGTTTTACTGATTGATTTTGGAGTCAATTAATGTTAAAAATCAGGTCCCACTTTATAAAAACGCTGACTGTACAATACATGACACATCCTTTTTAGCATATATAATTGTTCAAACTAAGAATTCAACAGTCTTAACTTAAATTTTGTGTGCCTCTTCTTCATTTAAATATAAAAAAGGTTGTCAGGAGTTACAGTCGCTTTTTCAGGTGTCCTGTAAGCTTACTGTTGTCACTGCTGCTTTCTAGGAAAGACCAGCCAGTGTGCATTCATGAATGAATGAATCACTGCTGGGGTTGAAACACCAATTACACAAGAAGGCGGTAAGAAAAAACTGGCGGGAGATTGCAGGAGGGAGGGAGGGACAACATTTTTGCAAAGATGAAGACGAGAGGTGAAAGCTTAAGATGAAAGAAGGAGAAAAAGAAAAAGCAGTTTGGTCTCATATGTGATGTATAATGTATAAGAACAGGAGGAAAAGCTTGTGAAGTGTGTGTGTATACCTGAAAGCCATTTTAATATTCAGGATCTGGTTTATAGGTTAATGTTAAGGGTTAGAAATGTGAGCAAAGAATTGCAGGATGTCTGTCTGGATTTAATAAAAAATATAAATCTCAAACTCTCCAAAAAAGTTTATAAGGACTTTTCTTTAATGTTTCCCAGCTAAATCCTACAATTTTCTAACATTTTAAGGATAATACCTCAACTTTAATTTAAATATGTTGCACATTTCTGTCAGTTCTACCAAAGAATGTCAGATTTAAAAGCATGTCTTTGAATTCATAACATCAGACAGTGGCAGCTAATAATTTAGTGGTGCTGCTGAGCTGCAAAAAATCACTTGAGAGCAACATTCCTGTTTTAAAAAAACTTTCAGCTGACGCTATAGTTGCCAAGTGAAAACTTAAGTCGGCGCCTATTTCACAAAAATAGAAAAAAGGCTTTTTTTTCCAGGACATTTTGACGTCACTCCACCTCCTGCTCAGCTGAGATTTCTCTGCTATCGTAGGTCAAAATGTAAGAGGAGTTAAACACTTGTTTGGTGAAGCTCCTCTAGTTTGTTGACGCATCTCAATTAATCTGTAAATTAATCTTTATATTTGCATATGTGATACATTTTCTCAGTAAAACGAATTAAAAATCTATTTTAACAAACAAGACAAAGTAGTTCCAATTAATTGTTTCATCCAAAAGTGGTTACTCTAAAAATACATTTTCTCACCCTTCAGGAAGGATGAATGCTTAAAGAAATAAAAAAAATAATCAGCTCAGATGATTTAAAACAGGATTCAAAAGTGATTGAACAACAGCTTTCCTTCTCCTGCTCAAACAAAAGTCAAAATTTTTTACAGCTTTCAGGAAAAATCAAAGGAGAAGACGTCTAAGAAACCCTTTACAAATGTTAAAGTGGGACTAAAGGGGTGGAGGAGGACGAGGAGAGGTGGAGGAGTCACCAAACGCTCCAACTGTTTTGATTTTCTGCTCCTAAAACAATCAGGAAAACATAAAAGGGGCATTTGAAACTCAGCTGTTGTATCATTCCCCGTTCCACCTGTGTGTCTGACGGCGGCTTCCCCTCAGGTGTTTCCTCCGTCACAGTTAGACGTTATCGAAAGCAAAAAGAGTCGGTCTGCTGCGTTTGAGCTAATACAGAGGACAGGAACACCCTGGATGCCCAGAAAAACTAAGGACTCTGATAACTAACAAGTCTGGATCATTCTCTACTGGCTCCAGAAAGAAGGTGGTGCTGTGCCTTCTGACTTTTCTTAGTTGATAAAGTCAAAACTAAAAAAAATGAAAAAAATTGACACTCTGAAACAAACTATTACAAAAGAAAAGAAGAGTGGTGACCCAGTGGTCCAAATATCTGATTATAGAAGATTGTAGGAGCGTGGTGAATGGAGAAAATGGCTTCCACTTTCAAAAATGCGAGTTCAGCATGTGCACTTCCATTACAAATAATGGGTTTTGATGCACACCTTTGGTCATGAGCACTGGGTCATGACCAAACGAACAAGGTCAAACATGCGGATGAAATGAGCTTCCTCCACAGGGTGGCTGGGCGCTCCCTAAAGCCTTAGTCCCTCACAGGCAGATGTGGTCTGTCTTCAGCTGAAAAATGGGTAAACCAGCACGGGTCACACAGGTGGTCTGCAAAAAATATCAAGGTTGTAGTAGACTGTGCTTCATGAACCCGCAGAGAAAAAGGTTTAACCATATTTTTTTTTTCTACAAGCACGCTACGGGCAACAGGTCGGAGCAAACATTTATACAACACGTAAGGGTAAGTAAGGGTGAAGTAGATGAGATGGCGTTACACCGTACAGACTTCTCATTTTGTCAACCCCACCAAATTCAGCCGACTTCACCAGTGCTGTTCATGTGATAATCCTGGCGTGCAGCCTGACAGTTAAAAAAGGGGGAAATTAGACAATCAGAGTGCAGTTTGTGTCCTTCCAGCACTTAGATCCTACATTTTCACCCTGTGTGTGCAAATTAACATGCAGTCAGTAACGGACCAATACTAGTACCTTTCTTATAATTAGAGTGTTCTATAAGGGCACTGTACAACTGCATCACCCAGACGTCAAAAGTACATGCAACTTCCATTAGCCTTACAAATACTTCACGATACACTTACCACAAATATAACAATGGTACGTTCCACTTTCACAACATTCCTTGAAGTGGCCGTACAGCAAGACAAAACTGCAGTCCCCTTAAGATGCAACAGCTCTTCTCCACGATCCTCCACAGCCTCGAAAAAACCCAAAACAGAATCACTGAGCTTCACCTGTACAGGTCAACCCCCCGTATTGGCGAATGTGATTAAAGCCTTAGAGGTAGGGTGAGGAACTCAGATTAGAGCTGCTGTTCATCCAAATCACAAGGCAGCAGTGGCTCAGTTGGTTGAGCAGGCCAATGATTGGAGGATCGGTTGTTCGATCCCCGCTCTCCCCAGCCAACCGTCGTGTCCTTGGGCAAGACACTTCACCCTCCCTGCTTCCATTGTTGCTCCACTGGTGTGTGAATGCGTTTGAATGATGGTCAGTGGGGCCATAGGCGCATACCCATGCCTCCATCAGTCTGCCCCAAGGCCGCTGTGGCTACATCAATAGCTTACCATCACCAAGTATGAATGAGGAGCGAATGAATAATGGACATACATTGTAAGCGCTTTGAGCAGAAAAATCCAATCTATTATTGTTATTAAGGAGTTTGTTGAGGTGTTTCAGGCATCTGGTCCTGTGGAGGTGTTTCAGACATGTCCCACTGGGCGGAGTCCCCAGGGAAGACCCAGGACACGCTGGAGAGACTACATCTTCGAACTGGCCTGGGGACACCTTGGGGTACCCCCAAAAGAGCTGGAGGAAGAGGCCAGGAAAGAAAGTCTGGGCTTCTTTATTTAGACTGCTGCCCCCATGACCCTGTCCAGGTTAAGTGTTCGGCTTCAACTAAACTCCTCATCATGAGCAATGTAGCATTGTAAGTTATCCTAAAGATTTAAAAATTCAACAAAAAGCAACTGAACTTTTCCAGCATTTTAAACATGATACACTCCAGAAAATAGAAAGCTCAACTGCATTAACCTTCTCGGATGTTTTGTGCTAAATTTCTGAATCAGAGACACATTCGAAGCAGCAATCAGTTTGATCAGTTGCACAGAAAAAAACTAGAGATATAATCATGAGATAGAACTATGATTTCCTCCAATCAAAGCTACTTCCACTCCTCATTGCTGCTGCAGATTGTTGGTGACATCAAAGTAGCCTCCTCGGCTGTCGAGGAACGGGCACGCTCCTGCAACGAGATTACAGCGGAGGCACTTTCAACAAAACAAAAAAAAAAAAAAAGACAAAACAGATTAAAGCCGTGCCTGCTTTTACACATCAATCCACAAGGAAGCTCCTGAAAAGGACATGAAAAAGGTGCAACAAGCTCAAAGACTTAAACTCGGCTTCTTCCCCAGAGTGCTTTGAAGGAGATATAAACTCCTCACATGTTGACTTTGATGTTGAGAGTGAAGCTGCACCTGGGTACGCCTCCTCAGCCAGGGTACACCTTTACACTTTAGAACCAGGTGGAATACATCAACTTCCAGCAGCAGCTGCAGCAATGAGGAAGAAATACTGTAGAACTACAGTAGTACAGGAGGAGGTTTACGCAGACAAGCAGAAACATTGTTGCTGGCAGATTTTTTTTTTTATTTGCTTCGCCTGAAAAAATAAAATAAAATACAAAACAAACAAGAAACAGAACGTTAGAAAGCCAAAGAAGCTCCTGTCAGCAAATACGACTGGAGTATTTTTGTGCTGTGTGTTTGTGTACACTCTGAAGTGTGCGTGCGTGTGTGTGTGTGTGTGGACTAAAGCATGACAGGATTTGTGTTAAAGGGGACCAGCTGGGATCATGGATGACAGAGAGAGGAAGATGAGGAGAGACAAACTGGCAGATCCAAGTTACAAAGTCTCACACACAGACTACACAAACACTAACTACACACAGACAGACACACACAATAAACACACAAACACACAAAGCAGAGTCCTGGCCTGGAAGAAGCATAAACTAATGAAAAGTTAGAATTGGAGCAGAGAGGGACCCTCTGTGTGTGTGTGTGTGTGTGTGTAGGCGTGTGTTCACCGGTGTCTGTCACAGTGTGTTAACATTTAGAGGTCATAATAAATTCAGAAGTGAAAGTGTCAGTGTGTGCGTGGGGGGGGGGGCTTCCTGGAGGTTATTAGCATGTCAGACTTCTGAAAGCAAACGACTTTCACCTCATCTCACAACAAAGACAGATTATCATCTGACTGTTTACTAGAATTCATGAGTGTGTGTGTGTGTGTGTGTGTGTGTGTGTGTGTGTGCATGGGGGGTTGCAGATCTCTTCTGTGTGAAATCTCATTTTGCAGCCTCATATTTGCCCATGGCAAAGCGTTTGTTCCTGCTTAATATAGATGGGGGGGGGGGGGGGGGGGTAAGGACAGCGGCTGCATATTTGTTTGGGGAAATGTCTTCATGTTGCATAAATGTCAGCTGAACTGTGTCAGAAGGTCAAACATCCAGCCTCTCTCCCAACTTTCCTTCAGTATCTTGTCTTCTGTCACCTAATTCCCTTTTAGTTTTCTAGGCAAAAAGAACGTTTGCCTGTCACATGCACGACAAAACCATTGTGAGACGTCATGTTACTGCATTTCTAAAATGTTGTCTTTAAGAAACTTATGTAAGTCCACACTATGGACTGTAAATTACAACCAGAGGTAGTCAGTGTGACGTCACTCATAGAAAAAGGTTTACGTCAAGTTTACACGTCCGTAAACTTGTAAGAATATTGAAAATTTGATGTCACCATAGCTTTTCTTATCCAGTGTCAATCATATCCTGCTAGCCGACCTGAAGCGACATCATCCAATAAGTTGGATCAAAACACAAAACTATATCCTTACACTGATGCTCTTTAAGAAGACTGACCTTTGCCAATCAACCAAGACAAGAGACACCTGCCCTTCATCTAACCACACCTGCTGCCTCCTCCTATGTTTTCTCACCTGTAGGGACATTTCAAAGTTTGAACTTTGAATAATAGTTGAATTTCAACAAGCTAAAAATATATTATTAAGCAGAAAAACAAGAAAACAGACCATTGTGTCTAAATAAAAAATAAAATAAAATACACTAGACCCCTTTACCATACAAATGAGGCGTTAATGCGTTTATGACTCGTAATCATTCTTTCAATTTTCAGCCAACAATTAATGAGTAGATGAGTAATATAATTTACAATCATAACAACCATCAAATATCCAAAAAACAACAATTCCATCTGTTTAATTGGCTTTATGTGTGAGCAGACGATCAATAAATCCAATCAATAATAGAAAAAGAGAGCATGAGGCTTCAGAGAAGTATCGAGCATCTCCTCTGCTGAGGCCGAGCACAGCAACGATTGCATCAATGACACTCATCCTCACAACAGCAACGCAGTTCTGGGCTTCAACAAGCAATTCAAATGGCCAGACATGGAACAGGAAAGATCAGAGGAGAAGAAAGGAATTCTTTTTAAACAGACCAAGAGATCGAACAGAAAAAACAGAAACAAAATGTCATTTCATGGGGTGTGTGGGGCTGTAAGCTGGCGGAAGGGGCGTGTCAACAGGTGGGTGAGGGGATGGGGGGGCAGGGTTGCTCTGCGCCAACAGTCCCGCCCACAACTTAGAGGCTATTTCAGATTAATTCTGCTGCTCTGCAGTAACTTTGTTCTAGAAAATGACAGGTTTTTTTTATTTTGAATAAAAATGACATCATCATAATTTTAAAAAAAAAACACTGGGAACGCTTTGAAAAGAGATTGATAGAAGATCATCTGGGGGAAGCCCATCTGCTAGTGCAGTGTTTTTCAACCTTTTTTGAGCCACGGCACACTTTAGCCTTGACAAAAATCCCGCAGCACACCAGCATCCAAAAAAAAAAAAAAAAGCAAAAACTCAGTCTGTATTGATCGACAGCCGCCCCCCCCGCCCCCCGGAATCTCACGGGCATTTTCATGATAATTGTAGCAGAAAAAGCTGGAAGTTGCAGCTGTTTTTCTAAAAGTTGTATTAAAAGTTAAGTTAAAAGATTCAAAAGCTGTTTAATGTGTGTTCGTTGTTTAAAGATGTTAAGAGAGGCTCATTGTGCGCTAAGACAGTCCTAACCCAATGCATCATGGGAGATGTAGTGCCGTAAATCCGCCGACCGCAGAAAGACCAGCGTCTCTGAGCTTCATTGTTTTGTTCTCTTGTTCCACGGTCTGACAACGGATTCTGTGGAAAGCTACACCGCTAAAGACGAGCTTTAGCTGGTAATTTTGTTAGAACTGAGAGACTTTTTGAGCTAAAATGGAACAAGGAAGTGAAGACTTTAACCACTTCTGATTGGTCAGACTGATGACATGTGATTCAGCCTTCAATAATGATTGGTGGAGACAGTTAAAGGGGCGGCACTTTTCTGCAAACAGGTATAGCTGCAGCCAAACTGCGGTACCGTGATTCTGATCCAAATGTCTTTAATAGAATCAAATAAACACAAAGAAAAAATAATTTTATGATCTTTCATATTCCTAACTACTCAGTGTTTTATCAGGACCTGTTTGGATGAACAAAGAGCTGATTTCCTGGAGATGGTAAATGTTTTTAGATCAGTGAATGAGGGCAATTTCCCACGGCACACTTGACCATTTCCCACGGCACACTAGTGTGCCGCGGCACACTGGTTGAAAAACACTGTGCTAGACTATTTAACCCTTGTGCTATCCTGGATGACCCCGCCCTTACTTTGACATGTTCTCCCTACCATGACAAAGGTGGATAAAGGTGGAAAAATTTCATGTAATCCATTGAACCAGTGAAGATCACAAAAAATTGAAAAAAAAAGGTTCAGAGCTCTGTCTAGTGAATCTAGCTGACCCAACTCCCAACAGTAAAGTGCCTAGGATAGCACAAGGGTTACATGTAGTTGTAGAGTTAGATAAGCTAATTCTTCTCTAGTTCTGGTACATTGCCTGTCCGTCCTGGGGGAGGATCCCTCCTTCATGTGGACACCCCTGAGGTTTCTTCGTTTTTTCCCCGGAATCTGCTACCGAAAAGAAGGGTCTGAGGGCAGGGATGCAATCACGTATTGTATTTTATAAATTCATATTCATTATACAATTACTGGTAAGAAGCCCACTGAGACTATTTCTGTGATATTGGGCTATAGAATTAAAATAAAATTGAAATTGAACTGAATCAGAGGGGGGCTTCAAATTTGAAAACGGAAAATTGAAAACTAAAAAACTATAGACTTAAAGCTGTTACCATTTTTTTTTTTTTACATCCAGTAACAGCTGCTGTTTTGTATTTTCACCTTTTGTTTTTTTGTTTCTCCCCTCTTTCCTTTCAGTCATCATTTTAGTTTCAATTCAGAACATGTTTTTGGAGTTGATCCTAAATTTATTTTCTGGGTGGATCTTTGAGCCTATTTTTAGCCACTGACCTATGATGTGGCATATAGTAGTTATAATACTCTTCCAAAGGTTGGTACATTTATTTTTTTTTCCATTTCCAATCTGGTTTTTCATCCATGATCTGGTTTTACAGACCTCATGTAAAAAGTCATGATCCTACAGCAAAACTGGAAAAACTTAGTAAGAAGGCAACGCGGTTTTGTTAAACTTAAATAAGATTCATGTCAGACTTGGGACATGACGGCCTGCTCAAAAGGCATTCTGGCCTGACACCACAAAAACAAACTCATGGATGAGTGGAGCTGGCAGCAGCAGCAGACTTCCCATCAGCACTTGCAGAAGAGACATGATGCTGTTGCTAATTAGACCAAAGCTCTGTGTCCCAAACAGCTGCCTCACCTTCCACCTTCATTTCCCGTCGGAGCGCACACGCATTGCTGTCCATTTGATTACTGACGGTGACACAGCTGCACCCATACACACACGCAAACACACACACACACAAACACCTGTTTGCAACAGCAGACCACAGAGATGAGGCGGTTGACAAGAGCTGCTGCTGCGGAGGGATCTGTTGGACTCCTTTCACAAAACACCAACCATGCCACAGGTTCCTCTGTTGATTTATGTTTATTTCCTGCTTGTGACTTCACTTCCTAATAGCCACAATGATTGTTTGATTGTTTTAGTTTGTCTTGCTTTGACAGAAATTGCAGAATCCTGAAATTCCTCACGTTGAGCTTTCCTGACAACAGAACTCCACTTAAGTTCTTTTAGTTTGAAGAGATTCTGAAGTGAAACCAAAACATGAATTCTATATTTTTATAGAAAAAAAACAATAAAAAACACTTTCAGCATCTTTAATCCATGCAGAATCTAATGTTTTGAGTAAAATTGTTGAATTCTCTTGCTGAAACTCTTTTAAACCCAGAAGAACGGCTGTTAATCAGCAGAAGAAGGAATGCCAACCTTGGTCATTCGAAAGATTAAGGACCCTTTTTTTTATTTTACTTCACAGCATTACCTTACCTTATTATAAAAATAAATAAATAAAAAATACATAAAAAAATAAATAAATAAATAAAACAAATGATTATTCAATTATTGAAAATAATTACATTGATTGACTTCTAATGATATTACTTCACTTGCTCCAAAAATGGATAAATTGATTCAAAAATCTTTCCTAATGTAAAATGATTTTGCACATATTTTTAACTTTAGATACTTGTTTAACTTTTCTATAAAAATGCCTGAAACGGTGTTATGTCTATTTTACTGATATAGTATTATTTTTATTAATCACATAAAAGACTAAGTAACATAATCTGCACATATTTTGGATAAATTTGTCATGTTGATTTCTAAAAGTTATTTTGTACATAATAATTAAGTAATTCATATGTGTCATGTGCTTTATTGATATTTCAGGATTCAATTCCGTCTGATAAAAGTTATGAACCGGATAATGATAAATCATGTAATAAAATGGTTACAGTATAACGGGGTGGAATTATATAAGTTTGCTTCCTTCCACTCCCTTTCAAGCAATATTTATTAATATGTTTAATTATCCTAAGTTTGATTAGTTACTGTATGAATGTACAACTGATGCTTGTAATGTTTGTGTTTGTGTATTATTCTTATTTGATTGCTTGAAATAAACCATTTCAAATCAAATCAAATCCAATTGGACGTATAGAATCAAACTGTAAGAAAATATATATCTGCAGAAGAAAGCCTAGAGTTAATCATGTCTCTATGTTTGACATTTCTTGGTGTCATTTCTTTCATTTGTTCCCTTTTTTAATGGTCCTTTTTAAATGACCAATGTCACATTTTATTTTATTTTCAAAAGCCTAAAATATAAATAGATATGTTTTTGTCAATAAAGCTATGGGTGTTCAATATTTGTAAATTTTGCCTGCATAAAACATTTACCTTTAAGTTTAACCATTTAAATCATAAATGATATTGTTTTCATGTATCTTCCATCATTTTTATGCTCTACTGACACACGTTGGTTGCTGCTGAATCCATTTTCTGCTTCAAACGTTGGTTTTATGCAAGTTTTCCTAAACGAATGAAATGAAAACAACAGTTAGTTGATTAAACATGAGAATCCACACGAGTGTCTCATCAATATGCAAAACAAATGTAACCAACCTGAAATATTCTAATTCAGATCCAGTGAATCTAACAATATATTATGCTGCTGTGCTGTTTTTTGAATTTAATATATTAAACAAAATACTCAAATCTGTTGATTTCCTATAATCAATAATGAGGAAAAAACAGGAAATGAAAGTAATTTCATGTTTATATTTATTAAATAAATATGAGCATTTTTGCATTTTGTAGTTAATATCCTGTTTCTGTTTGGGTTGAATTTTTTTGTTTCTGTCATTTTAATTCTGTTAAATGAGTATCCCTGAGTGGATGAAAAGATTTCTTCTCTGTTAGACAGAGCTGGATTATTTCATCTGCTTGCAGGCTTTTATTTTGACGCGTTTAAGTTCAGGTTTTTAGGGTCTGTATAAATTTCTCTTCCTGCTGCGTCTCCTCGGCTCTTCCAAACCACCAATGCTGACATGAACCATGTTGGAATCAATACATTCTGCGCCTCATCAGTCACATCTCCTCTGGGTGAGCAGACTGCTGTTTATTGACCGAGACTGTAAATATATTTCACCACTTAACAGATGATTTAGGTGAGTAGCATCTAAAATAAAAGACCTCTAACTAAAGTGAAAATCCATGTCTTCATTTACGGCATAAAACAAACCTAAGAGTTTTCAGTGTGGAGTGAAGAAACAAAAATCCATTCTTTCATCAACTAAAATACATAAATAATATTCTTCCCTTTCATCTCCAGAATCTCAGGTTTTCATTTCTCATTATTGAATTCAAAGAGATGAACGCTTGAAATGCATCAGACTTTGGATCTTAGTGATAAGAAGTTTAATATTTGAGCTAATTTATTATACAACAATATCCTGAATAATGAAGCTGCACCTTGTGACTGTCATTTAGTGAGTTATTTATGTGTAACAGCCTAATAACCAGAGCCCAGACTGCAGTTAATGGAGCAGAGACCATTTGAAAAGCCAGACACTTAAAACAACATCCAGAACCCAAAATGCTTTCTTCTGTGAAACAGCAACTACAGTAAAGTGGCACATGGGTTGTATGTAAATGTCCAGAGGCCCGCTGTTCTTACTACTGAGCTACTTTTGACAGCATGTTCTGGATCCTTTGAGCTCTGGAATCCAATTTCCACTGAGATCAATTAGCAGCTTTTCAATCCTCCAGTCAGGACTTACCTATTAAGCAAAGTCATAGGTGATCTTATCTGGTTATCTATTAAAAAAAATATCTACACTTACCGGCTAATGTGTTAGGCACACCTGTGTCCAACTCCTCGTTAACTCAAATTTCTAATTAGCCAATTAGATGGCAGCAACTCAATGCATTTAGGTCAGCCACAATGACATGTAGACATGGTCCAGACAATCTGCTGCAGTTCAAACCAAGCATCAGAATTGAGAAGAAAAGGGATTTAAAAAGGATTAGAGCATGGCATGGTTGTTGATGCCAGATGGGCTGGTCTGAGTATTTCAGAAACTGCTGATCTACTGGGATTTTCACCCACAACCATCTCTAGGGCTTACAGAGAATGGTCGGAAGAAGAAAAAGTATCCTTCCAGCAGCAGTTCTGTGTGCGGATCTGCCTCGTTGAGGCCAGAGGTCAGAGGAGAATGACCAGACTGGTTCCATCTGATAAAAAGGCAACAGTAACTAAAAACCCACTGGTTACAATCCAGGTCTGCAGAAGAGCATCTCTGAACGCAAAACACGTGAGGTAGATGGGCTACAGCAGCAGAAGACCACACTGGGTCTCACTCCTGTCAGCTAAGAACAGGAAACTGAGGCCACAATTCACACAGACTCACCAAATTTGGACAATAGAAGATTTGAAAAACCTTGTCTGGTGTGATCAGTCTCCATTTCTGTTGCCACATTTGGATGGTAGGGTCAGAACTTGACGTCAACAATATGAAAGCATGGATCCATCCTGCCTTGTATCAACGATTCAGGCTGGTGGGTGTTGCCTAGTACCGATTGAGCATGGTTCCAACACCACAGCCTACCTGAGTATTGTTGCTGACCATATCGATCCCTTTATGACCACAGTGTCCCCATCTTCTGATGGCTACTTCCAGCAGGATAAGGCACCATGTCATAAAGCTGGAATCATCTCAGACTGGTTTCTAGAACATGACAATGAGTTCACTGGACTCAATCACCAGATCCCAACCCAATGGAGAACCTTTGGGATGTGGTGGAACGGGAGATTGGATGTGCAGCCGATGTACCTAATAGAGTGGCAGTGAGTGTGTATATTAATTTGTGTTTCACAAAAAAATGACAAATTAAGAAAATATGTTTTTTAAATTTGCTTCTAAGCAAGTAATTATGAAGAAATATCTTTCAGGTGGCTCTTCTTAAGTCTGGTTAAATGTAATAAAACAACTATAACAGGGGTGTCCAAACTGCGGCCCGCGGGTCTGTTTTTATTGGCCCGCAGCAAGTTTTGAAAATACAATTGAATATGGCGCGCACATGGCGCGAGCTCAACTGTTGCACTTCTCAGGTTCAACACTAGATGGAGTCGGTCACAGAAAGGTGCTTCTCCACTGAACAAAATTAAGCAAAGAAGAATATTTACACAGAAATGGCAGCACTGAAGAAACGCAAGATAGCAAGTGAGTGTAGACCAGTGCTTCTCAAATAGTGGGGCGCGCCCCCAGGGGTCCACTATTCGGTTCCTAATATCTGTTCTATCACAGTTTGTAACACCCTGAAACCATTGAATCCCCGTTCGTGCAGCTGCTCCCGTCTGCCAGGTAAACGGGCACGCGGACAAAGCTGCCTGTTGCGCAACACCAGCATCGTCGCTGCCTTTAGATTCCTCAGCTCATGCTAACAAAGTCATTCTTTATGACTATTGTAGACATTTTGATGACATGTCTTTATTTTTCCATCAATGTTTTCCTTGTCTGTCTGTGGTTTAGTTGGTGTCAGACAGACAGACAGACAGACAGACAGCAGGTAATGCAGGAAAACAGCTGCACTTTATGAGATCATAAATAAACAATCATCATTTAGAAAAAAAATATCAGCAAAATGTTTTTATCTATTTCTTCAGACTAAAAATGTTAAATATATTGGTGCTGTTAATGTTTCAGATCAATTTAGATTTAATATTATTTATTGATTGAATTATTTTTCTCAGCATCAAATGGTTGAGTTGGTCAAAATGTTCCTAGTTTAAATAAGGTCTGAAAGATTTTTTTTTGTTTCAGGCACTTTAAGCTTCTTCTGTTTTAGACTATAACAGTGTTTCTGTGGCAAAATAAAGTTAGTATTTGTTGAAAGTGGATTTATATAGATTTTTTTCTTTTGTTAATGTCAAACAATACAATTTTAGGTATATACTTACACAAATTTTTATAGATACTAACCTAATATATTGTCACCGCGCAAATGTGTGTTTGTGTGTGTGTGGGGGGGGCACTGGGAAGCACTGGTGTAGAAGATTACAAACACGGTAGGAAAAACCATTTTGAACTGTGAAAAAGTATTCCCTTTTTGCAAAAAAGAACTTGTTTTGTTTTTGGAATTTTGTTTTGTTCATGGCTGCATATTTTGTCACAGAGTTTAATTGTAGAATGAAGCTTTTTAAATTGTGTGCGTTTAATGTTAAAATTGTCCTTGTTGGTCACCCATAAGCCATTTTTATTTGGTCTACTTTTCTGAGAAAACAGGACTTCGACTCTTTATGATCTACAAAATCGTGCACTCTGCCAGTCAACCACACTAATGGCTACGTATGTAAAGATCTGCTGGCTTCAGCTGCTCAATAAATCCGTTCTGAACTGCCTGGTTGAATGAGGTTTCATTGTCTGAGTGAATGTTTCATTTTGACGTGTGCTTGTTTAATGTGGCACAGATCAGCATCACTGCTCCCACTGAGAGCAATGTTCTTCACATTATAGGTGAGTTAGAAATACACAGTAATCATGGGTCAATATGTCCCCTGTTGTGTGCGGCCTGGACCTTTGCTCATTTTTCTGTATTTGGCCCTCACCAAAAAAAACTGTGGACACCCCTGAACTATAACATATTAAGTTTAGCTTAACATGTGCATTTGACACTTTCAATGTAAACAAAATGCAAACACATGCCGCAGGAATAAACAATTCCCTTTTCCCCACAATTCAGTTCAATTGTGTAACATACAGTTTGGTTCTAAACAGAAAATTGTGGTGTCCTTCATATGGAAATTAATTTTGTGTGCAGTTGTTTGTTACAGTTAGCACTTGATGCCAAGATAACGGTGCTATTTAATTCAAGTTTGATATATTTTAGGACAATGGAAACAAATATATTAACTGATAACAGTTTTTTATGAAAAAATATGTACTCTTGAAACGTTTCTTTTAGATAGATTTACAAAGTTTAATCCCAATTGTTAAAGGAAAAATGCCAATTTTTGGAAAAAATAAAAGAGATTAAAAGAAATAGTCCAGTCCTCATTAACCTGTATGCAATGAAATAGTTGACATTTACATTTGAATTTGCTCTTCTTCTGTGTTTGGGCCAATTTTCTTCCAAAGGTTAGGAGCAATGACCGGATGGCGCTAAAGACCATCAGCTGACCTTAAGGTCAGACAATTAGAATGAAAGGAAGATTCTAAATACTGGGTGATGACTAACAAGAATTTTACCAAACGAATGACAGAAATAAGACTTTTACTCTACATATTAAACTAACAATTAAAAGCATGAAGAAAGACATTAAAGCTCTAGCTATTATCACAGCTGTTTTATAAAGAGACTTTTTGCACTTAATGCCATAGTCTTTACTGCCCTTTCAGGTGGGTACAGGCTGGAAAAATTGTTAAACCTGTATAGGAAATGTAGGCGGCCCGCAGATAAGAAGTCAAGGACTTATGTTTGGAGCAAACATTTTCATGTACATTTTTTTCTACGAGCATGCTTCGAGTGACAGGTCGTAGTGAACAAAGCGTATGGGTAAGTAAGGTGTAAGTAGGTAAGACGCAGGCATGGCGTATGGATTTTACTTTTTTGCAACCCCCCAAATTCTGCAGAGTGTACAAGGAGCCTTTTAGTGCTGTTCATGTGATAAATGCACTCTCTTTGCGTGTAGCCTGACGGGCACTTACGCAACACGTGCACACTTTGTGCATGTAGCATTGTGTGGTCAGTGAGCAGCCAGTAACTCTTACACCGAACTAATGACTTGAGTGTGGCGTAAGGGCAACGTAGGACAGCATCACCATAGGTGCGTGTAACTTCCATTAGCCAAAGGAATACTTCCCGATAGGGTTGGGCGATGTCCCTTAACCCTTGTGCTATCCTAGGCACTTTACCGTTGGAAGTTGGGTCATCTAGACCCACTACACAGTGCTCTGAACCTTTTTTTTTCAATGATTTGTGATCTTCACTGGTTCAATGGATTGCAGGAAATTTGTCCGCCTTTATCCACCTTTGTCATGGTAGGAAGAACACGTCAAAGTAAGGGTGGGCTCTTCTAAGATAGCACAAGGGTTAAATTGGCAGTTGACGATGTTTGCAGTAAACCATTGGGATGGACGATGACATCGTCGGGGGATGGTGGTGGTGGTGGTGGTGGGGGTGGGGGGGGGATAATTTTTCGTTGTTATATAATAATTATTCATTATTTTACTTTATTACTTTGTTTATTTTATTCCCAACTGATGAATCATCCACAATGATCCAGTATAAACTGCTCTGCGGAACTAATTTTCTCTTGCGTTATTTCAAACACTACTGCGCATGTGCGAATTATTTATTCCGACAGAAAGTGTGACCCATGTGAACGTTTTTTATAATCTGAAAAAGTTTTTCTGGGCTCATGTACACGGTTGGATTCTAATCCGACCATTGATCCGATCAAGATGTTTTGTTCATGTAACCGCGGTTTATGGTGTCGACTCGCAGCGTGGAGGGGGCGTGGCATCACGATGGTGTCTCTCCATCGTGATGTCAGTCACCCATCACGATGGATGATGGTATCGTCCATCGTCACAACCCTACTTCACGATACACTTCCCATACGCATAACAATGGCACTTTCCATTTTTTCTGTCACTTGTAGGTAGCTGTATAACCATCAAGGGGAACTGAAAGACACACTTGTGCTTCCCTCAAGATGCAGCCGTTCTTCTCTGCGACACACAGGCCCGGACAACCCCAAAACCTGCAGCACCTGTACAGGTCAACCCCCATATAGGCACTTGTGACTAAAGCTTTAACGACTGGATTCAGTTTGTTGCCTTAAAACTGCTTCAGTTCAAAGAACAGAGTTCCTCTTATTTGGTTTTTTACAGAAACTTTATTTTGTCATCAATGATTCCAGATTCTATCTGGAGGATTCGGCTCCAATTTTTGCTCCAAATATTGTAAGCTACCCAATATTTAAAAACGACAGGAACCAAACATGTGGTTTAATACTCACAACTCCACTTTTTTCAACAATACTGTCCATCTTCCATTACTTATCCCTCAATTTAAATGTATTGTGAAATGTTCACGCAAGCACAAAAAGCTCAATGCTTTTAATACAAAACTAAATACCCATCCACTAATAGGATTGGTATTGTATGCAGGTGTCTGCGGTTTCATTTCTATGCCATTTAAACTGAAAAGCTTCAAAGAAATTTCATATGTCTCTGATGTTTAGGTCAAATTCATGCATATATCTACAGACTAAAAGCACACAAATGCAAATGTTTTTTTTTTAAATCTGCCTCGTCTCTTTCCCTGAATATTTCAGTATTGATGAGACCATTACTGATGATAAGGCAGTGAAACATCAGCATCTTTCCTCTTCTCTTTTATTCACACACACACACACGCACACACACACACTAATCAGGAGTCAGGTTACAGCTCCACTGCTGCTGTGCATTTCTGAGTGTGTGTGTGAGTGTACTCAGCAGGGGGCTGGGGAATCTGACTTCCTGGCAACGCTCCAAGAAACAGCAATATTTTCAGGCTTAGACCACTGAGGTGCACACCCACTGGCACGCAAAAGCACACATTATGAGGGTGACGTGTGATGGTTGTTAAAATGATAGAACTAAATGAATGGCAGGAGACCACGAAGCCTCGTCTCCATGAACCGAGGCAGTTGTTATAGAATCACCAGACCCTAAGCGAGAAATTATACTCCCATTCATGCTCCTATTTTTTTTGTATCCAGAAAAACAAATGTTGGTGTTTTTTAAGGCACAGTGGTTCCAGTTCCTCCATGGAAACAGGTGTCTGTTCCACCCACTGAATACATGACATCTGCTCTGGAGTGTTTTGTGCGAGTGTCACGGCTCATCTCATGGCCTTCACCCATCCTTTGTGCTGCCTAAAAGTCAAAAGCGGCTCCAGCTTGAGGAGAAGCAGGTGAGACCAGCTGCTAAACCTCATTGTATTCCAGAAATTACCACCTGGGAGGCTGACACCCCCCCCCCCCCCTCACAATTCTGGTTGTTTTCTCCAAGAACAGCCAACAAACGATCAAAGTAAGAAGCTTCTCTTCAGATGGATTCATTACCTCACTAATCATTTCAAACCGATGGAGATGGACGTATCAGACCCTTCAGAGGATTTCTCAACTTTATGCAAAAAAAACTATTGCACTAATTCATGTTTAATTTGCATAATATGGTTTTCACAAAGTTATTCTTCAGAAATGTTGCTGCTCAGCTCAAAAAGAGGAAAGATAACTGAAAACAATGACAGTTTCTGCATTTAAAGAAAGCGGAAAAACTCCAATTTATTTTGTGAGTATCTCTTCAGACTGAGCATGGCTCCAATGTTTTAACCTTTGGGTTTTCCAAACACAACTATCATCAAGGCGTCTTCATCTGGGAACAAACTCCTGCCAAATGCAAAACTCCTCCGACAGTCGCAGCCGTCTAATGAACGGCTCTCTGACCCGTGTTTAACACTAAGTTGGGATGCAACTCCTGAGCGCTTTGTTAGAGCAGCTGAGTAGGCCAATTATTATAATAATGCTGACAGCCCGCTTTGATCCCTGCACATATTTTCTGTCCTCCCCTTTACATCAAGTACAAAATGGAAAAGTTCTGCTTCAAATTCATGTTTAGAGAGGTTCCAACTCTTCCCATTAAAGGGTGCTGAATGGCTCTTTGGCTTTATGGGAAACTTGGTCTGCAGAAAGTTTAAAAGTTATTATTTTTTTAAATGAACTAACTCACCTTTACAACGTTTAAGAATGTAAAATCTGAGGATGTTTAGAGGGACAACTGACCATGTGGCCCATCTTTAAGAAAAAAAGCATTCTTCTTTCTGCAGATTTTCTGGATCCTCGTGTGGTTCTTTTACAACCTGCCCTCAAAAGCCTGTAACCTTCCAAACGCGGAGCGGATCTGACAGCATGGCTCTGTTCCTGCAGGATTGTCAGGAGTAGAACCTGCATGAGCAGAACCACATGGAACCTGGAAGATGCCAAAGGCGCGATAAGGTCACGGAGCGGGAACGTCCAATGCGTCTTTGACAGTTTACATGGAGCGCGCGCGTCGTGGGGATAATGACAACCAGGAGCAGGTCACAGGCATAGACGCGCGCGCGCGCACACACACGCCGTGCGCCTCTACAGTCAGAGAAGAAGTAGCAGGAATCTGCAGAGCACAGGAGTTCAGGCACACTTACATCTCAGAGGACGGCGGCTGGCTACGACAGAGAAGTGCGTGTCCGCACGCTTGTCCCATCGCGCATCCTGCCTCGCGCCTCCTCTTGAATCCAAACAGCTGCAGTCAGAGGCGAACCGAGGAGAGAGGAGGAGGAGAAAGGGGAGAGGTGGGGGAGCGCTGCCTCTGTTTCCGTCTGTCAGAGCGGGAGGGGGGGACAGACGACAGGCGATGGATGAGTAGATTTCTGGGTGTGTGCTTCTCGCGCTTCCTCCCCGGTCCGCCCTGCCTCTCCACCGGGTCTGACAGCGCGCGGGGATTGGTCCGGACTTGGTAAGTGATACCCGAGCTGTGGAGAGCGAGCGAGGATGGACGAGCGGAGAGACAGAGAAAGCTCGCGCTCAACAGCACATGGGCGCATCGAGCCGCGCGGTGCGTCAAGTGAACCACTAGCCTTTGCCGCCTCCCGCTCCAAAGTCAAACGCTTGAAATCTCGAAGTGCGAATAAAAGTTGCGACGCTCCAACTTTCACTGCGCATCCGCAAAACCTCTGCGGCGCATTTCTCCACACGCCGCTCACGGCGCTGCTGCTCCCGCTGAGCCGGATTCCCGTTCCCCGCAGACTGAAGGCTGGAACTGCGGCGGGAATCGATCCCTCTCCCCTCCGACAGCAGACCTTATCGGCTTTAGCCGGCAAGCCTTCATTAGGAACAACACGCCGCTCTCCAGCGCGTCAATCACGGGACTCCGCGGGTCTCAAGGTCCAACACATCCTCTCCTCATTTATGGCATTTCAAGCCCACGACCTGCAGGCGCGTGAGATACGCGAGTCAACGTTCAAGGCCGCCACGAGGGTTTTCCCTTGTTTATAGTTTTGATTTAGAAATATTGAGGAACTGACGTGACTGTCAGATTTCTTTCTTTAGTTTTCCAAACCTCCTGTAGCCATAGCAACTACAGTGTTTGCCATCAATTATCTGACCTAATCACGATTAGAGAGGACATTCAAACCGGAATAGGTCTGTTCACTTTCTACGATTAAACTCAATAGAATTTCTGTTTTAGACCTAATACATTTTCAAAATATTTAACCCCAGAGAACCACAGAGTCAAATTTGGTTGCTGTGTTTCATTCATTCATTCATTCATTCATTCATTCATTCATTCATTCATGTTATTAAATTGTTTTCTTTTTTTGGCTCCTGTTAATTACTGCTACCCAAAATGAGCAAAGAAATAGCCAAATTAACTTCAAAAGCCTTCGCCCACAAGTGGCCGGGATAGGCTCTGGCAACCCCGTGACCCTGAAAGGGAAAAACGGTATGGAAAATGAATGAATGAATGAATGAATGAATGAATGAATGAATTTCAAAAGCCCAGAAGAATTCTGCTGGATTAACTTGAAAACACTTTAAAGTCCCCCTCTGATGAGTGCTGTTTTAGGTGTTTTTAACATATTCTAGCAGCGTTTTTCTATTAATGGAGAATATTCATAAAGAATATGAAGCACAACATTGCATTTCTGAATATTTTATCCAAATTGTTGTGAATCAAAAGCAGATGAAAAAATGCTGTCTGGAAAATATTGCATTTGTCATGTAGACCCACCCATAATGTGTGAATTTCTAATAAACTACTGCCAGTTCTGCAAAACATATCCTGAAAAAATGACACCTTTATTTTTTTATTTTTTTAAATAAAAACTGCACAATTAATGATCCTAGAAAAATGCAAAGCCTAAGCATCAGTTTAGGGTGCAGGGATGGTTCTACCTGTGCTGTAGAAAACCCAGAGATTCAACAAACATGCTATTTAGACAGAAACAGGAACTTTTAACTTTTACTCTCCATAAATTGTGAAATGATTGACACAGTCCAGGGAAATCTTAGGTCAAATCCAGAAACCCCTTCAGGATGAGCACGACGATGAAGGCCTCAGGCAACGCCATGTATGAAACTGTCACGCCACCGACACAGCCAGGGCTGCAGATTTAACCTTGAATCTGTATTGAAATGAAGGCAAAAGAACCTTAAAGCAGAAATGAGTTCCTCAACTTTCAAAAACATGTTCCTCTCCACGGATGACGAGGGTCACTGAGATCACAACAGCGCATTCAGCATGCGTCCGTGACTGTCCACTTCCTTTGTTTCCCCAGGCATATATCACACTGAGCAGAGATTCATTCCATTTCTGCCTCCTAGCTCTGAGAGTCACACGGCTGCCTCAAAAATGCGGTTCCATGCCTGTCAGCGCGTGTTACTTTGGCTTTTTTCAAAGATGCGAGGAAAAAAGCTGAAACAAATTATGTGTCTTTGAGACAGGCACTGCTGACAAACGTGCCTAAAGATACAATTTAAGAGAAAACAAATCTGTTATGTGTCAACACAACACTGACTCATCCCTTCTGTGAGATGTCTTCTTCTGTGGGTCAGTGTTAAGCTGCTTTACTGGAGCAACTATAAAACATTTCTCCTGAAAGACTTTTAAAGCAGAAAAAGTTTCCCATAAAGCCTCATGATGTCAACACCATCATTACACCTTTAAATATGGGAGAATCAAACGTTTACAAACAGAACCCTGCAGTCACAAATTCCATTTCGTTCACTTCCTGTCATCCATTTATTTTTAATGCTACCATACTTAAAACACGAGGGAAGTGCTAGCAAGGAAGAACTTGTCCTAATGTAAATTGTTAGTCAAATGATCAAGCATCACTCTTGCCACATCTGACACTAATTAAAGGACCACTCTGATGAAAATGGAGTTTTTGGTGTTTTGAACATGTTCCTGTGGCATTTTTATGATGATGGAGGTCAAATATAAGAAAATGAAATTGCATTTGAGTATTTCTTTATTTAAATTGTTGTAAATGAGAAGCAGACAAAAAAACACAATTGAAATTAAAAAAGCTTATTTGTGATGCTGGATGGGCCACAAGCTCCCTTTTCTACTGGATCCAGGTTTGTCTCTCTTTTTTTTTTTCCTCGTCTGAAATGTCATCTGGCTCAAGACTGTTCAGCTGGATAGAAACTCCACTATTGTCCGCAATTTTTGCTGCACCGGTAATGTTAGGTTTGGGTGTGAGGAGCAGTAAGCTGGCAGGAGGGTGAGTAAGAGAGCTCTCACCCTGGGGGGGAAGGGGTTGTTATTCACCAACTGTCCCGCCAACAAATCAGAGGCGAATATCTAATAAACTTCTGCCCTCTGCAGAAACCATTTTTAAGAAAACTGCAGTTTTTTTTTGTTTGTTTTTTGGCTAAAATGGCAAAATCCCAATTAAAAGACCACTGAAAATGTTTTTAAATTGATCTGTTGATGTTAAGTAAGATGAGGGTTAAGCTATGCTGATGTAATCAGTGGATGAAGTCCAAAACCAACAAAGAGGAGAAGCTGATCGTTGCTGTTTGCGCTCCTCCTTAAAATTTGACTTTTTCCTTTATGTGCATTGACAAAATAATTTTAAAAATTCTCTATTTTAATTATCATTTTTATTTTTCCCCTCCTCCCACTAATCGGGGACAGTAAGCTGTCAAACTGGATCACAGAGAGACAGAAGTACCACTAAAAGCGGCTGTCATTCATACGCAGCTTCTGCAGTGGATGGTGACGATCACCGTACTGGGAGAGTCTCTGAATGATCACATGAATCCAGACATGGAGACCCCATTACCACCACCTTTGTAGAGCTTAGTCATAACAAATGAACTCCTCCCACACGCGGTGGGAGCATCAGGTTCATGGAAACAAGCGTTAAGCATCAAATTTGACACGTACATTGCCTTCTATATGAACAGAGTATTATAACGTATCCGATTCACTGCTTCACCATCTCCACCAACCTGTCTGCGGTCTGAACCGACATCCTGCTTAGTGTTGCACATCACAAAAAAATCAAAGTAAAAAATAATGAAACCAGCAGAAATCATGCACATAAGACTGTCAAAATTCATCACATTTGATGTCATTTTTTTAAAAAGTTGCTTGTTGTAATTTGTTTACAACTCGTTCAAACTAAAAGAAGGATCTTATATAATCTAAAGCTATCAGTATTCTTTTGTATATAATGTAAATTTTTTAATGCCAAAAAATCTGCACACCATTGTAGCAGGAGGATATGTCTTAAGGAGGCTTTTTCAGAGTTCAAAGGTCATTCTCTTTAAGTTCCAGGACTTCTAATTTAAAGAGAATCAATAAGAACAAAATATTTAGCAGAAACAAAGTCAACAGGTACAATTCTGAAGAACAAAAGAAACATCTGAAGATGCTGCAGAACTGAGAAGATCTGCTCCGGCTGTTCTAAAACCTCTAACAAAACCGTGTTTATTCCTGTTCGGGCTGCATGGCTGATGTCCACATCACTATCTAAACAAATGGAATCTGACTTAAGCCAGACCAGTGGGCTGCACTAAAACCCCAGAAGAAGTCTGAATTCAGAGTCGTTGCTCAATTATCCTCTTGCAAATCTATTCATCCCCAGTCTATTAGGATCATTAAAGCCTTTGTACAAGATGACACAAAAAAAGTTGTTTCTTTTTAACAATAACTGCAAATCAAACCAAACAGAACCACGAGGAGGAACATGTTGAGTGACAGACGTCCTGAGACGCGAGGATGAAAGATCTTCTGCTTTGGGGACAGAGACAGAGAAGAGCAGCAGAAGATTGTTGAATTTCTTTTGACCAGCATAATTCATGGCTCTGTATTCATTAGTGTGCACGTGTGCATGTGTGTGCACGCACACGTGGTCACATCTGGTATGCTGGCAAGCGACGCTTTGGTCCTCAGCTGTGTCTTAGCGTGCGTTTTCCTGTTTGTGTGTGTTCGAGCCTGTGGCCCCTGGACTCAAACGGTCTTCTGGGACTTCGGTCAAAGGAAAGTCTTAAGAGGGCTCTCGCTGGAAGAAATAATTCTGCTGTTTTTTTGAGTTCATGAATTTACAGGTAATTGAAAGTAGCTTTTTACTCTACATATTTTTGAAATTTCCTTTATAATCTTTAATAATTTATTCAAACCAACGTGCAGAGTTCCACCTTATTGTGTGCGAAGACCTTAATTGTTGCTCCAACACAAGTGGACGAGTTCAAAGCAAAAGTGCTGACTTTTGTTTGGCTTTAACAACTAAAGGCTTTCAAGCAGAGACAATGAGAAGCAGCAGCTGGGACGTAACAGCTCTGTTTAGTGACCGCTTCTCTGCCATAAAGTGCACTGAAGCCTCGTTTTTACGAGAGGGGAAATTCCTGTTCTTCCAGTTTGTTCTCAAACACACAGAACGGACGGACGGACGGATGGACGGAGCTTCTTCTGTAAATATGAGGCGACTAATGGTCGACACGGCTCACTAATAAACTTCCCATGAAACTGAAGAGAGTTTTCTGGTTTCTTTTCTTTCTTTTTATTTCAGTTTGAATACCTGCGGCTGCTTCATCTGGTAATCCATGTTGCCACAACATCTGACGCTGAAGACATGAGCAAGACCAGAAAAAAAAATCCTCTGTTATCAATTAAAAAGATTTGTAGGCATAAGAGTAAAAATCTTCTTGCTGTTATTTAGAGGAGGTGCAGGAAGAAGAAGCAAGCCACGTTTCAGCTGATTGAGCTCCCTTGAGTGCTGCTCCTCATGAGCTGATCCCTCCAGAACTTGATTAGAGCCGCTGTCTTCAGGTTGTTGTGCTTCCTGACATTCATAGACAGCCTGCGCTGCTCATCTTTGATGCACTACAGAGTTTGAAGATGCAGACTCTGCTGGTTTATTTATGATATATTTTTTTTAACTCATGGCCTTATTGGTAAACAGTTTCCACTCAGTATTCGTCATGATGCCAGCTGATATGAAAGAGCTGCAGACATACAAAGTGACAGAATTGTTCCTTGTGGGATATGAGGGAATGAAGATACAAAAAGTCATGAGAGCGTCAGTGAAGTTCTGTGGGGGTATCTTCTGCCACTCTCTGCTAGATGTTTGGTCTTCTCTGTTTATTGAGAAGAACTGAAGGTTTTCCTTTGTGCTTCCTGCTGTCCTCCAATCACTCCACACCTCAGCAAACATTCCCTCCCAGTCATCTCAACACCAGTTGTGCTGTTTATACAAAAAGAACTGCAATTTAATCTGTAGATCATCTGAGAACAAAGCTGTTCTAGTTTTCATTTTATTCATCTGACTGGAACCATACTTCTGGTTGATTTAACTGGTTCCTCTTGGTAACCTAAAATATTTCTAGAAATAAATCACAAGCTTGTGAGTTAACCAGTTCATGAGGAGTGACACCAGCTAACCGTGAAGCAAATTTACACCTGTGATCATGATAGGAAAGTACCAACTATTGACTGTATATTAGAAGTGGACTGAGTAACTCCTAGCCCCTGCCATTCCAAACAGGAAGTATGCGCTGTCTCAGAGAAGTCAAAATCCCACAGACTTCTATAATAAATACCTATAATTCAGTCATATTCTATGGATGGTGTCACACTCGCTTGATCCAGTTCTCATATGTGGTCAATAGATCATCAAAACTACTTTATGATGGTTTAATCCATATGATTTGATTAAGAAAATAGAAAAGGTTTGTTGTGCCCTGGGTGAGATTTAATATTCAAGAAAAAAACATTTTTTTACTTTGCAAAGTCTTTGCCGCTTTAAATTCACTGCCTTTTCAAAGAATGCACCAACAGGTTTTAAAGGGCCTATATGCTTATCTTGAGTCTTTCAGAGAAAACTATATCCATATACAGTAACTGATAGTATATCACCTTTGGAACACAATAGAACACATTTTTTTATTAAATATTTTTGCAGTTCATTTTCCTACCTGGAAGTAAGGCAACTATATCTCTAAGGCCTCGGCTTTCTCTCCTTGTGGGTGCTGCCTATTTCATGACGTCAACCTAGAACCCATGTCTGCGTTTCACTCACGAAAACAAACTACTTCCAAACTTTTGTAAAGATGGATGTGCTGATTGTGCATATGAAGGGAAAGAGTTTTTGCTGATCACTGCTAGCTCCGCAAAGTGTGTGTGTGTGTTAGCCTGGGGGGCGGTTCTGGCAGCACAGACTCTTCCTGGAAGGAGCTGTTCCTCAACTATACGTCACTTTGAGTTTTTGTGGGTTGGGAGGGGCTGGTGCTTAGAGCGCAGGTTTTTAGAGGAAAACTTAGAAATGTGTGAATGGATCAAAATACTGCGTTGGGGTTGTTTTTTGTGAGGAATGAAAATTCTAATACACTTAAAATATAGGCCCTTTAAGCTGTTAAAAAAAAAAAAAAACGAGCAATCTGATAAAAGTTACAATACTTCCTTGTGCAATAAATAAAGGTCTTGCTTTATCCCCAAATTGATTACACTGGTTTCCTTTTCATTTGAAATCTTCCTTTTCCTGATTAACAGTCTAGGCTTAAGGTTTGTCACTTCATCATTATAAAGTATACGTTTGGAACAGTCATCTTCTAATCCGTTCTGTCCTTTTCGGGGTCACGGGGCTGCTGGAGCCTATCCTGGCTTCTTGCGGGCAAAGGCAGGGGACACCCAGGACAGGTCGCCAGTCTGTCGCAGGGTCACAATCACACACCCATGAACACTCACCGCCACATCTATGGACAATTTAGAGTTGCCAATTAACCTATGAAGCATGTTTTTGGACGGTGGGAGGAAGCCGGAGATCCCGGAGAAAACCCACGCATGCACGGGGGAGAATATGCAAACCCCACACAGAAAGATCCCCCATTGGTGCTCTGTTTCAGGTCCCCAAGCTGGGACTTGAACCAGGGGCCTTCTTGCTGTGAGACAAGAGCGCTATACCCTGCAGCCTGTTTGGAACATACCTGGGAAAAATCTGCCTGTGCTTATTCTAATGCCAAACAAAAGACTGACTATGTCTGAATTCCCTCACTACTCACTAACCCCTAGAAACGTTACAGTGCAGGACTATGTATACAGTGCCTTTTGACTTTAATGCAGTTTGGACAAACGGTCATTACTTTTTCTTTATTTAAACGGCAAATATGATGTCACCCATTTTCCTAAGTAAAAACCTAATAAATATGAAAATTTCATAAAGACTATTCAGGAAGCCACTGTGTACTGATGACACTTAAATAACTTAATAAAAACTTAATAATTAATAAACGTTAAATATAAATATATGTTTTTCAAATGACAAATCATTGAAATGCAATGCTTAGTGTATATTTGTATATCTGTTGAGCATCAATGCACACTGGTTTTTCAGAGATGACTTCTGGGACATTTCTAGGGCGCTCGATTTTGGAATTGTAGATTAGGAAACCCCCCCCAAAACAGCAAACAGCCTATACAGGGCTTGAAGTATAGTGAGGGAATTCAGACATAAGTCAAAAACCCCACAATGCATTTGGGCAGTGTTCAAACAACCTGGTGAAGTTTAAAGGAAACAGAATGGAAATTAAACTTAAACTTTTCTTATAAAGTGCCTTTCAAACATTGGCAACACTAAGTGCTTTATAGAATATTAAATAAAAGAGAATATTGATTTATTTCAATGCAGCATTATTGCTGGGGGCAAAAACTGCTAATAGAATCTAACAGAATTTTACACATAATTATCTTTAAGAACCACAAAGAGCCGTCAGTGATCTGCACCTGTGTCACTCACAAGAGGCTTATATTTTCTTCTCAATTGTTTTAAGCATTAACTTCAAAAGAAAGAAAAAAAAATAAGGAAGACGACTAATATTTATTGCTAAAACTCTCAAGCCAAAGAACATGTGAATGGTGACAAAATGTGAATTTCTAAAAACAAAACAAAATTGTGAGCATCTACATTGAAGATGAGCGTTTACATTAAATGCTTAATTAAATTAATATACACCTGTTAATTTAATTACGCATTTAGTGTTTAAAGTATTCAAGATAAGCATCAGCTCCAATGTGGCTTACAAAAAAATAATACAGCCAAGAATCAACTATAAATTATGTTTTTAGTGGCCCAATAGTTTATTGTTTTCAGTGATTTATAAAAATTACAATATTATCTCTTTTTTTATGTCCTGCAAGTTTACAGTTTTAAGTTTTCTTTTTGAACAATTTAGTTTATACCAGGAGTTATTTATTTAAGCCTATGATTTATCAAAATAAACATTAAATTAGTCACGCAACCAACAGGGAGTAAAATATTAATATCACAGGCAAAGGTAAATTTGACCAAACAAATAAACCCTCCAAACACTCCAGTCATCCAAAGATAAACAAAAATAACAGGTGCAAAGAGAATTGAACGTCCTACCTGCAGTTTCTTCAGGTACGGGGTATTTTCATGTTGTTTTTGAATTGCTCTTCAGAGTTTGCCTCAGGCTGCAGTCAGTGGAACTGCGCTGATTGAACCGAATCCCACCTAATGTCCTGCCCAGCAGGCCCAGAGGTGAGTGAGGAGCAGGCCACAGTCACCTGAAACAGGCTGGAATTCAGCTTTCATTAAGACGCCACCATACATGTGCAAACGAAACAAATAAAAGAAAAAAACGAATCACTTTTATTGAATTTTTGATCAGAGATAGTTTTCTTCAAAAAGATAATTTCTTGTTATCGTTTAATGTTTAAATGGATTCAAGGTGATTTGGAAAAATTGGTCGTTCAGATCATTATAACTCAAAATATCATTAAAACCCACATTCATGTGTCTCAGAAAATTCAAATATTATGGAGAAAATTAATTGTTGAATCTCATGGTGTCAAATACTGAGCAGCTAATTAACTGTAAACACTTGGAAGGGTTTTCTGCGCCTTAAAGTCCCACTCTGCTCATCTTTTGATCTATTTTCAAAGTGTTCCCAGTGGTATTTTAAATATCAATATGTCAGGATTTTTTTTTTGGCAAAATCAAAAAGCCTGTATCATTTTCAGGGACAGAGTTTCTGCAGAGCAGCAGGTGTTCATTAGAAATTTGCATCTGAGATGTGGGGAGGACTGCCAGTGCAGACTAAGCCTGCAACTCGTCTTATCTGTTTAACATTAGCAGTGCAACAAAAACGGCGAGCAATAACAGAGTTATCCAGCCAGTTTAGAGCCAGATTCCAGCTCAGACGAGGAAAACAAAGACATGCATGGATCTATTTGTCTACAAGTGGATGCATCAAAATGGAGCAGAGCAGGGAGCTCGGGGTTTGCTGATTATAGCTACTATGTCACAAAACGCCACTTTTTCAAACAGGATTTTTCGTCTGCTCCCGATTCACAACCATTATAATAAAGAAAATACTAAGAAATGCAATTTTATCTCAAATTTTCTTTATAGTTGTCCTCCATAATGAGGAAAAATACCATAAGGACATATTAAAAAAACAAAAACACCTCTTTAATCTGAGTGGGTCTTTAAATAAATTGATTATCTTCCAAAGTTTGGTCAGTCTTTCCCCACGTTAAATAAAAATTCACTTTCATTTAATTTAACTTGATTATGAAGCCTCGTGAGTACATTCATATCAGAAATTGTGTAAAAGTGGAATTTAAAGGTTTTGGGAGATGAAAATCACCAACTGGAGAACAAAAAAAAGTTTTTGACCAATTTCCCACACTTCTCATCAAGACCTTCTTATCTTCAATTCCTGCTCCTGCTGTCTCTGTCTGTACGTCTCTCCCTGAATCCCCAAATTCTCCAACCTTGTGTCTCCTTGACTCCTTTGTCTCCTTGGTTGACTTTTCCTTTTCCTCCTCTCACCTTAGTTCCCGCCCTGGCCTCATGGTAAATCCAATGCAGCGTTGACTAGAATTCCTTTGGCAGCTGCCATCTTTACTTGATCTTTTGAGTTTTTAGTGCTGCAAGTAAGTTTATCCTCAGGCCAGGGCTGAGTTCTCCCAAAACTAATTAAACCCTTTCTTAGCATGTGCATCATCCACACGGGGGCAGCTTTCTGCAGTTCAGCCGGGGGCTATGCATGAAGGAAAAAAAGAGGAACAATCAACGTGTAAAGCATTTCTTCTTTTATTCTAACGTCGGTTTGGCTTTTTGAAAACATCCTGCAGGCAGTCAGGCTATGGTTGCACAACTCTACTGTATGTAAAGTATTTGCTTTACAGTAATGTACAGATCTGATGCAGACAAACCACTGCAGACCATCCTGTTAAAAACACAACTTAAAAGTAAATTACCTATGAAAGCTAAAAAGAAAAAGTCATTCTTGGCATGAAGTATTCTTTTGGGTTGCAGCACCAAACCAAACTGCTGAGTGACTGATCTTCAGAAACATTCCAAGTGTTTAGATTTCTTTCTCTCCTGCAGCTTCAACTTTAACAGCATCACATGTCAGAACTCAGTTAAGGCCCACATATTTAAGTTCAGGATTTATGTTGTTGTGATATAATGTACTTGGCTGAGAGGATTAAAATCACATCCCGCTGTGAGACGGCGGCTTTGCTCCTGAGTGAGACACCGACACTCCCGGCCCCGGTCGGGACCATTAGTGGCTCTGGATTAAAGGCTTCGGAAAAAACCCGTCATCGCCTGAGACCCGCAGAGCACTGCAATGTCCTGCTGTAGTTAGAGACAAATCAGCAAACCATCAGTCAAGAGCCGCCTGACCACTGTCAGAAGCAAATGACAAAACAACTTCTGGTTCAGAATAAATGTCAAACATTTAACCCTTGTGCTATCTTAGATGACACCCACCCTTGCAGTTGACGTGTTCTCCCTAACCATGACAAAGGTGGATAAAGGGATGGAGAGGATTCATATATGTCGAACAATTATGAGAACATAATAAAACCATAGAGGAAGATAAATCTGTCTTTTGATAAAGTAAAAATTAAATATGTACTGTATCTGGACTTAGATTCTTTGGGGTAATTTTTGATGAAAATGTGTCTTGAAAGCCTCATACAATATAAAATGTATTAAAAGTTAAGTGGCTAAAGCTATATTGGTTTTGAATAATCTTAAAGACCCACTCGGATCATTTTTTGATCCGAGTGTTCTAAGTGGGGTTTTTTTCATGCTTATGTCAATTTTCGCTAAAATCCAAAAACCTGTGTCATTTTGTAGGACAATGTTACTGCAGAGCAGCAAAAGTTGCGGAAAAATTGGCCTCTGAGTCGCAGCTGGGACCGTTTGTGCGGAGCACTACTTGCTGAGAGCTCAGAACAGGGAGCTTGTGCCCCGCCCAGCGTATTTTCTACGTCGCAAATAGAATCTTTTTCAACAGCAGTTTTTTGTCTGCTCCTGAGTTACAACATGTTGAATAAAGAAATACTCAGAAATGCAATTTTAAGGTTCTTTTTTTTAACTTATGCCCTCTGCCATGAGAAAAATGCCACAAGAACGCGTAAAAAACACCAAAAACACTATTTTCCTCAGAGTTAGTCTTTGGGACCATGAGGCCAAGAAATAAGTTTGGCACTGGCAGTACGTATTTTGAAAATTATGAACAAATAGTCGCTGTCTTTCTGGCATTTCATTTTATTTGCTGTGCTAGTGAATTTACCAATCTGCATGTGCTCGCATCAAATCAGTTCTGAGCCACAGCCAAAGCATTTTTCCTGGACTTATAAACGTTTTTTTTCGTGTGTAATTTTATTAATAATAATAATAATTAGTACTTTATTGATCCCTCAATGGGGAAAGTCTTCTCCGGCCCTGGTACACACATTTGTCTTGTCATTCCACACATTGTTCAAAAAGTGTCAAATTGGAACCAAAATATGTCTTTTCACGGTTTCTTTAACCATTGTGCTATCCTAGGCACTTTAC
The DNA here is from genome assembly GCA_023969325.1 of Oryzias curvinotus. Lineage (NCBI taxonomy): Eukaryota > Metazoa > Chordata > Actinopteri > Beloniformes > Adrianichthyidae > Oryzias > Oryzias curvinotus. The sequence goes on from CM043718.1 coordinate 32,239,548, forward strand.
CATTGGGAGTGGGGTCATCTAGACCCACTAGACAGAGCGCTAAACCTTTTTTCTTCAATGATTTGTGATCTTCACTGGTGTCCATGGATTACATGAAATCCCTCCACCTTTATCCACCTTTGTCATGGTAGGGAGAACACGTCAATGGAAGGGGGGGTCACAGGATAGCATAAGGGTTAACAGAGACTGTCAGTCGGTGACGTTTGTGCCCCCCCCTTGTGTCAAGTTCTCCACTAATGCGAGATGCATCTATCATTATCAGAAAGGGGGGATCAAGGGCGGGGCTACTCACTTCAGTACCAATGGCCAGGCCAAGTAAAGGAGGTTTTGGAAAAAGAGGCTTCAAATAAACATGAAATATGGCTTTTAAAGACATTTAGGTCGTGGGATTTTGGTTAAAAACTTTATAATCATAATTAAAACACCACTGGGAACGTTTTTATTTAAAAATAAAATGGATACAGAGGGACTTTAAGCTTTAATTTAGGGCAGAAATAAACAAAGAATTAAAATTTTCTTGCTGCTTCTTTCCAGTCTTAAAGATGTTTGGTATTCTTCATGAAAGCAACATATGACCAAGAACAAGCGAATCGTTGTTGTTCTCAGCTTTTCTACAGCATAAACAGTCACTATTTTTGTTCTCTTTGCTTGAGTCACATGAATATCATCACATTTGCTTGGAGCCGAGGGCACAGCACCACTCTGAAGGTGAGTGTACTCCCACCTTCATTTAAAAAGGTAAGCATGCCATTATTTAGTTGCAGCGACTGGTCCGTCAGTTGGGAGGATGGCCTGTCTCATCCTCTCTCTGATTACACGACCCCTGGCTGTCGTCCCCGTGTGTTAGTATGCGCGCACACGCGCGTTCACATGTGTCGCGGTGTGAAAGCAAAAGCTGTGTGTTTGTTTCAGCGAGGGCCAGATGGCTGCAGGCTGACTTAGCAGTAAGAATTAAAGGAAATCACATGAGACAGTTGTGCTTATCTTTCCATTAATACACTTCACTGAGAATAAGGGAACAAAGGAGTGTCTGATACACATGATGACCTCTCCCAATGCGGCATGCATGAACAGGCACTCACAAATACTGAGGTGTGTGCGTTTGCTTGTTCGGTTTTGCTCTTTGATCTGTTACATTTTGTAAAACAAGCTAGAGGATCTGAGCTCTTCCACATAGGAAAGGGTATCGGATCCTTCAGAGCCGTCAGTGGTGGTTCTGTCACGCAGAAGCAACCGTCCTCCACTTTGCGTCAAACAGTTTACACTACATTGTCCATTAATTTCTGACAATGGACACCTTGTATAGCATTATCCCTTACGTATATGTTGGAAATAAATTCACTTAGTTTGAAGTTTTTATCTTTTCTGTGTTGCAGCTTGGAGACAAACTGTGTCTCGTCTTTTACAAAATAAATTAAAGTGACTGAATTTAAAATGAAAATTGTATTTTGACAGCATGTGGCCTCAAATGTGGATTCAACAGGTTTGAAAAACAGATGAATGGATTTTGACAAAAACAAGTTCTATTGGAAGGCTTACCTTGTAAATTTAAACTGAACATGAAATTAGCATTTAGCATGACAACTGAGGATCAATCATTTCTTATTGATTATTATTAGATAATATTCATCATTCATTCATTTTCCATACTGTTTTTCCCTTTCGGGGTCACGGGGCTGCTGGAGCCTATCCCGGCCACTTGAGGGCGAAGGCAGGGGACAACCTGGACAGGTCGCCAGTCTGTCGCAGGGTAGAGTGTCTGCAGTCACACACCCATTCACTCTCACACTCACACCTAGGGACAATTTAGAGTTGCCAATCAACCTATGAAGCATGTTTTTGGACGGTGGGAGGAAGCCGGAGATCCTGGAGAGAACCCACGCATACAAGGGGAGAACATGCAAACTCCACACATAAAGGCCCCCCATTGATGTTGTTTTTCATGTCCCCCAGCTGGGACTTGAGCTGGGGGCCTTCTTGCTGTGAGGCAAGCGCGCTAACCACTGCGCTACCGTGCAGCCCCTATTATTAGATAATATATTAAGCTAATAATTTATTTGGGCTGCACGGTGGTGTTGCGGTTAGTGCTCTCACCTACATTCAGAAGGCCCTGGTTTGAATCCTGGCTGGGACCTTTCTCTGTTAAGTTTGCATGTTCTCCCCGGTGGTGTGGGGGTTTTCTCCGGGCTCTCCGGCTTCCTCCCAATGTCCAAAGCCTGCTTCATAGGTTGATAGGTTACTCTATAAGTGTCCCTAGGTGTGTTTGTGTGGGAGTGATTGTTTGCCCTGTGACAGACTGATGACCTGTCGAGGGTATATTCTACACTCGCGAAGGTGGCCCAAAAGAGATATAGCGAGCAAAAAAGAGTAAATGGGTGGATGAAATTTGTGTAATTTTTCTGATTTTTTTTTATTTGCCGTGCCAAAATTTAAAAAAGAATATTCCTCATTTTTTAGAAATACTTCATTCATTGAAACTGAAACTAATTTAGAAAGAAACGTAAAAATTAACAGGAGGTTTGGGTGGTCTAGTAGCTTATGAATTTAAGAATACCCACATAGAGGATCAGCAGCCGGATCAGCACCTCCTCCTCAGATCTGCATGGTCACACCGGACTGACATTCAGTTTCTCAAACTGCTATAACAACCATGTTGGTCTTTTATTTGCTCACTAAAACCTTGATTTTGTTTCGGGAGGTATTCATCTTTTCCAGTGATGTCATCTTTGGTCCCAACCGAGTCATGACATTTCTCTGCTCTGAGATTCTCTCCAATCAGAACAAAACTCCTTTAGTCCAGTAAGGTGAATGCATTTTCACACCACCTCCCTCAAAAGCTCCCTCTCAGTTCATCAGCCATTTCCACCGTTGTTTTTGATCCACCAACGGCTGTAGGCAGAGTCTAAACTCCCTGCTGAACAGGACGTTCACACTCTAGTGCACTTGTTGGAGACACCATCGCAAATGGACTTGACAGTGAAGGACAGTCATGGCAGGCCTGCTGGCCGCTCTTTGAGAGATTGGCTGTTTGCCGTCTAGCTTAGGTGGAGAGGTCATGTTTTGATGCAAACGTTCACTGCAGATCTGCTAAAGACCTCCTTAGCTCAGATTTTTGTCTGGATACGGGATCATGCCAAATAAATCTGCAAGTTGATTTTGCCAAAAAGCAGGTTTATATTGTTCTTTCACACAGGTTTTTTTTTTTCTTTTAAATAGCGAAGTGACGGACCTTACAGGCAAGGGAAGCACATGGAAAAACCAGAAAACAAAGGTCACAGAATGCATTTACCGAACACATGCGACATTATTAACCTCTGGATTAAATAGGAAAAAATTCATTGGCAGAAGACTTTTTATTTACAGTTTATAACACAGAGTTTCAAAAAGTGATCAACCTAAAAAACATTTATATTCCAAAGTTACTTCTAAAACACCTCATTTCCCACCTCAAAGGTTAAAACCAAAAGAAACACAGACATTTTGAGTTTGTTTTAGGAAACAAATGTGTATTACTATTAAAACTTTGATACCAGAACCTTGAGGCAACAATATCTGACATCAATGTTTTCTGGAGAAAACCTGGGAAGAAAATGTTCTTTGATAAGTAATGTTTTAAGATTAAATTTTCTCAAATTTAGCTTCTTCATTTCTTCAGATTCTGCAGTGGATGAAGTCAGCAGACAGTTCTCTGTGGATTTGAGTCTGAGGAGTTTCACAAATAATTGACAAATACTCAGAATTCACCAAATCCCTTTTTGAGATCACACAGTTGCTGGAGCCTATCCTAGCTACTGTTGATTGAAGCTGGGGCACACCCTGGATGAGTGACCAATCTGTCACAAGGCTAAATACTCATATGCATACCAATTGGTAATTTAGATAAATAAATTAACCTGTGAAGCATGTTTTTGTGGAAGGCAGTGTCTGGAGAAAATTTCAACCTAGGCCTTCTTACTTTGTGGCGAGATCACCAACCACTACACCACCATGCAGTCCATGTTTCACAAATCACTCATTGAGAAATTTGACAAAAACTTTCATCGCTTTGGTTATCAAGTTCAAATTCTGTCTTAAACTTATGCTGTGCTTACAGTAAGAAGCACAACGGAAGAATTTAAGTTTTCTTTATGTCACTTTACTTAATCGCAAGTGTTCTTTGTTTGTAGTGAGGAAAGCGGGGATAATCCCTTCAGTGCGAAGCAGCTCACATAAGCAGACGACACAGCCATCGAGCCATTAAATTCCCTCAGCTGGGGACTTTCGTTGAAAAAAGCTGAAAACTGTGTTTTTTTTCTGGGGCTGAGCTGCAGCCGAGTGCGTCATAACATACAGCAGCGAGCTGCGTGTTCAGATAGGAACACAGTAATACAGTTGGAAGCAGGATTGGGGGGGGCAGAGAAAAGAGGCTTATGCCTCGACGTCAAAACTTCTGTGGACATCAGAAAAAGTGCCAGTGACGTTCACGGTCCCATGACACACCAGACTTTTCTTTTTTCTTGGTGTTTGTGCAGAAACCAGACTATAATCTGTAATTTCACCCTCCAACACTGGTTCATTTTAGTGTTTAACAGTTCCCCCGAACAGCCAGCATAAATGTGAGTGCAGCCCTGGATAAAACACACAGAAAGAGCCTGTGGCCATATCATCTGCACAGTCTATCTTTTTTTCTCTTTGCCTCTCTGAGCAGCTCCCATGCTGCTTTGTGCTCAGGGGGGGGAGGGGACTCGGTCCGCTGACGTGTGACTCGGAAAGGCCTCTCTTGTCCGTGTTTACGCCTCATCTTTGAGGCTCAACAGAGGCTCAACTGCTGCCATCTCTCAGATGCAGACAGAAAAAGGTGGACAGAAAAAAGTGGAAATGGTCCGCTGTTACCTGTGTTACCAGCACATTAAAACAATCGAATCCTTCTAAATAAGCGTTAAAATGATCAGAAATTACATCAAACGGTTTGGCTTGATTGAGGGTGGTGGACAGTTGTGGACAAAACTCATTTTCACAAAGCTTCACAGCTGACTGAACTCTCTCAATGCAGTAAATTGATTTAGTTTATTTGCGGTCATTCAACTGAATTAAGAACAGGAGATATTCGGAATGCGAGTTAAGGTTTACTTGTGTTACAAAAGAATGTGCATGCTTTTAGCCCATGGAGTTCACACAGGGCATCTTCTTTTTCTACTGCTTACTAACGCAAGCCAAGCAAGCCTCTTACAACTGTAGATGGCGGACTTGCGCTAGTAGAAAAAGAAGAAGCTGTAAAATCTGGTGAATCTTTCTACAGGCTTTTTCTTTCACAGCTCTATTCTGATATATGAAAAACTTGGTGTCATATAATCACATCCGGATACAAACCGGAGTTTGTAATTTCTCCTCCATGTTCCATTTTCAAACGGTTGGCACTTACATGATTTAAAAGAGATGTAACCGTTTTAGTACCAAACCTGAGTCCATCATTGGTCAAAGTTCCGTCTGGTTCATCTTTCAACGCCCGTTTAAAGGCCACATGTTTTGTACTTTGAGCCTGAAAATCTTAAAAATGTGCTGTGCGTGAACACAACAAGTTTGAACATGGAAACTTGAAACACATAAATATGTGCATCAATATAGACTTTTCATTGAAAGTGGTCACTTGAAGGCGCTTTGCAAAGGCAGGTAAATGGCATATACTTATATAGTGCTTTCTACCCCCTTCTGAAGGCCCAAAGCGCTTTACAGTCATAGTCCCATTCACCCAGTCACACACATCACACACTGATGGCGGCTCCGCTGCCGAACACTGGCGCCAACCTCCCACCAGAGGCAAGGTGGGGTTCAGTGTCCTGCCCAAGGACACTTCGACACATGGGTGTGCAAGGCGGGAATCGAACCTGCAATATTACGATCATGGGTTGACCGCCCTACCGCTGCACCACGGCCGCCTGTGAACATAGCTCTAGTCCAAACCGGCCTTACAGGTAGGTATGGGCTGTCTGCAGGTGAAAAATGGTCTAACCTGCATGGGGGACACTGGTGGACCGGAAGAAATATCAAGGTCATAGACTGCTTGGTGAACCAGTAGAATGTAAGATGAAGGCCGTCTCTTGAGGCACGAGCTTCGAAGGAACTGCAAGACACACCTGTACTCCTCTTAAGAGTACAAGTACATCTGACTCAAACTTTGGCATTTTGCTGAGAGCTCAGAAGTGCAGTGAGAAAAACCAAAGCAACCTTTAGAGTTGGCATGATTTTGCTCATGTTGGTCATGGATCAATTTAGATGCTAATTTTCTGTCAGCTGATTCAACTCAACAACTGTGTCTAATTATTGTACTGCATATAAATATTTGAAAACCATTCCGATTTATTCCAATGTTATTTATCTAGACCAGCTATAGCATTCAGTGCTGATGATATTCTAAAATTTTTATGCAATAAAATCTTGGTCATCTTTTGTTCTTGTTCACCAAAGTAAATTAGATTTGTCTTTGTTTTACACCAGATTCAAAGTGGCTCTTGGCTTGTCTTTGCAAACTTTGAATCCTGGGAAACTGCAGCCCCAAAACAAAATGATTAATTGACTATAAAAGCAATACAGCGAGCGCAGAGACGAAGATGACAGATGTTGTCTGTTCTGAGAAAAAAAGAGCAGTGCCCACAAACACTCCATGCTGTGATGAGTTTGCCAGAGGAAAAAGAAAGGATAGAAATCATATATGTGATTTAAAAAAAAAAAGAAAATATAAGAACTAAAGATAAGATCCATGTCAAAATAATTAACAGGAAGTGTTATTGCTGCATCACCAGAGGAATGCTTTTGCTGGTATTCAGGTCGATGTAAACGCCATCACAGCTGAACAAAACACTCCAATGACGTCATGCGCCCTGCAGCCACATGTTCGTGTGGCCGTTCATCAAGTCAATCAGCTCTAATTAAACTGTACAGTGATTAAGGGGCAAAATCCTGACTCTGCTGGCTCGTGCACTTCCTGTTTCACCCATGGTTATCATTTCAAACACGCACACACGCAGTGGCTGCTGCAGCAGAGGCCCAGAGCATCTTTAGAGTGACTAATCTACTATTAGCACTTGTCTCCCAGCCCCCTGCGCCTCCATCCCGCCATCAGTCCTCCCAACACTCCTGCCACATTTTTCCTCTGCTCCCGATCCCCCTTCATCCATTTCAGCTTGAGGGCTTTCTTGGCTGTCAGGGTATTTAGTATCATTTGAAACATGATTCCACTGTGGATTTGAGATTGACATAACCTTGAAATGTGTTTGTTCCCACTTTTATTTCTCTCAATCATAATTTTTTTCCCTGTTTCTCCATGGAAGGAGGGGGCTTAATAGACAGGACTATGAAAAAGTTTAAAACGGTCAGAGACAGACTAGCATTAATATTTCATGCTAACTGTCATTAAATACCCAAACTAGTTTTAGTTAGGCAGTGAAAACCTGAAGAAAGTCTAACTAGTTCTTAGATGTTCTCTGTTTATCGGTTCCTGCTTTGCTCATCCATGTGTCAAAGTGTCCTTGAGCAAGACACTGAACCCCACATTGCTCCTGGTGTTCTGTTTAGCACAACGCATGGCAGCCGGGCCGCCATCAGTGTTTGAATGTGTTCACGGGTAAATGGGTCTGTGACTGTAAAAGCACTTTGGATCTTAATGAAGGCAGAAAAGTGCTATACTGTTACTATAAGTAAACGCCATTTAAGGTCTATTAGCTGAACACGAAAGCAAAAAAAAAGAAATGATGGACAGATTTAAAGCCTTATGCTGTTTACAATGAACGCAATTTGCTACTTTTAATGTTAAGTCAATGTACAGACATGATCGGAGATTCTGTGGCGTGTTTTGAACGTTGGGTGCTATATGTCGGTCTGGCAGCAGCATGGTTTGAGTATCATGGTGTGTCCAGGGTTATAAAATTTGAACTTTAGCAAAGAAGTCTCCCTTGCATTGTTAATGAGGTATGCACAGACACTGTCCAGAGCATCAAGTTTATCAACATGTTTTTGGGCAAGTGTTCAGCCGTGAATTCGCTCTGCGTCCAAATACAGGTGACCAACGCAAATTTGAAGTGCGTTTTGCGTTCAGTGTGAACGTAGCATTAGTCACATCCATCCGTACTGGGGTTGAGCGTTTGTGAATTCTTTGGTTGTCCAGGCCCATGTAGGGTCATATAGAGGAGCTGCTGCATCGTAAGGGGAGTGCAGGTGTCTCTTGCAGTTCCATCAGTGATGTCATGATAATGGAACATACCATTGTCGTACATGTAATATATGTGTGTCATGACATATTCTTAAGGCTAATTTAAGTTGCACACACTAATAAAGTATGGGTATTATTGTCGTTCTGTGCTACACCACACTCTAGTCCTTAGTACTCCTCAGTAAGGTGTGAGTATCACATGAACAGCACGGGCTCCTGGCTCAGTCAGACGGGTTTGAAAGGGTTGGAAAAATGAAAATCCATTCGATACGCCTGCGTCTCAACTTCTTCACCCCTACTCACCCTCACCCACGTGGCATTTGTGTTCACTAGGACCTGCCGCTCTCAGCAGAGAGAAAAAAATATACACAAACATTTTTGTTCTTCAGGTTCACTGAGTGGTCTACGTAAGGGTTAATGGCCGACGAAGTGTGCGGTTATTACTTTTTAACGCACGACGTGGAAGCCTGAACCGTCCGCCGCGAAGCGCGAAGTGCGTTAAAAAGTAATAATCGCACACTTCGAAGGCCATTAACCCGCTTATACCAGTGGTCCCCAACCTTTTTGTCACCGTGGACCGGTACAACGCAAGGCACGTTTACCGCGGACCGGGGGGGGGGGGTTGAGGTGCATCGCAAGACAGACTTAACGTGGACCGGGGGTGGTATTTTCTCTTTAGTAATGATAATAACAATAATAATTATAATTTTCCCCTTGTCAAAGCAACTTTCTAAAGAAGTTTGTTTTTTGCTCATTTTGGTTGTTTGGGTTTAATTTTAGTGGGGTTTATCACCTGATGTTTGGTGTCGCGACTTTGACGTGCGTTAAGTGTGACAGATGTAACAAAGTGAATCCGGTCACTTTTCAAAATAAAACGTTTTTGTCGGAAAAAAAACCCAATAAAATGGAAATTATTTTTTCTTTCTGTGCGTCCCGGTGCAAAAATTTCCCGCGGCCGGGCCGCGGTGGTTGGGGACCACTGGCTTATACCATGGTCACTTACAAAAGCAATACATATTAACCAGGTTTTAGTCCTTAATTCTTGTTTTTTTTCGATTTGGATCGCTTTTCTCACGAAGAGCGGACTATATGTTATGTGATGCGGCGCGATGCGCCGCATCACATAACATATAGTCCGCGTCGCGCAGCACCACCGCTGCAGTCAAGATTCGGCGATATATATATGCTGATCTTTCGATGGGTTGAATAAAGCATCAGTTCAGAGAGAAAGTTCACCTCTTACCGCTTGTTTTTGTCCAAATGATGAAGCAAAAGGTTGTTTTAAAGAAGCCGGCACCGTAATACAAAACATTTAAGCTAGCTGACCGGAAATTCTTTTTTCACCGTGCGGTTAGCAGGTTTTAATGCATACCCAGCAGCCAATCAGAATCGAGTATTCAACCGGACCATGGTATAAGACCTTATTATTTCATGCAGCCACCTGCATACCCCGTAAAAGTTTGCCCATTTTTTCTGCACACGGCCCATAAGGACAGTTGGGACTACAACTGAATGTCTGTATAACCACCTCACACTTACCTTTGAAATCTAATAGCTTAATAATTTTTTTTTTTTAAATATGCATGTCCAAAAAGGTTGACATTTTTTAAATGAAACATTTAATAGTTTTCAAAATTAGACATATGTACAGTCACTCAAAAAACATAGGCCATCCATCCATCTATCCATGCATCTTCTTAACCCGGTAAATCCCTTTCAGGATCAGGTGGTTGCAGGAGCCTCTCCTGGATACTGTTGGGCGAGGGCGGAGTACACCCCGTCTGTCGCAGGCCACACAATCATTCCCACACACACACACTCACACTTAGGGACACTTATAGAGTAACAATGAACCTATGGAGCATGTCTTTGGACTGTGGGGGAAGCCGTTGTACCCGGCGACAACCCACATACGCACAAGGAGAGCATGCAAACGCCTCACCGAAACCAGGGCCTTCTTGCTGTGAGGCAAGGGCGCTAACCACTGCACCTCCATGCAGTCCAGCATAGACCACTGTTTGCTTGTTTTTCTTCATTTTTGTTTTGAAGTTATGTATTTCCAAAATGTTTTTTAAAATGTTTTTGAAAATAGATGGAAAAGAAACTATTAATCAATCCAAAACAAATAAAATTGGTATTACAATTAAAATAGGTATTTTGCAAAATATCTAAATATATAGCACACTGATGTGTTTGTTTACGTTTTCTTTTATTTACCAAAAAAGAGTTTTTAACTACGTTTCTTTTCGTCTTCCAAAATGCTCGTTTTCTTTACAAGGTTCATGTTACCTGAACTTTTTTTTTTAAATTATCATTTAATTGCACTCCGTAAAGCACCTCTGCTTGAAGGATAATGTGGAAACAAAACTACCTTTCACAGGTTCAAGGAGGATTGACTGAAAACTTTTTTTCACAGGAAGTAAATGCTCACGAAAATGATCGCTTGCATTACAAAAATACACATCAAATCTGCTTTTGGTTCAGTGGATTAAAATTAATGAGGCAAAAATAAAGCAAAAGGTGACAAAAAAATAAGAAAAGGTCAACACCAGTCTGTAAGTGAAACATTTAAAATTACTGTATATTTGGTCGGGCCATCTTCTTTGCAGAAATGGAGCAGAACATCCAGACAGAATGATTGATAGCATAAAAGAGGAGAGAGTAGTTGCCATGGAGACAATAAGAAGTCTTTTCTTTTCTATCGTCAATATTTTTCTTTTTTTCTTTTTTGCCTGTTGTTGGTAATAGAGTTGAAGTGAGGCAGTGAAAAGGACGTGATCATCAGCCCAACAGCAGGACCGCTCTTGCATCACAGAACCTCTTCAGTAGGACTCGTTTGTTTTGGTGAGCACGCCAGAGAAGAAGCGAGAGCCTTGTTTGTGTGATTTGTAAGACGCAACAAGTTGTGCAGTCAGCTGGAGGTGACGGATGACGAGGGGATGGCGAAACAGACGAAGGCCAAAGTGTTTGGATGAACTGCATCCAGCTAAGATGTACTCCACACCACACTGCTGACTGCAGAGCACACAGTTTTATTCTGCTGCGGCCCGGGGAGACTTCAAAAACACAAAATACATCTCAAAACTATGCTCCTCCAGGAAGGAGAAAAGAACTTTTGCTGTTTTTATTTATAAATTGTTCTTTCACCAGTAAAAAAAAATCCTTTATTCTGAGTCAGTGACAAAAAACTCCTTTTTTCTTCTCTGTAGTCTCCCTTGTAGGCTAAACAATGTTTTTCAAACAACATTTTTTCATCTGCTTCTGATTCACAATTTGAATAAATAAATACTCAGAAATGCAATTTTGAGCTTAATTTTCTTTATATATGTCTTCCATCATGAACAAAGTACCACAATAACATGTTAAAAACATCATTTTTATCAGAGTGGATCTTAAATACTGCCATGCATAGTGGTGGAGGACTGATGATGTTATGCCTGTCATTCAAGCGAGAAACATGTAGAAAAAGAAAAGAAAAAAAAACTAGAACTGGAAATGAATGATAACTTGCATTTGCACAACTTGCACAAAAAACAAAACACTCCTAGGAGAAAATGAAACAGACTCCCTTTAAACCAACAAAATAAAAGTTACCTACATTTTTGTCGCCTGCAAGAAACAGGAAAAACGATTTTACAGAAAAAGGCAACTTTCCACAACCAGCTCCAACTAATATGTCAATTTCACCACCCCTGGCATTAGACTGGAGCCGTTACGCTGGTCATTCCCCTTTTTTTATCTGGTCCGTAATCATGAATCCAACCACCAGTACCAGGTCAGTACCTGTCTAACACAATCTCAGATGTAACAGACGATCTGGGCTTTCTGTCCATCAGTCAAACAGTGGTGCTGTTTATCTATGATCCTGTGGCTACAGACTGAACAGCTGCACTTAGACACAGATGTTCTGTTCGCATGCACTAAACAGCGTGACCTTTTTGAGCCCTTAGATCACAGTGTCTGCAGAAGGATGCATTTAAATTCCGCAAAGAACACGCCGCCTGCGGTGAAACATGAAGGTGTCGCTGATGTGGTCTTTCTCTGCAACACTTTTGCAGCAGCCAGTGCTAAAAAAAATAAACCTGCTCTGCACAGAAAGAAAAGAAACCCAGAGGCTCAATCAGTACTAATCTGCAGTAGTCAAAGTGGAAGGATTGGTTGGTGCATTACTAAATGATTTACAGTATTTTTGATTAATGAAATGGATATTCTTAACAGTATTGTTGAAAAATATGTGTAAAGTTATTATCAATTATACATGATTTACACAAAGATTTGTCTATTTATCTATTTTGTAAACACATTTTATCTTGTTTCTTTCATACAACATCAACATGTTTACACTCTTCGTAGCCTCCTTGACCTAAAGTCCTGCTTTAATGGTAAAAGAAATAATAGTCACATAATTAATAAAACCAATAACAATATACTAAATAAATGTTCATTTAATTAAGGAGGAAAAAAGGGAGTGTTTTGTTCCAAGTTTTTGCTGCCTCTCTTTGCCATTTCTGCACAAGGCAGTTCCAAAATCTTTATTCAGACTAAAAATCCAAAATACAAAACATAGTTGTATAAAACTGGTGGTTTTTGCCAACTTTGGTCATATAAACTTGTTTCTGTCCTTTGTAGAGGAAATGTTTGAACCTGAATATCTCTCAACCACTGCATACTACTGAATGAACTCCTTTTGGGATCTACAGACATTTGGGGCTCTTCAATGATATTTTAAATTGATCTTTTAAAAATTATATATATATATATATATATATATATATATATATATATATATATATATATATAAACTTGCCCCTTTCACCCTTCCGTGGGTGGTTTCTCACTCAAGCTCGGGTCCTGGGAGCTTGAGGGTCCTGCGCAGTATCTTAGCTGTTCCTAGCACTACGCTTTTCTGGACTGAGAGGTCTGAGGTCTTTCCAGGTATCTGTTGTAGCCACTCCTCCAGCTTGGGGGTTACTGCCCCGAGTGCTCCAATTACCACAGGCACCACCGTCACCTTCACTTTCCAGGCTTTCTCCAGTTCTTCTCTGAGTCCATGGTATTTCTCTAGTTTCTCATGTTCCTTCTTCCTGATGTTCCCATCACTTGGCACTGCCACATCCACCACAACGGCTTTCCTCTGTTCTTTATCCACCACTACAATGTCTGGTTGGTTCTCCATTACCATCCTATCAGTCTGGATCTGGAAGTCCCACAGGATCTTTGCCCTTTCATTCTCTACCACCTTCGGGGGTGTTTCCCATTTTGACCTTGGGGTTTCCAGTCCATATTCTGCATACATGTTCCTGTATATTATTCCAGCCACTTGATTGTGGCGCTCCATGTATGCTTTACCTGCCAGCATCTTACACCCTGCAGTTATGTGCTGGATTGTTTCTGGCGCCTCTTTGCACAGCCTACACCTTGGGTCTTGTCTGGTGTGGTAGATCTACACCTTGGGTCTTGTCTGGTGTGGTAGATCTACACCTTGGGTCTTGTCTGGTGTGGTAGATCTACACCTTGGGTCTTGTCTGGTGTGGTAGATCTACACCTTGGGTCTTGTCTGGTGTGGTAGATCTGAGCCTCTATCACTCTGGTGCTCAGGGCTTGTTCCTGAGCTGCCAGGATGAGCGCTTCAGTGCTGTCTTGAAGGCCAGCCCTTTCTAGCCATCGGTAGGATTTCTTGATATCAGCCACTTCAGTTATGGTCCGGTGGTACATCCCATGCAGGGCTTTGTCCTCCCATGAGGATCTGTCCTCCAGCACTGTATCCTCTACTCTCCATTGCCTGAGACATTCACTGCATTCACTGAGCACACTGTCAGTTGGGGCCTTGAGCTTGTTGTACTCATACTCATGGTGTACTAGTGGCTTCTACGCTCACTAGTCCTCGGCCTCCTTCCTTGCGGCTGGCAATATATATATATATATATATATATATATTAGGAAAAAGGAATTGTTGAGTATTAATGAGTCAATACTCATCAATGCTGCTCCAGTTGATGAGTTGGAGCATCAATTGGAGCATATATATATATATATATATATATATATAGTATATATATATATATATATATATATAGCATATATATATATATATATATATATATATAGCATATATATATATATATATATATATATTTCTCTACCACTTTCAGATGAAAAAGAGTTTCCCTGCCATTTTCCTTTTTTTCTATAGATGTCACATTTGATTGAACTTCAGGCCGCTTTATTGAGCAGCGAGCAGATGGCAGATGTTGTTAAGCTTCTTATCTTAATTAAAATGACAAGCTACATCAGAGCACAACCAATGGAGAGCGGAAGAAGGAAAGATCTGACTGGTACACATGTTTTCACACCTCCGTCTGACAGATGCTTAGTTTAACTTCAGCAATTTGACTTTAGACACAGAAGAGGAGACGTGCTGTTTTCGCACAACTCCAGATACAGCCCACTGATCACAAGGACAATTTGACCTACACAGAAAAGACGCTACAGGCATCAACACCTTTGCTGCACAGCACTTTTTAATTGGCTGCTGTACTTAACTTGTATCAGGAGATAAAGTTTTTCTTAGAGCAGAAAAAAGAAAATGTGTCACCAGTTTGAGTGGTGGAAACAAATCTGACCGTTTTTATTGCCTCTGCTTCAATCACATGCATGAAAATCCTCATTAGTTCCTTCTGACAGAGTCAGAAAACCCAAATTTAACACGTCAATCAAAAGTTTTGGGGGCTGAGCAGTCAGCATTAAATACAGCAGGGATTTGTGGCCTAACATTTGCTTAAATAAAAGAAATGTAGTAAAGACAAACAACATTAAACATTGAGCATAAAGATTGAATTGTATTTGATAAACTAGAAGGAGCTGCTTTTCCAGAAACAAATGCAGGGTTGAAGGCTATATTGCTGAATGAAAATGAGACTTAAAGGGTAATAATTGGCAAAAAATAAAGTAAGAAAGAAATGATTAAAGTTGGCCATGAACATCATATAACAAACAAATGTATTTTTGTGGAAAAATGCCAGCACCGGTGTCTCGAACACCAAGGATTCCCTATGTTTTTCATAAATTATGTCTTTGGAATAAACAGAAAAATAGGCTAAAAATTAGGGGGGTAACGATTAATTGATCTGTTCTTACGATCTAACCAGAATCTGTCTGAGGAAAGTTGTTAAACAATTCAAATCAACCGAAACCGTGAAAGAATCATTTCAAAATGAGATGTATTGATAATGGATATTGGAAAATAACATTTGGATTGAGAAACAGTATAGGTTCCATTTTGATACTACATAACAACGACCAAGTACTGTCACAACGAACAACACACGTGTGATAGCAGCAAATAACAATGTGGTAGAATGTTCTAATAATGTTCCCTTTGTATTATTTTGATGTAGAGAAACAACAGTGGAATGAACTTTAGAAAACTAAAATGTGAATGAATTTGTCATTAATGCTTGTTTATTTGTATGTTTGAACACATATTTATTTACACTTTATTATCTTCAAAGAAATACAAAGAATCTGGAAAAATTCAACCACAAATTACAATATGAATCGAATCATTGTTAAAATAAATTGTTACTCCCCAACTAAAAATAAAATGTTTACATACTTCTGATTGCCTTTTCTCTAAACCATTTTTTTTCCTTAATTGAAATTGAAGAAAAAATATAAGATTATGTGTTTTATGCAGGACTTAAAAAAAGGGAAGGTTTAGACAAACCAACTAATTTCTCTAGTGAAGCCTGCAGACAAGTAACATGAAGGTTACTGAGCAGAACCAACTTCTATCGAGGAACAGAGTTGTGGATCAGCAGACAAAGGTTTAGAGGGTTCAGGCAAAAGGTGGACAAAAAAACAGAGACGTTTCAAGGATTTGTGACAGGAACTGCTAAGAAAATCTAATAAAGTGAAAACAACAGTGACAAGAGCAGCAGAGATGGAAGTTTTACGTCACTGCAATCAGCACTCAGAGCCAGATGTGTTCAGAGACCCTAAAGAAACAGAATCCAAGAGTAAACCGCAAGTTTTAAAGTTTAAGGAGAGTTCATTCGTCTAGTTTACATTCTAAACACAAATGAAGTTCCTGCTTCATCTTCTCTGTGCAAAGTGAGGCTTCATGGAGCTGAGGGCACCTCAAGAAGAAGTTGTGGGTCAGTGAAGGTCAGAGCAGAATCTTCATTAGGAGTAAAGGTACAGAGATCTGCAAAGGTGCCACAATGACACCTCTGACCTCAGAGGAGGACTTGATCCAGGCAGCGCTTAAGGACCTTTCCTCTATGCTCAAACTTAGCAGCTCTGACACCAGGTCAACCTCTTGGAACAAGAGCTAACTGGGAGGACAACATCCTGTTAGTCAGTCTTAGAGGGTGCAGGGTTTGCTCCAACATGACTCCCATTCGCTGAAATCTGATTTTGCTTAAACAACAGAAAAACTGATGTTTGTTTGCAGCCTGCAGAGCAATTGACCTCATTTTGGCTTTCTTTTCTGATACGCTACAGTAAAACAGAGGTGCTTTGAGTGAACACACACAGTGAAAGAACTTCACCTCGCACGTCACAAGGGTCTCCAAAAACACATTTTTCACTTGGTTTACAGTCAGTCTGATTTTTTTCTGACAGCTTTTCAATGAAAGCCTAAATCCAACTTTCAGCGTCACCTTCATGTTGATTAATGGTTGCACTCACAAGCTGCTGGACTGCACTGCTGTTGAGTTTTACACGGGCCAACCGCTGCTACAAAAACAAAAATTCTGGTTCAGGTACCAGGCTGAATGGGAATCCACCATTTGAACAACTTTATTAGCAGCATCCAGTTACTTTTGTTTTTTGTTAACTCTGCTAGCTTGAAGTTTTCAATTTAGCGGTCAGTGCAGTCGTTTTAAGCAAGCAGTAGAAAAAAACTTCGACACGACTTGACATGTGTCAGGAATGAGACAGATGTAATGGAAAATCCAGTAGTTTTCCAAAATAAAACCTCTTTCTGAATCTGATTAGAAACACAACTGAAAAAAATGTAGGTTGTTTTTTTTTCTCTGGCACCAACTGCCCCACAACTTTACTACAGTAAAAAAGTCACGTTACAGTAATAAATTGATCCTTTGTGTAGTTTTTACAATGCTGTGTGTTGCCCACTTATCTACAGAAGACAAACCACCACATAAAAAGTTTGTCTTTTAATTTAAGTGAAACCCTCTGAACAACTCCTGCCCTCTACAGCTGCCCCTTTACCCTCTGAAGTGGCTACAAGCCACTTTTTATGCTCATAGCACAAATTAGAGGGGTTCTCTCCCACAAACACACAACATTACAATTCAAAAATAAGCATCTATATTGGCCATTTGGCTACACTCAGAAACAGCCTTTATTGGTATCAAGTGTCTAGGCACTGTTCATAAAGTTTCAAAATATGCAGATGACCTTTTGCTCCACATTTTAGATCCTATCAGCTCTGTTTCCATCATTGTTAATATCCCACATGAATATAGCAATATATCTGGCTACAAACTTAATTACCAGAAGAGCGAACCTTTGCTTATCAATGACCCAGTCCAAACGCTCACTCCTACAGAGCTCAGTTTTAGGACCCATCCTGTTTATGATTTATATGCTACCCTTAGGAAACATAATTAGGAGACACGGCATTCATTTTCACTGTTATGCAGATGATACACAGTTGTATTTATCCATGAAACCTGACCAGAATGACCATATAGAGAAACTGAATGCCTGCATCAGCGACATCAAGACCTGGATGACAATTAATTACCTCCTTCTGAACCCAGAAAAAACTGAGGTCATTATACTAGGACCTAAAAACCTCAAAGAAGCTCTGTCTGGTCAGATAGTCTCCTTGGATGTTAGGATGAGTGAGGCTGGACCCAGAAGCAGGACAGAGACTGGAGGATGAATGAGGCAAGAGGATTTTATTAAGTCCTCCATGGCGTTGGTGAGTTCTGGCGTGAAGGTTCTTGGCTTGGGTGGAACTTCCTGAAGAGGCAAAGATAAAGGCAGTTAGATTTCTGCGAGCACTTAGGAAAAAAGCACGAGCCATAGACTTGGCTTGGCTTAGGGAGTCAGTACTCAACCACGTGAAGCAGACAGACTGACGTTGGCTGTAGGGTGGTGGTTCCTTATAGGCCGCAGGCTGATGAGATGATGGGTGGCAGGTGTGGAGATGAGCCCAGGATCCTAACACTGGATGGTGTAAGTATAGCCTTCAACTCCACAGTTAGAAACCTAGGGGTTTTATTTGACCAGGATTTATCATTTAAGGCTCACATATCTCAGGCATGTAAAACTGCATGTTTTCACCTGCGATCTTTGCGATCTGGGGTTTCTTTGTTTTTTCAGGACTCCGTTTTTTTTAGGAGTTTTTCCTCATCGCAAAGAAGGGTCTAAGGGCAGGGATGCCAGTTTAGTTTAGTTTAGTCTGTTTAGTTAAAGTTTAGTATTATCCTATTGAATTTGAATATGCATTTATGATCCTTTTTGATTGTATGTTTACCTTACAATTACCGGTACGAAGCCCATTGAGACGACTGTCTTTGTGAATTTGCGCTATACAAATAAAATTGAATTGAATTATTTTACCATTTCAGTGGTCACCTGGTGGTTTCAGATATCTAGGCATCCAGGTCACTCCATCATTGTCTCACCTGTATCGTGCAAAATTTACCCCCTGATTGACAAGACTGAGAGTGACATCAGAATCAGAATCAGAATCAGAATCAGAAATGGTTTTATTGCCATGTTCAGTAGAGCGCACTTTACAAAACTAGGAATTTGTCATGGTGTTTGGTACAATTAAAATAAAGAAATAAGTTAAAGAAATTAAATTAACACAACAACACACTATATATTATATACACTATACATTCCGCGTTGGTCAACTCTGCCACTCTGTACTTTTTTCAACATCTTCCAATCTTCCTTTGCAAATAATTTTTCGACAAGCTAGATAAGACCATTTCATCATTTCTATGGTCAGGCAAACTGGCTCTTATTCGTAAATCCGTTTTACAATCCCCAAAGGATGAAGGAGGGCTTGCTCTGCCAATCTTTTGATATTATTATTGGGCGGCAAATATCCAGAAACCTTTTTTCTGGATGAGCGATGGAAAGGACTCCATACTAAGCTGGATCCAGCTGGAAAAGAAATCTTCACAATTTTGTCTGCGCTCAAAATTGTGCTCACAGCTTCCCCTTCCGTATCTACCCAGTGGTGTCCACCTCTTTGAAAATCTGGAGTCAATTCAGGAAACAGTTTGGCCTTATAAATCCTACAGTCCTCACATCAGTCTACAAAATCTGTGGATTTGATCCGTACAAAACCGATTTGGCATTCAAACTATGGCACAATAATGGGATTAGGTCAATCTTTGACTTGTATACAGACAGTTTTTTCTCCTTTTCTGAACAACTGTCAAAGAAATATGACCTCCCAAATAAACATCTTTTCCGTTTCTTGTAGATCAGGGACTATGTTAAAAAACTGTTTCCCTAAATTTCCAAATCGCCCCGAGAAAATCCATTAGATGCCCTTCTCTCCAAAGACCCTTTTGTTAACGGCTGCATCTCAAGCAAATACAAGTTCTTCTAGAAGCGATTAAAGTCACTTTAGGCTACTAAAAGTTCAGCACCAATGAATTATATCCCCAAATCCAATTTAACATCTGCCATATCAGTACATTTTATTAAAAGAAATACATTTTTAAACGTGTATGATGTCTTAGGAGGGTTGAAATAACTGTAAAACCTTCTTCCTTTAAGACCTGAATCCTTGCCAGTAGGCCTCTGGTATCAATTCATAAACTGTCAACATCCCAAACAGCAGAATGTCTCTGGCAGCAAACTGCACTGAGTTCTGCTCCAGACTCTCCAGCTTTTCTTGTCAAAATCTATTGGAACATAACAACCCAATAGACCTCAGGTCATCTTTTCACACTGGTGGCACTGTCAAAAAGGGAAGAAAAAGTCTCTAAGGCTCTTTTGTCAAACTTCACTTTCACACGCAAGCTAAAGATGTGACATTGGAAAACGTCAGTATCTTCATTACTCAACAAAGGTTTCATTTCTTTAACTCAGTTATTTACTCTTCTATGTGTATGAGCCTTCGACTTCGACTGCATCTACAGTCTACTTTTAGCTGCTGTATGGTGTAAAGTCTCACCAGGAAACAAACATTTTCTTTACTTTATTTTTTTATAGCATCTTTGATCATTTGCAATCTCATAGAAAAAATACACATTATATAATCTCTTTTTTTTACTAAATGCTGGAATAACACTTTAAATGGGAAAGAAGATCCTCTCGGACCGGCCTTTTTGACCTGAATATAAAAGTGGTTCTGTTTGCGATGTTTGATGCATCTGGGGATCCAGGGATGGAGCAAGACAAAAGGACAGCGCTGTCTTCAGAGCTCCTTCACCTGTAACCATTGACTGGATCTGAGAACTGGGCAGAGTGAGTGTGACATCACCCATAGAAAATGGTTTACTTCCTGCTCCAACCAAAAAAAGTCAGTTCAGTCGCCACGTTTTTTTCGCAATACGGATGTGGACATTTTGGAGCCAGACAAACTAAGTTAGGAGAAAAAAATTGAGAATTGGGTGGTATGTTTGGTGCATTAACAACCCAGCAGTGATGAAACATTAGTGGTTGTTTAGAGCATTCTTGTTATGGTTGTAAGGACATTTTCTCAAAGTGATGAAGTTTCAAACAGTTTCTGCGTATAGAAAAAAGGAAAAACCAAGTTGTGGGTGAGATGGATGTTTGGCACAGAGCAACCCTGCCCCCCCTTACCCTCCACATTACTGACAGCTTTTAGTTTACATGCTCTTTTGCTGGTTTACAGCCCCTCACACCCCAACCTATAACATTAGCGGTGCCACAGAAATGGCGAGCATTATTGGAGCTATCCAGCTGTATTTTGATCCGGATGCCAGCTCAGACAGGGAAAACAAAGACATACATGGATCTATTTGTCTACAAGTGGATGAATTAGAGTGCAATTCAGAGCTTAATTTTCTTTATCTATGTCCTCCATCAACAGAAAAATGGCAAAAGAATGAGTTAAAAACACCAAAAACACCATTTCTATCTGACTAGGCTTTTAATGAAAAGTCCACCGAAGCCCACTCAAGCGCCGTCTTTGAGAACACAATTGAAGGAAGGTCTGTGGGACACCGGCTGCCATCAATCATCCTGTCTGTTTCTCGAACAGTTTTGAGGCAAGTTGCAGGTGTGCTGCCTCACCCCAACACCCTGCAGGTCCACACCTGAAGCTCTTTTCACAGTTTGGACCTCGTCCATGTCTTCATGACCTTTCTCTGTCTCCATGATTCTGCATTACACAACAACTGCCATGACCCATATAGTAAAGGCCAGTAACATGTGTGTGTCCCCCCCCCGCTGGATTTCCTGTGCACGTTCGAGAGTGGGTTGGAGAAGATCTCCTGCGTACGAGTCCTGGAGGGGTCTCCTGTGGTTGTCTCGAGGTAAAGAGTGACCCGGATGTGTCAGTTCTGTTTAAAAGAGCGAAGCGAGAGCTGGTGGACCGCCATGACTCACACACAGAAAACTTCCTCAGGGTCGTACTTATGATCACTGTACACCACCACACACACTTGACATTTTCCTCTGAAGCGCGTCTGTGAGCTACTGTTTTATGGCTTTGTGTTCAATTTTCATGAAACCTACAGGCTTGTAAAAGTTTTGTTGTTCTATTTACATTTACGTCACACTGTATGTACACATGCAAAGCGCTGGAGGTGTAATTCCAGCCCAGCTCGTCTTTGTGCAGCTAAAGCGCGTTGAGTTAGTCCTGAAGCACATCAACTAGATTACTATATCAAAGAAATAAACAATACAACGCTTAAAAATGCCACAACTAACCATTCTTTAGTTTCAAAGAAAAGAAAGAATCCCAAAAATAAACTAAAGCAAGTGTACATAAAGAAAAAACTGACCGCTTCCCTTCATATGGAGAGATGTTTTTACTGATAGAATGGAATAAAAGAATATTTTAACATTTAAGTTAGAGGTTGTTTAAAAGAACCAAATGGATAACTTCATACAAAAATGTGATGGACATATACCCAAATGTGTTGATGAATAAATGAGTAAACAAATAAATGGAGGATGGACGTTAAGATCTGACCCCTTTTTCTGTTTTTGCTTCCTGTCTTTTTGTTGTCTATCATTTATTGTAAACCGTATGTATAAATGCATGCCATGTTTATTTATGGGATGGGGTAACATCTTGTTTGTCAAGAGGTTTATAGGTTTTGTTTGTATAAAAAAAAATCTAAAACAAAGAAGAAATAAAAGAACAAATCACAAAAAAATAAAGACAGCAAAGATGGGCAAACAGCTCCTAACTATTGACAGTTTATTTTTTAAATTAAATATTTACAAGATGAGATTCAGTAAACAGAACAATACAGTTGTTTTAATCCATTTGTTTCTTAAGCTCAAAAATCTTTGAAGGAAACAAAAGTCTCTAAAATAAAAATAAAATCACTTGTACTTTATTTCACACATTATGAACATCGAACATGTAAATGTAGTTTAACATCTAACCTTTTAAAGGTTCAGATAGTTGAACTGTAATGCATCAAGTAACTTTCATGTTTCATTTTTTTAGCCAAACGTTTTGCTCTCAGGTGCGACGTTCTTGTTCTCCTCGTTTTGGGAGTATGGGGGGGGGGTGTCCTTCAGTTTCACCACAGCAGCCAGGTCTTCCCATAGGTTAGAACCTCATGCATACATCAGACACAAGCACATACATGTAACGCGACCACAGAAACGACAAATGTAGGGTAACAGATGCTGGTCCACCAACGTTAGAGTCCACATGAGAATCAGGAGACTGTGACCTGGAATGACTCGGATTTTAAAAAGTGTTCCATGCTAAGTTTCTGCATTATGTCACCGATTCATTAGGAAAAATAAAAAAAACCATTTGGCTACAAAAACATATGCAATGTTAAAATAATAACTTAAGCTTTGTGCCTAAAATTACAACAGTCTATTCTGAAATAAATGCACTTCATGGTTTCATAAAGAGTGGAAACTATGGGATGTAAGATGCAAACTTGTTGCACAGTAAGTAGGAAGGAGCGGTGGAGTTGAGGGAGTTTGCGGTCCATCTCCGCTTCGGTTCCTGCCATCTCTTCCTCAGCTCTGCGTGGAAATCGGAGAACATTTGGGTTTTGCATGTGTAAGATCCAGATTCCTTCCCGGTCCACACTGAAGTCTAAGGTCAGACTCTGCTGGTGTTGCTGTTCTGGAAACATCCTTCAATCTGGTCGCTACAATCACAGAACTATAAAGTTGCTGGACTATTTTGGAGGTCACCTGGGGTGTCCCGCCTTCCACTCTGTAAAGAACAAACGTCCAATCAGATGATTAAAATCAAATTTATAGAGCAATCCCCCTGACATCTGTGCATGATGAAGTTAACAAGCAGTCCTCCTCCCTAAAAATCACTTTCACCGTATTTTCCATCTACAGGGAGGTCAAGCTTATAATTCTTCTCCAGACCACGGATGTCTGGGAGCCATGGCAACCAGATATGAGACTGCTCATGAGAAGCGGACTTAATAAGCTGGAGACCAGACAAACAACGATGCAGAAGAACTAACCGCCCAGGTTAAAATGACAGACACTCCGACATTGAGTGGTCAAAATTTTTTTGGAATGCAACTTCTTGTAAAAATAACACATATTTTTTAAATTACTTTAATAGTTGTCCTCTTGGAATCATCTCATACTCTTCACATTTGTTTTAAACTAGAAAAATAGATGTTCTAAACTGTTTCTATGAAGGATTTAAGTAAAAAACACACAAGTGAGGCCAAGTGCAGAATTAGACTGGGCTAATATAGTTTATTTAGTTTTACTAGACTTTATTGGATTCTCCTTAGTGTCTTTATGTTATGCACAAAATATACTTTTTATCTCTATTCTATAATGTCCTATGCTATACTGTACTACACTGAACTGTACTAAACTCCAATGCACTACAGGTTTCTATACTATAAGATACTATAATGTACCATACTTTTCTGTACAATCCATCTGTACTACACTAAAGAGTAGTATACCGTTGTGTAAAATACTACACTGTAAAATACTGTTCTTTACTAGTACACACTATATTCTACTATACTGTGAAATATTCTGTAATGTGATATACATTATACAGTTCTAAACTATAGTTTACTGCATAGTAAGGTACTAGGCTGTAATATACTTTCCTGTAATTTTCTGCTGTAATAAAATATACTGTACTATTCTTTACTGTACTCTACTATAATATACTATCCAATAAGATATTTATTTTTAAAACGTTTAAAACTGTTTATAATTTTCTTTACACTTCACAACTAAGCGCCACTTTGTGTTGATTCATGACGTATAGTCTGAATAAAATAAATTAACATTTGTAATGCTAAGGTGAAAAAACAAGGAGAAAATGCTGAATGTGCACTTCTGCAAGGCACCGCAATTGAACTAAACCATGTGGAATGTGCCAGAGCAGTGGGACAGGAATGATTCTACAGCAATGTCTCCATGTGAAGGAAAAGACGCAACAATCTGCTCGGGAAAGAAATCAATAGAACTTTAGGGATCAAACCCAGGAGTCACTTTTGCTCATGAGGAGCATTGAGGTTTTAAAAACGGAGATAATGCTGTCCACCAATCTGAGAGGAGCTGTGAGTTCCTTCCAATCAACATGCATGTAAACCTCAGAGAAGAAGGCCTCAGTTACAGTTACAAAGATCAAGACAGAACAATCAGAAAATGGCGGCACAAGCAGAGCTTGTTAGCAGAAGCAGCTCGTCTTTCGGCTAACAGGAGAGCTCGGGTTGAAGCTGCATCTTGGTATGTTAGACTTTAAAAATCCTTTAGAGTTAATACTATCCAGAGGAGCGGCCAAAGAACGATTAGGGGAAATCTGTGTTCAACTGACTGAAGCTCAGAAACCAGCAGTGTTTACGGCCATCAAACAATCTTAAAACAAAGGGATGAAAGTAGAAGTGATGATGTGAGGAAATGTTGCTCACCTGCCAGCGTACGCCATGGCGAGCATCACTGCACGTCTCTAAGGAGCTGCAACACAAACACCAAAGGAAACAAACAGACGTAAAAAAAAAAACAACGATTCTTTTAGACCGTCAGACATTTTTCGTCTAAACAGAAAAACGTGATTAGATCCATCATTATGCTTTAATTCTGTCCTTTTTTGCTGTTATTGGACTTTTGTTTGTTTTGCTGTGAAATCAAAATGTGAAGTTCTTTGTGAGGCTAAAAGAGAGGTTTGTTCCATGCGGTCAGAGATGCCTCTTCACACCTTCTCTTCACACTCAAAAAGCAACACACGGACACACAGTGATGACACTGGCACACACATCTACATCCTCCAGACATGCAGCTCCATCACCAAAGCAATCCCGCTTTTTTTCACACTTCAGACAAAAACAAAGAAACTCATTAAGAGCTGAGAGAGCAGAGAGGGAAGTTCCAGGAGGCTGAGCTGGATAGGGTTAGGGATGTGACGATGGAAACTAGGAGTGTGTATCGGCAAGAGTCTGGGGATACAATACATATCCTGATAAGCGTCCCACGATACGATACATACCCCGATATTCTCCCGGAACACATTTTCTTTTCTTTTTTCAAGAGTACGACTTAGAAAAAAAAACTCGAATATTCATACGTCTTTCATTGTAGTAAAATTGTTACATTTATTTGATTTAATGATCACAATGTCAAGCCATGCAATTGCATCTCATAAGTTGTTTTTACCCAAGCAAATTCACAGTGCTTTTTTTTAATTAAAATAAGAAATATTTGTTCTTGAAGGAAACAGTCAAAATGATCTGATTTTTACAACTAATATTATTGAGTATAAGAAAAAAAAAAAATCCATGTGCCTTAACCGATAAAGTTCTAGGCACAGATTAAGGGAGTAAAAGTGCTGTTTATATTCATTGCTAAATGTAGCTTCTCCAGTACTTTTAAGGGGTCAGGAGCCTGAACATGGCTTCAAAAATAAAGGAAAGAAAAAAACACCAATTCTTTTCTCAATCAAAGTGTAATGGGACAACATGACAGGGTGAAGGAGAGCGCTTTAATGTGGCTAAGACGCTTTATTTACATGACAGTCTGCATTGCAGCTCCATTTTCTCACACGCAGAAGGAAACACGAATTCCACCGCTCATCGCCACAGCGTTGGACCTTTTTCAGAGCGTTGTACACATCCCTCTGATCCATCAGCTTGCTGAACAAGAACCTATTTCTGAGGTTCTGCAGAACTTTGGCCGACAGCACTTGCCTGGTGCTCCGTGCATTAGCCGCTGTGCAGCTGCACTGCTGCACTCGTTCTAATCTGAGCCACTACAAAGCACCCAATTCCGCGTTTTTCTATGATACTGCCAGCAACTTGGCCCAGAGTTTTTGGTACCCATTCCTAGTAAACATTAAGGAGTACATGTCTCATAACAACAAAACAAGCTGCTTCTGACTAAGATATTGTTGTTTTGTGTGGTGTAGAGCTGCTCAAAGAAGCTCAGTGTGCTCTGCTGCCAACTAGCAGCCGCAGGTTTAAGTGAAAAACCAGAGTCAAACGCTGAAGGACGCTCATAAATAAATAAATATCGCCCCGACAGCATTTTATATCGAATACAAATATTGCCAAATGAAATATTGCAATATATCACCGAATCGATTTTTTCCTACACCCATAGTGGAAAACAAGAGATGTCTATATTTTTGGCTTGGCTCCACGGAATTTATTCAATCAAAAATTAGGAGCTTGGAAGGAGAGGATGCTGCTGTGTTCAGCAGGTGTGGTTGAATATTAGCGTCCCCAAAGGAAGCTGTCAAAGTCGCTCAGGTCTGCGGCCCTCCATGTCCACCCCGGTAAAAACAGCGTCTCTCTCGCCTGCAGATTCGAGTTCTGTCCAAATGTGTGGCTTTTTGTGTCAGTCAGAATTCCATCAGGCATTTTTGCAGAAACTCAGACTAGGGTCAGAGTCTGAAATAACTGAAATGTTGGGAAGCTGCGTTTCATTTCCCACCACTCCGGATTTATTCACCCTTTAACACCGGCGAGAGCGAATAACACATGCTCTTTGAGTTACCACAACTCTTTAACCGTTTAGGAAATGAACCCAAGTCCAACACATTCTGAAGGCAGGAAAAGCGGCTGAGCGTCAGAATCAGTTGGTTTACGTTAATTGCGTAAACACTTCAGTACTGTAAAGTGTTACATATCAGAGCAAAGCTGCTTGTCTCCACTTCAGAATCCGTTGGAATTATGTTAATTATGTTAACGGTTACAGACTTGGGGTAATTCAAAGAATGAAAACACTGGAGCTAATGGGTTAAAGACTGACCACTTCCTTCACCATACAAAGTCCCAGAGCTTCTGTCTGACAACGTTTAGAGACGAGAACAACCATGTTTGCTAATTTTTTGCTTTTTCAGCAAGTTCTCTCAGGACAGTGACTTTGTAACTTGTTTTTCTTTCCTTTTCATTCATCTTCTTCCGTTTGTCCCTTTCGGGTCACCGGGAATGCCGGAGCCTATCCCGGCCACTTGTGGGCGAAGGCAGAGGACATCCTGGACAGGTCACCACTCTGTCGCAGGGTGACAATCACACACCCATGAACACTCACACTCACACCTAGGGACAATTTGGAGTGACCAATTAACCTATAAAGCATGTTTTTGGATGGTGGGAGGAAGCCGGAGTGCCAGGAGAAAACCCACGCATGACAACATGCAAACTCCCCACGGAAAGGCCCCCCATTGTTGTTCTGTTTCATGTCCCCCAGATGGAACTTGAACCAGAGGCCTTCTTGCTGTGAGACAAGAGCGCTAACCACTACGCCACCGTGCAGCAGTTTTTTTTTCCTAAGATAAAAATTTTGTTTCCTTAAAATAATTAAATAAAATCAGTGCTTTTTATTTTCTTCTTTTTTCTTTGAGAAAACAACTTATTTTCTTGTTATCACAAGAAAAATTAATTTTTGCAAAATACTTTGAAAAATTTTTTACTTATGAAACTTACTTATGAGCATCAGGAGAAAACGTAGGCGTTTCTTGGAGAGGTGATCCAAAATGGCAAATATAGGATTATCCATTTTTGTTTCCTCACGAGACTTAAGTTATTAGAATATGCATTTATAGTTTTATTCATTTTCTTCTGTTTACCCTCAAGGTAACATATGAAGCTGTTTTCTCAAAAAAAAATAGCTATACCTTTATTAATTATCTTTTTTTTTATTATTGAGAAAACAAGTGAGCTGACAAGATGTAAAAACTAAAAAAGTATTAGAAGACATGGTCATTCTCGTTTTTTTGTAGTAAAGAACATAGATGCATTCATGATAGAAATCACAGTTGAATCATCGATCTGAACACATTGATCATGCATGAGCGGAACCCCCAGCTCCTGCTCTTTTTCTCACAGGTGAATAAAGGTGCAGGAGGGTTTAGGAACCCCTGATCAGCATGAACATCTGTGAGAATCTGGCAGCTCTGGATTGAGCCCTGGATTAACCCGAGTGATTGGCAGATTGACTCACAGAAAGCGTGTCTTGGCTGAAAGATGCTACGCTGTTCCGCATCTCATTCTCACTGCCACGCAGCGGAATCAGTGACACGTTACCATGACGTGCGTCCGGCAGCACGCGGCTAACCCGGGTCTGCTGGAGTCCGTCCTGAGGCCACACGTTACCCTCATACTGAGACACAGGGGGAGAAAGCAACAACGTTTTAACAATCGAATGTGTGTGAACAGCCACTGTGAGTGAGAAAGCAGACCTGGAAGCTGAGGAACGTGGCGAGCCATTCCTTCATTTCTGATTGGGTGTCACAACAGAGATACCTGGATCATAAAGACAGGAATTAAACTTTAAGTTTGCAGGATAATTCAGGATAAAAACAAACAAAACCATTATTTAAACAGATCTAAGGTCCACTGATAAGTATGTGTGTTTTCACAAGTAACCAATGGAAATTTTTCAGGTCCTAAACTCAACAAGATCTTGAAGTTGAATCTGGATTCTTGTCTTCTTAAAATGTTACGCTTTGGCAAAAAATTTCAAGGAGTAAAGACTGCCATGACTTCATTTCAAGAAAAAGTCCCCAGGAAGAATGACAATCTTCATCAGCTGGGAGTCCAAAAATTGTTTTCCGCAATTGGTTTCTTAAAAGGTCATTGAATGTGCCCGAAAACTGGTCTTGACGACACACACCAATAAATATCTTCTGTTTTGAGCTTTAAAACATAGCGAAATGTATGTTTGGTTTGTAAAAAGCTAGTTACAAATATTTAGAGTGTAGTTTTGTTGCTAAACTCAGTTATTCCTTCATGGTCACTCGGGTTGTGGTCGAGTACAGTTTCAGAAACAAGACGCTAAAAAACGACTCAAATATGACCAACGAGTCACTGCAATGGACTGGCGACCCAACCAGGCTTGTCTTCGCCCATCGGTAGCTAGGATAGGTCCCAGCAACCTTGACAGGAATTGGAAAAAAAAGATGGATGGATGACCCTTTGACATGTGGACTAATCCAACAAACATAAACAACAGGTGACAGCGTGGAAACATGTTTTAGATTCTTATCTTCAGGGTCTGCCTCTCAGGCTGTTCTTTTTTTTTTTTTAGTTCTGAAGTCTTCCCTTGGCTGTCTTTGTGCCTTCCTCCCAAGGGCATTCGTTGCAGTGATGCACATGAAGAAGCAGAAGAAGGGATGAAACAGCCGACGGTGCAACACTCCCACTGCTGCTGGGAAGAGGTCAGCTGCTGCTCACAATGCAGGTATTCTGCAGAACAGCATGTGTGGCTGCACACACATTAGCTGTGTTCATACTTTTTAAAAGCTTTAAAGCCACCAGGAAGTTTGTTGCTTATTACTCTTTCAAAATAAAATGATAAATGTGTAGGTATCTAAACCTTTGTTATTCTTTGATTCTGTTTAGCTTCAGTGACCACAAGTCTACAGAACAACAGTTCTTTTATGTATATCTGTAAAGCTATGTGCGCATCAGGCACTTGACGCGTGTTCCCGAACGTGGATTTAGCCCATGGTGTTCACTCTGGACAAGTAGGGAAAGGTTTCTTTTTCTATTGTTTACTAGCATATATGTCTGTCGCCTACAGTTGAAAGAGGCCTTGTGCGAAATGTCAAAGCGGTGCAGAACTCATGAAAAAAGTTCCGTTTATTGCTAGCATCCTCAAAACAGCGGATCTGATTTTTGGACGCAAGAGTTTTGAAGGTGGAAGCCTGAAAACGCACCTATAAGCACATTTACAAAGATCTTTTTTTTCTGGAAGCGGCCGCTTGCCTTACCGAGGGCAGTGTGAACATAGCTTTAGGCGATATCGACAAAAAAAACACTATTATTTGCACCGTATGTCATTTATACATTCAAACTTTCTTTAGAAAAATTAAAAACGGAAACAAATGAAAAATGCAAGTTCAGTGGGGCAAAAAAGAAATTTCTCAATATGAGTTTCGATTCAAACCAAAGGGACTGTGGAGCTGTGCTGTGATTGGGTGCAGTGTGGCGCCCACACATGCATTGTCTCATGAACATGGGAGGATGTGTGAGAATGCAACACAGTGCTGTTGTCTTCCTCTGTAGCTGGGGACCATATTTTTTGCCCTTTTTTGCAGGGACCTGAGCTCAAAGAGTCTTCCATGGCAATGACTATGCTTACATGGACACCATAAATGTGATCTTGAGGAGAAAAGACGGAGAGCAAACAGAAGAGCTCACAGCAAAGTCCGACTGCTCTGCTTTTACTTGACCAGGACATCTAATTAAGCTGGATGCTGCTGAAGATCTGGACTCACCACTGCTGCCTCTCAGACTTTTCCTGCTTCTTGGTCTCATACACAACAGTCAGACCCCAACTAGAAACAGAGAAGACAGAAATGAAACGCTATAACAATCTGCTTTGGTGGTTCTTGGATTTATTCTGCCCCCTAGTGACTGTTAGCATCAGTTACAGGAGCTAAATGTGAGTTTACCTTCAGGAGTAGTTAATACTAATGTTCCTAAACATTTTTATGGTTTTATGATGAAGCCAAAAAAAACACGAAGGTTTTTAAACAAACTAAGGTCGCGTTTTCCATGTAAATAAATATGCAAACATGAATTAAGGCCATAAATAAATACAGTAAATGTAAGGTGGAACCATGTAAAAAAAAAAAAAAAAAAAAAAAAAAAAAAAGACCAGTGGTTTTAAATGGCATATTGTACTCAAAGAAAATAAAGAGAAATGAAAATACAAATGGACAAAATTAAAACTTTCTACAGATGATCAAAATCAGGCTGCCGATAAATCAAATGTCATCAGCATCCATAAAAAACGACCATATTCAACATGCAACTTTTGATTTTCTCCTTTCATCCAAACAGGAACACCTTTTAACATTTTCCTATGAGATGAAATGTTTTCTCACCATGTGGGAGCGCGAAGTTTCTTTTTGATTCCAATATAAACCTTCAAGTTTTTCGTGGGCCATTCCCGCTCTGGACGGTTACTCTGACGGAGCGAGAGAACACAGCAGATCAACACTTTGACCCACAAAAAGATGAAACCATTAAAGTCATATAATAAAAACCTTCGTCGCGTTTGCTGCAGTCACTCTTACTCGAATTTCTTTGTACATTCTGAGGTTGGTCGAATTAAGGATAAAATATCGGTCGTGGAAATTTCCGGAAGACAGTCCCAATCCCAGGATGCTTCGCTCTTCTCTGAATTTCATCATCCCGTGTTTGGAGGCATCCGACTTAGTGGCTGGAGGTAATAATGACAGATTATCCGACAGATCAGGCAGACAATGTAGCGATTATTGACAAAGAATTGGGTTCTTACACAAGTAGACGAGCATTCCGTCCATGCCGGGATGCTTCTTAATGAGTAAATGGGAATCGGTCCCTAAAGAATGAAGAATGGCCAAGACCCGTTCCTGATAATGCAGAGGACGTTCTGAGGAATAAGGAAGAACACAAATAATAAATTATAAGATTCACAGCATGAGCGAAGGAAGACATTTTAAACCTGTTCTTTAAGGTGTAGACACATGCACCCGTGCACGGGTTGACCCGTACGGGTACTGTGGGTTTTTGGGTTGTCCGGGCTCGTAGATGGTCATAGATAAGAGCGGCTGCATCTTGAGGGACGCAAAGGTGCGTCTTGCAGTTTGTCAAAAATTGAAATCAATGTGAGATTGTTGTGTGTGGGGTAAGTGTATTTGTGAGTATTTTTAGGATTGCACATAGGGGTGCTCTTATGCCACACTCTAGTTGTTAGTAAAGCCTTAGTCACAACTGACCCACCTGCATCTCACCTACTCCACCCTTACTCACCCTAACTTGTGATAAAAGTGATCCCTTTGACATGTCGCCTGCAGCATGCTCATAGAAGAATCTGCGTGAACATTTTGGTTCCACAGGCTCACAAAGCGGACTATGACCTTGATATTTTATGCGGGCCACCCGCGTGCCCTGGCCTGTACAGGTTTGCCCATTTTTTGAAGACAGATCATATCCACCTGTAATGGCTTCAGGTGGATACTTGATCACCCTTCTTCACAGTTCACTCAAAGGCCGCATTTACACTGCATGGTTCAAGTGACCCAATTCCGATTTTTTCCTCTCATGTGGCACAGATCGGATATGACCGGTGAGCGTGTACGCAGGAGAAAAGCGCATGGATTCCGATTTTCTCAGATCGGATACAGGCCTCACTCATGTGGAAATAAATCGGATACGAATCGGATACGTGCATTTGCCTGTGCCATGTAAGAAGACAAATCGGATATTCCCCAGTAAATGCGAGTCGTACGTCAGTGACGTCAACTCAGGACACCACCAACTGAGATCACATGACTTATTAAGGTGCTTTTGTGCGCTGATTTTGCTCTCAGCGTGTTACCTTTCAGCCTCAGGCTTCAGACCGTAGTCGGAAACAGCTGTTATTCCCGGTCCGGACGCAAACGGTAACTAATGAAGCGGGACACCGTTGGTCTGGAACAGGCCAGAGGCCGATTATTTCTTTGCTTCTGTTGCGAAGTGGGGGCGTGTATGTGATGGGGACTGTGTGTGTGTGTGTGTGTGTGTGTGTGTGTGTGTGAGAGGAGAGGAGAGCGGGTGTGAGCGCAGAGCGGGGGAGTGTTAGAGAACCGTAAATTAAAAATAAGGTCTCTCCCCCAAAAGTCTTTCTATCCGCTCTTGGTTCAGAACGGGACAGTGAACCCCGAAGGAGAAACCGCCTTAGCCCTGGAGAAAATCTCCCGTGCGTTTCTGACCACGGTTGGAAAAAGAGAAGTCATCGCGCATGAAAGGTTCAACAATTGGATCAAACTGTTAGTACAGCACGTCTGGAAACACTTCCTCATTCAAAACTCAGAGAGAGCCGGGCAGGCCTCCTTTTTTCCCTCTCCCGCGCATCCTCCTGCTGTCGCTGCGTTGCCTCCATGACAACCGCAGTCACAAAAGTCTGAAGGAGGTCCGCGGAGGGTGGAAATGCTGCTACGTAGACCTCAGAACGTCTACGTTTGATAGTATCAGCATTGTATAGTGTAAATGCAAAAATCGGATACGGGTCACTTTTAAAAGATGATGTAAGCAGGGTCATCAAAAAAATCGGATATAGTCAGAAAATCGGATATGGGCATCAAGACCTGCAGTGGAAATGTGGCCAAAATCTGCCAAGTGGTATTTGATAAGCCACCTATGGGTGGCAGACAAGCTCTGAGCAAACCACCACCCATTTGTGAGAAGAGCCTTCTTACTTTGTGACATTCATCCAAGTCATTTTGTTGGTGGTTTTTAATCAGAAAGTATTCTTTCCATCTCTAATTATGAAAGCATGAAGTATCTTTCCATCAAACAATTCTGCCTGCGCTCCCTTCAAGATGCAGCCGTTTCCCTCTATGACCCTACACAGCCCCGAACAACCCAATAACCTGCAGCAACAGTACGGGTCAACCCCCCGGTGTCGGCTGCATGGGATTAAAGAATTGAAATAAAAGAATGGGATTTTTTTTTTATCCATGGCTGTTTTGCATCCTTTTATATCTCACCCATTTCCTCCTTGTCGCAGACTTCCCAGCAGCTCCAGTACTCCTTGTCTTTAAAAGGGATGTTACGCTTGTCCAAAACTTCACATGTCAGCTCTGCTGCCGTCATAGAACCAGGAATCTGTCCACAGAACAGAAATCTGCATTTTATTCATCATTATCAAACTACAACTGTGACTCCAAACACTACCAGACAAGAGCAGAACAGTGTGTTTGTCCATCGGTACGTTTACCTGCACACTCTGCTCTATTGTCCCATCCTTTTCTTCAAGATACACAGTACAGATGAAGCTGGGAGCTGGAGTAAATTCCGGTCGTGGCTAAAATATACATGAGAGATGACAAAATGTAACTTTAAGTAAAGGAATAAAGTTTTGTTTGCTAGAGAAATGCTACCTTTAGAGGAAAAAAAGATCCATTTTCCTCTCACATCCTTAGATGACACTTAACTTATTACGACATTAAATTTAAATAAATAAAACAGCGACCACTTCTGGAACTGCTTAAAGATTTTTCTAGAGAAGCGATGGAATGAGTTTTTGTCACTGACCACAAACCTCTGATCTCCCAAAAACAAATAAAACAGAATCTGAAGGATAAACTGCACATCAGTGAAGTATTCAGTAAATGCGAGCATGAAAACATGAAAACATGATGGCTGCAGAGTGTAATTAATAAAAAAAAAACATATCAATGCTCCTCCAGTGTGATGAGCCTGCAGAAAAGCAGCAAGTCGTGGTGCATTGTTCTGTTCTACATGCTGAATGTAATTCCTAAAGTGCTCACAGGAAACTTTGTGTTGAGTTTCTCGTGCATCTGCAGGATGGCTTTGATCTCCTCCAGCTGCCTTTTTAGCTGCTGCTCATCAACCTATGAACCAACACAAAAAACATGGCATGTTTAAACTGCAGGTTAGATGTCATGTATTAAAAATTGCATGCAGCTGTTTTCAGTAAAAAGTAAACCGTTTAGACAAGAGCTGGAAGAAAATAATTTCTTTGAATTAAAAAAAAAAAATTATAAATAGATTAGGTCTTAAAGTGACAGTAACTGATGACATTTGTCCCTAGAAGTATACTGTGTTCCCTCGTTTATTGAGGGAACTATGTTTTAAAAATAACCTGTGAAAGACGAAATTCTCAAAGCAATGATCTTTAATTTTTATATTATTCTAGATGTTTTAAGACTGTAAACTGCCTCAGACATACATCAAGATTTCACACTTTTGCTTGTTTAAAGTCCCACTCCGATCATCGTTTGATCTATTTTTAAAGCGTTCTCAAGTGGCTTCTTTAATTTATGATTATGACGTTTTTAGCCAAAATCCAGAAATCTGTGTTGTTTTCAAGGACATCGTTTCTACAGAGTAGTTTATTAGAAATTTGCTTCCCAGTGGTGGTTTGGACTGTTGACACAGAGCAACGCCACCACCCCCTCCTATCACCAATCTGTTTACATGCCTTCCCACTGGTTTACAGCTCCTCACACTCCCAGCCTAGTATCAGTGGTGCAACAAAAATGGCGAGCAATATTGGAGTTTCTATCCAGCTGTACAGTTTTGAGCCAGATTCCAGCTCAGACAAGGAAAACAAAGACGTGCATGGATCTATTTGTCTGCAAGTGGGTGAATCAGAATGGAGCAGAGCAGGGAGCTTGTGGCCTATTCAGCATGTTTTCTATGGAAAAAAATACACTCTTTTTCAAATGGCCTTTTTTTGCCTGCTCCTGATTCACGACGATTTCAATCAAAAATACTTAGAACGGAAATTTTGAATGCCACAACTTACAAAAGAATCAGTTAATGCAAGAAGATTTTATGAGAAAATTTTACCTTCTGTAAATTTTTAAAAATTAACAGAAGGTATTTGGAAATAAGTAAATAAGAAATGGAATCGTTTTCAAGAAAACAATTTTTATCGAAGTGGGTGTTTAAACACTCTTAAAGCTCATACCTACATAGAAAAATAAGTCCAGCTGAACACATAATGAACAGGAGTCTGATTAACTATGGTCAACAGCACAATCAGGATGCTGAACTGGGGGGGTGTGGTGGGGCGTGGGGGGAGAAAAACAAGTAAAATTCACTAGAAAATAATCTGTGAAACTGCAAGGCCACAAAAATCCCCCTGATTTACAGCAACGGACCAACGGATACAGTTTGTGCACCTGCAGCGCTTGTCTCATTTCCCTCAGAGAACTGATCTCTGACAACTCAAATTTGCAGACCTGAGCTTTTTTTCTATTCTTTTTTTCTGCGGTGATGAGGGACGTTTGAGCAGCTTTGTGGAGAATCTCTCATACTGGTCGGTCTGTACTAAAGCCCCACCTCAAAGATGAGTATGTAGTGCTGTATAAGGTCCTCAATGGCGCGCCCAGCAGTGTAGTCTTTCCCATCAGTCTGGAACAGAGTGGGACCAAACACGATGGCCAGATTGTGGAGGTTCATCTGGTTCAGGTCAGAAAAACACTGCACACTGAAACACACAGACGCACAGTGAATCCAACAACCTGCTGATGAGCTTTATTGTTTGTCTCGTCAGCTGTTGCTCACCAGTACAGGTGGTTGATAAGAGCTTGTAGTGTTGCCTTGTTGACACGAGGAAGGTGGTTCAACAGGTCCTTGTACTGAGAGATTTTTGAGTTTTCAAGATCACCGGCTGCATCACAAAACACACAGAGAGGACATAAAACACTCTGAAAACAGGAAAATATTCCCACACAAAAGCACAACATTTGGGGAGTTTTGAAGAGTACAAATGTGAAATAAATCTCACCAGCTACTGTGAGCCAGTCTCTGGCATGTTCTGAGGTGAACAGCCCGTCCTCCAGTTCCCTGAAGAAACGTTTGAGGGTGTTGGAGACGTCGTCCACCTGGTGCTCCCCCTCCTTCAGGCACAGGCTGCGAGCGTCTCTGCGGAATCTCTCGCATAAGGCCGCAACGCGAGAGTTCACGCCACTCTTACGATAAATGCCCTCTGATTTCAGACCTAAAGATTTAAAGGAATCGGGAGAAACAATAATGCAATAAAGTCAAAAGTCGAGATGGGTAGAGAAAAACTCTGTGACTTTTTGCATAAACTAAAATTATATAATCTGGAATTGCTGATCTGATCAAACTTTAAAGATAAATAAATTAATCATAAATACTTAATCTTTATTGTTTTGCAACAATTCATTTTCCTACTGAGAGGAAAATCTCAATAAAATGATAAATGTGAACATTTTCTTGATAGTGCTATGAGAGTTACTTCCAAACTGTAAAATATTACGGATAACTCAATACTGTTTTTCTAAAGTAATCTGAATATGGATCTCCATGGATCTCCTTCAGGAGGAGAACATTACAATCTAAAGTGACAAATGTTCTGCAGAGCATTTTACATATGAATAAGTAGCAGTTGGGTTCAATAATGACTAATTTTGATTTTTTTTTCTTTATTGGTAAAGGGAAAGCACATAAACAAAACCCCACCCTCAGCTTTAACCAGTTTACTCAGTCCGCTTCATGAAAAAAGAGGAGAAAGAAAAACCAAACCTTCATGTGCATCAGAAAGACTAAAACAAATTTCAATTTTTCAAATTTTCAGAATTTGAGTTTTTTGTTGTTGTTGTTTGTAATACACAAAACAAAATCGTTAACCATAAATCAAGGTTTCAACCACAACGAATAGTGGGGAACATAAATGGGTGCATCCCTAATGTAAACACTTCATGGTCTCACTACTTTAAAAAATTACATTTAAGTGTTATAGACCCAGTTCAGTGAAAAAAAGTGTTTTGTTGTTCTTGTTTTGGCATTTTTCTGATGACGGATAACATATATAAAAAAAATTAAGCTCAAAATTGCATTTCTTTAAAATTGCCTTCAGGAATGATTCAGTTTGACACAATCAGAGAAAACGTATTTGGTAAAGTTCATAAACTCAGTTTGTTTAATCCACAAGAATGCTTTTTTTTTTCAGAAAGGAAAGATTTTTGATTTCCAAAGAAACTGACGAGGAATAAAGAGGCAGTCTTTCGAGTTCTCCAGAGTCAATCATGTGATCAGATGAATGAGGACATTCGCTTCACTTTGCTTTCCAACACTGCAGCAGTTTTTCTCTGATGAAGGTGGGAGGAAAGACGATGATGGAGCGATAAAGCAGACAACACAAAGAGGAGCGAATGAGAAGCACAGAGTAAGACGGAGGAGGAACAGAGTTTCTTTGTTGTATTATGGCCTGTCAGTCTCCTGCTGTTATGTCACATGAGAACAGTATTGAGGGTTCTCTCACAGCAGATGGTGACTGCAGGACGCACACGGCGTGGAGCTCCTCCTACAGTACGTATGGGTGTACGTTTTCTCTTACCGTACTGTGTGATGAAGCTGATGCAGCTCAGAACTATGACAGGAACGTCCGTCTCTGTGAGCTGCTGCTCGCTCAGCGTGTCTCCTCCACTCCTTGCTGCTTCCTGAATGGCTCCACACCAGCCAGCAAAGTCCAACTTCCTTTCTCCTTCAATGTACAGAGTCCTGAACAAAAAAAAAAAACAAAAACAAAGAATAATAAAAGAAAAAGGATTTAGAGCTTTTTTTTGACAAGAAGAGAAATGTCATTTGCTTTACTCAGATCTAAAATAAAGTTTGACTTTGAACTATTTTATGTACGCCTCACCTGCCTTTCTCCACCAGAACCAGAACTTCATTGTCTTGCTGAATGGCTTCAAAACAAAGAAATAAAGCAATATTAATATTATCAGCTCCCACATCTTTCATCTGAAAGCACAAATGTAAGATGTTCCAAAATGCTTCCACAAGTCACACTCACAAAGTTCATTCAGCTTCCGGAGATGGATCTTCTCTCCTTTGCTGCTCTCCAGGTAAGCGTGAAGTGTGGAGCCAACAAGCGCAAACCAGCCAACCTTGGATGTTTGCAGGTTCAGGCCGTCTTTATACTTGAGTTTTCCAATGCGCTCGAAGTTCAGTCTCAACAACGGCTCCGCTGCAGCCGGGATTAGGCTCTACAAACGACAATGAGTGGAAAAAGTGTCTCACAGTCATCCATTACGCAATATTTAACTTTGATATTTGTTTTATTGAGAATTTAAACAAGAACATACATTCATTCATCTTTCATTTATTCCTCTTCTCAACCACTTTATCCCTTTCGGGTTCACGGGGCTGCAGGAGCCTAACCCGACCACTCGTGAGCAAAAGGCAGGGGACACCCTGGACAGGTCACCAGTCTGTCGCAGGGCCACAATCACACACCCATGAACACTCACCGCCACACCTATGGACAATTTAGAGTGACCAATTAACCAATGAAGCATGTTTTTGGATGGTGGGAGGAAGCCAAAGTCCCCGGAGAGAACCCACACATGCACACAGGGAGAACATGCAAACTCCACACAGAAAGGCCCCCCATTGCTGTTCTGGTTCAGGTCGCGTGCACAGTGCAGAGAATTTACATCATTATTTAAATGCTACATTCTTTGACTGATAAGGCCATTATTGCTCCATGCAGCAGAATAAAAACAGGTCTTCTGATTTTTCACTGATGGCAGAACTGCAGCAGCACTTCGTCTTCCTTCAGTTACTTCAGTGAGAACCAAACGCAGCACAGGTTAAACTGTTTTTCCCTCTTCTGACCTCACATCCTTTGATCTCAGGCTTAACGTGCTGTATGCTCGTTGTGGTGTTAATGTTTGCAAAAGACAGTGGAGGGTTAGAAAAGAACTGGTGCTTTATGTTTACACCATCCTACACCTGACACTTTCCATGTACAGGCTGCACAGAGCTCCAACAGTTAAAGCCACTTAGTATTTTTTTGGTAATTTATTAGCATCTTTAATTTCTCCGTTTGGAACTGCATATTTAGATCAATTTGTTGCCACTGGAAATAATTTCAAACCGACATGGAATGAATTGTTACCTTGGCAATAGATTTGACCCACTCCTTGTGACTGTCTGGGTCGGTGGTGCCAAACAAGTAGAGCCTCTCAGACTCCGAGTAGAGTTCAAACGTGTAGTCGTACCTGAAGGAGATGAAATTGACATTTGAAGAGCGGACCAGAATCCTAGAATCTGTGTGTGATGCGTGCGAGTGTTTACCCGTGCTTTTCTGGCAGATCCACGACCAGACAGACGATCTCTGAGATTTTAAGAGATCTGTTAGGGTTTGCATTTTTGTCACTATCGTAGTAGCTGAAGGTCCCATCGTTTAGTGTGCACCAGCGGCGACTGAACTCTGAAAGACGAGAAGAAATGTCCTTACGTGATATCAGGAATCCCTCGAGCATGAGACATGTAAAGTAATCTAATAATCCCCTATGACACCAGTGGTCTACCACCTTTTTCAGGCCACGGACCGGCTTAATGTCACAGTTTTTCACGGACTGGCCTGTATGAGAGTAAAGTGGGCGTCTGATTTCTTCTTGTTTTTTTTTTTAAGCTTCCAGTTTCCCTTAACTTTTGAGGGTAAAGTGTATCTTCATCCTCTGCAAAATACATGTAAAAATAGCTGGTTTCAATTTGCTTATATCCTAGATTTCATGTAGGAACCATTCAAATGTGACATAGATTTTCCCTCTAACCCATAATTGTCAAAGTGGAAGCACCCAACACTAAAACTGGTGTTTCCTAAATATAATTCTGAACTTGAATCCACCATTTGAACAACTTTATTAGCAGCATCCTCATAACATCAGACTGCCGGTTGCTGAATATCATGTGTTATCAGCAGATTTCCTTTTTCCAATGAAGTTAAAAGTTCTTCTGTTTTTTTCACAGGTTCTTTCCGAATAGATTTGTTTTTTGGTAAACTATGCTAGCTTGGAGGTTTCAATTTAGCAGTCAACGCAGCTGCTTTAAGAAAGTAGCAGATGGATTTTTGACACATATGATCGAGCGACTTAACATGTGTCAAGAATGACTGATGTGGTGGGGAGAATCCAGGGGTTTTCCAAAATTAAACTGAAAAAATGTAGGTCATGTGCTTTTTGCTTTTTTTTTTTTTACTTTTTACACTGTGGTCTGGTACCAACTGTCCCACAGACCGGCGTCTGTCTGCAGCACGGGGGTTGGGGAGTAAATTATTAAAGTGGTCCCTCGTTCATTGCACAATACAATACATGAAATCTGTGAAGTACTCCTCTATTTCTTACAAATATTACTGATGCTTTAAGGCTGTAATACTCCTCACTACACATTTTATACTTTTTTCTCTGACAGACATAATCATTTTCAAACTTTTCTCTCTTGTTCAAAATCTCAAAGTTCAAACCTTTAAAGAAAATTAAGCCAAGGCACAAAGGAAGTCAATTGGCAATGGTCTACAGCCAATCAGGATGCAGAACACGGCATTGTTTAAAAAAGATTTTAAACCTGCCAAATTGCACTGTAAAAAATCTGCGATACAGCAAGACCACAAAAGGTGAATAGTGTCATAGTGAGGGAACACTGTAGTGATTTAACTTCATGTAACAGGTGTTCTTTTGTTGGTGGACGGGGGGAGGACTGCCGATGGCCTCCATGCATACCTTCTTTGTTCTTGCGTTCTGTGATGGGCCGGGCCATGGAGGCAATTTTGAACAGGAAGCCATTGTGGGACACACAGGGAGATGGCTGGTAATGAGGTGGATCCATCTCCTGAATAATTTCTGATGGTAAATCTACAAAAACAACCAGACTTTTTCATGTCAAACACCAGAGTAAAACTGAAGATGAAAGCAGCATGTCAGCTGCAAACTGAAACATCAATAAGTCAAAGTAAGCTTCAGAGGAAACTTCGGGTAATAATTTATCTAATAAATCAATAATTTCCATTTTTCTGCCGGATAAAGTGTGTGGAGCTGCACAAAATGTTGTATATATTTCCCATAAATGAAGCATGGGCGTGCACACCTACTGTACCTGTGTTGCGGTTCATGTTGATCAGCTCCGCCTGTAAGGGTTGCGAGTGTGTAGTGGCCAGGGACAGGGGGTCGGGGCAGCTTGCCATGCCTGTCGAGCAGTTCACATCTGCGCCGCAGAAGATCAGACTTAGCGTCTCCAGCAAGTCACTGCACTGAACGTTTATACAGAGAGCCTGGAGGGAGAAGAAAACACAGCGGATGAGGACCTCCACCTCAGATTCATTTGTGTTTCTGCTGTTTGTTGAGTTTCTCTTCTGCTTTCTGACTTTCCAGGGTCTGTTTAACCACTTCCTTGTTTGGTTCTAATTAGGTCGCTGCAACAACATTGGCAAGAATCACTCAAATAATGAAGGAGTTGGACTTTAATCAGCTCCTGGTCTGAAGCTGTACTCAAACTTCAAAAGACCCATTCCCATCAAAAAGTTCCAGCTACTTTTAAACTTCAAACAAAATTCGTTCAGTTTAGACAAAGCCTTTGAGCTTCTCTGTTCATTCAGTCTCAAAAACTTCAGGGTGTTGTTTGACAAGTCCAAGTTTCTGGAAGGTCACTCAAAACAAATAGTTTCCAACTGTTTTCATCACTTGAGAAATGTAGCAAAATGAAAAGGCATTTTATCTAGATCAGACCTAGAAGCTTTTTTCTTTTTTCGTTTAGTTTGTTGCTCTCTGTTTACTTGTTTTGAAAAGCACTTGTTAAATCATTTCCAGATTTCCATAAATCTACTGTTGTACTCTTTCCAGCGGCTTCCAGTTAAATTCAACACATACCACCGACCTTTTAACTTCCTATTCTTCGGCCCAATCATTGACGTCTACAAACCAAAGTCTTCACTCATCTAAAAACCTGTGACAAAACAAGAGATGTTAGCTTTCAAACGGTTGCTCCCCATCTTTGAAATTCTATTTCTTTTTTGATCAGACGAACTCTGATCAAAAAACAGATCAAGACTTTTAGTTGATCATAGTCTACTGGTAACTTTCATCTGGACTTTTAGCGCGTCAGGTCAGCGTTGGATGCTTTGATCTGTCTGTGTTTGGGTCTTGGTTTTATGCCATCTTTTATTTTTGAAAAGCACTTTGCAACTTTATTCTGTAAAAAGTAGTGTTGTGTGTTGGGAAGAGTATCATGAAACATCTATCACGGTTCGACATACTCCATAAGATCTCCAGATAATATTGCAACAATTTTTCAGACTTTGAAAAACTTTGTTTAGTGCCAACACATACTACTCATATGTGCAAAATTGTATAGAATACCTTTTATTTTCTTATTAGAGCAATACTCACTGCAAAGTATCTCACATACAAGCTGCTTTTCCCCTAGAAAATTCTAATGGCTTTTATTGTAATAAAGTAAGAAATATTTCATCAACATCTAATGCTGTCTGCTTTTAACAAGGAAATATTTTCAGTATAAAAAGAAGCTTTAAATTTGCCTAAACCAATATGATTTTTAAGTGTCATTAAGAAAATAAAGGGTTATGTATTTTCCAACACTGGTTAACTGTACTTTATGAGGTAGCAAAGGATTAAACCAAAGACACAATAAATAAACAATCTCCAACAATCTGCCTATTTCAGTTAAAACTGAGCTGTAAAGGTGTGATTGAGTTGTGTAACAACCATGAGACTACTGAGTAGACTACATATCAACCATGAGATCTCGCGAGATCTTGTTTTTAAGCAGAGCTGCTGAAAGAGGCTTGGTGGGGTGCGCTGCCAACTAGTGGTCAGGGTTTAAGTGGAACAAAAAAAGTTAGACGCTTATTAAATGTTTGCTTATAAATAAATTAATAATAAAAACTTTTGAGCACTATTTCAAATTGATACCAGTATTTCCAGATAAAAGATATTTCATAAAAAAATGCCAGCACTGGGTCTCGAACCCCAAGGATTCCCCATGTTTTTCCATTGGAGGCAAAATCCTGGAAATCCTGGAATATCTTGAAAAGTACAAGGATTTGAAGGACCAAAGGTCATAGGTTTTAATAAGCTGAATGGTTAAAATAGATGAAAAATTGTAGAAGGAGATAAGCGGAAAGAAATGGCAGAAAATACTATAATGAAGAAATAAAGAGGAACAGGAAAAGAATGGGTTGAGCATTCAACATTTACTTACTTTGATAACATAATACTTATCACTGGTACAAACCGCTTATTAAGTAGTTATTTTGAGTGTAAGGCATTCACATGTACATTGTTAAATGAAGAAGAACTGAAGATTTTCTGACACCGCAAGGAAAAAGAGCTAGCAGGTCAAAACAAAAGAATATTTAAAACTAAAAATATATATATATATATTTAGTTCCTGAGGTTGATTCAAATTAATGTGCAGCAAGTTTTAGAATAAGCGTGTGACGATATCTGTCAATTTTTTCCATGTTGGTAAACTTTATTAAGAAGGTGAGAGTGCAGGATGACTCTAATGTTAGTGATGGAACAAGAGGATGTGGAGGTTGTTTTTTTTTTTTTTTTTTAGACAGGGGAGGAAC
This sequence comes from Oryzias curvinotus, assembly GCA_023969325.1. NCBI lineage: Eukaryota > Metazoa > Chordata > Actinopteri > Beloniformes > Adrianichthyidae > Oryzias > Oryzias curvinotus. The sequence continues at coordinate 32,284,240 of CM043718.1, forward strand.
TCTGATTCACACAGATGCACATGACATAGAGAGACAGATGTTCAAACCCCCACCGACAAACCAAAAGCTCTTTTCAGTGTGACCGAGAAATTCCACAGCGGTCTGCCGCCGCACGCAGCGAGACGGAGCCCCTCCTCGGTTTAAGCTGCACTGAGCCTCTATATATATCCAGACAAACAAGCCAATTACCAGAGATTACAATTGCAAAAGACATTCCCACACACAATCAAAAAAGCACACAGACACATACTGGATTTGTTGTGCCACACGGCTTGGACCAGCAGTCTGGAGACAAATGGATTCCCAGACATTCATGATTGTTCTTCTCCACGGGCAGATACATATGGAGCAAATCATAAAGATCCGCTGTGGTCCCAAATTTTCTGATTAAAACAATACAGTGGAGGGGGGAAAATCCAAGAACAAAGCAGAGAAAAATCAACAAGTAACCAGGGTAACACAGGACTTCACTGTAAGTGTGTTTATTTGTAGGCTGATTTATGAGGTTTGAACAGTGCTTCTTCAAGTCCTCCATTCATCTTCATACCAAGAGTTTCTTCTGTTCTTCATGAAAAAAACATCTCAGTTTAAAACAACAAATCTTTAAGCTCCCTTACATCCCAACAGTCTCAGGACAGCCACTATATGAACCCGCTTTTAATTTTTCTTTGAGGGTGAACCATTTTTCAATCATCTGCATTCATTTAGAAACATTTCACCCAAATATTCCATCCAAATCCTTCCATGACCTCCAGCAAAGAACATGCCTAAATTCAAAGCCTTGTATCTCTTCTATGAACAGCATCACATGTAAACTGAGCTCGAGCGTGTGCTCCTCTGCAACTGCTGTCAACTTCAGTTTCATATTTCACATTCTGCTGAACATGTGACATTACAGCATCTGGATTATTAGTTAGAACGTTTAATAAAACTTAGAATAAAGGAGAGACTGCTGCGAGCCCAGAGAACCGTGTCAGTGAGAAGGAGGTTCTGCTAGAGCAAGGTTCTTTTTTACTTTAATGTTGACCAATCAAAACAAGGAACAATGAGGAAATGGATTGTTTTTGTGTTTAAAAACCTCGCCCCTCAACATCTGCTTCCAATGAAAAGGGGCGTGATGTAAAAACACTTTCAAAGAGAAGCGAGAGAAGGGAGAACAAGACTGAAACCCCGTTTCCCCCAGAGAGCAGCAGAGACGGGGAAAAGACTTGATCTGGGTGTGTCTGAAGATCTCCAGCTTCCATCTGCCGCTGAAGTTACTTCAGACGAAGTTTGGAGGAATGACAGGAACTGAGGAAAAAATATTATGAAATGCAGATGAAAGCATTTCAGTCTGACACTAATCGATGTCTGACTGCACTTTGCTTGAAATTGAAACACAAAGAGACTGATCTTTGTAGATGTGAGCTTCTAAAATGAACCTAAACCACACTCTACATTATACATTTCTACATATTAAACCATGTGAGGTCATGCCGTCATCATCTCAGGGATGAATGCGACAGACTAAAGGAAGTGGAGGTGCAGAATGAAAAGGAGAAAGGAAAACGTCTCCAGGCAGAAGCAGAAAACCGAAAACTCCTCCACCATTAAATCTGATAGAACAAGCCGGAAAAGCCTAAAATCTTTTGGTGAGACTCAGAGCATTAAAAGCTGAGCAAACAGGTGTTAACTGATAGAAAAATGTGAGTATCTCTGCAGCAGCAGATGGTTGTTTTTATCCGACGAGCCCACACAGATTCCTTTATTTGACCTTCAGCCGCCTGTTTAACGGATATTATTCAGATCTAAAGAGGGCTGAAGAAAACATTTAAACAGTGGGCCTTTGGGCAAATTTAAAAAAAAAACAAAATGTCCTTGGTGTTAAGAATTTGTGTTGCTGCCAGACTTCAGTCAGATAATGTGTTAGGAGAACCAACCTGAAAAAATGATATGGCTGCCATAGAATCTGCCATGAGACACTGTCATCTTCCTGAACTTTCCAGCATGAAAAAGCGCTTCTGCTCCCTCCAGGACTTGTCATCTCACCAGCTTGCAGAAGGAACCCACAAGAAAAGCATTTGAATGCCAATCAGGAGGCCATAGAAAAAACATAAAAGCCCACTATGAGGAAGCTGGACCCACAAATGGCTGAGACTGGAAGACACGGGAGATCTGGAGATCCTCCAGTGAGGGTCTTCGACAACAACAAAAAAGCAACAATCTGCCCGTTCTTCTCATTCTCAAAATATTTTACACACAAATGATCTGATTAGTTCAAGGCTGGAAAAAATAACTATTTTCTCACAGTCTCATGGGCTTGAATATCAGTACTCTTGAGAACAACATTTAAATACCGTCACTGAACTGCAATGGTACTTCAAGATAGTTCAGGTTGTTCTTGTGTAATAGATCCAACATGAATCTTTGACGTAGGACAGTTAGTCATTGGAATGACAAAAGTGATAAGGTCTTAGTAATTTGGGGTGGTTGGACACAAACAAATCTGTAGTAAGCATCTATAATTATTCTCATTTGTGCATCTCTGAAAATGCCTGAGATCAAACCATTTCAGGTGTTTTCCACTCCCAAAAATGATGTTTTTGATATATCTTAGCATGTTCTTGTGGCATTTTTCTGATGATGAAGGACATCGATTAGGAAAATGAAGCTTAAAAGTTCATTAGTATTTCTTTATCCAAATTATTGTGAATCAGGAGCAGACGAAAAAAATTCCCTTTGAAGAAAAACTTATTTGTGACGCTGGGCGGGCCCAACAGCTGCAGCAATGGGGAGAGGAACGGAGGCGGGATTGCTTCGTTGGTCCGCCCACACAACAAATTTCTAATGAGCTACTGCAGCTCTGCAGAAACTATGTCCTAGAAAGAAAAAAAACCAACTCAGGCTTTCTGACTTTGGCCAAAAACAGCATAATCATAATTAAAAGACCTCTAGGGATGCTATGTATATGGATGAAAAGATAATCTGAGTGGGACTTCCCAGACCTTCAATCCCATCCTGCTAAGATACTGAATCTGATCTGAACCGTCACTTTTTATTTTCAAATTCTCTATAAATCTACCAATACCAAACTGTCATATCCTAATGATAAAAGCTACATAGGTAAAATGGGAAGCAGAGCCTTCACCAGTAAAGCTTCAGGAAGTTAAGCTTCCGTACGTATATATCCACTTTCAACGAGCTTTTAAGGTGAAGAGAAAAAAAACTGCTTCCTGTTTCCCAAAGCCTTTAGTTAGTTTTGACTCAGGTGACTCTGGGTAATCTTTAACTTTGCAGCTGCTACACAAACACTCCTGATGAGTTCAGTTCCCGTCTGGTTCTTCGTGCTTTTGAGACATGTTTCCAATCAGGAAACATTTATCTGATGGCTCTGGCCAGGGTTCATGCTTTATTTTTTACTTTTATTTCCTCTTTGTATGCTGTTCACCTGGTTAGACAACGAAGAAGGTCCTCCTGTGATAGGGTGAAACTTTAGGTTTTCTGTATGGTGTCCAGCTTCCATACTGATATGAATTGGCAAATACAAATCAAAACTATATAGGCGGAGATGGTACGCAACAACAGACGACAAACAAACAGGAGAAAGTGCAAAGCCTGCACTGATACATGAGTTCTATGTAGACTCTGAGGACACAAGGAGCAAACATGAATAAAATGACAAAATAGGCATTGAAGCATGCCCACACATGCACATTAATATGCATGTCAACATGTCTACCCTAGTGAGGCAAACATTAATAAACACACAGCAATTCCAATGTTGTCTGGCTCTAGCACAGACCTGCGTTACAGAACTTTGAAGGCAGACCAGGAGAACAGAGACCTCCCCAAGATCCCTCAGTAAACTCTGATGCACACTGACTGCACTGACATCTACTAGGATTAAAAACCCACATGCTTTAAAAACGCTCAGCAATTGGAAAATTCAAGGCACCACAACACAAAGAGTCTCACCTTCGAGTTTCAATTCCTGCTTAGAGTTTCTGCCAGCAAACAACAGGAAGGCACAAAACAACTACGTTTGTGATGCTTTCCACCACAAAAAATGCTTGAAAAAATCCAGAAAACAGTCAAAGAAAAAGCTAGGAGAGAAGAGATCAACTTTCCACAGCAGCCCCAGCTGAAGAATGAGGGCGAGGGAAGGAGGGGCAGACGAGGAGGAGACAGGGAGAGGCGGGGCTAAAGCACATTCCAGTTAAATTGGTGAGTAATGATGTCACATTTCCCTCTCGCGAGGCGAGAAATCTAAAGCTATCAAAACAAAAACACTTCAGTGGAAATGGAAGCGAAGACGAAGCTGCTGCAAAGCAACTCCTCGCAGGTGAAGTTGATCAGATGTTTCCTTCTGATCAAGTAAGAGCATGCAAGTAAAAATAAAATAAAATAAAAGGCTGAAACGTTCAAGACAAACCTGGTGGAAACCGTAACATCAGGACTGCTTCAAGATAAAATGCAGTCATGTCAAAGGTTGTCATAGAGCATCTGAGCGCTGACAGGAATATGAAGGGTCAGCAGCCAACCACTAAACTGCTTTGTCCCCCCCCCCACCGTGAGTCACAAGTATGCTCATACAGACACACCACAAATCCAAAAGCTGGAGGAGGAGGAAAAAGAGACTCACAGTCAGGTGTTAGATGTGACTCAGTATGTGTGAGCTGCTCACATTTTTGCGTAAAGGGGTTAAGCTGCCACACAGTCAGGGCTGTGCAGCTGTGCAAATGACTGGGGCGGTTCATAAATGTCCCACTGCAGACGACGACCCTGAATGCCACTTTTGAGAGTAAAATTATCTGAACTAAAAAGCCCTTCTGAGTTTATAGGCTTTCAAAACTTTGATGGCATTTATAATACAACATACCTGCAGCACACCTTCCAACTAATCAGAATCATTTTCAGCAATGTTTTAACTAGAAAACTAGAGATTAAACTGAACCACAACACAATGAAACAGTCACTTAAATTTCCAAACTTTGAATCAGCCAATTAGAATAAAAACATTCAGACAGAAGTAGCAAGTCCCCTTGCTTACCCAGTCATCTAAAAATAAAGATAACTTCATGAACAACTTCTTAGCTCTGAATAATTAAAAAAAGAATCTGACAGTTTAAAAAAAAACATGCTGTTCTCTTCCTGTTAATCGGTCCTAGATTAAAGAGAATCAATATCTTGAGCCTAATTTACACACAAACTGCTTTCAGTTCATCTGCTCGTGACTAAAGAGTTAATGCAGGGCTCCAGACTAACTTTTTTCACTAGGAGCACTGTGGCCCCCAACTGAAAATTTTAGGGGCACAATCAGAAAATGCCGTAAATAAACATGCTAACCAAATCTACTAATTTCCACTGTATTACTAATAAATACTTTATTAATAGATGCAGAAATTACAATGTGCTGTTTCAAATTCAGTGTCATGTTTTATTCTGCACTCTTGAAGATGCAACAACAAGGTAAACTGACAGCAGCATCGCTGTCATGACAGTACAAATGGTAAACAAAATACCATACATTCAGAATAAAAAAATAGTGCTTAGTAACAAAGTGATTACCGTAGTAACCTTTCGGTCATTTCACAATTACAAACAATACTTAAATGTATGTAAACATTAGGGGCACTGGCCAATAACATTCCACTAGAACATGTAGGTCTAAACAACTTGAGCCTTTACTGACTCCCCCTTAGAGCAGATCCTCCTGTGTTCCTCTAGGAGGTTCAGAAGACCAGCTCTTGTAATTTGGCCTCCTAGACCTTTTATCCTGACTGAACCATGTTTGCACAGCTTCCTTGGCATCAACTCTTATTTTATGTCAGTCTTCTATATCTGCTGTTTTCTCATTTAAACATCCTTATTAACAAGGTTCAGTTAACACTGTTGATTTATAACTATTAAACACAAAAGAAGACTCCAATTCTACAGTTCTGTAACCTCCATCAATGGTTTTGATCACGGCTTCTCTTGTCTTCTTCTTACTGCTGGACACTTGGCAGCACTTCCTGCCACACAGCTGAGACCCTCAGTGTGGATGAAGATGATTGACAGTAAATCTGGACTGAACTTGGATTTATTGAGATTGAAGGTGGAGAAGTCAGAGAGGATGTGCTCACAATTTTGAGCCTGTGTTGAATGTTTTTTTTTTTAAGTTCACTCTTTAAAACACAAATCAGTAAAGGAGAAACAAAATTCAGAAACCACTTTTGGATTTTCTATCTTATGACTTTTTGCACATTTAAACCCTGGTCACAAATTATGGCAGAGCAGCCGGTCATCCACTCCTATATTTTTATACTGAATTCAAACTGTGGTTCGTTAGAGAACAGCCACTGTTCACTGGAGATCAGAACAATTGTTACTGATACCTGAGATCAGAGAAAAGCTAAAAAAAAAAAAAAAAAAAGAGTGGAAATGTATGTTGGTGACACCAAATATGTGCAGCCCAGATGCACAATAAGCATGTTTGAGATCACCCAGGTGGACGAAAACACACCTGGTGTGTGACGTATGTTTTTGCTCCAACATCACCTGTCAATCATCACAAAAATATCACCAGAAAGGGGTCGGAGCAAGGCACCAACCTGAGCGAACGCAGCTGGAAATGTAGTACTGCACTGACTGAAAGCTGTTACGCATGTTGGTGCGGGCCATTTATTCTCCTCAGCTGACCCGACTCCCGCGGGAGCGATGTGCTGCCGTAACAGCCGTGCATGAGAATCGTTTGGTTGGGGTTGAACGCCGTAACCGTCACCATAACCTTAACCCTCCTCCGGGTCTGTGCGGCCCAGAGAAAAGTTCAGCACTGACTGCATGCATTTAGAAAATTACGAGCGAAAAGATACATTCTAAAGAGGAAAGTAAGGAACACCTTAATGTGGACCCCTGCTGAAGACTCTTGCTCTGGTACACTAGCCGCAGGTCGGAAGAATGAATCAATAGTTCGCTTGCTAATAGCTCAGACACACATATCAGGTTGTGATGATATTTGTCTCCGTTTCCTTCCCACAGATGTTTACACGCGCTCGATTGGCTCTAGGCCCCTCCCCCCCCACGCATTTTAGCCACTTACAGTGACCATTCCTTCTTCTCACACGCATTGGCCGCCTCAGGCATCAATGAAACCAGAGTGTGTGCTCGCGTCTCACGAGTGTGTGTTTGCATGCGTGTGCGCTCGCGTCTTATTGCTCATTTCATCGATCATTGACGTGCCCCTTCCACATGTAATGTATAAAAAATACGGAGGGTGGGGAGGCAAATTTACTGGTAGCACATGTGCGACTGGATGTAAAATTCAGTCGCACACTCTCAAATTTTGGTCGCAAAATGCGACCATTTAGTCGCAGTCTGGAGCCCTGTAATGTCTCCAGTAATTTACAGCTATATATATAAAAAAAAAAAAAAAAACACCCCTCTCACCCTCCGCAGGTGGTTTCTCCTCCAAGCTCGGGTCCTCTACCAGAGGCCTGGGAGCTTGAGGGTCCTGCGCAGTATCTTAGCTGTTCCTAGCACTGCGCTTTTCTGGACTGAGAGGTCTGAGGTCTTTCCAGGTATCTGTTGTAGCCACTCCTCAAGCTTGGGGGTTACTGCCCCGAGTGCTCCAATTACCACAGGCACCACTGTCACCTTCAGTTTCCAAGCTTTCTCCAGTTCTTCTCTGAGTCCCTGGTATTTCTCCAGTTTCTCATGTTCCTTCTTCCTGATGTTACCATCGCTTGGCACTGCCACATCCACCACAACGGCTTTCCTCTGTTCTTTGTCCACCACTACGATGTCTGGTTGGTTCGCCATTACCATTCTGTCAGTCTGTATCTGGAAGTCCCACAGGATCTTTGCCCTCTCATTCTCTACCACCTTCGAAGGTGTTTCCCATTTTGACCTTGGGGTTTCCAGTCCATATTCTGCACACATGTTCCTGTATATTATTCCAGCCACTTGATTGTGGCGCTCCATGTATGCTTTACCTGCCAGCATCTTACATCCTGCGGTTATGTGCTGGATTGTTTCAGGCGCCTCTTTGCACAGCCTACACCTTGGGTCTTGTCTGGTGTGGTAGATCTACACCTTGGGTCTTGTCTGGTGTGGTAGATCTACACCTTGGGTCTTGTCTGGTGTGGTAGATCTGAGCCTCTATTGCTCTGGTGCTCAGGGCTTGTTCCTGAGCTGCCAGGATGAGCGCTTCAGTGCTGTCTTGTAGGCCAGCCCTTTCTAGCCATTGGTAGGACTTCTTGATATCAGCCACTTCAGTTATGGTCCGGTGGTACATCCCATGCAGGGGTTTGTCCTCCCATGAGGATCTGTCCTCCAGCACTGTATCCTCTGCTCTCCATTGCCTGAGACATTCACTGAGCACACTGTCAGTTGGGGCCTTGAGCTTGATGTACTCATGCATCTTGGATGTTTCATCCTGGATAGTGGCTTTTACGCTCACTAGTCCTCGGCCTCCTTCCTTGCAGCTAGCATACAGTCTCAGAGTGCTGGATTTGGGATGGAACCCTCCATGCATGGTGAAGAGCTTTCGTGTTTTAACATCCATGGTCTGTATCTCTTCCTTTGGCCATCTTATTATTCCTGCAGGGTATCTGATAACTGGCAGTGCATAGCTGTTTATTGCCCGGGTCTTATTTTTGCCATTGAGCTGGCTTCTCAGGACTTGCCTTACTCGTTGGAGGTACTTAGCTTTTGCAGCTTTCCTTGTTGCCTGCTCCAGGTTGCCATTTGCCTGGGGAATTCCAAGGTACTTGTAACTGTCCTCAATGTCTGCTATTGTTCCTTCTGGGAGTGAGATCCCTCCTGTGTGGACTACCTTGCCTCTCTTTGTCACCATCCGGCTGCATTTCTCGAGCCCGAATGACATCCCAATGTCATTACTGTAGATCCTGGTGGTGTGGATGAGGGAGTCAATGTCACGCTCGCTCTTAGCATATAGCTTGATGTCATCCATGTAGAGGAGGTGACTGATGTTGGCCCCATTTCTGAGTCGGTATCCATAGCCAGTCATGTTGATTATTTGGCTGAGGGGGTTCAGACCTATGCAGAACAGCAGTGGGGACAGAGCATCACCTTGGTATATCCCACATTTGATGGACACTTGTGCAAGTGGTTTCCCATTGGCTTCAAGGGTGGTTTTCCACAGCTTCATTGAGTTTCTTATGAAGGCTCTTAGAGTCCTGTTGATGTTGTACAGCTCCAAGCATTCAGTGATCCAAGTGTGTGGCATTGAGTCATAGGCCTTCTTGTAATCAATCCAGGCTGTGCACAGGTTGGTGTGTCGTGACTTGCAGTCTTGAGCGACTGTCCTGTCAACCAGGAGTTGGTGTTTGGCTCCTCTGGAGTCTCTACCAATGCCCTTCTGTGAGTTGCTCATGTATTGATCCATGTGCCTATTTATCTTGGTTGCAATGATGCCTGACATGAGCTTCCATGTTGTGGAGAGACAGGTTATTGGTCGGTAGTTGGATGGGACTGCACCCTTGAAGAACACAACAGCAAGTTCCCAGATTCCTCGCTGTCTCCAACTCCAATATATATATATTTCTATTCCGTTTGTCCCTTTCGGGGTCACGGGGCTGCCGGAGCCTATCACGGCATACATACATATACGTATATACATATGTATATATATATACAGTGAGGTCAATAAGTATTTGATCAACCTGTGATTTAGCAAGTTCTCCCACTTAGAAACCATGGAGGGATCTAAAATGTTCATCATAGGTGCCTTTCCACAGTGAGAGACAGAATCTGAAGAAACGATTTTTTCAAACAATTTATTTGTATATTACTGTGACAAATAAGTATTTGATCACTTGATTATCAGATAGATTTCTGACCAGCAAAGACCTGCTGTTCTGCTTTTAAATAGTCCAACTTCCCTCTGCTCATGATTCTAAATTAGTGGCACCCGTTTGAGGTGTTTAGCTTGCATAAAGGCACCTGTGCCCCCCCACAATCAGCCAGAAGTCTAACTACCAACATGGGCAAAACCAAAGAGCTGTCAAAAACAAAGCTGGAAGTGGCTACGGGGCAATTGCCAAGCAGCTTGGTGAGAAAAGAACAACTGTTGGAGCAATTGTCAGAAAATGGAAGAGGCTAATGATGACTGTCAATGTCCCTCGGACTGGGGCCCCTCGCGAGATCTCAGCTCGTGGGGTATCGATGATGCTAAGGAAGGTGAAGAATCAGCCCAGGACTACACGGGAGGAGCTGGTCAATGACCTGAAGAGATTACTATAAGTAATCCATTAAAACGTCATGGTTTAAAATCATGTATCGCACGGAAGGTTCCCCTGCTGAAGTCAGCCCATGTCAAGGCCCGTCTGAAGTTTAGCAATGACCATCTTGATGATCCAGAGGAGTCATGGGAGAAAGTCTTGTGGTCAGAAGAGACCAAAATAGAACTTTTTGGTCTTAACTCCATTCGCCGTGTTTGGAGGAGGAAGAAGGAGGAGGAGCATCATCCGAAGAACACCATTCCTACAGTGAAGCACGGGGGTGGAAGCATCACGCTCTGGGGGTGTTTTTCTGCACAGGGGACAGGACGACTGCACTGTATTAAGGAGAGGATGAACGGGGCTCTGTATTGTGAGATATTGGGCAAAAACCTCCTTACCTCAGTCAGGGTCTTTCAGCATGACAATGACCCGAAGCACACAGCCAAGAAAACCAAGGAGTGGCTCCGTAAGAAGCATATCAAGGTTCTGGAGTGGCCTAGCCAGCCTCCAGACCTAAATCCAATAGAGAATCTTTGGAGGGAGCTGAAACTCTATGTTGCTCAGCGACAGCCCCGAACCCTGACAGATCTAGAGAAGATCTGTATGGAGGAGTGGACCAAAATCCCTGCTGCAGTGTGTAGAGACCTAGTGAAGAACTACAGGAACCGTTTGACCTCTGGAATTGTTAACAAAGGCTTCTAAACCAAATATTAAAGTTGTTTAACTCAAGTGATCAAATACTTATTTGTCCCAGTAATACACAAAAAAATCGTACAACCTGATTTCTGAATGTTTCTTCAGATTCTGTCTCTCACTGTGGAAATGCACCTATGATGAAAATTTTAGACCCCTCCATGTTTTGTAAGTGGGAGAACTTGTTAACATATATATGGTGGGGGGGGGGGGGGGGATAGCTGGGTAGCTCAGTTGGTAAGGTGCAGGACTGTCACGCAGAAAACCAGGGTTTGATTCCCAGGGGCGATTACCATACCAATGGTGATGTCACTGTAGGCCATAGCCTACCTCACAATGAACCACATGTCATGCCGGCTCAGACCTCGGACTGCGTCAGGTGCTGGGGGACCAGAGCACCCTTATGGAAAGTGGGCAACACGGAAATGGACTAGATGTGAGAACAAGGTTCTGTTAGGATGCTACTACTCAAGTAATCCCAACCAGCGTGGATACATGCAGAGAATGTGGAATGAATGGAGGGTTCGAAACCCACAATCAAGGCTAACTGCCAAACAACTGGTAGCCCAATGCTCAAACATCCACAAGCTGCAACTTCTATCACAACTTGAGATTGAAGCGATACAATCCACTCCCACCCTGAGATTGGGTACACAGCCCCAACAACCACAGTTACGCTGAGCAAGGCAGCAACTGACCTGAAAGAAAAGATCATGTCTAGAATGAACACTAGGCAACCTATATACATATACACACACACACATATATATATATATATACATACATACACACACACACACATATATATAAATGTATTCGGTACCCATTCTAAGTAAACTAAGAAGTCCATGTCTCATAACAACAAAACGACCTGCTTCTCGCTGAGACCTTGTTGTTTTTGTTTTGTGCTCAAAGAGGCTCTGTGTGCTCTACTGCCAACTAGCGGTCGGAGGTTTAAGTGGTAAACCCGAGTTAAACCCTGAAGGACTCTCATAAATAATTAAATAAATATCGCCCTGACAGCATTTTAAAAAGTCTAATGAAAAATCGCAATGCATCGCCAAATTGATTTTTCCTACACCCCAACTAAAGCACTTGTAGATATGAAGATGCGGAATAAACCCCCCACAAAAACCAAACAAATGATGGATTCCAGTGCAAGCCCAGCAGGAATTCTATCATGCCAAACAAAAACCTTCCTGTTTTGTCGCACGTACCTGTTTTCCAACAAAGTTGTTTCCAAACACCTCTTACAGACTCTTACCCATTCAGAACATTTAAGTACATGATACAAAATGCAGACACATACATTGACAAATGCAGCAAGAATAAAGTCGTTGACTTACATCATTGAGTTCTTTCTGGTTACCGTAGAGGGGATGGTACTTCCTATATTTGCCCTGACGGTATTTGTTAGAGATGTAACGCCGTCTGTCTTCGCTGCAGCTAGAGGGTGTCAAAGCTTCACTTGGTGGGACGTTAGCTGCCCAGAAACTGTTCACCTGCTCGTTGCCCAGGAACAGGAACACCTATTCCACAGGTTGAAAACAGGCATTTTCTTAATAAAAAGGAACATCAGTCATGATAAAAAAAAACTAAACATTTGAAACAGAAGCTCCTTCACTTTCTAACAGTTTTATGAACAATGCTGTATTGCAATACTGGCATGAAAAAAATACTAAAATAATCTCCAAGTCACTAAGGGAGGGTTAAGCTTCTGAGAAACCAGGATCTGCTCTGGTTGTTGTCTGCTCATGGAGAACTGCACACCTCTGTCTGCTGATAGAGAACCAGCATTGTTTGTTTTGAAGAGGGAAGAGAAAGGTCAACTGCCTGCACTGTTTTTGATCAAAGAAAACAACTCAGGGTCAACAGTCCAGAGAAGTCGAGAGTGAGGAAAGAGGTGAAGAGACAAGCAGGTGGAACAGGTGAAGGTTTCAGGTCAACAAGAATGAAAGGAAAGGTGTAGAAGACTGTGGTGAGAGTAGTCATGTTGTTTGTTTAGAGCAGGGGTGGGCAAACTAATCTGTCCCACCAAACTGGGATAAATTATATTTATAATCCTTATTGTTTCATTTTCCCTCTAATTCTTGTGTCTTCCCATAGATGGTGCACTACAAACACGCTGACATTTTTTAGGTGTAGAAAGTCATTGTGCATTCATGTGTGGTTGGAAGATAAGTTGTTTTGTTTTTTATACTTATTTGTGCTTTCCAAATCGGACAGTAATTTTTCCAATCATTCAAACACCACATGAACGCAGCATTTCTCTAAACTTGCTTTTTTTTTTTAGGGACATTAACCCAATGCAATTGGCTCTAATATGAGAACAAAAGTCACAGTTTTGAATTAAAAATTTCAAAATGTTCTGTTATGAAACACATAAATATCAATTTTCCTCTGTCAAATTTTAAAACACTTTGTGACCCATGAGTCAAAAAAGTCTGGTTTAGAGACTCCGAGAAGGAGACAGGAGGCAGAGCAAGAGGTAACAAAGATAAAGATGTTCGTGGTTCTCTTTGGGAGTCACAAGGATGGATAGGATCAGGATCAGGAATGAAACTGTCAGAGGAAAAGGTCAAGGTTGATGTTTTGGAGATAAATGCAGGGAAGCAGATTGAGACAGTTTGAGAGAAGAAACAGTGATGATGTTGGTAAAAAGATGCTGAGGTTAAAGCTACTAGAAAGAGCAAGACCAAAAAGGAGGGTCACGGACGTGGAGAAGGTAGTTGGTGTGAGTGAGGAAGATGCAGAAGAGAGGGTTAGATGGAGGCAGATACATTGCAGTGGCAGCTTCAAAAAGTTGTGCTAAACAAGAAAAACCAACCATGATTTTTTTCTGTGTTCGTTTCTGACATTTAGCGAAGATTATCAAAGCTACGCATCCATCTTCACATCCATTCAATTTAGTGAAAGTAACAAACCGATTCATTTAAATGTTCTGCTCTCCAGTATTGAATCATTCCCGTTTATTATGTCTATTGTGAAACTGCTTAGTAAAACAATTAAATTAACTGTCATCAACTTCAAAACTCCTGAAATGTGGAGCAATAGAATATCGTGAATATCTATAACACCAATAGTAATGATAGGAAACTTAAAACATTTTTAAAGGTTCTGTTTGCAAAATGTACTTCACTTCTTAAAAAAAACTGCTGCATGACAATAACTGTTCTGTTTGTATACCTTAATGAGGTTTTCTGTCCACACCTTCTTGTCCATCTTCAGACTCCGAACTTTGGAAATACTTGGACCAAGTCCTCTGTGTTCTCCTGAAACCACCAAAGAAGTTTCTAAAATAACATCAAATCAAATCCTGACTATCAAACAAACATGAACAAATTAATAATTTAGGATTTTTGCTAAATTACTGTCATTGACTGATTATGAAAATTGGACCGATTGACTCCTCCCAACTGGCTTTCCAAACATGAAGTTCCTATGGGCTCCAAGAAGCCAAAATCCCATAGACTTCAGATAAATGAACAGTTATTACTCATTCTTATTGTCAGGATAACCATTGATGGTCTGGCATCTGTTTGAACTTCTTTTTTTTTTCCATTCATCCTTTAAACTTGTTTTGTCCCTTTCGGGTGCCTTTGCCACTCGTGGGCAAAGGCAGGGGACATCCTGGACAGGACGCCTATGAATAGATCCAAAAACATGATTCACAGCATGTTTTTGGACTGTGGGAGGACGCTGGAGTCCCCAAAGAAAACCCACGCATGCATGGGGAGAACATGCAAACTCCCCACAGAAATGTCCCCCATTGGTGTTCTGGTTCAGGTCCCCCAGCTGGGACTTAAACCGGGGGCCTTCTTGCTGTGAGGCAAAAGCGCTTAACCACCTGTGCAGCCATTTTTTTTTTTACATCTTCTGTTTTTTCTGTAGTTATAGTTATTCAACAGTAGCCAGCTTTCAAGTGATAGGGGTATAAACTTCCAACAAGCTAACTCCTGATTGGACAGAGTGGCTACCATATAAACAGGGTCTCAGACTGACTCGGGCCAATCACTGTTTATTGATGTCGTCTGGATCCAACATGGTAGAGATCATATGACGAGAAAATGGCGACTGAATTGACTTCAGTTGGTTGGAGTAAACCACTTTCTGTGGATGACATCCCACTCGCTCGGTCTAGTTCTCATATACAGTCAATGGTTAACGTGATACTTGACTTACAATATTATGATAAAAATATAAATTTGGAAACACTATTTATATTCAACACAATCCCACAAAAACAGTCGTTCCTTCAAACCTCAACAGTTTTACACAAACCTGCACATCGTTTGCAGATGACGACACATAGATTGATGGAAGCCCATTCTGGCTTCGGCGCCGCGCAGTCAGCACAGAAACTGTTGCTTGGCTCCTCCCAGATTTGCTCAGCTATTTCACTAGTGGACAGTGCCTCGCCTATGGCATTCTTCATGGCGTCCACCCACTGATCTTTCAGCTGCTCTGTCTCTGCTGTGAAGCTGAGAAAGCACCAAATGTCACAAAAGCAGCACATTCTATGAATAAAAGTCAGTAAGCTCCGTTCGTCTCTGAGGGTAAGTCACTAAGAACAGCATCTCTTTGCTTTTAAAAAACATACCAGAGACTGGAAAGTTAAGTTCACACCTTTACCATACACCCTCACAGATTCTGTCCTCAAATCACATATCAAAGACCCATCAAGTAGAAGCCTCTACATAAAAACATGAACATTTGGTTTGGTTCACTTCAAACAATTTCAGCAATAAAAAAGCAAAGAAAAAAAGACCATCAAAATAAAAATGCATGCAATAGAGTCTCATGACCAAAAACTTCGTCAATTATACTTTAAAAATATACATGTAAAAATGTGAAGATCCACTCTGTGTGTCTTGTGTTTTAACAATTTTTCTGATTATAGAGTAAATTTATACAGAAAAAGAGTCTATTTGTCCATCCATCGGTTTTCTAAACCTATTACGTCCCTTTCGGGGTCAAGAGGTTGCCGAAGCTTTTTAGTGACATTGAAAATACGCTGGGAGGCTCACCGTTCACCGCTACACATTGTCATGCATCTCCTTGCAGACAAATAGATCCATAACATTGTTGTTTTCCTCGTCTGAGCTGCCAACTGGTTCAAAAATATGGCTGAGTAGCTCCAGTATTGCTCGCCATTTTTAGGGGGGATGTGAGGGGCTGAAAAGCTAGTGTGAGCATCTAAAAAGATGGATGATGGGTAATGGGGGTGGGCTTACTCCGCACCAACCCTCCCAACCAAAACTCTGAGATGAATTTATAATAAACTACTTTACAGAAACTATGTAAAAGAAAATGACACCCTTATTTTAATTTTGGCTCAAAACGGCATAAACATAATTAAAAGACCACCGGTGACGCTTTTATTGGAGTGGTACTTTAAAGACATATCCAACATAGAAGATTTTCTTTACTGTAAAAGTTAGCGTAAGAAAGGTAGATAGATAGATATGCAAATGAAAGTCAGATATTTAAAATCATCCTGCTGTCAAACAAAAGCTAAACATTCAGTTTCACACAGTCAGATTCACAGTTCCCCATCCTGTCATGCTGAGCCTCTGCACTGCATCAGTCAGCCACAAGACCAACACGTTTGTGCACACTTGCACGCCCCCCACCCCCCATCTTCTCATACAAAGTGACAAACGCTTTTTTTGTTGTTTTTTTTTTCACTTTCTGAGCAGATGAGGGCGAGTTGTCCACTGAATTACGGTGGTCGAGAACCGCCATTGCAGCAACAAAGGAAAAGGAGCAAAAATAAAAAACTACCAGCAAAAAAGAAAAATGAAATGCAAATTAAAAAAGCAGCAACTAAAAAAAGGAGCAAAGATAAAAATCTACTAGCAAAAAAGAAAAATTAAATGTTCTTTCGCCAAACTGATCCTCGATCTGTTGCGGCGTCAGTTCCGTGGTGATGTGACTTCCGCGGTGATGTCACTTTCGCCGTGGCTTTCTTTATGTAAAATGCGTGTAATATGCTCCCCTGGCATTTCTGAAGTTTACTTTGTGAAATTGTGTTTTGTATTGTACCTCTGTTTTGTACAATAAAGTTGAAAAAAAAATTGCAGCCGTTTTTCTAGATGCATTGCTTTTTTTAAGTTTGCATTTATTTATTTTTGCATCGCTTTTTTTTTTTTTGCTAGTAGTTTTTTATTTTTGCTCCTTTTTTTGATTCTGCAACGGCGGTTCTCGGCCACCGTACTGAATGAGTCAAAGCGCCTACAAGTAACCGTGACCGTTATGTTGGAAGCAGGTAGACTGTGAAACCCCCTTCAGTAAAAGTACGTTTTAGGCATCTTCTGAAGGCAGAAGGCTTTTACACAGCACTGCATGCACAAACCTGAATACACGGTAGGGTGTGATGAGATCGAAGCTGCGGCGATCTGTTTCTTTAACACTTCCGACGTTCATTTCAATGGATGTGATACCAACTCCAATTAGATAATCCTAAAGAAAGAAAATCAATTTTAAAAAAGGAATCAACATCCAGATGCAATCATCTTGTTTCTGGCTCTTCTTAAAGATTTCTTACATCAATATTTTTGTAGAGGAAGACTTTGTCTGAGGAAACAACAGTGTAAAGTTTGGAGCGTATTCCTCTGAGCTCTAGATACCCCTTGAGGTCTGACAAGAGGGGGCTTGTCACACTGCTGCGATGGCGCCCCCTGGTGCACTCCTCCAGTGCAGTCACCCACTCATTTCTATCATCTGAAACAACATAAAGACGCTTTTAGAAAAACTGAATCTTAAGTAACTAAAAAATACCCTTAAGAAAAAGCATCTCATTTTCTGCTTTGCATGAAAAATAATTTCATCAAAAGTTTTTCAAGCTTAGTTTGAAAAAAACCTGTCTTAGTGTCAAGATTTTTATTTTTCCTAAATTAAGAAATGTTGGCTAGACTATCATTTCTCTAACCACATTGGCAGATTTTATTTTTGGTTTTTAAAGAAAATCTCCCAATGGGGTAGGAATTTTTGACTTATTTCTAAGGGGTCTTTTTTTTGCAGGGCAGAACCGACATGCACTACAACCAGTCACATGTTTCTGGAAAGGTGAGCAGACCAAAAAAATAAATAAAATAAAAAAAAATTTCAACAGACCTTCGCTTTCAGCTTTAAAGATGAATGTTCGATTGCTCGTGACAACCTCAAACTTCAGGTCCCCCACCGCAGTCACTTTAGTAATAAACGCAGTTGAGATTATTCCCTTGGAATACACAGCCTACAGGAAGCCACAAAAAACGTAGTCATTTTAACAAAACAATCGAAGTAAAGTTTACTATACTGTACTGTACTGCCGCTATGGGCTTAAACTTGTACTGAATACCTTGAATAAATGGCGTGTTATTAATCTTTCTTAGTAGTTATTGTTACCTTTTCAAGGTCAAAGTATCTTAGATAATCAGAGTCCAGCCTAACCCATCGCCTCTGGTAGTAAAGAGCCCTGAGATGAAGAGAAGAGAGAAAACCTTTCAGAATAAGACGTTGACTTCCTGCCTAATGATTAGCTTTTAGCTGAGCACCTTTACCCCTGTGGTGGATTCTTGCTCAGCCAGCCCTTCCTGATGACATTGGATTGCTGGGAGATGTCCTCCCTCGTGATAACTGAGTAGAAACTTTCTTTATGACTGCCCAAATCTCCCCCGAGAGAAGAACTTGAAGAAAAAACATGCAAATATCAACACATTAAGTCAATTTACTTTAATTCTTTTTTTTCCAATTGTTGACAACAACCATACACAAAAAAACATTTCACATGTAACTTACAGTCACTACATTGACATTTATTCAAAATAAAAGCTAAGATTTTCTGTAAAACTGCAGCAAAACAGCATTGAGGTCTGGTTTGTGTTTATGTTTATCTTTGTGAAGAAGAAATGATGTTTTCTGGTTTGTTGGCTTTCAAACTTTGTTTAAAGACTTTACCGTCAGTTCTCTTTTGTGGTTTATTTTGTTACGATTTCCTGTTTTTTGTATTTGATTCTGGTACTGTGATATATTATACAACGTTGGGCTGGTTTCTCTTTCAGCTTTTCCTCTTGGCTTACCTGTTCATTGTTTTCTCCTAGTTTTTTATTGCCATAGATCATTTAGGCTTTATGTTAATAATTCATAATCAAACTATTTTGTATTTATTTTCCAGTAGATTTTCGCATGTCTGTTTGGTCTGCCTCAATATTTACCAGATCATAATCCTGCCCCGACAGGCTTTATTACACCATTTTATCCACTTTTCTTCATACAGCAGTAGTGGGGATGATGCCTCTATTCAGCAATTTTCCAGGTATAACATGATCCCAATGTGTAAATATATTTAACTGTGTATGTGGAGGACTATGTTGTGCTTTTGAATCAGCAGGAAAACAGATTTGTGCCTATAGAACGTACCTGAGCATTTACTAAAAGTATTTCCAGCTGTAAAAATGCTTTTGCACAGTTGCAAAAAACATTTCCTGTCTCCTGAAATATTTTTCATGTCCTCAAAACAGTTCATGAAAACACACGAGGGTTTTCTCTACGAGTTCACACACAAATCTGCAGACAGAAGCTAACGGCAGAAAATTAACTCAACTAAGAAAAAAGTTTGAGAATTTAATTAAACTGATCTCAATACATTAGAATAAGAGAACTACATACATCTAGAACTTCCTCCCTTAGAGATTTCCTTAACGTACTCTATTGCTCTTACTTGTACTAAGAAAAAGCTAAAATCAACAACATATAATACAATAGAGTGCAGCATGCAAAACAAACCAATCTTTGTAATCACTCCACCACAGTCATGATGGTGTGTTCTGCATTATGACAGTAGAAATTAAACGCAGGTTTTAGAAACCAGAATTGACTCATAAAATAACAAAATAAGGACAAATCTAGATTAACCTGTCTAATATTTTATGATGTAATTGGCTGGTGAGAACAGGCACATGGATTGGTGGATTCATCTAGCCAGAATATTCAGGTCTGAAGTTGTTACTAGAGTTTGTGTCTGTGGATCTATGTGAAACTCGGAAGTTTTTCAAACTGCTGAAAATAAAAATATTATCTATTGATTTCAAAATTAAACAAACATATACCTACATTTTTAGAAGTGTTGTATGAAATTTAAAATTTTTTTTGGTTTAATACGTACTCATCATATTCCAACATCTCGTCATCGCTGCAAAAGCCGCTGGACAATTGTTGGGAAGAGCTCTATTCCAACAAAGAAAGAACAAATCTCGTCAAGCTGCACAGCCAGAGGAGAGAAGCAGGAAGATCGTAGGGTTAAAAACATGGGAAATCTTCTTGCCTTGCCTGCCATGTTCCTTTGAACACTGCGGATGAAGTCTGGCCTCTCGTACTCATCAGAAGTATTTTCATCAGAGTCCGAGCCTGGGAGCAGATACACAGGAGAATTTAAAATGAGTCCACTTGTGGCATGGATAAAAACATTAAAACAGCATGTTTTAATGTTTTGCTAGTGATCCCGTCTAGAAGTATTTCCTAAAACCAGAGAATAACCATTTTAACCATCATTCACAATGTCCCCTGTTTAATTTTAAAAAATGACTAACAGATGATTCAAATATTAAGCTCATAACAATGAAAGACATAAGCCTGAACCTCAGCCTAATGCTTCCAGCAAAATGAACTAAATTGCTAGCAGTTAAACCGGTTTTCAGTTAGGTTAATAAGTATTCAGGACATCTGACTCAGTAGATTTTTTAAGCCAGTACATTTTGACTCTTTGTGTTATGTAAAATAGCAGAAATATTTTCTGCAACAAGCATCCGCTGTTGTCAAACCAGTAAACAATCTGCACACTGGCAGTGGCCGGGCTTTATGGGTTTTTGTTTTTTTTTTGGCACACAGACTCTCCCAAACTCAATCTGAGTGACTGGCTGTAACAAAGAGCTGCCAAATCTTTTGCCTCTTTCTACTTCAATTAGTTCTTCAGGTTAAATACTTTATCAAATGCTAAAGCTTTCTAACGTTTAGCATTTTGTATTCTGACGAGTCTTAGTAATCAAAAAGAACAGATGAAAATAGGAAGTAAAAACATGGATCCTAACTAAAGTGGGGGTTGACCGGGGTGTGGTTTTCAATTGTCCATCATAAAGAGGAACTGTCGCATCTTAATGGGATCACAGGTGTGTCCTGCTGTTCTCTTGAGACTCTTATGGACACCTTAAGGGACATCTGTCACTACTTTTGGGTGGATACAGGCTGTATGCGGGTGACAATCAGTGCATAGTTTGTGTGGGCGTCCTACAGGCATCTAAAGGGCACTTACGAATCATATGCACATCCAATGCGTAAAGCATCATACAACAGCAGCATCACCCACACATCAACTACCATTAGCCTTAGAAATACTTCCCAATACAGATAACACTTACCAGGAAGTCGCGCGAGCCACAAGGAAACCGCAACACCTGCACTCTCTTAAAGATGCAGCTGCACCTATGTATGACCCTCTACAGGCCTGGACAACCCCTAAACCCACTGCACCCATATGGCTCGATCCCCTGTATAGGTGCGTGTGACTAAGACCAAGAGACTGCGTGTACTGGCTCCCTACTGACCACACGAATGCCGCACACAAGTGCCCGTAGGATGCCCACACAAACTACGCTCTGTCAAATTTCCTCATTTCTAACAGTCAGGCTGCACGCAAAGACCCCGCAAGGAGCACGCACTTATCACGTGAACAGCACTAACGGGCTCTTTGAACAGTTTGCAGGATTTATGGGAGGTTGGAAAAAAAAATTTAAAATGAAAAAAAAAAAGATAAATCCACCCCTGCATCTAACCTACTTCACCCTTACTTATCCTTGTTGTATACGTTTCACACAACAACCTTGCATCCACAGCATGCCCATATTTAAAAAAATGTGCATGGACATTTACGCTCTACGCGATCATCAAGAGGTCTACGTCCTTGATGGTTTTTCCCATCTGCACGCCCTATACTAGTTGGATTTCTTTACCCACAGGCAACCCATATCTACCCTATATCTACCCAAATCTGTGGGTAAAAAAATGGGGCAAATCCTTTAGCTAAAGAAGATCAAAAGGAGAAAAAAAGCATAAATTGGGCCAAAAGTTGAACTGAATTTAAGTTCAGACTTCCATCCATCCATCTTCCTCCGCTTATCCGGGGACCGGGTCCACAGGGAGCAGCAGTCTAAGAAGAGATGCCCAGACTTTCCCTGTGACCCAGCCACTTCCTTCAGCTCCTCTGAGGGGACCCCGAAGCGTTCCCAGGCCAGCCGACAGAAATAGTCTCTCCAACGTGCCCTGGGCCTGTCCCACTGGGCCTCCGCCCAGTGGGACAGGCCCAGAAGTTCAGACTTCTCTTTTTGAAAGATGGCCAGAAGTTGGTAAAACACTTTTTAAGACTAATTTTTATTGTTGGGTGGGTTTTATGAAATAGTTAAATTATTTATTTATGAGCCAATTCTTACCAGAATTAACAGAAATCTCAAAATATTTCAATTTCAAACAATCCTATAAGCTAAAAGACAATCTTCAGCATTTAGTACAGCACAAACGGTAAAAAGAACATTTCTATTTGCAAATCTACCCCTGCGTTAGCAAAACTGAAAAATCTGTTTTACATGTCAGTATTGACAGCATCTGCTTTTTTATTTTTAAAACAGCAACTCATTTATGTCAGGCACACTTCTGTAATTTGTTTTCCATGCAAATAAAATAAAAGTAGCAGCAACATTTTGGTCCTTCTGCTGATTTAATATTTTATAATAACTCACTGGGAAGTTGGGGGATCCTCCTGGCTGGGACAGCTGGCTGGTCAGCCTGAGGGGGCAGCGTGTTGTTCTCCTGTATTTGGGGTGTCTTGCTTCGAAGTGGGATTTGTGGAGGTTGGTCTCTGGGTATTTCATCAGTTCCTGTTTTGATGGGTGGTGAGCTGGTGGAGGAAAAATATTTATATGAAAAGAGCATGATGACAAAAATTCAAATTTAACGTGGGTCCTAGTTATACACCAGCAAAAAAGATCTGCCTCTTGGTAGAGGTTCATACCAATCCACCGATTACTTTAGCCTAGTTTCTTTATCCTCTCAACTATCACCTGTATAGTGTGCATCATCATAGAAACAATAGTGGTAGCTGTTTGGTTTTTTTCTTTCTTAAATGGTCACTTCCTGCTGGTTTCAGAGTGACATGTACACCGTACCACAGTGGCACAACATTCAGTTAACCACATATTAGTCTGCAAAATTTACTTTAGTAGTCTTTTGTGTCGTACTGGTCACTTGCGTTGTATCACACCAAGCAATGCATCTACTTCAACTCCATTTCTAAGTAAAAAGTAAAACTAGCGCTCTTCAGTTCAGTACAAATGCAAGTTTAGTAAGTTAAGCAGTTTAGTAATATGGACTTTGAAGACAATGGTCTGACTTTAGATGTTAATGAATCTTATTAACACTTTCAGGTATTTGTAAGACATCTATAATGCTAATACAAATCTTACAAGCATTTTATACATTAATAACGCCTATTAATTTGTTAAGTTAGGTAATAAACCTTATTAAGCTTATGAACACTAGGGCTTATGTGAGACATCTATAATGCTAACAAATGTCTTACTAGAACCCCAAACAATAATAATACTTCTTAATTTGTTAAAAAAGGTTGTTAATTAATCTTATTAAGCTTATTAACACTGACACATTTGTTAGACATCTATAATGCCAATAAATGTATCATTAGCATCTTAAAAACATCCTAATAAAAATGCTTGTAAATGTGCTAACCACGTAATTTAATGAACCTTATTAGACTTATTGTACTAATAAATGTCTTACACCTTAAAAATTCTATTATAATGCTTGTGAATGCGTTAATAAAGCTTGTTAAGGACTCTTAATATAAAGTGTTACCAAGACAACTGGCTGCAAATGTCATTTTACCAGCAGACATGTAGTGCAAAACACAAACCACACACACAGACGGTCTATGACCTGAAATGGCAAATTGTTTGCCCCAAAAATACAAAATGTGCACCTGGGTTTGAAAACATTTCTTTCAGAATTTTGTTTAAATACTTTAAGAATGAATTGTAACTCAAAAGCTGCTGTTTTCTCATGTTTGCATTCAGTACTTATGAACAGTGTTAGGAGTAGTACAAAAGGAATGCATAACAGTAACATATTACTAGATGCCGTAGTTTTTACAAGAAAAACTCTTTGCTACTTTAATGTTATACTCATTACATGTCCAGAAACTTGTGTTTAACAACAGATTAACTTTGGCTTGGAGTAAGCCTGTCCCTACTTCCCTTTGTTTACACTCTCCACCGCTAGCCCCTCACACTCACAACCTAACACTAATGCTGCAACAAAAACACTGAAGCTATCCAGCTGTTTTGAGCCTGATGCCAGCTCGGACGAGGAAAATGAACATGTGCATGGATCTAGTCGTCTGCAAGTGGATGCGCCAGAATGGAGCAGAGCAGCGAGTTTGTGGCTTGCCATTGTAGATTCTACGGCACACCTACAAGCTTTTTCCTACAGTGTTTTTTTGTGTTTCTGCCCCTGATTCGCAACGATTTGAATAAAAACTCCAAAATGCCAATTTAAGCTTAATTTTCTTTATATATGTTCTTCATCATCAGAAAATCCCCCGAGCACATGCTAAAATGTACAAAAATGTGTAAAAATGTTTTTCCCCCCCCCGAGATATTTTCTCTGTCTTGTTTTGTAAGACAAATGACGTCGTTTCAAGCTGCTTTTATTGTGAAGCTTTTGTTTGTTTTATGGCCAAAACTAACTAATGTGGAGGGTTTCTCCTCCAATTGTGCAGTCATTGTTTGAATTTTATCAAAGATAGATTAGGAGTCATTATTCCTGTATATCACCCTTCAACGATCCATCCATCTACCCATCCATCTTCTGAACCTGCTGAATCCTAACCCAGCTATTGTTGGCCGAAGGCAGAGAACACCCTGAAAAGGCCACCAGTCCATTGCAAGGCCACATGCACACATTGGGGCAATTTAGAGATACCTTTAGAGATACCAATCAACCTATGAAGCATGTTTTTAGATTGTGTGAGGAAACCAACATGCCCAGAGAAAGCCAATGCATGTACTGAAGAACACGCAAACCCCTCACAGGAAGGTCCCAGCTGGGATTTGAACCAGGACCTTCTTGATGTTAGGTGAGAGCGCCAACAACTACACCACCGTGTAGCAATCACCCTTCATACAAACCAGAAATATTTTGTGGTACATTTGTTACATAATTAGTCTTCTACTATTGCAACAACAAAAAAGTAACTTAAATATTCTAAGACTCATGCAATGAACTACAGTTTTGCAAACAGTAATGAGTTAGGGTCAGGGATTACATTTGAACCATTTTTACCTTTTGGAAGTATCTTGTACAACACTCGTTATGACTACGTAAAACAGTGAGCTGCAGGCACAGCTGTATCTCAGGACCCCAAGGGGGGTTTGACCCCCAAGACAAACCCCCTTTGGTTCAACCAGTCTTGTTTTATGATCTTTGAACAGTCAACGAACTGTGATATAACTAGAAAACATCTGGGAGGAAAATGCACCGTACCTAATTACTATTATGCTTAAAAGCATAATACAGTTTATGCTTACTAGCATAAACAGCTGTTTAACAGCTGTGCCTACATTTGTAACCCATCCTTAAAATAGAGTAATACAGTGGCAATTAACAGTTTAACATTGAGATAACATTTTTATGAGCTCCTAATCTGAGTGACATCAAAATAGCTTGTCCCACTGACATCTACCTATGACTCATGACTTTTTTACTTCGACACTAAGCAATAGTTACTTATCAGGGGTGATCTCAAACAGTTTAGTAAGCTAAAGGTGTCAATCAAGCACAAAATGAAGCTCTTCTATCTCCACATCCCCTATCTGAGACATTTGGGTTTGAACGCTTCGTCTCTGCTGATGCTTAACATGTCAAGTCTGACGATGATTTAAAGATTGGTAGTGCAGGAAGCAAAAGTTATCACCCACCTGCATATTTAAACTTTCATAGTTGATTTGTGTCTTGTTTTTTTGTGACAACTTTAAAATTCAAACTCCTGAGTTTTTTTGAAGTCTTGAGTCAAGAATACATCGTAAGCTTCCATGGTTACATGTTTACACTCTGCAATCCAAAGGTTTCTGTAATGTAACATTAAGGATTCTGTCTTCAATCATATGATCAACACACTCCTTGGTGTTGAGGCAGCAGGGCCGTCATGCTAAAGAGGACTAAATACATCCCATCAGCCAGTCACAAGTCACAAAAGCACAGGCATGTCTCACATTCTTTGGCTGCAAGAACTATACTGTGCAAGGACTACGATATAAAACTGAAAATTAAATGTTTCTACCCATTTTTTCCTTACGTACTTCAACTCTCAAATATTAAAGAAAGCTTTTTATAAAAGGCAAAAAAAAAGAAATTGCGTATTATTTCAGACTATAAGGATGAACATGAAACCCTTCAGTTTGATCAAAAATCAACAGTGTGCCATATAATCCAGTGAGTTGTATGTATGCCTTCTGGTTGTGTTTATTGACCTGAAACTAATTTTCTGTGTTACACTGTGCTCAAAAATCTGTCCAAATGCTTTAGTTAGAATTTAGTAAACTACGAGGCTTGATGTACTGTTGGAGCATTCTGGGTAATGTAGTCAGAGCCTACTGGAGTGTTACGTACAGTGTCCTAACATAATGAAATGATAAAGTGAGAGCCATGCTTAGTATTTTATGTTAAGAGTTATTCTGAATAAAGTTTAACTCTACTATTATGTCGATCTCTATGCAAAGGCGGATTATTGCAGATAAGAGAGGCAAAACATGAAGAACACAGTTCAATAGAAAGCTTATCTCTTTAGAAACTCAATGTAAACCTGGCATGAGCCCGAACAAAAGCCAGGACCCATCATACTTGACTTTCTTTGCTAGGGCAGAGATCAATTGATTATCCTGCAAACCTGGCACATGTCGTTTTAAGCTCTAAAGGGCACATCATCAAGGACCTGAAACGCTACAGACTTTTGACTGTGAGAGCATCTTTTTTTAGACAAATCATTGTTCATCTAGTAGATGAAATATTGTAATATTTTACAAATCCAACTTTCCTACTGCCGAACACAACTGTCTTAAAGTCCCACTCATCTTTGGTGTCATTTTCTAGGACATAATTCTGCAGAGCGGCAGTAATTCTTTTGAAATTCGCCTCTAAATTGTGGGCGGGACTGTTGGTGAAGAGTAAGCTCACCCCTTCCCCATCAATTATCTGTTTTTGAGCTCTCGTTCTAGCTTACAGCCCCTAACAACCCTAAGCTAACATTAGTAGTGCAACAAAAATGGCGAGCAACACTGGATCTATTTACCCATGCAGCTTTGAGCCAGATGCCAGCTCAGACGAGGAAAGAGAAAACGTAAATGGATGCATCCTTCTACAACATCGCAATGGAGCAGAACAGCGGAATGTAACCAGATGTATTAACTTATACGTCACACTTTTCGTCTGCTCCCATTTCACGATTGGAATAATGAAATACCCAGAAATTCAGATTTAAGAATAATTTTCTTCATGAGAAAATGTCACAAAAACAGGTTAAAAACACAATTTTCGTCGGCCTGGGTCTTAAAAAAAAACAATGATATATTTAACTTTCTGATGTTAAAACATTGTTTGGCATCAATTATGAATATAGTGAATTCAACACTTTTTTAAACAATACTCAGCAGTCTATTTTCAAGTTTTGGCTAGAGTCAGTTGTGACCAAATTATCCTGTTCTTCAAGTCCAGTATTGTGAAAGTTCCTCTTTATAGCCACTACAGTTGCAAAAAGTCTCACCTCAATAATTGTTCATAGACATGGTGCGACTATTGTTAAAGTGGACAAATGTAACATAAAAGTGAAAATACTCTTCCAAAAGTGCTCAGGTTTAAGTTATGAAATAAGATAATCTGAATACATTAAACATTAAACTCAGAGAACAGTGTTTGTACTGCATACAAAGCTGACATTTAACTACCAACTGTTTTCACTTGTCAAAGATTTAAATTAACAGTATGTCTGGACTAACAGATGTGCCAAGTGGTTATCGTGAAACTACTAGCCCCTCTTACATTGGTAATGCTGTGTGCATGAGCAGACAGAGAAATTGAAAAATGCTTTTATTGCATTTTTTATGCAACCACCTTTAAACAAAACACACAATCCCTAACCCTAAAGAGCCTCCTGTTAAAAAAATGACAGATGAACCACAATGACGGGAAACTGCTCTGTTGACACAGTTCCCCCTTTTTCTCAGAGGAAGAGTGCTGTGAGAGGTTTGCAGGCTCTCTATATTTAACTTGATCTTTTCTGACAAATCATGAATATGGGTTGCGCTCTGGGTTTACCCCACTTTTGTATGTGATCTTAAAAAAGGCAGATCTCAAGAAAGATCTACCATTTGAACAGGGCAACAACAAACCAGAAGAATTTCTAGCTAGCAAGAGTGACTATGTGCTAACTCAAAACTCCTGTGGTGAATGTGGATAAAGCAGAATATCAAACCAAAGTCAATCAACTACTTTATGCATTGTTATTGAATGTCATCTTTTTTTCAAAGGAATGACCAGCAAAGATTGACTTTTTCCATTCTTTCCAGATCTGTTTGCAGTTCACTAATACCACTGTCACATATATAAAAAGTAAAGATCTAACACAGAAGAAAACATCCTTCTGGATGTTACAACATGCTATGGTCTACTCACATAAAATACAAAAATCTGGTACAGAAAAAACGACAGGGCAGAGCCATGGGAAAGAAAGAGCAGAGTCAATGGCACAACTGAGAAGAGATGGTGTTGTTCACAACGGCATTACCTGTACCGGCATGTTCAAAAGAAGATCCTAATCACCAAGAGCTGTAAAATCCCACACTCTGACACACACATGGGAAGCAGGACAAAATGACCATAGGATGGGAGGAGGCAACGACACATGCCGACAAGGAAGCAAGAAAGTAACATAAGTGCATGATATTGTTCCGACAACATGCGTGAGGGTAGTTCCTGGTCACAACCTACTTTTTTTCTCCATTACAAACTCCGCCTCCCCCCTGTGTCAGTTATAAGCACTTATAATAGGACAAGTTTCAAATGCTTTGTGTGGTTTTTTACTTTTATTTTACTGCTTTTCTCCCTCTCCGTTTTGAAAACAGACTGATGACTTGCTTGTTACTCATAACAACTCCACCACCTGATGAAGGCTTCAAGTTTCACCAACCAGACAAAAAAAAACTTGCAGTCTTCTGTGCAACCAATTATGTCACCGCCCTAAACAAAACCGAATACTTATGTGAAACCCCAAGGAACACATGAAACAACACAGTGTTTACAAATGACTTTACAAAAAAAAAAAAAAAAAAGAAAATCACCTATAACTAATGATCTTTCACTTTGGGGAAACTCTTACATGAAGGGAGGATACCGTGACATTTTAGGAGAGGTGGACCACACTTCAGTGGTAAGACAGCAACCACAAAACAGGAACACACTTTTAACAAGTACTGCAAGCTTGTTTCTGTCAAAAATACAGGCCTAAACTGCAACTACACTTGCCAGCAAGGTTCAGTCCTTCAGTTTAAATAACGTTTTTAATTTTACTTTCAGGCGGTATTTGAGGAAGCCCAAAAACACTTCTCAATGAGTAAACCTGTGTTCAGAGCGAAACAACGGGTGTAGTTTCCCAGTTTAACCAATAGATGGCAGTGTAGACCACAAATAACTCCTGGATCACCTCTAACAATGCAGTGAACTCATATCAATTTGTATTGTTTTTTTCATCAGTTCTGTCAGTTTTGTTTGAGAAAACAGTTTTATCATTTTCTATTTTGAGATACAGAATTTAAAGATCCACTCTGATCATCATTTGCTGTGCTGTTTTGAAGGACATAGTTTCTGCAGAGCTCCAGTAGTTCATAAGAAATTTGCCTCTGAATTTTGGGCAGGACTGTTGGCACGGAGCAGTTCCACCCCCCTTCCCATCACACATAAATGAGATCTCTGTTTACATACTTTTCCGCGTAAAGTCCCACGCACCCCCAACCTTACTTACATTACCGCAGCAACGAAAATGGCGAGTGATATTGGAGCTATCCAGCCGTACAGTTGAGCCTGATGCCAGCTCAGACGAGGTAAACAAAGATGTACATAGAACTAACAAGTGGATGCATCAAAATAGAGTGGACCCAAGAGCTTGTGACCCCCCCCCCACCCCCCCATTGTGTGTACAAACTTAGTTTTTGTTTTTTTTTTTTTAAAACAGCCTTATTTCTTCTGCTTCTGCTTCACAATGATTTAAATAAAGAACTACTAAGAAATGCAACTTTTAACTTAATTTTCTTTATATTTGTATGTCCTCGATCATCAGAAAAATACCACAAGAACATGTTAAGAACCACAAAAACACCATTTTTATCTGAGTGGGTCTTTACCTATGGAACAATTCCATTAACCAACACCAAAGACATAATTTTAAGTTTCCCTAAAAATGTCTAACAACCCTGCTTGTCACAAACTTTATCCCTTTACTTAAACACTATACATAGCAGTATTATGTTTAACATCATTGAAGACAGTCAATGATATAATGAATTCTCAAATTATTACACTGCATTAACAAATCTATGATGTTTCGGAAAACAAACTCACCTTTGCGTTCCAGGGGACTCTGCAAGTAACCGCTGTGGTAGCGGGGGTGGGCTTTTAGGTCCAACTCCTGCTTTTGGAGGAAGGGGCGGAGCATTGTTACTGATGGTGGTGGGTGAAATGGGTGAAGCTTTGTCACCTCCATCATTCCTCAAACAAGCAGGAGGTTGAAAGTCTAAAGTCCGAGGCCTGGCTCGAGGTAACTGGATAGGGGGGCTTTCAGGCAAAACTTCGGAAGAATTAACAGAGAAAGGTGGGGCTGAAAGTACGGGCAGAGATCTACGCGGTGCTACGGGGGATTTGTCCAGTCCTGGAGAGACAGGATCTGGAGTCGGCAGGGAGGGGGACAAAGGAGGCGTGAAGCGCTGGGGAGGGGAGTTGATAGTAATTCGTGGAGGTACTGGGGGTAAATTGGTTGGAATCCCAGTGACGTTGGGACCAGAGTCAACTGGGTAACTTGCAGGAAACTTAGTCCTTTCTTTTGGTTGAGGCGCTTCTTGTTCTCCTTCTCCAGGTGCAGCATTCTTTCGGGCAAGACCTGTTTTGTCTCTGTGTTCCTTACAGCTCTCTTGCATTTTGTACACTCGTCTTTTTCGCACCTGAGGAACAGGTCTCTCTTTTTCTCCATCTCTTTCATCACTTTCTGGTTTTATGCCTCTTGGAACAGGCTGTGGTCTCCATGTGAGATCTATATCGTCGATTTGCGGCTCTCTTTCGGTTGGAACAGACGGCGGTTCCTGTGTACTCTGGGTTTTGTTTAAGCTAAGTAGAATGCGTCTCTGGTGGCCTGGTTGCGTAATACCCATGTGCTCCAGTTGATTTGGTGTAAGTTGCTGACATTCTTGTATTGTCTGTAAGCCGGCACTCAGAAATGCGTCAGTGTACCGCTCCAACCGAATCACACCCAACCAGTCCAAAACCGTAGCACTGGATTCTGACTGGCACATGGTTGCTTCAAACGTCTTTCCAGCAAATTGCAGGGTCAATATGCCATGAATCCACGTCCAAAGCAAAAGGCCAACTTTGGTACCTCAGCTCACCACAGATGCAACCTGTGGACAAGTAAACATCAATATGTCAGTTGTAAGTAACAATGTATAATTTCCATTCAGTAACTGTTACAAAAAAGATCTTTAAATTGCATTATCTTTTTCCGTCTGATCAGGAACAAGATGAGAAAAAATCCATCACCTCATTCAAAACACTGCTACATTGGAAAAAATTATTTGGTTAATAGTTAGACTGCAGTTGAAAAATAAAAAACAGGTCACTTTTGCCTCAATTAGTGAAATGGGTTTTTTTGACATTCATGTAAAAAGGAAGTTGGGGTCAAGACTTGACTGAAAATTTCATTTTGACTTGCACTTTAGAGCATAACACAGACAGTACTTTTTCCTTTCTCTATATACTTTACACAAAGCAAGACCTTTAAGTAATTTTTTGTCTGACAAGTCTAGATATATTGCAATACTGACCTGTAAGAACTTATTAATAAATAGTTATTTTAAAAGGCAAACATTCATTTAATTGGAAAAGACCATTAGATCCCTCACACCAATGTCAAGACTTTCTAGTAACTAATGTCAAATAAACAGTTTAATCTGTATTCAGCGTGATGTGATGGGGGAGCTCCAACAGGTTTCAGGCGCAGGCTGGTGTCAACTCCTTTATGCTTTCAAAGTCATGAATCAAGAAGATGCTGAAATGCATTTTATTTCTTCACCAAGAATTTGTATTTTAGCTTCTATTTAAAGAGAACGCTGTGGAATTCTCCTCACAACTTATAGTGTTCTGGATCTTTTGGTTTTTGACCCGTATACACGATGAAATATTCTTTTAGATATTTGATTTATGCTTGGCTGGAAGTGAGGGCAGTCAGAACTGAATGATCACAGAAACCCACTTTACCCAATTAAAGACATTAACCAGTATGAACATTGAAATTAACACATTGCATTTCCTGTTGAGCGTTTCCCCTAACGACTTAGAGACCACAAGGTACGTTGTCAATCTTGTTCTTTTCTCTGATCTATAGCAGTTCCTATTTCTGAATAGAGGAACTAGAAATACGTTGCACACAATAAAGTGTTCAGTTTTCAACCAACATTAAAATGATTCTCCTCGCACAAATGCAGATTTTGCAAGTCACATTTGGGTGGATGCCTGCACAATTATCTTTTGGTGAAGCATAGGATTTTCTCAACACTCCTACAGGGGGTGAAGAGAAGCAAGACACATCAGCCATAGCAACAACTCTTCTTGCCGAGAGCCAAATCCTCTGAAGCCAATCAAGCCTCTGATCAATTCAAATGGAAAGTGGTAGGAAAACTTTATGTGAAGAGTAAACCATAACTTATTCACAGTCTGTTGATGCAGCCCGACTTCCTTTTCACCAACTTAATTTATTTTCAGCTACTCTCCACTTCCTACCGCTTCTGTTCACCTCCTCCTCCCGCCAGCGTTCTCTGTACTCCCTCCCACCCAGAGCTGCAAAGAACAGGGTCTCTGTGCTAGCTTTTACAATGGGGCATTCTGTTGCCTTGGCAAGAGGACGGCACTGACAAAAAGGAAGGAAAAGTGTGGTGGAGCCATTGCTCGAGTCTAAAAAGGGCTTAGCCAATGATGTCACGTTTCGTAAGTTGATGACTGGGACAGGGAGTTACTGGATGTCCTGAAAAACATCTCCAATGTCTGTTCTAGAACGAAAACAAACCTTTTCCTGTTTCTCTCTGTTAATATTCTTATTACTGTAGTACTAACTACAGCATAAACGCAACACTCCAGATTATCAAGAGTAAATCTTGAAAACACAAGCTAAATTTAAAGAAAATCTCAGAAATCACCAACTGCCAGATATATCACCAACTCAGAACACAGGCAGAGGTGTTATGCTTACAAACCTGCGGTCTGATGCTCCTCATTCCTCGTCCTTATTTACTGGCAGTTTCTTGATGTAAAGCCATAAAATCCCTCATAAAATATGAGAGAAATATTCAGATGAAACTTGACTTGAGCAAAAGGTTTCTCTAAATCTGAGGCTACAACTTCTTAAATAAGACGATCGAGTCTCATAAAAGCTTATGCATGTGACTTCTCTTTTTGTAATTACCTCATTTCTACACACTCGAACATAGAGCAAGTACTGAACAGGATTTGACTACCAGAAGCTTGTTCTTTATTTGGCTTGTGTCTATTGGTATAAGAAGTGGTACAGCTTATAAAAGTTTCTTTTACTTTTTCAGATGTGCAAAGGAAAGATAAGCACTAGCATTTCAACCTAAAACTGTTAAAATGATACTGAGAAACTCATCCAAATGATGTTTGTTTGTTTTTTTACCGGTTTATCACAAAGGTGCACAGAACAGAAACATCTGTGGATCGTTTACCGGCATCTCCAGCAGAAAAAATGCAAAGAACTTGAGAAATCGGTTTCCAAATACATCCCTTTCATACAATAAGATTAACTTCCTACTTCTCCATGCTTTTATGTTCATAACATTTAGCTGTATTTTAGGAACAAATCTCCAGTCCATTCAATTATATGCTAAACCACACATCACGCAAACAATGAACAAAGAAATTCAACACTGATACAATAATACCAACTTTGCCCAATCAGTAAAGATCTTTATGGTAGTTTATTGGTTGTTAAGTTTCTTTTTGCTAATAAATCTTTGTTTAAAAAAAGAGAATGTACTTTGACGACCTAAGCAGCACAGATGAGTATATGTTGGTTGTACCTATGAAAAATGAGCCACATTTTTAAAGGAAATATGTTTCTGTTGACCTTTAGTTAATTGTTAGGTGGATAGATTACTGAAGTTTGAACAAGCAAAACAGTTTAGTTATCAAACCATTTTTTAGACCATGGTCTGGGTGAATACTCAATTCCGATTGGCTGCATTAAAACATGATAAAGGACAGTGATTATGGACACCTAAAAAGGGAATTTCGGTCACAGTCTGAATGTTTTACGTTACTGAGCTAAACACCATATGGTAACCAGAAGCAACAGAAACATGGAACATAGGTGGACATGTGTTAATCCACAATTGATCAAATTGATCATAACAGTAAGATGGTAGAAAAGATCCTTCAAATGGCAGTAGCTTCATTAAATTTCACACCCCCCCCCCCCCCCCCAACAGCAACGTTGCCTTCACTTTTAAACAGCTTGTTGTCTGTCTTGCCCAGCTACAAGCTACTTGTAAACTTTGTTTCTTTGGAACAAACTTTTGCTTCATCATCTGGACAAAAACAAGCAGCAAGAGGTTAAACAGATTTCATGTGATCAAAAACAAGCAAAATCACGTGTCTCAACTCTCAAAGATGTAACCCAACTGCTGCTTACCATTTTGGAAAAGTGTTCAATTAACACCAAACAAAAGAGGCAAAAACTTGGAGTCTGCTGTATTAATATTTCAAATAAAAGCAGACTTGTTGCAAACTACTTCTGTTAAAACTCCTGTGATTTACAGCTATATGTTTGAACAAAAACTAACTAAGTGAAGCCAAACCAGTTGACCAGGTGACCACTAGTCAGCTTGTAACACAAAATTCAAATAGAGACACCTGACCTGTCCTATGATCAGGATAAGTGCTTTGTCCATCACTTATGACCAATGCCTGGATACAAGACGGACAAAGCTTGTTGTGACTTCTCTCGGTGTGTTTGTGTGTATTAAAGGCAGTTTTAGTAGCTCTGTGGTCAGTCTGGCTGGAGGTGCTGTCATGTAACCACAGTCTTTTAAAATGAAAGTGGAATAAACAAGAGTGACAGCTGTTGGGACGCACCTGGAAGTGGGGTATTCATAATTAAAGAACACTGGGAACATTTTTACAATAGATCAAAAGATGATTGAAGTAGGATTTTCACATTTAAAACAAAAGTCTATGTTTCCATTTTTGAACAAGTAAATCTTATATGAGATAATAAAACTGCCAGGTTCATAAAAAAACGACCTCCAGTACATTTATTTTGAAAACACTGAGGTGAAATGAAGAAAATACATGTTGGAGCCACTAGGATGTTGATTTCTATTCTACACTTTTGTTTGAGTTAAAAGGCATCACGTGGTAATCTGTTAAATTCACCTGGCTCTAGTCACTGTAAACCAGCAACAATTCATATGTTGACCCTTTTGCTACAAACCAATAGGACATAGGATTGCATTGTCTAGCCACTTTTTTTTTTTTTTTAATCATTTTTTCATACTAGCCTTACCATCTTGTGTTTTTGCTCACAATGCTTATAGAACTTTGGGCTTTCCTCGTACTATAAAAAAAAAAAAAGATATTGATATTTATATTTTTAGATCTATATTTTATTCTGATCTTCCATCGAAAATGTCCTTTAGGTTCAGAACTAAATTGTCTTTGTTTTTTCATTCTGGGTTTTTTTGTACAAAATAAATAAATAAATAAATAAATAAATTAAAATAAAAAGAGCCTTTGCAACTTAAAAAATCGTGACTGTGACATAAATAGTATGCGATTCTATTTCCAAAATGGTATAAAAAAGGTAATTGGTCCATACTTGTATGCCCCTTTACTATCTTCTTAGAAGGCCCAAAGTGCTGTATAGTCCCATTCTCCTATGCATTCACAAATTCACACACTGATTGAAGCTCTGCTGTCGAACACTGGCGCCAACCTATAACCACCAGGGGCAATGTGGGGTTCAGTGTCTTGCACAAGGACACTTCGACACGTGGGCAGGCAGGGCGTGAACCAAACTTGCGAGGTCGACAGTGCTCCCTACTGCAACACAGCTGCCCGGGTAGACATTTTGTTTAAGTGAATTCCCAAAACCCTCATGTGAATTCCTGTTTGAAGACTCCTGATGTGATTGATGTAGTTTAGAGATTGAGACTCTGAGAAAGAGACAAGAGGCAGAACTGGAGGATGCAGAGATGAAGATGCTGAGCTTCAATTTGAGAGTGATGAGGACGGACAGGTTCAGCAATGAATCCACCAGAGGAACAGCTCATGGTAGATGTTTTGATAAATGCAGAGAAGCAGATGAGATTGAGAGGAGGGATAGATGAGGATGCTGGTAAAAGCAGGATAAGGTTGGACTTAGCAGGAATGAGACCTAGAGGAAGACCAAAGAGGAGGTTCATGGATGTAGTGAGGGTGGTTGGTGTGAGTGAGGTGGAAGCAGAGTAGAATATGGGATGGGGGCAGAGGATTTGGTGAGGTGAACCCTAAAAGAAGCAGTTAAAAGGCAAAGAAGCAGAAGTCTCTTGATGTGCTAAAATGCTACATTTCTGCAGCCTATCAAACCATGAGCAACTGGCATTAGCCAAACTTGCTCTCCTGTTGTGATGAACTAAGATATTGTCCTCGACAGAAATGCATCAAACTCCAGACACGCAAGTAAAGGGGAGATGACTCATACACCCCCCCCCCCCCCGATCAGAAACACTGCTGCTTTCAGCCCACTTTCAATTAGAACTGAACAGTGATTCAATCCTGCTAGTACAGCTTTGCATCAGAACAATGTCTTGTAGTCAACAACTTTTATCAAGAACTTTACAATAAAACCAATTCCACTCACTGTTTTATTCCAATAATTACAACAACTTCCCTTTACCCTAATCCCCAGCAGGTTTGAGGCCTTGAGCAACCTGTTGGCATTGTTACAAGGTCGAAAGCTTGAGTGTTGCCAATTTTCGAAAGGACAAATTTGGCCTGCTGACACGAGTCACACAAGGACAACACAGGCCTCGGTAAAAACTAGTTCCGCTAAAACTGAGTCTTTGGGAAGACAGAACTATTGAAAGTAAACTATTAAAACCTGTTTGTTTCTTGGCGTGTCTAAACATTAATCCATTTGTTAGATTCCTTCCCCATTGGCCTCCTCATACCAGAAAAAAAAAACAGTTCCTGTATAACAAGCTGCTCTACCTCTCACAAGAAACACAAATTAGTCAGAAGGTGGACTGTTCCTTTCCCGTGTGAAAAAATTACAACCTTGAAGTTGAATTTTTTAACCTTGGCTTGGTTTGACAGCATTTTTCTCACAGGCTGCAGTTATCGCTTCGCGGACAGGCTGGTTGTTTAGCGGGAGAAATTGTTGAATTAGAGCTTTCCCCCCGAACAGCAAAATATCCTCTCACCTCATCAAAGAGTCAATTCTGTAACAGATGTATGAGCCAAGAGGAAAATGAGAATATTTATATAGATAAAGGAGAAAAAAGAAGGTAGAGAAACGACATAAACAATAAAAAATATGGTACTAAAATGCTTAGGACTAAGCCTCTATGTTGGTCAACAACAACAAACCAAGCATAAGACGGACAAATGTGAGGAAAAGGAAGAGAAGATACCATCTGCAAAGTCATAAACACATCCTGAGGCTGTCACATGGCTCTTGGCATGTAAGCCTTTGAAGATAAGGGAGTTACCATGAGGTTTCTCCATCACCCCATGCCTAGTTTTTGCAAGGATGCACAATCCTTGTTGATTATTGCAAGGAATATTATAATTGGAGCAGAAATACATGAAGACCTAGGTCTTGCTCAATATGTATTTTGACTAAAGCCAATTACAATCATTTTAATGGTTCAGTAGATGCTAAAAACATTTACACTAAATTGCATTTTAAATCTGAGCAAACGAGCTGATTAAAATCCAAAAACAGACAATTTTAGGTCTAGTATTCTGGGAATAATCTAGCAAAAGCAACTAATAATAATAATTAAGGTATTTCTTTGTGATAGTCAGAGGTTATCATCTTTTCTCTCCATGTATGGACTGTGTTTTCATCCAGTGCAGCAGCTGCAGGAGCATGCGGCTGCATCCTCATCTGCGGCTGCAGGAGCATGCGGCTGCCTCCTCATCTGCGGATGAGCATGCGGCTGCAGGAGCATGCGGCTGCATCCTCATCTGCGGCTGCAGGAGCATGCGGCTGCCTCCTCATCTGCGGATGAGCATGCGGCTGCAGGAGCATGTGGCTGCCTCCTCATCTGCGGATGAGCATGCGGCTGCAGGAGCATGCGGCTGCAGGAGCATGCGGCTGCCTCCTCATCTGCGGATGAGCATGCGGCTGCAGGAGCATGCGGCTGCCTCCTCATCTGCGGATGAGCATGCGGCTGCAGGAGCATGCGGCTGCAGGAGCATGGGGCTGCCTCCTCATCTGCGGATGAGCATGCGGCTGCAGGAGCATGCAGCTGCAGGAGCATGCGCCTGCATACTCATCTGCGGATGTTGCTACATGATCATGGTTGCATGTGTTAAAGTCACAGGGCTTCTGACAAATTCAAAGTATCTGTCACAACTGCTGTCGTTCATTTTCAGGAATTAGAATGAGGAAACTCCTTTATCAGAAGATCACTTACTGTAGCTCACACATATTTTGGAGACGGAAAAAAAAAACAAACAGGCAAACGCCCCGATAAGTACTAAACTAAGTCCCGAATTCTGTAAGGGATTAGTTTTTTTTTTTTCGTTAATTGGTGAACCTTGAGGCATTCATGACCCTGAAATCTCTTCACCGTGACGTTTTTGTTGCTTTAAACTAAAGTTAAGCTAGGTTTCTGTCCACTCCCGCGGGTCAGGAGGATAACTGTCACTGCCTGGAAGTAACCTCGACATGTTTTTTTTATCCCTTTGAGCTCCAGTGGCGTCACTGCAGTTCAACTCAACTCCATCTTCTTTAAACCTCTTTCTGAGGCGCAAAAAAAAGTTTTTCGGGAAAGAAAATAAAAATCCACCAAAGCGTAAAGTTCTTACCTTTTTCACAGCCCGAATGACGGAAACTGCGAGATTTCCCCTCGACGTTCGTTCACCAAACACGGCTGCGTCTCCAAACTGACATCTTTATCTCACGGGAGCGTCGCAGACTAACTGTGGGAATCCACGACGAAGCCCTAAGAAGCCTACCGCGTCTGCTTCCGCTTTCGGCTTTCACAATAAGGGCACCAACAACCATTCAGATGCGTCGCTTTTGTGTTTTGCCCGTCAATTCTACTTGTTATTCACTAATTGAAACGAACTTGATCGACGAAAAAAGTTTGTAAACTCTTCATGTGACTCAAAAATACATAGACAGCGGAATCTGGGTTTCCGTCTCCTTGATATTTCTCTGGCTTCTCATGTTGTCTTTTCCGCATGTTGCCAGAACTTGGCATATCCACCACATCGGTCTTTCTGTCACCATGCACCCAATTTAGATCAACAAAACCAGTTCAGACTGTCTGGATCAGATAGTTTAACATTTTTCATTACGTTCTAGCATTGTCCATAAAAGAAGCCCTAATAATAACAATTCTATGCGCATTTAAGCATCATATACAGATTAAGTTTTTAGTCAGGCTACATAATTCTGATGTGATTTTTTTCACTGGTTATTGTTTATTAATAGTTTAAGACTGAAAGGAGAAGGTGTTAAGTGCTTTGATTTGATTATTACTTTGGTATTGACTCAATACCAAAGTAATAATGTTAGGATTGTTGCTAATGCTGGAATCTATTAATTTAGGTACTCATTTCTATACTAACATGTAAACAAATATGTATATTCATACACATAATGGTTCATTGTTGAACAGATTTGTTCTGTCTATTTGGAATATTATAAATTAAATGCAATATTATTTGTATTTTTATTATCTATTGTACTAATCTTATATAAAGTAAGTACATACTAGAATTTCTGGATTTTTATCATTCAAATACTTAATCAGTCTCACGCACGCAAAGTTAAATGTATGCCTTTTCTTCCTAGACTACAGCTTGGGGTATTATTTGACTTGATAGAAATGAGCAGAAATTAATTTTAGTGGAGGCTGCTGCTGGTGTTGGTTTGGCACTTGCAGTGTCCCACTAAATCCACAAGAGGGCGATACCTCCCCACTAAAATACTGTTTGGAATGTTATATACATTTTACATTTACATATACATTTTATATAACAAATAAAAAGCCTATTCATGTGTGTCCTATGTATTTATACTAAATTAAAGTTAAAATAAAAGTTTTAAATGATCAATGTTCAATTTTAGGAAAAAAATGAGACAAGCCAAAGAGTGAATTTATTAAAAAAAAAAAAAAAACGTTCCAGTGTGCAGTCAGACTTTTAGTGTAGGGTCTCCAAAACCATAGAGCAACAGTATTTATTAACTGAATTTACATGAACTTTGTACCAAATGTAAATTTTTAAGCACTTTGAATAATCTAATTTCATTTTCCCTTTATAGTTCTGCAAGATTCCATTTTTGTGAATTTGCATCTAACAAGAACCCAACTAAAAGTTTACGTATTGTTTTGGTTCACTTTCATGCAATTGTTTTTTGTATGTCTGTGAAATGATTTTTTTTTCTCTGTTTTTTTTGGATGAATACAGTGTGCATGCTGGGTAATAGGTCATTGTCCTGTGTTTTTGTTTGTTTGGGACTCAGGGTGAAACAATAAAAGGAACAAGAAACTGAAAAAAAACACAATAGAAAAAGACAAACGTGAAATAGAGTATTTGGTGGTTTGCAGGACATAACTGACAAAAGCCCCCCCAAAAAATGGGGGAGATAAAAAGAAAGAAATCAGAATTAAGTCACTTTTATCAGGAACGGAAGCAGAAAAAGGAAGAGATGGAAAATGAAGGAGGCCGGAAAGACAAGGAGCTGAGAAGATGATTGAGGGGAGCACACAAGAGAAGGGAGTGGGAGAGGAGATGAGGAGGTGGGGCGGTGATGAGTCATCATGATACCGTCAGTCCCTGTGGGGTGGGTTGCTGTGGGGGCGGCGGCGTGACACATGCAGTCGCACACACACAATCCCTGAGGGTTCCTGGCCGCTTCTATGTCTCCTCCTGCTCTGGAGGCGGGTGGAAGACAAGGATGGCGCAGGGGCGCCACTAGGATGCAGTGTTCACAGTCGACCACTTGTATCCACATACACACACATAGTTATGATAACAGGGCAAGGGGCTTCATTAAGTCTGAGGATGGATGAACAGAGGAACACAGTCAGTGCAGCTGCGGGAGGCAGCAGGGATGAGAGCATTTTCTGCATGGTTTCCCTCTGCATCTCTCACATGCACTTCATTTCTTTTTCATCACGCAGATGCTGCAAACAGGAACAGGCCCAGAAATGCAAAACTGACATGACATGCTTGGTTCCTCTTAATGAAGTCATGTCACTCTGCGCGATCTTACTTTTCACACCTATCACACGCAGCCGGTGGGGTTAAGACAGCCCTTGTGGTTGCTGCTGCTTGGCGTTCCGATGTCAGAATGTGTGGTGGTTGTTCACGTCGTGCAATGGCAGCTCGGTTGGGATTGGTTGCATGCCCCGTGATAAGTCACTTCCTCCGCCATGCGTGAGCTCCCTGTTCATCCTGTCTTTGCTCTTTGGTGCTGAAGTGGAGTTGCCATGGCAACAGATTGGGGGATTCCTAGTACTAGGCCACTGCACACACATGTGCCACAAGTGTGGACGCATTCAGTCGAACAAACACACAGACGCGTCTCCTTCCAACGAGAAGCAGCTCATCCGCTGTAGTTACAGGTCATGACCCTTGCCAACTGTCATGACAGCGACACAGTTATAAAACCTGACATGATGAGCGTACATAACCTTAAGAATGAGAATGAACAGGAGCAGAAGAATCTTCAAACTGCTGCAAAACTGTAAACTGACTGTGAGCTACAGCCCAACCACAGACACGAGTAAAACCCATTCATGCAGAAATAAAGACTCCAGTCACCAGAGAAAAGTGAAAACCTCCGTAGCAATCTGTATTTAATTTTTAAAGCCTACATACATTCATAAATCTCAAATTGAGGAGTAGACAGTACATACGTCTGTGTGTAAGAAAGGAATGAAGATTGGTGTTTCAAGCTGCCTTCTGCAAACATCTTTACAAAATGTGATGGAGACAAAAACACAAGCAGAGGGACATGGACGCCACAGAGCTCTGATGAACCTGTTTCCAGTGTCTTCACATGTTCAGCCAGCAAGAGCACCAGGAGGTCAGAGAGACAAGTTAAAAGGACAAAAGGGAGATCTTTTCTTTTGAGTCAAGTGTAACACCTGAAAATAAATTTTAATGCTAAAATGCCTACGCTCAGTTTAGAAAACAGGGATTTTACTGGAACTGGTTTGTTTTTTCTTTACCAGTTCTCAAGTTAAAACAGGAAATTGACTGATAGAAGAGAATTGATGGAAAGTGTTGTCATTTGTGGGGAGGCGGTTGGATGTGCATTTATTAATACAACATGTCTGTAGAACCTGGCTGGAAAAACAAGAAAAGAGTTTGTCTCTGTGCAGACAAACCTGCATACGTGTTGTATGTACAACATGTATGCAGTCATGTATGCAGATCCACAATAAAGTTTAATAGAATGAAATTTTGAAGTCGTGAATGTTTGTCAGGCATTTCTGATTCCCTGCATTTTGTGTCTGAATGTGTGTGTTTGTGTACATAGGTGTGTGCATGGGAGTATGTACATACATTTGTGTGTGTGCATATTCATGTGTGTAAATATGTGAGTGCAAGTTTGTATGTGTGTGTATAAGTGCATAAGCATTTGTGTGTTTGAGCATGTGCGTAGGTGGGTGTGTGTGCATATGCATATGTGTGTGTGTGTGTGTGTGCACGCATGTGTGTGCATGCATTAGTCGCTGTCCTCTTTCTCCAGCTGCTCGATCACGTCGCTCTCGTCTATTTTCTCCAGGCTCTCTGCACGCTGGATGCTCAGCTCTGAGAGGGGGATGCTGGGTAATGTATTCTGCTCTGGGAAGAGCC
This sequence comes from Oryzias curvinotus, assembly GCA_023969325.1. Classification (NCBI taxonomy): domain Eukaryota; kingdom Metazoa; phylum Chordata; class Actinopteri; order Beloniformes; family Adrianichthyidae; genus Oryzias; species Oryzias curvinotus. The sequence goes on from CM043718.1 coordinate 32,327,592, forward strand.
AGGGCTTGAAGCACGGGTTATGTTTCTTCTTCCAATCTGAGTACTTCAAACTTGCTTTGTGGATTTTCTTCAACACCTAAAGAAACAAAAGAGGAGAATTCAGAAATTCAGCAGCAGACATGCAACTTCATCATGAGCAAATTCAGCAAACAGATAAAAATGTATGGAAGCAAATGAATGCAAATCTGAAGAAACTAAAGAAAAGGATAAATGAGGGACAGGATAAAAGGAGGCAGAATAAAGGGGGAAATGATGACATGCAGAAATAAAATCCCAAGATAAGCCAAAACCAAGAAAGACAACAGAACCAGAAGATTGCACATAATCCAGTAATTGTGCCATGACTTACACGAGGAGCAAGGAGCTGGGAAGACTTGTTGACAACCCACTTAGGTAATGAACCTGAAATGTGAGCAGAGTGAAACAAAAACACAGTTAAACTGATAGAGAATCAGACGGAAAGGTGCAACGCATGGACTTGGTTTCAAACATGTTTTGCCACGAGTCACACCAACAAAATTAACACAAAGCTTTGTAACTGCATCCACACACAAACGCAGTAAGTGTTGGTTCAGTCGGCAAGTGTGCACAAAAAGCTGCAGCCAAGAGGGGCCTCTGAAAGGAACTGACAGAATGAAGAAGTAAAAGGAACCTGCCAAAAGAGAGGTGAGATGGTGCCATAGACTGTCCTTCGAATGGTTGCTATGACGACCCATTTTCACACTTCATCAGTAATAAAACACAGGACGAAATAAACATCAGGACGGTGGGTAGGTGACCCTTTCGCATTTTTCCCGGTTTAGCTACATTTTGGTTCCTAAAACCTTTTCCAATCTTAGGTGGTGTTTAAATTCCTTCTCTACTCATTACGTAGTGCACTATATTTTTTTCGGGGTGTCCAAATTTACCAAATTGACCACATTTTCCAAAATCCAGTTCCCTGGAAATTTCCCATAAGTTTCTTTAAAAATTAATGCTCAATAGATTGGTGAATATAGACCACAATACCTTGCATTTGATTTGTCATTTAAAAAGGGAAGGAGATCTTTTTCATAAATCATCTAAGTTTTCAATATCACGACACAGTGGATTCATAAATATTATTCATAAAGTGTTTATATTTTACATAGGTGGATGGATGACGTTATATTTTCCGTAAAAACATAAAGTATTGAGTACTTGTCTATATTGTATTATAATCATACACTGTATCTGAGAAGTGGAGCGACATAGAAGATGGCTAACTTCTAGCTTCAAACAAATGCAGTTCGTCAGTCAGTCAGTCACTATTTTCTTTGGGATTTACACAGTCATATTGGAGCCAGATAACGTCAGTAAGCAGTGATTGGTCAGTCAGTCGGAGTCAACGCTTCCATGGCAACCACTCTCTCCAATCAGGAGTGAGCTTGTTGGAAGTCCAAAGCCCTACCACTTGAAAGCTGGCTACACGAAATCTGCCAAACCTTTCAAACATTCCACACCCACCTACTTTTATTGAGGCATCTGATTGGTCAGTTAAGAACTTGAATAACTTGGACTATAGAAAAAAAATGTAAAAATGAAGATTATCAAAAACATGTTAAAATGTAGCAGACCAAGAATGGGTATTCTTATAAGTATAACGACAGAGTAATAGCTCTGTCTTTCTCTATTAAAGTCCGTTAGATTTTTGGCTTTTTGGAGCCCACAGATACTTCTTGTTTGGAACGCCATGGGGGAGGAGTCACCTAGTCCAATTCTCCTATACAGTCATTGATTGTAATAATTGTAATTTTTATTAGCTTTGATCCTAAAACACAGACTTAGATCGAAAGAGAAGCTAAGTCTGTTTTACTTATAGCTTCATTTAACTTCAAACTACTGTTGGTCTGTGTTTGTTTGTGCATCATTCACCTCGCGGGTCCACCTGGGCCAGGTAAACGAGGATGCATCGATTGGGTCCCTGGCTCTGGATCATGTAACCGGTCTGAATGGAAATGGCTCGCACCATGTCCTTTCTCGGTGGGTATTTCTGTGGAAACACATTTGTTCACACACATCAGCCAAAATCAGCCGCAGATAAAACATTTCTGCAATTCTACGGTGAGTGAAAAATCTGTTTTTTTTTAATTATGTGAGAGCATAACATTTTGAATCTTGAAAATAATTTGTTGTAATTTCTTGTTTTAATGACTAAATGACACATTTTTTATTTATTAGATGTCAAACCAACAAACTGTAGATTGTTTTTTTTCTATTAATGATGCAGTGGCCAAAGAGCACTTTTGAAACGTCCTTGGACATGTGACAATGAAAAATAAAGTATCCATCCATCCATCCATCCATCCATCCATCCATCCATCCATCCTTCCATCCATGCATCCATCCATCCATCCATCAAGTCATCAGCACCTAAACTTTGATCTGAGCCAAAAAAAATGCAGCTTTCTTAACCCATAAGAACTTAGACCCATGTTTTCTTAAAAATAATATTATGTGTATTTTACCACAAAGTGGACCACAGAATCCAATTCTGATATTTTTTTCTTATGCTGATGTCACCACAGGTTCTTACGGGTTAAAAGATGAAAGAGAATTTTGGGTAAACATGCGGTGCAGATGATCATGTGCTAACACGGAACTGCAAAGTAAGAAATAGATCTAAATGATGTTTACCAGAGAACAGTCATGACAGAAAATGAGTGCTGCGCCACTTCAATCTGTAATACATTTTTAGGGGTCGCAGTCACAGTCACACTCTGGAAAAACACGCAGACTGACCGGATTCTGCTCACAAGCACTAATTGAAGCAAGAATGCAGAAGGCGGAGGTCTACAAATACCAGTCACATGAGACGCCTTATCCTTCTGTACACATTATATAAGCAAGTACAACTAAAAGGAGATTTTAGAGAAAAGAGAAGACAGAAAAATTGACATACTGCAGATGAAAACATCAAAAATAAATAATACAGCTTAAAAACTAATTCAGGTTTGTTAAAGGCAAAGTCTTCAGCATCTTTCTATTTTGTAAATCCCACGTTTGGTTTAAAAACTGACAATTGATAATAAATACTATAAACAACTATGAATAAAAGCAGTTTAATTTATGTTTGTGTCAATTGTAAATATTTTCCCATCCAATAAAAGAAAACATTAAATCCCACTTGTGTTTAAAAGTGTGACAGACCCTCAGAGAGGAGCTTAGACCGGCCAAAGGAAGACACTTTCTGCTGAAAGTTGCCAGGTTCTGCTTTGATAAATCCTGGCACTAGTTTGGTGTTTTTGGAGGAGTTGTGGAGTACAAACTCAGGTCCTGAACTAAATATCAATAATGCAAAAAAGAAAAAAAGGAAAGTTTTGGTCTCATTCCAAATGGCCACATAAATAAATTCAGTGATCTGTTGTCTCCACCTTTGTCTCACTGGTCTTTCACATCCAAATAAGTAGAATTCTCTGAAAATGAAGGTGAAAAATCAAGTGAAGTCACGCTGCTACCCAGTGTTATGATTATGTCCCATAAAAGCATTAGGCAGAGGATAGTGCTTCCTCTGTGGCCTGATGCCAAATGCTTTCTCCCTTCTTGATGGACTGCTTCTGCGTGAGATGAGTGGAATTTTAAATGACCTGTAAGAGCTTTGCTGCCACATTAGCATTCCTGCACACCTTTGAACACAGTTAATAGTTGAATTTGGGTGAGTGGGCGGGGCCACAGGTGGGCATGTGAAGACTTAGGGCCGTCTGTGTGCAGGTGAACTCACCGAGTGCTTAACAGAGTAGTTCATAATGATGTAATCATTCCCCATTGGCAGCCAGGAGCGTAGAGTGACCACATCTCGGTACCGAAGAGGCCTCGGACACTTCCCTTCAGACAGAGGAGATGCTGACGGTCAAGAAACTGCTTTCTTTGTTTCATTTTAAAGCCAAACATCCAATGAGTCAAATGTATATTGAGACAAGCTCTAGTCAGAGCATACATGTAGTACATGTATATACACACATGAGTAGTAACCAACGTCTGCATTGACAGTAAGCTTCCCAATGTCGAAGGTGTCAATGACATTCGTGTCCCATCTCCATCGGTATTCAGTGTCATGGAGCACATCGTACATCGTCTCTGCTGGGACGTCCTCACACACCATACGACACTGAGGGGGTGGAAAGGAAACAAGATGTGCTTAGAAAGGATTTGAAACAGGGATCCTGCAGAGAAATCTACACAAGCAAATGCATACAGCAACTAAGTGGAAAATGTTTAGACATTAAATGGATGGATGCTGTTGGTGCTGGAGAGAGTGAGGGAGGCTGTGTTAAAAGATGCATGGCAGTGATGCGTAACAGCCATGCATCTTCATTACTACACTGAGGAAAAAGCGACATTTTCAGAGCAAGGCCGGTCCGTTCGCATTAAAGATGATGCAAAGGTGAAACATGAGGATGAGAAAGGTTTTAAAAGCTCCACATCACAAGGAGATGAAACCTACATTCAGTCAGAAAATCTAAAGCATTGGCTCCTATTTATATGTCCATGGTACAAACACTGTGTTCTGCAAAAAGCGTAGTGAAATTTACACATATAGGGAAATACTAAACCACAACTGCAGGAAGCAAGAAGGGATGGGGACTCCAGGAGTCCAGCTGTTACTACAGCTACAACTGCCAGGAGGAGAACTCAATGACAACGAGGTGGAAAAGAGAGTAACTCCAATTCTAAATGAATATAAAGACAGTTGTGTTTGCAAGAGGTCAGGCTGGCAGCTACACATCATGTCAGGGTTCAGAACACCCTTTAAAGTCCCACTCCAATCATCTTTTGATCCATGGAAAAAGCATTCCCAGTGGTCTTATAATGGTGACCAAAATCAAAAAAACGTGTCGTTTTCAAGGACACAGTTTCTGCAGAGCGGCAGGATTTGAAATTCACCTCTGTTGTCGGTGGGACAGTTGGCACAGAGTAAGCCTGCCCCCTGAATAGGTCTTTAATGAAGGAAGCTTGTCGCATAAAATGATTACTGATTCAGTCCAGGAGTCTGGTTAGCACGGCTGTGCCCCCCTCCATCCCTGCAAACTACTTACAGTGGATAATTAATGTCAGAAATGACTCTTCTAACACCTTACACAGCAAACTCTAGCTTTCTTCTCCTCCCTTAGTTCCCTGATGTGGAAAAAAGCAGCTCCTGCTGCTAAAAATAAGATCAGTAAGGCTCAGTACTGTTTGCACTCACATCATTATCTCCACTTTTTTTAACTAGTTTATTCTTTTACACCTGATTTTATTTGGTTAACAGTTATTTTATTGTTCTTCTGTTTTAAATCTTAGTAAAGAAAGCTGGGAGAACCCTTTAACTGGGTTCGAGCTGCTTTATTGCTGGCTTTTTAATTGGTCCTTAGGCATTTTCTTGTAATTGCAAATAACAGGTTGTCAGCACTCACTGCAAAAAAACGATTTCCCCACAGGTACAAATAAATGACTACTCTGAGTTTAAATCCAAGGAGTGATGCCAGACGAAACGCATGTGGTTTTAGACTCAGCTGGAGCCGTCTTTAGTCTCCTGAAGGATTTACCGGTGTTTAAGAAAATGACCTCAAATGTGGTCTAAAGCTGATGGTCTCTTATAAAATGCTGTTGCCAAGAAAAATGTGAAAGTTTCAAGTTTTCAAACAATAAGCTTTTTAGCAATCATTGATGGCTTTTTTTCTCATTTTGTTGAAGTTTGATTTTGAAAAAAAGTCAAAGGAAAACAACAAAGGAGAAACATTTATTGTATTTTTACAAAAAAAAAAATATGGTGGCCGAGAACTGCCAAGACGTGCAGCAAAAGAAAAGGCAACTGCAAACAAAAAAGAAACGCTGCGAATAATAACCGCTATCACAGCGGGGAAAAAAGTAGCTGCAAACAAATAGCAATTATATAAAATAATTTCTGCAAACAAAAAAAGATACAACGGAAGTGAATCAACAACGGAAGTGCATCTCTTTTTTTATTTGCAGTTACTTTTTTGTTTGCACAGTTGCCTTTTTTGTTTGCAGTTGCTTTTTATGTATTTGCTGCAAAGGCGGTTCTCTGCCACTATATAAATAGAATTGGTGACTTGTTTAACTGTAAATGATCAATAATATTCCCTTTTTTAATTTCATATATTTCATTTTTATGAGTGTAACCACCAAATCCAGAATAAATATTTAAAATCTTTATCATTTCTGGCTTCAGCGGTCCCAAACTACTTTTTGGGGGGCGAGGGTTAAACTCACAAACCACGTTCACTTGAAAAGCGTAGACCTAGTCACATGTGCCTGTATGGGGGGTTAACCTGCACAGGTACTGCAGGCTTTTGGGTTGTCTGGACCGTGGAGGGTAGTATAGTGGAGCAGTCACATCTTAACGGGAAAGCAGGTGTATCTTGAAGTTCCCTTGAGGCTTGGGTGTATACCTGCTCCACCCCTCCTTACCCTTGCGTGTTGTATTAGGGTTCGCTCTGACCTGTCGCCCGCAGCATGCCCACAGAAAAATATGTGGACAAACATTTTCTCTCTATGGCGTCACAGAGCAGTCTAGAACCTAATATTTCCTAGGGGTCACCTGTGTGCCCTGTATAGGTTTACAAATTTTTCACCCATAGACAGCCCATATCCAGCTGTATGGGCAGTTGTGACTACAGCCTTACGTTTGAGTGGGTTGATTAAAGCTGATTTAACATCATTCTCATACTAATAAAGGAGATAAAAACTGGTTTTGCTACAGGAAATTCTGGCGTGTGGTTTTTCAAAATAAGCTCAACTATAATTTTTAACAAAAAACGTAACTATTTTCCAAGCATTTCAAAATGTGTTGCAAAGAGAACATTGATAAATGTTTAATATAATGTACTTTCAGTCAGCTTCTATAAAGAAAGTAAAGGGGTTTTGAGTCTTGTATGGTAGAAAATATTAACGTCAAGAGGTTAAAACAGACTGTTGTGGAAAAATGGCGTATACTTATATAGCGCTTTCTACCCTCTTTCGAAGGCCCAAAGCGCTTTACAGTCATAGTCCCATTCACCCATGCACACACACATTCACACACAAAAGACTTGAGGCGGGAGATGCATGTATTCCACCACTGGTGAAGCCGAACCCAGGAGCCTGTTTGTTTGTGAGGGCAGGTCTTCCTCAAGTTGTGAGGATCTGTTTAAAATGGGACTCAGAAACAAGTTGGTACAGATAAGCTCCAAAATGGAGCTCTGTGACTCAACCTACTGTATGTTGTATCACTATTTGGGTCGATTTTAATTCTGTATGTTGAGGCTCAGACCTCGTCTGTGTCTGATGTGAGACACAGACTGATGTGAAACGGTTCCTCTATAAAACTTTTGCAAAAGGAGCTCAAAACCCCGTCTATCCATAGCAACACTTTATGTCACAAAGTAGAGCTCATCTTCTTTGGGATTCTCACTGAGATGATGAAGAAACTACTGAGGTCTATTGAGCGTCGCACATCCTCTTTCTCGGTAACCACGAGATTTAGACAAAAATGCAGTTTTAAAAAAGAGAAGTATGACAACAAAGAACTGCTGCTGCTGTTGTCATGCTATATGATTAATGTGTTAACCAGACAATTCGCTGGAGGACGTCTGATGATACTACCACCACCATACCTCACCATGGTAATAAGATCAGTGAAGCAATGAGGTGTCACTTTTGGCCACATTCGTCTTCTTACCAAACAGAAAAGTTAAAAAAAAATATTATATGCATCATTTGACCAAATGCTATTTTTATTTATTTTTTTAATATTTTGAAGACTTTCACAGAAATCCAAACATTTTTAAAGTCAAGTCTCAATGCAGTAACCAGACAGGCTTGTTTCATTTCCTGTCCTGCTCGTCACAACAAAAGCCTGCCACCAGTCAGACAAGTAAAAACTTTAAGTTATGTTAGTGCGGAAATAAAATTTTTTTTTACAACATCAGCTTTTGACCTAAGTATAAGGCTATGTCTGAATTCACTTAGTACTCCTTAACCCCTCATTCATACTTGGTGATGGTAACTACTGATGTAGCCACAGCTGCCCTGGGGCAGACTGACAGAGGCGTGGCTGCCATTTTGCACCTATGGCCCCTCTGACCATCACCGGGGGCATCCATGCACATTCACACACCAGTGGCGGCCACGCTGGAAGCAAGGAAGCGTCTTGCCCAAGGACACAACAACATTTTAGCTGGTGGGAGCGGGGATCGAACCACCAACCCTTCGATCATTGGACGACCCGCTCAACCACCTGAGCCACTGTCGCCCCCAAATGCCTTGTTTAGTGCACTAAGTAGTGAGGGAATTTAGACACAACCTAAGTCTTTGAATCCCAGTAGTCTGTAAAAAGACCTTCATTAGTTATCGCCTTGATGATCATCATCCCCTGTGTGGGATTGAATCAGTCCTTCACTGCTTTTGACTTGTCCAGAATGCAGATTCTGGGTTATTCAGGAAGAACCATAGGCGTGATCACGTCACCGCCCATTCTGTGGTCTTCTACAATCTATAATGGGTATCTGTTTGTCTTTAATGCGACTGATGACCCCTTCATTCATGTGAACTTTAATACAGGCACCAGCCCAGTAGAGCTCCATGGTCAGCTGATCAGACTCTGTTGGTGGCAGTTCTTCAGCCTCAGCAGGGAGGAAGTCTTTCTTTTGAGTGGCTGCTCCAAAGCTCTGGAACAGCTCTGGTCTGCTCGTGGAGCTGTGGACCACCACCGAACCTGTTTGAGGGAAGACCTTAAACCTTTTGATATAGTGTTTTATGTTCTACTGGAACTGTGTGGCTGGAGCTTGTCTTGTTGTATTGCTTTCAGTTCTAAAGTACTTTTGTTTTTTATTTTTCTTAATAATTTTGAATTTGACATTTTTACTTATTTATACAGAACAAACATACATAGAAGAAAAAACACAGCTAAGAAAAATAAAAGTACAATGAAAAGAAGCTAAGGTATATAGGCGGGCATAGTTCGCACAGCAATGCAATCGTCTACATTTTCACAATCTCCTTTTACGTATCTAAAAATTGAGACATAGTCTAGTTGAAGGTGTGCTCAAAAAGTATACAGGCCACACAGATTAAACAGTTGTAATACAGTTCTGCCATTCTAGCACTTTTGTTTTCTAAATATGTTGACCTGTTAGTTTTTTTGACTTGTGAAGAACTTTGCTGAATCTGGAATCTTGTAAAGTAAATGTTTGATGGATTACATGGGGGATCATCTCAAACATGTTCGCTTTGGGGCCCGACAACCATGGAACTATCCTTCAAAGTTGCTGTTTTCCTGTCAGTCATCATTCACTCTGGACGTGTCAATCTGCTTTATATATGAATAGAATTGTGACAGACTTTTAAAGACCCACTCCAACGAAAATTGTGTTTTTAACACGTTCTTGTGGCATTTTACTGATTATGGAGGACATATATTAAGAAAATTAATCTCAAATTGTTGTGAATCAGGAGGAGATGAAAAAATGCCATTTGAAAAAGATTACCGTATTTTCCGGACTATAAGTCGCACCGGAGTATAAGTCGCACCAGCCCAAAAATGCATTATAAAGTAGAAAAACACACAGATAAGTCGCACTGGACTATAAGTCGCACTTTGACAGGAAATTTATTTAAAAAATCTGAGACCAAGAACATACATCTCACCTTGAAAGGCAACTTAAAATATCGGGGTTAGAGAACAGGCTAAATAGCTACATGACGCACAACAAACTGAGTACGTGTCTGCTTTATAAACATAAAACCACTGCGTGAGTGGGACTTGGACTTTAAAGGGCTACTGGTAAGCTCAATGCTGGACTTCTTTTTTTAATATGTCACGTTGTTGTATTGGGTTAAAAGAAAAAAGAAAATTATCGGTAAATGTTCTAAAATGTTATACAAATGTTTGTATTGAAATGATACATATTTGTTAACCTGAAAAAAGATAATTATTAGTAAAATACTATTTAAATTGAAATAAATTGTATTTAAGTGTGGGAGCATGCAGGTCACAAACACACTTGACAGTATGAAAGTACCACTAAGTACCACTCCGAGCCTCTTGCAGTTGTCAATGAAAATAACGAACATGTGAAATTATTGAACAATGTAATTTATTTCAAATATAAGTCGCTCTGGAGTATAAGTCGCACCCCTTGCCAAACTATGAAAAAAAGTGCGACTTATAGTCCGGAAAATACGGTATATTTTTGACGTAGTAAAGCTCCCTGCCCCGCTCTATTCTGATGCGTCCACTTGTAGACAAATAGATCCATGAACGTCTTTGTTTTCCTCGTCTGAGCTGGCATCTGGCACAAAACCGTACGGCTGGATAGCTTCAACACTGCTCACCATTTTTAGTTGTGCCGCTATTGTTAGGTTAAGGGTGTGAGGGGCTGTGATCTAGGGGAACAGAGAGCTCTCAGCAACGAGGAGGGGAAGGGGGGACGGGCTTATTCTACAGGAAAAAAAAACAGGTTTTTTTATTTTGGCTAAAAAACATAGTTAAAAGATCACTGGGATGCTTTTATAATATACCATAAAATAATCAGAGAGGAACTTTTTTAGTTTAAACTATTAATGCAGCACAAGTTTAAGTTGAAAATATTCCATGATTCTAATAGATCCCACGTGAAACTTTTTTCATTATTTTCCAAATATAAAGCATGCTTATAGAGTAATTGATGCTTTGTAGCTTTGATGAAATTAGAAAATTCTCCATAATTTGTTAAAAAATGGTTTGTATTGAAGTTTTGAAAATCCAAATGTTCCATATTTCTTGTTCTAAAAACTGGAACTGATCTTTGGTGAGAGAGATGACTGCCGTCACAGAAACCATCTTATTGATAAAGAGAGAAAATGCAATGGTTATGATGATGATGATGAAGATGGATCACCCATTAATGATAAAGATAATTTTCCTCCCTGCTGTTTTGCACCATATGCTTTTGATTGATTTCTCTTTGAAAAGATGTAAACGAATAGACTGCGAGCTCAAAAAAGAAAAAAGGTTCAGAGGCTTCATTAATCTGTGGACATGCATGAGCAAGGATGGGTCCTTTTTTCAGTCACATACACAGTGACCAAATAGCAGAAAGGCTCATATTTTACAGTCGATGTCATTGTTCGCCATGTAGACGTCTGTGCGTGAGAGAGGAAGAGAAAAAAATAACAGCTCCTGCTACTACCATGTTTGTGAAGAAAAACCCACCTGTCCTGAAAAAAACAAGCATGGAAGTGCAGCACTTTGGCCTCCGCACACACCTGCACAGAGCACATCTGTCCTGCTTATGCTCTGGCAGCACAACACGCCGTCCGTAAATTTAATTGGACCTATCTTGATTGGATTTTTCTCTATCGTACAAACAGTGAAGTAACATGGCTCACAGACTAAAGGAAAAAAAAGTTTTGCTGGCTCCTGCTCAACAGGAAAACACCTCCCTGCACACACAAACACACGCCACAGTCTGTTTGACTAAGAGCACATGGCTGCTTACTCACGCTCCTCAAACACGGATGTTGAAGCTGCTGCCACGTCTGAATCCTGACTGAGAACTTACTGATCTGCCCAAACCTGGCACAGAAACTCGATTACTGTCAGCCACAGCGAGGCTTGAGCCAACGCTCCGGGAAGCACGAGCAGGATGAAGACACAAAGTAAACACAAACGGAGCCTGGATGTCTTTCCTAAAATCGTTTGAGTATTTGGAGGACTTAAGGTCTTTGCTGCTCCAACCAGGAAAAGAAGTTCAGCAACATTGTGACTTTGAATGTGCATAAATCTATAAACCATAAACCCCACACAGGAAAGCATAAGGGTTTTTTTTCCCCAATAATACAGAAGAAATCATGTGTTTCTGTTCGTGTCTGTGGGTTTTCTGCAGACATGAGCTTCTAATCATACCCCAACATCAATTCCAAAGACAAATACAGCTCAAACAAAGATGTCCAGCCTCTGTTTAACTAGATAAGAGCGCCTCACTTTCACACGCCAGTCACATGACCAACAGACCAGAAACATTTAAAACCAACATTTTCAGCAGGAAAGCTGAAAGTTCGGATGTTTCTCCTCTTTAGGGCAACAAAAGCCATGAATGTGTCCTCCTTTTCTGTCTTGTTACCGTCTAATGATTCATTTATTGCATCTGGGAGGCAGTAACCCATAATTCATAGCTACATTGTTCTCAACTACAGGTTAGTATGCAAAGTGGAAAGATATTGTGCCAGCCTGGATGTTTTAAGCTGTTCCTTTACCAAAAAAACCTGAAAAGCTTTTCTCCCTTGTTCGATGGCCCTTTTATGGTGTAATAAAACACTGACTGATAAGTCTTTAGGACATTTTATAGCTCTTGTTCCTTTACTGTTTAGTCCAGGGGTCTTCAACCTTTAATGCTTAAAGAGCTATGCAGTTCAGCTCCTTATAGATCCAAACCCAGTGAAAGCCGCTAAGTCCCACCTCGTTGTGTAGAAAAATATTCATATTTTTGTGGCCATTAAACCATTCATTTATGAAATGTAGCTTTTAAATATTTACAATAATTGAATTGTAACAATGTTACAATTATTTCTGACAGCAGCACATACAAGTTCGCTTCAAAATAAAATACTTCCTGTGTCTAATAAGATGCTCCTGAAATAGTTTTTCTTGCAATCCTACTTTAAGAAGTTAACCTACAGCTCTTTTTAGGCTGCGCTGTGGAGCTGTGGTCAGCACTGACACCTCACAGCAAGAAGGTCCTGGTTCGAATCCCAGTTGGACCCTTTTAGTGTGTTGTTCTCTAGTTGTCCCACATGATCCTGCTCTACTATTTGGCTGCACACCAGCTTCCAGGTGCAAAGCTGCCAATAAAACTAGAAAGGTAACAGAGATGCTCCATTGATAATATCGCATGCTTTTGCTCAGTTAATTAGCAGAGAAGGACATTTCTCCTGAGGAAGTTTGCCTCAGATGTCCACCTGTTCGTGCACGTGCTCTCTTCTCCTAAAGTCGGATTGATCTCGTGCTGTTTGGAGGAAGCCCTACCTGCTGCAGCAGCCGGTGAAGCGTGTCAGCCGTTAGGATCATGCAAAGCGCACCGTTCTCATCCAAACCGCCGTGAGAGAGCGCAATGCTGACACACTGCTTTCTACCTGACGCTTAGGGTCAGCAGCCTCACCTTGACTCTGTGGACCGACTTGCCCTCCTCCAGAACCTGGGTCCGCACCGTTATGCCCCCCCGGTTGTAGGTCAAACTCCAGCCGTCGTCGCACAAACACTCCGCCTTGAATTTGGCGAACGCCGCATCGTCCGGAATGGTCACGGACATGGCTTGGAGCCGCGAGGATGACGCACAGGGAGAGGGGAGGTGAAACAGCTCCTGAGCGCAGAGGACACCCAAAGCGGAGAAAACGCACGAGCCTGCTGATGGGTATCTCCTCCTCTTCAGCGGGGAGCCGGGGGTCTAATTAAATTTCCGTCACAGGAGCTTCTCCTGGGCCGCAGCGCGTCTTGTGATGGTCTGTAAGCGCGTGTCCACCGCAGTCCAGCCTGCACAAACTAAGCAGACACGTGCGTGCGTGCGTGCGCGTAGTCGAGGGCTCCAACTGAAGCAAAGGTGGTGTAAAATAAAGCAAGCACCCTCAGACAAACCGTATGCTTCCAGGATCTTCACCTCCTCCGCGCGCTCTCTTTCGCCTCCTCTTCTCTGTTGCTGCAGGTTTTTCCGAGTTTACAGAAACGCACCGAAGGTCTCCATCGCTGAGGAGCTGCAGGTGGAGGAGGAGAAGGAGCAGATACACCCAGAAGCGGCGGAAGAAGCAGAAGGGGAGGAGGACAGGGAGGTAGAGAAACTAGGCAGGTGACGCAGCGACAGCAAACGCAGCAGCACTTCCCCGTGATGCCTTCAGGGGATCCACGTAAAGTCAAGCGATCACCAAATTCACCTGTGGCTTTTTGATTTATACAGAGATAAAATTATGACACTAATCATTCAAAATAAAGATTATTGTGCTCTAAAGAAATAAGATAGATGTAAAATGAAAAAAAGCGTATTTATATGTGTTTATTTATAAGTTAATCTGAATAGAAATGCATGTCTCCTGTATGTTTCTATAAATCCCTTATTTAAACAGCACCTGAACGCAGCATTATTTACCAGCCACCTCAATCAGAAATTGTGGGGTTTTTTTCACCTCGCTGGTCCAGTGGCGGAAGCCAGTCTGCCCCCTGCTGGTGGATCTCAGAGGTCCACCTACGACAAAACCAGTTCAACTCTCCAGCCTGGCAGACGGTTCTGGGTTAAACCAGTTTGTTTGTTTTTTTGTTTTGTTTTAAACCTGTTCCTGTTCCATATAAAGATGTTCTAAAGAAATATTTTTTAATCTCTTGACCCTGACAGCTGACAGACAAAGGGCTCGTCTGATAAAAACAAATAAACCCTTAGCAAAAAGTAGTCTCAGAGTAATACAAGAATACTACAAGTACTGCAAGAATATTTAGTCTCTAATAAAACCAAGGCACTATACTTGAAGTTAACTTTTTATGTACTATCTTTATATTGCAAACTTAAAATGTTCCATTTTAGTCTGAAGAAGTATTCAGTTAGTATACTACACACACTCCATGTACTCTCCTTGTACTCAAGAATGCTTACTGAAATAAACTAGAGTGTCCTACGTTTTGCCATAAGGGTAGCTTAGCTCAACATCAAAGAAGTCAGGACATGATTTTTAGTTGAAAATAAAAAGGAAAACTGTGTTTTTCCAAACCCCAAAGCCTCTTAAGTCAGTATAAAACGCTTTACCCAGAGAATCCGGGTTTTCTGTTCGTACTTTCAGGAGAAGAATATCTTCAGCTGAAAAGTTCGTCCTTCCTCGTGTTTAAAAGGGACAAATGCAGCCACTATTTTTACCTTAATCTATGCAGATGTACTTCTGGTTGTGACATTTCATTGGGCTTTTGGTTTTATTTCTCTATATTACATCCATTTAAAGGTATGAAACTGTTTGCTATTTGGTTGTTGAAAGGGTTAAAAGCTGTAACGTCCACAACTTGACCGAGATTTCTCTCATTTTAATTAAACCTAAAAGGAAATCTAGTTTTAAAACAGAAACCAGAAAACCAGAAGGAGTTAGATTAGAGATAAACAAAAAACGTCTGAACAGTTGCGTCTTTTTAGAAAATCAAACACCAACAGTCTTAAATCAAAGAAATGTCACACAGTGTTCTTCCAGTCAGCAAACCAGTTATTAAGTGACGGTTAAACCCAGAGGGAACAAAACACCTTTGATCTTTTCTGAACTGAACTGCAAATGTTGTTATTAAAGGTAAAATCCATAATAAACTCAATGATTTTTCAGGCTTTCAAATCAATACAATTGCATTTTAATACAATTCCCATACATACATACATACTAAATGTCTTTGTACTTTCATTTTCTGCTGCTGCTGCATTTTTACAGAAAGTGATAAGATAAACCAAAGGAAGCGCCGAGTCTGTGACATTCAGACACACGAAGATAAACCTCTGCTGCAGGAAATGATAGATGCTCCTGGTGGTGTCTATAGGACACCTTCACATTTAACCGTGTAATGTTGCACGCACAGGGTGTGCACGTGCTGCTTAAATACCCATAGGATGCTCACACAAAGTACACAGGGATTTTCTAATTTCCTCATTCCTAACAGTCGTCCTGCACACTATTCATGTGAACAGCATCAACAGACTCCTTGCGCAAGATTTGCTAGGTTGAAGAAATAAAAAAGTCCATGCGATACAACTGCAACTCAACTACTTCACCCTAACTAACCCTTGTGTGTTGTATAAGAATGCATTAACATTTTCTCTCTACAGGCTCACCAAGCATGCCCTGTACAAGTTACCCATTTTTCATCCACACACAGTCAGTATTTACCCGTAAGGGCAGTTGCGACAAAGGCCCAATATGATATATTATAGCTGGTGGGTTATTAATATTTAAAAAATAATCAGTCTCATATCACTCCAGACAGTGTCTTTCAATGTTCTTTATTCATTCATAACATCCATCCATCCATCCATTTCCTCATCCCTTTCGGGGTCTCTGGGTTGCTGGGGCCTATCCCAGCTACTGTTGAGGGCAGGCAGGATACACCCTGAACAGGTTGCCAGCCCGTCGCAGGACCACACACTCATACACCCACTTAGAGGAACTTCGAGTCACCAATTAACCTATGAAGCATGTTTTTTGGACTGTGGGAGGAAACCAGAGTTTCTGGAGAAAACCCACGCATGCATGAGGAGAACATGCAAACTTGGAAAAGGTCCTAGTTGGGATTTAAACCAGGGAGGGCCTTTTCACTGTAAGGTGAGAGCGCTAACCACTACACCACTGTGCCGCCTCATTCATAACATTTACCATTAATTATGATCCATATTAAAACAATCTAATTTCCCACATCAAGTGACAATAGTCTTTTATAGTTGGAATTCCTTTCTCTCAAAGGTCCTTTCCTTACATTTAAGTTTGAAATGTAAATGTAATAAAGCAAATTACATTAAAAGAAATCATTAGAATTCGTTTTATGATCTGTATATTAAAGAGTACTCAGAATGGCAAGAAGTAAAAGTTTTTTTGTATTTGGTGCCACCTGGCGGCCTTCATGTGCACAGCAGAGTGTTTTTTACTGATCTGCTTTGTGTTTAGCTTTCTCTAGAGCACCGCTCACACAGCGTGGACGTAAAGGCCTCAATCTTTGTGTTCAGACACAATAGTGTGCTTAGAAACAAGAGAAAATAAACTACTATGGTCAGCATTAGTCTGTGTTTGATTCCAGTTCAAGCAGGGTCAAAATCAGCATTTCCAGTATCTTTAGTAGAACAATTACTAAGCAAGAATTCCCCATTCTTTCCCTTCAAACAGCATGTGCCCATTTTGTTTATAAAAATTGTGTTTGGAGTGTTATCATAAAAGATACGTTCACACATAAATATTGTCACAAAATTATGAGAAAAAAGTAAAACTTTCATGATGGTAAAGTTTTAAAGTTACAAGAAAAAGTCTAAAATTTGCTATGGTAAAGTCATGATTTTACCAAAAAATAAATAAATAAATAAATAAATATTCCTGAAAATGTTGGGAATTTGTACAAAGGCTAATTTCAGAGATTTAGTTTTAAGTCTTCACAAAAATAAAGCAGATTCAGCGAAATTCTTGAGCAGTGTAATGTCCATCCCAATTCTCTGAATTTACAGGGGTGTCAAACTCATTTTCAGCGAGGGCCACATCAGCATAGTGGGTGTCATCAAAGGGCCAGATATAATTTATACATGGAACTAAATGTAATGAAAAAAACATGTAAATGTAATGTTAACTCATTATTTATTCATTATAACTTTTTAAAGTGACAGTGAGTTTTTTGCTTGTTACGCTAGCATAAATCCTTTTAAATTTGATTCTGTCAGGTTATATTGACAGTGTTTAAGTCCTAATGTATTGTTGCCCAATCCCATATTTCAAGTCAAATCCCCCTTAGATATGAATAAATACACACCAATTTTTATTTTAAGAAATGAAAAACTTTTATACTCTCGCTTGCCTCATAAAATGACATGGCGGGCCACATTTGGCCCCCGGGCCTAGAGTTTGACACATGTGGCCTACAACATAAACTAAATTTAAACGGGTAAAGCTCCCTGTTGAAATGTTTTAAAAGCTAGTATTAACATTTCGTTTTCGAAAACGTATATTTTTCCTTGTAAAATCTTAAATTTTAGGGCTTTATGCTTGTAAATTTGGGATTTTTCCAAAATAATAATAATTATTAAATTAAATTATTAATTAAATAAAATAATTTTCTTATAAGTGCATGTCTTTGTTATTATTATTATTATTTATTTCAACTTGTTTGTTTGTTTTTACCTGGAAAACAAAACAAATATACTGTCATATATTTTTTTTATGGTGACCCTTATGATCCATCATAAAATTTTAATTGTTGCATATTTAAAAAAAACGTTCTAATGTGGATGTGTTTATTTTTATTCATAAGTGTGTATTTGGGATATGTCGTCATAGAAACGTGCGCAAGCTTACATAATGTACTACATTTCCCGGAATGCATTTCACATTCGAGTGACAACCACGCTAGGATGAGGCGAAGCGTTTGTTTTCGTCCCCTGATTGTAAACTAACCGTCCAACACCGTAAGAGCCGAGTTCGATTCCCCTCGTGGCGGCTTGCGCTCGTGTCATTTCCGCTCCGGACTTGCCACCAGACCGGGAGGTATTTTCTTCCCTCGCGGGGTTTTATCACCATGTTATCATCCGTCCCCAGCAGGCTAATAGCGCGAAGGTCGCGCAGCCTATCACCTTGCAGCCGCGTGCTCCAGACGAGCGCCAAGGGCGGCGCGAGCCACGGCATCCGCGAGACACAAGCGGAGAGCAACCGCAACCCCATCGTGTCCACCTCACGGGTGTCCAGGAGGGGCCTTTTGGCCGATGAAACGGCGGGTGCCTGTGTGAAGCCGTCGGTGCAGTACCACCACCTCGCCCCTAGGTGGCTGTCGAATCTCGAGAACCGCCGCAGTTCCTGGGCGGCTCTGGCCACCAGAGGGCGCAATAGTAACCAGTACTGGGAGGAGAGCGGTCGGAATGAAGGGGATGGGGGCAAAAGAGCAGGCGGCGGGGCAGGATTGGCCTCTGCTGGGGCTCTTTCTGCTGCAGCTCTGGCTTTTTGCTTGAGGAAAGATTCTGATAACAAAGGTAAGCTTTAAAATAACTTTATTAACCATTTTAATTATAAAACTTAAGTAGAATGAAATTGACCAAAGTTATAGTGAGTTTATAAACATTTTCTTTTAATAATAAAAAAATACAGATTAAAAAAAAAGTTTTTCAAATTTGACTGTTTTTATATTTTTCTAAAGGTGACGCCCTTCTTGAGGGAGCAAGGACCAATAATTCAGAGGATGTAAGCAGGTACAACCCCCCAGATCGAACAGAATCTACATTTTTATTTACTATGTACACTACACACAGAGTCCAGTCAGTGTCTGTTTTGTTTCTGCATACATTTTTAAATAATGGCATTATAATTAACCAGCATGTAGCCCCATATTCACATTTACCTCCTGTATTGACGTTTCACTCTAAAAGCCATTTTTTTAAGGTTTAAAAACCGAACTGATTATTTTACTATGAAAATTTAGCTTTTTTCCCTTGGAAATTGCCATTCAGTCACCATCCATGCTTTCAAATAATCAACACAAGCTCAAACAAAACCCTTTGGTATTTCAATGACATGTAGTACAAATGAAGGAGCCGCAGATGGTTTGGTTTGTGCTCCATCTTCCAGTGCAGGGACTATCTGATTTCATTTCTATGGTCACAAATCTAATTTGCCAAATGGTCAGAGTCCATATGTTAGGAAAGTCCTCTTGTGATTCCATTTGCAACCACCAGATGGCACAGGAGAGCCACATGTGGGTGCAGACAGTTTGCTTTATTTTGACCAGTTTTTTTAAAATATTCTCTCAAACTAACAAAGAGAATTACACTCCAGGTCTGAGTTTAATCTTAAACTTAAACGTAAAACTTCAGTTATTCATCAGTTGATGAGTGAAAATAAAGTGTTACTGTGACTGCAGAAGGCCTGAACCAAACCCAATGTTTGGCTCAACAGAGTTTCTCATATTCAAAGATAGAAAACAGAAATGACAGGGAAGGCATTGTAGGAATAGCTGTTGGATCTAGCTGGTATTTAGTCTAATGTGAAATCATTTTAGTCTATTTGTGTACAAAAAAAACTGTCAAAGTTCAGGCACAGAAAACACATATTTTGCATAAGATAACAAAAAATGCATAAAAAGTAGAAATATTTTAGAGTTGGGATGGAATTTTGTTAATATTCTTGCAGTAAATTTGAAAGTAGTAGTAAAAAGTGTAAGCTGCTGCATCATAGTGAAGAATGACAGTTTTCTTTAGAGTTTGATGCCTTGATGTTCTGCTCATTTTTCTTGGTCCAGCCTCTGATCATGTGGATCATTTACTGTTTGATTTCTTTCTGTTCTTAAATTAATGCCGTTTTTATGATTTTTAGAAGTTCAGATTCGGGTGCTGCAAAAACAATCACAAAAAAGTGAGTCCTTAACCCATGAGTACCCTTGGTGACACCAGTGTAACAGAAACATATCAGAAATGGATCCTGTGGTCCACCTGGTTTGTGGTCAAATACACATCATTTTTATTTTTTAAGGAAAAATGGGTCGGGGTTTTTATGGGTTAAGAACAGAAATTTCTCATAGTCCCACTTTGACCATCTTTTGATCTATTGTGAAAGTGTTCCCAGTGGTCTTTTGATTATTATTATTATGGCATTTTTAGCCAAAACAAAAACTGGTTTTCTTGGACATAGTTTCTGTAGAGCGGCAGGAGGTCATTAGAAATTCACCTCTGAGCTGTGGGTGGAACCTGTGGAGCAGAGCCAAAGAAAAAATATCAACTGATGGATTTGATGAAACTGTTTTTAGGTGAAGATAGTTAGTATTTTTGAACCCAGCCTGAACATTGGGATCTGTGAAGCTTTCTCCTGGGATGTCACCTGAGTGTGTTGGAGCTCGGTTGTGTTTCTTTGTGTGCAGGCTTGGGTTACCTGTTCACACACAGCAGATGGTGCAGAGATGCAGTCATCTGCTCACAGATGTGTTAAGTGCTTTGGTTTCCATATCAGGATTCATTCAGTCAGAGGTCCACAATGCCAACGTTTCACTCACTGCATTCTTCAGATCCCAGCCATAATAACACGCTGACAACATTTGCTCATGGAGTTTGTTTACATAAACACAGAAACGCAGGTTTGTCTTTTCAGTGTGTGAGAGCTGCTGAGCTCCGGCAGCTGTACGGGTGGAGCGTCTGCCCCGTCCCTGCACACCGTCAGACGGCGGGGGGGTGGGGGGCAGGAGCAGACGTGACAGAGGCCTCCGTGTTGACTGTAAACACGCTGGCTGCCGGCTCGCACCGCTCCACAGTCGACAGAAGGATCCTGTCAGAGACGGCGCCGTGGCAGAAAACACACCTGCTCTGCACCGACGGAAACATCTTCTCCACATGTTTAATACATCTGTACCGACTTTCCAGATGTGTGGCATCAAAAGAGAAAAGATAGAGTTTTTCCTTTAACCCTCAGTGTAACGTTTGAGCTCACCAGTGCATTAGCCAATCACATCAGTCGTTTTACAATGACGCAGGAATGACCCACCATTAGTAGAGGGTTCATTCAAAAATGTAACCTAAAGGTTTTAAAACCGTTATTAGCTTTGAAATTTTTGGTTTAAAGCCAACAGAACAAGTGTTGTGACACACACAATACTCGCAACAAGTTAAGGATATTGTCATTTAAATGAGAACTTTCCCTATCTGGTCTGAATTTTAATGAAATACGTAAAAGTTCTCTTTGACACAACTAATAATGAATGGGGAAAGAAAACACAATTTTCATTAGTTTGATTTTCATTACCCCCAAAATGAGGACAGAAAGCCCAAAATAACCAAACTTGACCGTATCAATAGCAAGTATTTCCCCTATTTCCCTCAATGACAGCTTGATGGGGTCGTGTCATGGTCCTCACTAGCCTCATGATGTTGTTCTGAGGCGACATGTGAGGCTACATGGAGTTCTGCCAAATCATTTTGGGCTCCCGTCATCCAGTCTCTGCTTCAGCTGGTTCCAGATGCGCTCTATGGGGTTCAGGTCTGGGGTCATTGCTGGCCAAACCATACGAGACACCCCCACTTCCTAAAGTCCAGCTGTGACAATTCTGGCACCATGTGTGGAGCATTGTAATCCATGAACAGGAAGTTAGGGGTGTGCTGGTGGAACTCGGGAGGATGATGGATCTAAGATGTCTCTGAGGTAAGAACCTGCAGTGACTGGACCATCTACAATAACCAATCAGTTTTTAAGTGATGTCTGCCCAGACTGTTGCACGGCTGCACTACTGACGCAACACTCATCAGTGAACAGGACACTATACACCGCTTCTGCATTGTTCAGGTCAACATGGTCTTTTACTACAAACGTTCACGGCGCTGTCTTGGTGTCAGTGGAGTCCCCTGCAACAGTCGTCTGGTGTTCAAGTCAAAGGGGTGGAGCCGGTTGTCAATTGTTAGTGTGGAAACCCTGGTACCCTCTCATCTGGTAAACGGGCCTGCAGCTGTGTGGCGTCTAGCAAACGTCCTTAGCATCTGGTCATGTGTTCTGTCATTTGCATGGCTCCAGTCCGGGGTCTGTCACAAACTCTGCCAGTAGTTCTGTGTCTTGATGTAAGTCTGCTGACAAGCTCACAAGTTCACCTGCAACGTCTACTACCAACCTAAAGGCGCTATGACCAGGTGCTGCTGGTCTATGAAACGACGTCCTGTGGTCATGGCTGTTTGAATGATGAACTTGGAATGACTTACTGGAAGAAACAGCTTTTTATTTCCACAGAATGTTGAAACTCACTAACTAACACAGCTCCCTCCCCGACCTGAACATCTGTGAAATGTAACAAACACTGTGCATACAACATCCACCACATTTCACAATATCCCGAACTAGAAATGTAGAAATGAACAGTTTTGAAAGATTTGTTGGTTTTTGTTATTAATGTCACATTTGTGCTGATGTAAAATGAACAGATTATAGAAGACATTTTCTTCTTTCTGTTCCAATTTTTCAAGCCCAAAGAAGGGATTATGTTGTACTGTATTTTGGAATCAACTTAGATAAATTCTAGGAAGTTTTGACAGTTTTTCCGATGCATTTTTCATAGTGTTTTGACTTTTTAATTTTATTTATTTATGCATTTCTCCATGTTTTTACACTTTTGATCTTTTTTGAAAGACATGAAAAACGTTTAATTTCAGTTTTTGATTTTTTTTTGCAGTAAAAAACAACATTTGATCCTTAAACCATTTCAGGTTAATGTGGAAATAATATCTAATATCACGAAAACCTATGTTTTAAAAAAAGAAGCTAGGTTTTTACTGACAAAAAAATGAAGCCTTGTCATATAAACAGTTTTAAGGGTAAGTTTAAAAAAAATGCTTACAAAGGCCAAAGGATACGTTGGTAAACGGTAAAAGTAAAACCTGTAAAATATCATCCTGAAACCTTACTATATTATTAGTATGATTATTACATGAGGACTTGTTTATTGTTTTCTCTTTAGGCTCTTGAAGGAGGGCGTGGATCCAAACCATCGCCACCGCCTCGGCTGGACAGCTCTCATGGTGGCGGCTATGAACCGGCAGCACAGGTTTGGAATCGGATCGTCTGCTTTCAGAGTGTTGTTTCTCTGAGGTGGGGCGATGCAGCTGTCCGTGTGAACGCGTGCCCTCCCTGCTGCATGGCCACAGTACATCTTTAGAAGCGCAACTCCGACCGACAGACGGCGTTCAGCCGAACCCCCATGTCTCTGTCCAACAAATTCAATTAGCCTGCTGGCCCAAAGAACACACACAACACAGGGCTGAGGTTAAGGCCGGGCCAAATCCAATTTGAAGGCCTTTTCTGCCTGCATAAGGGCTCGCCTTCTCCTTTTTTCTTTTCTTGTTTGGTGAAGACAAAGCCTTGGATGAAATCTGACCACGACTTTAAAAGAGATGCTTTTAAATCTCAGTTAGTTCTTCGTAACTCTGTGGCGTCTTCTCTTTCAAAAAAGATTTAAAAAAAAAATGCACATCTGTCCCATTGAGAGCTAAAACATGAGACGTTGTAGATATGACCTGATCTTTTTTGTTATCTTGACTAAAGTAAGCAGATTTGTATATTTACTACACTTCACATCACAACATTTTTTATTTTTGTGAAAACTTTGAGCTTATCCTTGATAATTGTCGAAAAATTGATTTAAATTAGTTTTTTTTGATGGTTTAAAGACCGACTAATGAAAATGGTGTTGTTGGTGTTTCAATTATCCTTTAAGCGAGCAGGAAAGCACGTTATGGGTGACAGGAAAGGGGAACGGGCTTGCTCTGCGCCAACAGTCCCACCCACAACTGGGAGGCAGATTTCTAATGAACTCCGGCCGCTCTGCAGAAACTATGTCCTAGAACAGTGTTTTTCAACCAGTGTGCCGTGGGAAATTGCCCTCATTAACTGATCTAACAACATTTCCCATCTCCAGGAAATCAGCTCTTTGTTCATCCAAACAAACCCTGATAAAACACTGAGTAGTTAGGAATATAAAAGATCATAAAATTATTTTTTTCTTTGTGTTTATTTGATTCTGTTAAAGACATTTTGGTACCGCGATTTAGCTGCAGCTATACCTGTTTGCGGAAAAGTCCCGCCCCTTTAACTGTCTCCACCAATCATTCTTGAAGGCTGAATCACATGTCATCAGTCTGACCAATCAGAAGTGGTTAAAGTCTTCACCTCCTTGTTCAGATTCTGCTCATAAAGTCTCTCAGTTCTAACAAAAGTACCAGCTAAAGCTCGTCTTTAGCGGTGTAGCTTTCCACAGAATCTGGTATCAGACCGTGGAACAAGAAAACAAAACCATGAAGCTCAGAGAAGCTGGTCTTTCTGCGGTCGGCGGATTTACGGCACTACATCTCCCATGATGCATTGGGTTAGAATGACTATCTTAGCGCACAATGAGCCTCTCCTCTTAACATCTTTAAACAAGAAACACACTCATCAGACAGTTTTTGAATCTTTTAACTTAACTTTTAATACAACTTTTAGAAAAAAACAACTGCAGCTTCCAGCTTTTTCTGCCACAATTATCATGAAAATGCCCGTGAGATTCTGGGGGGCGGGGCGGGGGGGGGGGGGTGCTGTCGATCAATACAGACTGAGTTTTTGCTTTTTTTTTTTTTTTTTTTTTTGGATGCTGGTGTGCCGCGGGATTTTTGTCAAGGCTAAAGTGTGCCGTGGCTCAAAAAAGGTTGAAAAACACTATCCTAGAAAACGACACAGGTTTGTTGATTTTGGCTAAAAACAACACAATTATAAATAAAAGACCACTGAGGATGCTTTGACAAAACTTTAAAAAGTTAAAATGGCCGCTGTCTGTTAGCTGCTGCGTATGTTTATGCGAACATCTTCTGTCGCAGACTGATGAAAGTCGTGTTTTGCGTTTAACGGCGTGAATTTGTTTATGGAGTGCTTTTCTATACAAATGTAATTGCAGGAGTGCTTTTATTTTTGCGTCAGCGCAGCATCCTGTGTGTGTGTGTGTGTGTGTGTGTGTTTGTGTGTGTTTGTGTTATGAGTGCTATAACTCAGCAAGACAGACACTCCTCTGTGTTTAATCCCGTCTTCCAACCCCCCAGTGAGCCGTCAGTGCTGCGGGGAGGACCGAGCGTGGCTTCGCACACATCACTCACTGTTTCCCTCACATAGACACACAACCGCGTCGGCTCAGAAAGCCCGCACAAGCTAGGAGACGAGGGGAGTTTCTACCAAATATCTCAGAAGCCAACAGCCTATTACTCAGCTGCACACAACTTTATTTGTAGGCGTTAAGTGAAAACACAGCGAGCATCGCTCATAAACAAGCTCTGGCCTGGAGCTGGAACGTCAGGTCGGGTCTTATTAACCCATTTTTTCGCCATGTTTGCGGTTGGGGCGGATTCTTAGTGAAGGTGGAAGTTGCTCTGACTGTTGAGGCGTGGCTGCAACAGAAAGCTCGCACGGGGGGTGGGGGGGGGGGGGTTTACTTAGTTTTGATGTGGGGTTGAATGGGGAGGGCCCTCTGTTTGCACTCTTTAACACACAATACCCATCTCCATCACTCCATCCATGTCTTCTGTGGTGCCTTCAATGACCGCTCAGCCAAGTGAGACGCATGGTCCAACCTGAGACCGCAGGGTGGGAGTGGGGTTGAAGGATGTATTTGTGTTTGGGGGGGTTCAGTGAGAGCAGCATCATGTGAAACCAACTGGTTCATGAAACTAGACGATCTTTGGAGGATCTGCAGAGGATTCCGGCTCAAAGACCCACTCTGATGCAAATGGTGCTTTTAACATGTTCTTGTAGCATTTTTCAGATGCTGGATCTAATCAAATCAAATCAAAACTTTATTTATAAAGCACTTTTCATATAAAAATATAACATAAAGTGCTTTACATTAAAACACAATAAAATATAAAAAAAACAAGCATGAAGATTAAAATAAACAAGCACAAAAATAAAAATAAAAATAGGGCCCCCCTCCCCGTACCTAGCCCCCCTCTCCTTTCACAACTCCCACCCCCTAACTGATGGGGAAAGACGATGAGAAATAGGCTGAGCACAAAAACAAGATGTTGGAAATGCTGATAATTGGAACCTCCCTCTCTGTGAATAGCTGCATAGACAGCCAAATGCAGCATCACAGGCGGGGACCACTCCACCACAGCTAAGTGGTGATGCAGTTTCCCATCCAGAGCCGCAGGGGCTGAACAGCATCCGATCCAGAGGGAGAGGTTCCAGCTGAGGAAGCACCGGAAATAAAAATGAGAATGAAGAAGTTAACATTGATAAAAACAATAAAACATTGAAATAAGGTTAATTAAAATAACGCGTTAAAAATCTAGTTCAAGTTCTTAAAACAAGATAAAATGGATAAATAAAAAAATAAATAAATAAAAGTAGTAAAAAATTAGATAAAAGCCAGGTTAAAAAGATGGGTCTTGAGCCTTTTCTTAAAAGCATCTATACTCTCTGAGGCTCTCAGGTCCTCTGGCAGACTGATCCATAAACGGGGGCCATAGTGCTGAAACGCAGCCTCTCCATAGGTTTTGGGTTTTACAATCAGAATGGTTAACAGACCAGAGCCTGAGGACCTCAGGGTCCGCGAGGGTTCATACCTTACTAAAAGATCTGATAAATCAGAAGGCGCAAGACCATTAAGACATTTAAAAACTGTCAAAAGTATCTTAAAATCAATCCTGAAGCATATGGGAAGCCAATGTAACGATTTTAAAATTAGGGTGATGTGAGCCGCCTCCTGGTCTTGGTGAGAACTCGTGCAGCAGTATTTTGGAGAAGCTGAAGGTTCCTAATGTTAGTTTTTGGAAGACCAGCAAGCAGGGCGTTACAATAATTAATTTTACTCATGATAAAAGCATGCATTAGCATTTCCATATTAGCAAGAGAGAGTAGTGGGCGGACTCTAGCCAGATTTCTAAGATGATAAAAACCAGTTTTAACCACCTGTTTTATATGGGGGATAAAAGTGAATGACTTAATGAAAGTTCCTGTAGCTTCAGAAACTGTTTCTCTTTCTTGGCTTCAGGACCGATAACTAAAATGTCATTTTTCTCCTGGTTGAGTTGCAGAAAATTATTTGCCATCCATGATTTCACATTCAAAATACAGTTAAAAAGTGCTTCTATTGGTCTTGTGTCATTAGGAGACATAGCTATGTACAGCTGGGTATCATCAGCATAGCTATGAAAACTGATGTTGTGGCTCCTGATGACATTCCCCAGAGGAAGCATGTAAATGTTAAAAAGCAAGGGGCCAAGGATGGAACCTTGAGGCACCCCACAATTAATTTCATGGACCCCCAGAAAAGTGTGTGTCCATGCTTACCATAAAGTTTCTCTCCATGAGATACGATTCAAACCACTTGAGAACAGTCCCTGAAAGGCCAAGACTTTTAAGTCTGTTTACAAGGATCAGGTGATCAACGGTATCAAAAGCTGCAGATGACATCTATTAGAAAGGTTAAGCTCAAAATTGCATTTCTGAGTATTTCTTCATTCAAATTGTTGCAAATCAGGAGCCGGCAAAAGAACTTTTGAAAAAGAGCTTAATTGTGACGTAGGAAACATGCTGGGCGGGCCACAAGCTCCGTGCTCCAAGCTCTCAGTTATGGGTGATGGTAAAGGGGGGGGGGGGGGGTGCTCTATGCCAACGGACCTGCCCACAACTCAGAGGCTAATTTCTGATAAACTACTGCTGCTCTGCAGAAACTATGTCCTAGCAAACAACACAGGTTTTTGGGCTAAAACCAACATAATCCTAATTAAAAGACCCCTGGGAACACTTTTACAATCGACCAAAAAAGGACTGGATTGAGACATTAAAGTGAAAATGTTGGGGTGAAATCAGGTCCAGGACCTGGACCGGGTCAAAAACATGGATGGTGAGTCTCAGGTGTTCAGACATCTGATCTTGTTTGTTCTTCAATGCCAGATAGGAGACCAACAGCAGCTCAGCAAAACACAATGAAAATCTAAATATGTGAGCAAACATGAACCTGAGGACCACCTCGTTCTGGTTTGGAGAAGATAGAAAAATTATTTCAAGTTGCTGATGATAGAGGTTTAGAGCCAGGGAGCCTTTAAACTTGGCTTCAGTCTTGATACAACTGGGACCTTCTGTCATCATGATCACGGTGGATAAACAGGTTTTGGGTAGACTTCAAGACACAAATGAGAAAATGAATCAGGAAAAATGATTCACAGTGAAATGTGTCTCTACAAAGCAGCTTCTTTACTCTTTGATCTCTGACAGCACTTTGACATTTTCTACTAATGTTTCCATCCATGCTAGAAGCTCCTTGGACTTCTCAGTCCTTAAAAATTGAGGTTTAACCTGATAAACCTCAGCGTGACCCCAAATTAGTGTCACAGCTCTCCTCCCAAATAAAGTTAGTCACTTGTTCGTCAGTTAATTAGTAAAACTATACAGTGTTTTTTAAACTTTGTTAGTTTTTCTGTTGTCCTACATAATTAAATCTCCATCTCTTTCATCTTTTTTAGCTCCTCCTCCCTCCTTTTATCCCTTCCTCCTTTGCGACGTTTTCTTTATCCGTCACTTGTTTGTGTTTCTTTCGCCCGTAACTCCTTTCAGAGCATCCTCACGACCTGCCCAGCCTCTCCTGAGCGCGCCCACATCTGTATGCCTTTCAGAAGATCAGCATCAGGGTGTTTAGACAACTTCTTGCAAGGGTGAGAGCCTTTTGTGAGCCACAACCGCCCGACCCCCTCTGGCCTTTAGTGATACAATAACAAAAGGGGGGACCCCCTGATGGACCCTCTCTGCTTCTTCACCAAGGTCAGACAAAGACCTGGCGAGAACTTCTCTGCCTTGGTGTCCCTCAGGAGCAGGTTGTCCCATGACGACCCTTGGAGGTTTCTGAGACCTTTCTGTTGTTGCAGCGGCTGCACAGCTGCAGCCGGATGGAGCTCTGCTGACGTTGAGTTGCTACTTGTTGGGTAAAACCTTAAGTTCTGCCCTTATCTTAACCTCCTGTGGACCAGAGAAAACAATGTTCATTCAAAACCTTTTAATTCACGAACACTACAATTCCCAGAGCCCTACCACTTGACATTAGATATCATGGAAAAGCCCCAAATGTCCCCTAGATACCAAAAGGATGTGTGTCGGGGGGGGGGGAAGAGAGTAAAGGGAAGAAGGGTGAAAAAAGGGGGGATACAAGCACTGATTTGGATCAGTTATTCTTTTAAGCTGTAACAATTATACTAGATCTGCTGGAAAGACAAATATTTCATCATGGGTAAAAATCTGACAAGAAGATGAGTGGAAAATATCTGTCCATCAATACACTGTAGGTTAGAAGGAGGGATGAAGCAGACAGGGAGCAGTGTGGCAGTGTGCGCGTGCACGTGGGGGTGGAGATACATGCATGCTGCCGAGGTGAACCTTGTGTTGTGGGGAACCAGATCCTACCCAGCCAGAGCAGCCAGACCAGGAAAGGGGAGGAGAGGCCCCCAAGGCCAGCGCCCCCCCCCCCACCGGACCCAAGCAGCCCGGGAGGGGGGGAGGCGGGGACCGCCCACCCAACCAGCCAGGCGCAGAGAAGGCCCCCCTACAGGGGCCCCCACTACGCCCAGAGGCATAAGCGAACCCGGCGTCCGGCCCCCAGGCCACAGGACAGGAGCGCTTAGCCGTACCAGGCGGCAGCCATGGGGGCCGCCGGGCGCCGGACGCCGAGACAAGGGCCAAGGACGAAGCCAGGGCCCCAGAACCCGAGAGCCGCCCACCACCCGACCAGTGCCCCGTGTCCGCGAGCCAGCCGCGGCACGCGACCCGAACAACCCAGAGATCGCCACGCACCCACAGCCACCCCCCATAACCCTACCCACTACAATCCCCCCCCTCCCTTACCCTTAAAGTGCCCTACCCCTCTGTGATGGGAAGGGAAAGCCCCAGAGGGTTCCAGTGAGCCAGCCCCCAGGTCCGTCTACCCATGCACTCACGCACACATACTCACAATCATCTGGTTACCTCCCCACCCCCCGCCGCCACGCAGTAACCCCCCCCCCGCCGACCGACCCCCAGCGCCGTACGCCCGACCATCACCGCAGCCGACATGATACCCCCAAGCCCGGCCGCCCTGAGAGGACCAGGCGGGTGAAGACCGGCCGCCCCCCCCCGACCCCACCCATGTATGGAGGTGTGGCAGTGCTGTGTGTGTGCTGCAGGTAAAAAAAGGAGGTCTCCAGTGTGGGGTCCCTACCGCTGCTAAACCGCAGAAACCCCACTCCGGGAATCCTCTGTGGGTGGAGTGTATTTGCTGTGTATGTGCTGCTAACATGCAGTGTGTGTGTCTAAGGTGGGAGTTAAAATTGTGGGGGGGTCACTGAAAGATGAGCACGGATATTTCACCGTGTCCCCCTCCACCAGACCCTCCCCACAAGGCCCTAGATGAATCAGGGTGTCTAATATGCAAGTAAAAAGCGGGGTGGAGGGCGGGCGCCAACAGAGCGCCCCAGAGAGTTACCCCCCCAGAGAGCCCCGCCAGCATAACCCACCCATCCAGTTCCGGGAGCCCTATGTGCCTGTGTGCAACATTTGTTTTGGTGAGGGCGGGGAGGAGCAGGCGGATGGGCACAACCGGGGGAGAGGCTCCCCCGAGCGACCGGCCCCCCAGCCGGCCGCAGTAGGCGCCCCCCCTCCCAGGGCGGCCAGGCGGCCAAGAGGCGGCAAGCCCGCCGCCGATAAGGCAAGAGCCCCGCTGCGCCGAGAGACGACCGGCAAGGACGGGTCCCGGTGCCAGAACGGAAGGGCAGGGAGTCCAGCCCCACTAAAAGGAGTTCATTCAGTAGTATGCTGTAGTTGGAGATATTCAGACTGAGACATGTCCTCTACATAGGAGACATTTGCATCGGCGGTTGTCAAAAGGGTTAAGAAGAACAAAGTTTCTCTCTCCACCATCCAGTAGCTCCATCACCAACTTAATGTAATCTTTTGTCTTTCTCTGCGCTTTTCTCTGAACTCGTTTGTCTTTTTCCTGAACATTTTGTTCCAAACCAATCCTTAAAAGAGTAGCTGGTCTAGTTGGACCTAAAGCCACAACCTAAGAAATGTGGGAAAAGATTCAGCTATTATTTGTGTAATCTTAGGTTCTAAACATTGACTGTATATGAGAACTGGACTTAGTGACCCATCCCCCTGGCAGTCCAAACAGGAAGTACCCCTTCAGTGGAGAAATAAACTGCTATTATTCTGTAATTTTATTTGTCATAACCATTCTTGAATTACTACCTTTTTTTTCTTAACTTTTTCTTCCTGGCTGTTTATGTTAATGCTGTGGACATAGTTCTCCTTTTTTTCTGCATAAAAGTGAAACAAATCCTGCTGCCATATTCCAGTCGGTTGGGATAAGTTTGTAACCTAAAGGCCCGTTCTCTGTTATCGCTGGAGTTGCTCTAAAAACAGCCCACCTCATCCTCCCACAGATGATCATTTTTCCTGCACTGAAGCTCTCTCAGGTCTCCACCTTAGCTGTTTAGCCTGCAGCGATCCATCACTCTGTCCTGGCCTGCATTTGGTAGTCGCAGTGCTGCGCCGGCAGGGTTCAAGTTTTGGCCAATGGCCGCTCTGCAGACGCGATGGCTTTTTTCGTGCGTGTCCTCATGTCGGCCGGCGCTCGCGGTGGGAACCGTGAAGCGTGTGGTTCTGTAGACACAGAGACGCTACCTGGAATGTCTGTGGGGTCACAGTGAGTGATGTTGCCGAGGTTCGCTCTAAAAAGGCGGTACGCTCCAATGAGAAGCCGCACACAAATACCCGTTTTTCTCCCCCAGACCCCCCACCTCCACAGTGTTGGTGGATACGGGCCCGACCCTTGCCCCCTCTGCCAAGCACGTACGTGCGTGTTACGAGACTGAGGGAGCCGTTGGAGTGTGTCCACCATAAAGGCGCACAACAGATGGAAGGGAGTCAGGTGGAAGTGTCATGGTCAGTCGGGGGACTCCGTGTTTGCTTTCAGGCTTTTAGGACGTGAGAAACTTGGTGGAGGGTCAGGGTTACGTTTGACGGCTCCTCCAAGTTCCAGCTCCAACGTTTGCTCTTGTTCCAGAACCAAACTCGGACAAGTGTTTTTTGCAGTCTGGCACATTTGCATAAATGCAGTCTTTAGGGGCCTTATTGCAACTCTGCAGTTTAACAATGTCGGCAGTAAAACAGGGAAAGTATTTTTACTATTTTAGAAATTAGGACAGGTGCAATATGTCCACGAAAATGGACATATTGCACATTGAACGTTCACTTTCAGGAAGAATTTTTAGGATCTAACGGAAGAACGGATAAAACGTATGACATCCCAACCCGAAAGATGCATCAAACCTTTATTTTCTTGCACGATATTTGATTGTCATGTCAAGTGAAATTCCAGGTTATTTGCAGAACCGCGTGACTCCTAAGATGTGTTTGTCTCCTCAGCGTGGTGAAAGTTCTACTCGAGGCGGGCGCCAACCCGAACGCAGGAGACGAGTTCAACAACGTTTATGACACCTCACGGGAAAAAGGCATCCACTCGCTGGAAGGTGAGAGAACAAAGCGGGCTCCTTGCAGCACCGCTCGAGTTTGCTTTATTACACAAGTAAACCTGCGAGCATCATAAGAGACGAGCATTTGCATAAACATTTACATTCATGCACATGTTTGACTCCTGGAGTATTTTTCTCTTTTATTTATTTTCTGGGACGACTAATGTATTTTTTATGTTTTTCTTCTGAGCAAATGCATGCATGGTACACTTATTCGCCCCACCCTCCCAACCACCACCACCACCACAACCCTGCAGTCTGTGTTAGGTTTCTGCAGACATATTTATATGGGATATGTATATTGCAGACATTTATATGGCTGTCAGGTTTGGGTCCACGTGGGGCCGGCGCAGCGTGGGGAAGCGTTTCCCAGATGCACTCTGATGGATGGGCTGGGGTGGTCTGTGCGACGCTTTATTGGGTTAGCTGTGATTATCCCACCCTGTGCTTCACACACACACACACACACACACACACACAAACACACACACACACTGCAGAGAGGGAGACGACCGGAGAGATGGAGGAAGAGTGGGATGAATGGAGGGAGGAGAAGACGGATGAAGCGCAGAAGAAGGAAAAAAGGAGAGGCTCTGAAAGAATAAGGATGAAAAGAATATTAAAGACGGAGGAGTAGGAAGAAGCAGTATATGTTTAGGGGCTGAAGGAAATGGCAGGGATGATGATGATGATGATGAGGGAGGGAGAGGAGAGGAAGTCAGGAAATGGATGAGACAAAGCTGCGGGTAAGGCGGAGGGATGGAGAGGCTGCATGTGATGATGGAACTTATGGACACAAAGGAGGAGAGGAAGGATGCAGAAAAATGAAAATGAATGATAGAGGAGAGCCACGAGAGGAGTGTTCTTATGAAAAAGGAGTAAGGAGGGAATGATGGAGGATCTTCATTAATGTGAAGAGAGACCCAAATAAGAATCTTGTGCGAGTCGTATCATGTTGGAAGAATGAGATAAAATGGAGAAAAATTAGCACCTTTTTTGAAACAGGATGTTTTGAAAGTGTCTGAATAGGAATATATTCATGAGGACAACCCTATAACTACATTAAAGGCTAATCATTTATCATTAGTAGACCATGGTCTGGATGAATTCTCGATTCTGATTGGCTGCAGAGTGTCCATTGTGAAGGGATAATGGACACATAGAAGAAGTTCCTGTCACATGGTCTGAATGTCCATATTTCTTGCAATACTTGTAGACTTTGAATCTTTGAAAAACAAACTTTTGCTTCATCCTCTGGACAAAAACAAGCAATGAAAGATGAACTTTTCTTTTCTTAACATGATGTTAAGCTTATATACCACTTTTTTCTGCTGGTTAGTCCTCATACACCAGCTGCAATAGAGCGACGTGCCACCGTTACCATGACATTGATCCCACAGTGTATCAAATTATGAAAAACAATTGAAACACTGAAAATTCCAAGATTAAAGTACTAATATCATATTCAATATGTATTTCTTTTGTTAGTGAACATAGCCTGAATAAGGACATTTGAGGTGTCCATTATCAAAAAGTATTGGAAATAACCGGTTTTCGTCTCAGTGTCAGCCCATAATTTCTGGTAATGGACGCCTGGAAGGGCATTATCCCTTTCTTGACTTACTGCAGACATTTCTGTCAGCAGGATTTGTTTTTCAAAAGGGAAACAGAGAACACGTTTCCCAATTTTTTTTTTAAATTCAAGTTTACTCTTTAGTCTTTTGTATGATGTGAAAATGTGGATCCAAACATCATCTTCCCCCACATCTTTGGGGTTATCTAAGGAATCCAATCTTCTTCTGTCCTCCTCCATCCTTCAGTCCTGGTGTCCAGAGAGGACGAGTTCAGCAGCAGACTCAGCAGCAGGGCTGGATTTCGAGGCTGCACCGCGCTTCACTACGCCACCCTGGCGGATGACGCTCTCGCTGTCCGAATGCTTCTGGAGGCGGGTAGGTCGAAGGCCCTCCCCTACCACCACCACACAGAGTCATCATCAGCTGCTCAGCATAAGTCTGAACACTGACTACAAACCTGAAAGTGCAGAAACGCCGACCTTCTGATGGTCAGACGGTGCTCCTGCCCTCACGGGTTCAATAACTGTTTACCTTTTTAACAAACTGATGGATTTTACCCAAATTCCAGAGGAAAATGTAAAACCACTGATGTGCTTTACGTGACTTCATCAGCAGCAAAACTCTTTAGCTATAAAGAACAAAGTTTCTGTTGATTTAGACCAAACTCTGTCCTTTTATGTTAACTATTGATGTTTGATTTGGTTCAAAAAGATTTAGTGATTTGGGTTGGGTTTAAAAAATGAATATTTATTATCAAATTGATCTTGACTAAAAGTTCAGTATTCATTCTTAAAATCCACTCATTGTGCCCCCCCCCGGTCATTTTTAGGTTAAAAAAATCACTTTTAATTCAACAATTTCACCTTTGTTTAGTTTGTATCACTACTAATGTGAAAAGTGTTGTTTATTACCAAACTAAATAAGCTTTGGAAGGAGATTTGAAAAAAGGAAATCAATATTTAATCTAATTGAAGCGTAAATCAAATGGAATTGTGAAGTTGTGAATCTGAATGGAATCGATTTAGTATTTTGGCAGTTTTTCCTCTTTTAGTGACAGATTTGTAATTAAAGGTAAGCAACAAGAAAGAAAATGTAATGTTCTTTGAACATGAGAATATTTTTTGCTGACCCTTCAGGAGTTTCATATATGAATTTTGGTATTTGTCAACTAAATTTTTTTTATTTTTTTCAAACGCCAAATTTGTTGTCACCCATTTGCCAAAGTGAAAACCAAAATTAAAACATTTTATAACATTTTGTTGTTTTTTTTTACCACAAATTGCTCAAACGCAATGCATTGTGGGCTATTTTTGCCAATCTAGTGACCATCAAGGCACACTGTTTTTTTTTAATATACTTCTGGGAAATATCCAGGTCACTGGACTTTGAAATTGTACACTTTCTTTCTTTCTCACTATTTAGTGCACTATATAGGGTGTTTGCAATTTTTTTTGCGTCTCGGAATTTACAATTCCAAATCCCAGTGCCTTGGAAATATCCTAGAAGTCTCTGCCTAAAACCAGTGTGTATTGTTTCTCACTAGATTGATGAATACACAATGCATTGCATTTGACCACTTTGTAATTTGAAAATTTAATGTTTATAAATCATCCTAATCTTTTAGGGTTAGGGAGGTAGTGAGTGAATTCAGACATAGTTGTAGATTCAGACAATCAGAGAAAATGCCAAACGCCCTTTATGGTACTTTAATGCTATGTTT
This sequence comes from Oryzias curvinotus, assembly GCA_023969325.1. Lineage (NCBI taxonomy): Eukaryota > Metazoa > Chordata > Actinopteri > Beloniformes > Adrianichthyidae > Oryzias > Oryzias curvinotus. The sequence goes on from CM043718.1 coordinate 32,363,600, forward strand.
ACATCAGCCATATGACACGTGTAGTAAATGGTGTTCAGGCTGGACTGTCACTACCCTATACTAGCACATGCACCTACAGTTGGAAGAGGCTTGGTGCAAATATTGCAAACCTTGCTCCAGGCTTTTTCTTTCGCAGCTCTGTTCCAATATATAAAAGGCTTGGTGTCATAGAATTCCAGCTGGGCACAAACCGCAATTAATCATTTCTCCTCCATGATCAATTTACAAATGATTGGCGCTGTTATGAATCAAAGAGGATGCCATCCATACGTCACCACCAAATCCAAGTCTCTGATTGGTCAAATTTCCACTTGGTTTAACTTTCATCACGCGTTCAATACGTTGAGCCCAAAAAAAGACTCGAAAACGTGTGTTCACAATATGGGAACACAAAGGTTTTAAATGTGGAAGCCTGAAATGCACATAGATGTGCGTTAGCATAGACTTTTCATTGGAAATGATGATCTGAACGTTTGTTGCTGAGGTCAGTTCGAGCCTAGCACAAGTAGGGAGTAGTGAGCTAGTTCTCCTTCAGGAAAGCTCCAGACCATGGTCTGTAAAGTTTCGCTTCAGCGTTTTGCATCCTTAAGGCCTTCTTACATGCAAACAGCTGATTTCAGGCTGAACTCGTCTAAGATTGATCACTGGTTCATCTGCTTCATCCCCCACTAAACGGGCACCTGTCGTTGACTCAGCTCCGCTGGTGCGTTTGCGAGCACACACACCCTGAGGCGAACATCCCCCCACACAAACCCTCCCACCCCCATCTCCATTTCCAGCTTTTAAACAAGCCAGGCCTCGTTGAACTGTGACCCCCACACAGAACATGCCCTTGGGGTAACTCCACAGCCACAGGAAGTGTGTTTTTGTGCGTGAGCTGATATGATGTGAGAGCATCTATGGTTGCACTCACACCCTCCATATGTCCCACTATTTAATTTGTGCTGTTACAAATCCTCTCCTTTTTTTATTCTAGTTCAGTTATCGAAGTTGAGGCACCAGTATGAAGGTTCGACCCACATTTGCTAAATTTAATTATTTTTTTTGCAAGCTAATGTATCTTCTCTGTGCTTGAATCGCAATTTTACTCTTTTTTTTTTCTGTTGCAGTGCTTCAAAATGGCCGCAGCAATATATTAATGTCAGTGTTTGTTCTTCTGGTATCCTCTTACCTGTTTTTTCTTCTTAGGCTGATTGCACTTTTAATTTAATATCAGTCATTTTGAGTGAAACCCTGCAAACACCATCTAAAAGGCATACGCAAAAGCATATATTAACGTCTCGTTTTTGCTTAAGATTGATGCACCTCCAGCCCGCGTGCCCACCTCATCCGCGGGCCTGAGTACGCTTAAACAAATCACTTCTATCTAACTCAATCAAATGTTCTGCTGGTGCTTTTTTTTTTTTTGCATTAAAAAGGTAAGAAATTTCACAAAGCGCATGCATTTGTTTGAAAAGCAATCAGATTAGCCACAGATTTGGTCGTTGCTTACCCGACGGGGACTTGGCCGTCTCGGCGCCAGCATCTCAGCTGATAACAGTCATGACTTTAAATAATTCTTTAACCGTAGTTTAAGGTTGAATGAAGTCTGTTTTTTTTTCTGCTAAGCTTTTATCTTTTGTGAACCTATTTTTTGTAGAATTGTGTTTTTCTTTTGATCACTCGTGGTGATCGCAGGAAAAAAGGTCATGGCTCTTCGTTCGTCTGCGTCATCCCTTCATCGTATGTGTGTGTTTACAGCACCATGTTTGTCTTTTACCGGATTATTTCCCCTGTGTCTGCATCCGCGTTACTCTTCTAGCGATGCACTTTCGGCCTACGCCGGACTTTGACTAACGTCTCCATCCATCACATGGTCGGACCCCAGCCTCAGGCCCCAGCGAGCCCCGTTGTCCCTCAGCCCTGCCTGCAGAGGCTGTGTAGCTTCTCCCCGGGCGCCACATCAGGCCCCCCCCCAGATAATGGACAGCTCAGTAGGTGGTGAGGGGGCAGAAGAGACACACACACAGGATGGCAGACGCACACACACTCGAAGACCAGCAGGGGCTCTCTCCCACCAGCTGCAGTAAAAGAGCGGGAGGGTAAATGGGAAAGAGGAGGGACTCCTAATAGGCATAACTAAAGCACTCTTAATGAAGGGATCCTATGTGAGTGTGTGTGCATGTTCAGCTGGGGTGTGTGTGTCCTCTTGTGTGATTGTCATTAGTGTTGATCCTGTTATAAAGTGCTCTGGCCCAGAGGGTTTGCCTGATATTAAAGCCTTAAATGATGCAATTTATTATGTCCGGTGTGTAGATGTGTGTGTGCCTCTGTGTCCTGGGTTTTTTATTGCTTTCCTCCCTCATGTTTTTGTTGGTTGGGGTGGAGTGGGTACTGTATTGTTGTTGGGATCGATATGAGAAACGTAAGAGTTTATCTACAACAACCAGGAAAACGTGTGGCTACTTCAACTGTATGGACCGTTTTTGCAGGAAATGACCTCCAGACAAAAACTCTGACTGTCTTGTATTCAAAATTTCCCTTTTAATAGCCAAACCTTGTGAGTAGCCCAATGATGCAGTTCACTTATATCTTTTGGAATAAAAAAACTGAACCCAACACAGTTGTTGGGCTGTTATTTTTAGTAAAAATGTGGCCGTTATCCAATAGAAACTGTCTGCCAGAACTTGCTGGTCTCATTGGAGAAATATTCCTGTTGGTGCCCAGTCAGTTACTAAAAATGAACTCCACATCCTTGAGCAACTTTTTTTTTTCTTTTCTTATAAAAGTTTTTTTTTTCCTTTTAACCCTATATAATAGGGCTGTAACAATTAATCAACTTAATCTATGATTTGATTTGTACAATCCAACCTGATCAATTTGATTCAAGTTTTTATTCAAATATATATTATGTATCATCAACTACAAATTATAATATAGATTGAATTGTTGTTAAAATGAGTCAATACACCCTTTAATATGCATCATATTTGATAAACACATTTCTGACACTTCTATCTCATTAATATGATCCAAACGTTCCTTAAAAACCTATTGTTTGTTATAACGTTTTCTGTGCTGTAGTTCATTATCTTTCCACTAGGGGCAGTAGAATGGCTTTTCCTGCTCATTTCAAAATGGCTGCTTCCTTGAAATCTTAAAAGTGTTAACATTTTAGGTAGTTGTTAGAACTTTATTGAGAGAATAACTAAACTATTGTTATTCATTTTTTAATGACTACTAGCTGTGCTTCTAAATTTGTTTATAACTACCGGTAATTTCTTGATAATACAGTTACATCATGTTAAAATCTGTTTATTAAATTTGAGACACTGCATACTTTTATTTTTCTGAACACTCTTTTGCATTTTAAATTAACATTGATGTGAGCAAAATGTACCAATTTACCCAACGTATCATAATTGATACCAACTATATCGCATAAAAAAATGATACTGCAAAAGTTTTTTGTGAATTTCTTCAAAACCTTTTAAAAAGCAGATTTATATCGTTTTTTTTTTGTTTTTTTTTCAGTTCTTCGATGTAGTGAGCTGTACAGGGTTTAGGATAATGAACAATGTTTTGAGGACTACAAATTAGTTATTAGACTCCTTTTTTGAAAGCCACAAATGCATGTAAACATACATTTGCAGAAAAGCAAGAAGTTATTTTGGTCACAGCTGATCGTTGTAAAATCCCAGCTGGAAGTTTCTGTCCAGAAAGATGGCACATGCCAGTGCAGAAAAACACACACACACCCTGTGCTGTTACACCCAACAACCTTCAGCACGTCTGCTGACCTGTCCTGCAGTGTGATCCTTCTTGCATCGGGTGGGGGCAACAACCTGCTGTCAGTTTTGTTGTTTGGCTGTAGATGTCTGAAGGTTTATTGTTGACACATAATGCAGATATGAACACCCCCCTGCTGGGGTGTGGTCCTCCTGCTTCGCTGCAGCAAACCTCTGTCACCTTTGACCTTCTGTGACCCTAACCCCACTTTCTCTGCCACAGTTTGACTGTCCTGCAGAGCAGAAGGCTCCATACAAAGCTAAAAAAAGGAGCTCTTCTTTTGCTGTTGATCTCCTAACTTCCTGTCTTGTCTGTGGGTCGACAGGTGCCAACCCCCTGCAGACCAATGGTTTGGGCCACACCGCACGCGCCTATGCCAAGGAGGGCGAAGTGAGCGCTGTGCTGCTGGAGTGGGAGGGCAAGGTAGGTTCACACCTGCAGAACATGCCTGCTTCTACTGCCAACAGACATCTGCACACACCATCTTGCACACAGGCTCTTCCTCCTCAGGAGGTCTTAGTGCGTTTAGTCATTGACTGGCAGGTGCTGGGGAGTCTTTGGGTGAATACTGGGAAGGGTTAATTGGGGTTAAACAGAAAAAGAGCTGCTTGTGTTTTGGAAACCAGTTTTTATTGTGAATCAGTGGTAATAAAAGAGTTAACTTGCTGAGTGATTGGACTGCATTGACTATGACCAAAGGAAAAGTTGGTAAACACAATATTATTATTATCATATTCCTGCTTTCTGCAGCAGTGTATATATATATATAGTCAGGATTTGATTGTAAAAATTTAAAGTAAAAGTGATTCATGTCCATGGAAATACATGCAAAATTAAATTTTGTATAGATATATACACACACATGATCTAATAGGAATTTATACCGATGTAGCATAAAGTATTGTACTTATGACATTTTGAATCCATTGATTGTGAAGTTTGTCCAAAAGAGTGTAATAAGCCTATTTGCTTGTAAAAAAGAGGGGGAGGAAGCCAAGTTATATAATGCCCTATTTTGCATTACTTAACCATTTTTTTTTATATATATATTTATCATGTTTCGGTTACAGGGGATTGGGTTTCACAGATGTAGAAGAAGTGACGCTTCGAAGCTTCAAAGCTTCAAAGCTTCAAAGCTTCAACTGAAACAAACTGCTGTTGTTTGCCTCCAGCTGAGGATCCTGGACTTAAAATGATTTCACAGATGTGTTCTCTGCAAAGCTGCTGATGTCAGCATCCATATGCTTTTCTCTTTGTAAACATGAAGGTCTTTGACATTATGAATCATGGGATGCAACGCTTCCCGTTTCTACCTCTGAAAGTGTCTTTTTTTTTTTTCTTTTGAATGACCTCTGCTCTCCGCTGTAACTGCTCTATGGAGGCACTGAAAGTGATAGCTGTTATTAGTTTGTGGAACTCTTTACGATCTTGTATTTAAGGGTTGGACCAGCGAAGCTACCACTCCATGTTTTTGGCGGCTTCATTATCTTCCATATTGCTGATCTGGTTTTTCTGCCACTAAAAACTAAACATTTAAAGAAGATCTTCTAATCATCCACAGTTTTGCATTACATTTGGATCTCACACTTAAAATTGAGATACCACTTTCAAAGGAACAAATTGACATTCTTCACAGACTATTATAAATGATTCATCACTAAAACATCCAATCATCCATCTGTCTTCATTTTTTGCACAATATGGACGACATCTGGCTCCATGTCTTCAGTAAACGATGATTGGACTGAGTCATTGTTTCTATGGCAACCACTCTGGTCAATCAGGAGTGAGCTTGTTGGAAGGGCACACCCCTACCGCTTAAAAGCAGGCTACACCAAATCTGTCAAACAAACGTTTTAAATGTTGGGTGTGAGGGCCAGCGGGCATCACCTACTGTTATTCAGGCAGTTTATAACTGCCTATAACTGCAATACGTAAAAAATGATCATAAAAATAAGGATGCATAGCTGTTTATAAGTCTATGGGATTTTTCGTTCTCTTAGACATTGGGTACTTCCTGTTGGGAACAGCAGCGGGGGGGGGGGGGGGGGGGTCACTTTTTTCCTTTCTCATATACAGTCAATGGTGAACGTCCATCTTGGTTCTTGTTTGTTCTCTTTAAAAGCTGCTTGTGTTTCTTCTGGGGTTCAGATAGTTTTATATTTGCATTAGTTAGTTTATTTTTTATTATTTCAGGTGTTCAATCACATTATTCACTAACGTATGATTGAAGTCAACGAATGCCAAATGAGTCTGTGTGTAAGACTAAACAAAATTGATGTTCTGATGTTTGAAAATTATGTCTATAATTTGTATTAAATAAAGTTTGAGTTGAATCCCACAGATCTGGGATGTTTTAGGTTTCAGCTGCCCTCTCTGCTTAGATCCTGCTGCCTCACTGGTGTGCAGCAGCATTTCTAAAATAAAAGTCGAGTTATCGGTGGTTATCTGCTGGCTTGACAGCAGGCTGGAACTAAGCAAGATGGAAGGAGAGAATAAACGGCTTCCCGCCACTGCAGGCTGAAAACCTGGAGTTTAAGGAGACTGAGAAGGGGAGGATTAATGAGTGGTGGAATGGCTGTGAGAAAGAAAGAGGAGAAGAAGTGAGGAACAACTTGCTGTAACAAGAAACAATAGCGGGGGGTGCCAAACGCATTCTACAAATCTTAAGACTTGTAAAAACTGGTAAAACTTTGCAGAAGTTCCTTTTTATGTATGTATTATTAAAGCACTGAGTTTTTTCCCCATTTAATTATGTATTTTTTTGGTATATACCAAGGGACTGCGACCTTCAACACTACAAAAGTAATTCAGGTGAATTTCTCTCTGACCACAACCCAATAGGAGCCAAAAAACTACTTCACCCTATAAAAAACACCTGTGTTGATATTACTATTATGGTAAATATAAAGTAAACATTGTTTTTAGATATGAATATATACTTTTGAAAATGTTGAAATAATAATAGACAGTCCACTTTATAATCCGGTATGCCTTAAGTATGGATTTTGGTTGTGCTTAGTGACCTCAATTTGATTTTCTGTGGTACACGGAGCTCAAAAATGTGTCAAAAGCTGCAGCACTTGATAGAGAATTATGGGTACTGTAGTTTGGAGCCTGGCAGAGTCATACATGTTTAAACTGTTTGTCAATGACTTGAATAAGTTTGACTTATTTGACTGTTTTGTTTCATTTGACCTTTCATTTAGCCCAAAAATATGTTTCATTTTAAAATTAAAAACACGTTATTATTGTTCAACAAAAAAGGAGGGGTCCAAAGAGCCACACGAGGCTCTCGAGCCTTAGGCTGAAAACCCCTGGAATACACGAATTTAAGCAAAAAATGACAAGTTTAGTTCTTCATAAAAAAATTAATATTAGATTTATTTATTTTGAACTGAAGATATAAAAAATAAATATCGTAAATAGAAGTACAATGAATGATATTCAAAGTTCAAAAAGAGGTTTGGATGAACAAGTGTCTTGTAATATTAACTCTCCTTAAAACTTGTGTCAGAAAAGGCTGCACAGTCATTTTTAGTAAGGCTACACGTCTCTAAAGGACTTGTGCCTCTCAGCTTTAGGTTCCTGGCCTGAATCCCAGCTTTGCTGTGGAGACAGAAGTATGTTTAGTTTTTGTGTCTCTAAGCAAACCTGGTTTCATGTCAGCAGAAGAGGAACAAATACTGCATCGTATCGTAGTAATGTTTTTTTTTTTCATTGACACCTCCCTGAATGTCTCCTCCTCATGTAAATTCTTTACATTTTGTTGTTTTTTTTTTCTCTGTCTCCCCGTAGTTCAAGGAGCTGCAGGCTCGGAGGGAGGCTGAGGAACGCAGGAAGTTCCCTCTGGAGAGGAGGCTGAAGGAGCACATCATTGGGCAGGAGGGGGCTATCAATACTGTGGCTTCAGGTAAATGCATGAATATGCATTCACCTCAGTGGACACAACCTGAGGAGCATGTAAATCCCCCCTTTTCCTTTGGTTTTTTCCTTGTCTGTCCTTCCTCCTCTGCCTCCCCTTTTCCCTGCAGCAGTGGGCGGGCTCAGACAGACTGGCGGAGCTGTAATTGGTTAATTGTGATGAATGAGCTGTCTGTCACTCGTACACAGGTGCTGTGTGTGTGTGTGTATTTTTGTGAGTGTGTGTTTTTGTGTGACAGCTGAAGAGGCAAAGCTTGGAGCCGCCAGTTAACACGATTACAGAGAGAGGAGACGTACTACAGACCCTCCTCCTCCTACTCTGTGCCCTCCATCTTTCTTTCTTCCATATTTGTTCCTCCTCTCTTCTTCTGCACCACCTTGACATTCATCTCACCAACTTCTTTAACTCTTTTCGTGGCCTCCTGAACATTGTCCCTCTGAGCTGCAAGGTCACAAGAAAGGATAAAACAAGAAAAGAAAAAAAGGAAATCAGGAAGTAAGAGAAACTGCATGTGATGGGAAGCGAGTGAGAAAGCTTTAAAAAAGGTAGCCATAGATTGGGGGGGGGGGGGGGAGTAAAATGATCTGTGAACCATTGACAGAAAGACGGAGAGCGGGTGGAGGCTATAGAAAGGAGGAGGCTGGATGAGTTAGAGCACAATAACGCAGAAGACGGTAAGAAGCCAATATTCCAGCAGGCATCCATGGAGGCCGCGCATCGTATTGATCTGCAGATGAGAGAGTGGTTTTACAGCTTTGTGAGCTCTTTTTATGAAGCCTGACAAGCTCTGCTCAGATTTGTGAAAGTAATAACTTATTCCTAAAATTGGAAACGGTCATTAAAACCTGCAGTAAGAACAACTTTCACTTGTGTGAGCATCATTAAAACAGAAACCGCTGATATGGAAACGCTGGGAGGCGTAGAGATTCTCAATTCTAAATAAAACCGTGAGAACCTTTTTCCTGAAACATGAAATGGGATTTACCACAGAACAAGTGGATCACAGAACACATTTCTGCTGTTTTTCTGTTAAACTAATGTCACCATGGGTTCTTATGGGTTAAGGTGGTATGTTGTTATTTGAAATGTATTTGGTAATTCTTATGTTCAGCCTTTAAATGTTGTTTTTATGCACTGAAGAAAAAAGTGGCGCTTAGTGCCGTTAGCGCTCTTGCCTCACAGCAAGAAGGCCCCCTGTTCAAGTCCTGGCTGAAACAGAACATCAATGGACCTTTCTGTGTGGAGTTTGCATGTTCTCCCCTTGTATGCGTGGGTTTTCTCCAGGGATCTCCGGCTTCCTCCCACTGTCCAAAAACATGCTTCATAGGTTAATTGGCAACTCTAAATTGTCCATAGGTGTGTGTGAGAGTGAATGGGTGTGTGATTGTGGACACTCTACCCTGCGACAGACTGGCGACCTGTCCAGGTTGTCCTCTGCCTTCACCCACAAGTGGCCGGGATAGGCTCCGGCAGCCCCGTGACCCCGAGAGGGACAAACGGAATAGAAAATGAACGAATGAAAGAGAAAAGCTTGATTTTTTTTCTTTTCTTTTTTTAAACTTAATAGCTCCAAATAAACTACATTTATTAAGTTTTCGTTAAAAAAGAAAATGTTTGGCAAATTCATCCAACTTCTTACCAGGCTGCAAACCATTTTGTGAAACAGTTGTTGTCATTTGGGGGTTTTGTACTCGGTAACTATTGTGAAAAGCAGTACAAATCTCCAACAGAAGCTCAACTTCTGTATTTTCACTTTAAACATCTGTTTTCCAGTAAAAAACCTCCAGCTGCAGGTGTTTTTTTTTTCTTTATCTGCTGCTTTGAAGACATACAATTCTCTGCATGCAGAACCATGAGTGAACATCTTCTGTGCAAAAACAGACCTCCGAGAAATAAGTCAACAATTACTACAATGTAAATAAAATAAAATAAGTAAAAAACTGCCAAGAAGATGAGAAAAATGGTCTTCCCTTATTTTCAGAATCATACGACGGAGTATTAGGGCCACCCAAAAAAAAAAAAAAAGTTAAATTACGACTTTTTATCTACGAGATAAAAAGTCGTAATTTAACTTTTTTTTTTTTTTGGTGGCCCTAATACTCTGTCGTAGAATCAAATTCTAGTCACTTAGACATTTTTTCTTAAACTAAGATTATTTTTGCTATTTAAAACATTTTGGTAATGCTTCAGAATAAGACTCCTTAATAAACTACTTATAAGACATTAACAAGCCTTTGTAATGTGGTATTAAGCTGCTCATGAAGACATTTATTAGCACACCCTGTAAACATCCTGAGGTGGCCATGTTGACTGTTAAGTCTGTCATAATCAATAAAAAGCTGAAGGCAAATGAACCAGACTGTCAAAGAGAAAACAGGGAGGGGAAATAAAAATCAAAAAGCAGGAAGTAGAGACTCTCAATAAGGAGAGGACAGAGGAGAACAGGATGTTAGGATAAGCTGTAAGAAAAACTGCTCAGGAAAGGGTTGTGTAACTGCCTGAGTCATAAAATTCTTCCAAAGTGGGAATGAAAGGCAGCGGAAGCGTCCTCATTAATTCCCCCTTACTGTATGTTAGGATGGGTGTAGTGGTTACCGCTCTCACCTCACAGCGAGAAGGCCCTGGTTGGAGGCCTAGCAGGGACCTTTCTGTGTGGAGTTTTCCTCTTGCATGTGTGGATTTTATCCAGGCACTCTGGTTTCCTCCCATGGGTTTCATGGGTTAATTGGTGACTCTAAAATGTGAGGTTGTGTGACGGACTAGTGACCCGTTCTGGGTGGCCCACCTTCAACAGTAAGCTAGGTGGGCTCTAGCAACCCTGTGACCCTAGAAAGGATTCTGCGGGTTCTGAAGATGGATGGATAGACAGATTTTGGCGAGGATCTGTCATCAAAAGTTCAGAGAAGCGTCTTTGACACCTTACAGTTACAGTTCAGAAAACGACACGCTGAATCATTTTCTTTTTTACTTTTTTATGTTTTCATTTTTATGTTATCATTTACAATCTTTTTCTGATTTTTTTTTTTTATCAAATCTTCTCACCTGGATCAAGTCTTTTTCCAGGTTCATTAAAGAGAACAAAATGTTCTTAAAAACATGTAAAAACAAATTACGATTAAAATGTATTTTTGTATTTTTATTTATTGTATTTTTTAATTCAAATCGTGAATCGGGAGCAGACAAAAAAAGAGCGTATCTGTCCCGTTCATAATTTCTAATGAACTACTGCTGCTCTGCAGAAACTATGTCCTAAAAATCGACGGCTGAGTTTGGTTTCAAACAGCATAATCATAATTAACAGGCCACTGGAAAAGCTTTGCAAATAGATCAAAAGATGACCAGAGTGGGTCTTTAAAAACAAATGTTTTTAAGTGTTTTCTGCTGCTTCAGCGCGTCAGTGTGGATTATGACTGGAATATCTGCCTCAGATATTTGCAGGTCAAAGATGAAGAAAACAAATTAAAAGTCTTTGATGTGTTTCCGTGTCTTGAACAGCTGTTTCCACGGTAACTCCTCATGATAAACAGCTGGCCTACAGCAAGACCCACACACAAACACACACACAGAGAGCAGAAATACATAAAACCCATCAGAAGACAAACACACACACACACACACACAGCATGAAGGTTAGATTGATCCAGGTTTAGCTCTCAGGGCTAAGAGTTATTGAAGAGAATCATCCCTGCGTAATCATGTTAGAGCCAACCAGACCTGCCTGAAACACAACGCCCCAATGGTGTGTGTGTGTGTGTGTGTGTGTGAGAGTCTGTATTTGTGAGTGAGGAGGCAAACTTTCATTTGTTTCGCCTCCCCTTTCCTTCCTGTTTGCTGTCAGGGACCTTTCAGAAATGTCAGCGTGCCCTTCTGTCAAAGTCAGTCTCAATCAGCCCAAACCGACAGGAACGCAGAAGGTTACGCCGTCATTCATGCAGCCATGGAAGGAGCAGATGGAGCTGTGGAGCCTCCTCTTGTCACTTTACATCTGCGGGTCCATCTCTGACACGCTCATTTGTTTCTCTGCCTCATTCTCTGTCTCCTTATCTCCATCACTGGCTTTCCTCTCCTTATCTCCTTCCAGGTCTTTACTCCTCTTTCCTCTCCCTTATCTTTTGTTCCTCCTCCTGCTTCCTGCGTCTCTTCTTCCTCTCCTGCTAAACGTTTTCTCATTATCAGTCGTTAGCAGCGGGCTTAACACTTGTGTAACGCATGTTTGATGTTTTTACTCGACAAAGGCGGTTTGAGGAGAAGAGTTTAAGCTTCTTGTCATTGGAGGATGCTGCAGCTGTGGTTTCTCCAGATTTTGTGGGAGTTGTCATTATTTTCAGCAGAGAACTTCTGGTGGCCTCCTCCTGTGGTTGGCACAAATGTAATAAAGGGATATTGTGGTCACGTATTTCAAGGCCATAAAGCTCGTTTACCTGAATGGCTCATGCAGAAACCTTTTGTCCATTATCTGGTGGAGCCTTCAACCTCAAAAGGATAACATGTCACATTAAATGTAGGAGAGTGTTGGGGTAATTTGAAGTCTCTTGACTGTTGGTGGAAACTCAATCTCTGAAGCTTGGCGTAGAAACCGCACAGAGCAGCCAGCGGGCGTCTGCTGAAGGCAGCAGGACCAGCACCCATGCATCTGGGACTCTTGTTGGGCTCCCCAGCTTCTCTTTTAGAGGACGGTGCCTCTTCCGGCGGTGGTCGAACGCACCGCTCCTCTTCCTCAGATCATCCTCATCATCTGGTCTTTGTGTCTTCATAGGAGTTTGGTTGCTGGGGTGATGGCAGAGGGAGGGAGGCACTCCTTTTTAAGAGTGTGTGTCTGTGTGTGAGGCTACAATCTATGCTAAACTGATTTCAGCATGGCCGCGCCAGAGAGGCTAACACAATTACAGCTGGCTAATGGCCCCACTGACTGAGGGGGAGGAGAGGCATTGTGGGTAGCTTTCAGGAGGTCTCTCATCTTGCTATCCTGCTCTCTTTTTCTTTTTTCCCCCTCATTTATTCCAGCAGATGACCCTTTTCTCATCCCTAATTTTTTTTACTTTCATGATTGTTCGAAACTTCTCCACCACCGCGATGCCACCTTTGTTCACTTCAGTGAAACTTTGAGTACTTGGTGGGAAAGCAAAGTCAACAAATGTAATGGATTCTCTGTCTGTGTGTTTTACAGCCATCAGGAGGAAGGAGAACGGCTGGTACGATGAAGAGCATCCTCTCGTGTTTCTCTTCCTCGGTTCTTCCGGAATCGGTAACTCGTCTCAAGTTTTAGCTCTTCTCACTTTAGCTTCTGTTATTGTCTCAGAAAGGAGCTAAACAATTGAAAAAAGGGTTTTTTTCTCCTCTTTAACCCAAATAATAAAATAAAGTTCAATGGAGTCCTTCCTGAAAGGTGCAGTTTTTCCTCTGTGATGCTAAAAAAGTATAAACTTTACAGAAAACATGTTTCTCAGACATTTCAACATTGTATAGAAGAACTGGACTGAGTAACCCCTCCCCCCTGGCATTCCAAACAGGAAGTACCCACTGGCTCCAAGAAGCCAAAACCCCAAAGATTTCTACAGAGAAATAAACAGCTGTTACTCATTCATTCTATTTGTAAGAATAACCATTCTGGCTCTTTTTTTAAGATGTTCTTCATAATCCTCTTTTTTCTAAATATTTTTCTGTAGTTCAGGTTATTCAAGTTATAAACTGACCCATCAGATACTTCAAGGTGGTGTCTGGGGGCCCCCACGTCCAGCATTTAGAATGTTTGATTGACAGATTTCGAGTAGCCCGCTTTTCAAGCGGTACTGATGATTTCTGGCTCCAACATTCGGTGTCCATGACACACAAAAATGGTGACTAATTTGACTTGATTTGGTTTCTGCTCCAACCAGGTGACATCACACTCACTCTGTCCAGTTCTCATATACAGTCCATCCATGATATTGAAACGATGCACCCTTGGGCTCCAATCATTTGACTGTTAGTGTATATAGTGCTGGGCTGCTGTTGTACTGTATACAGAGAAACATATTTGTCTTGTTTCTTCATTTCATGCTATAATTATTTTAAAAGATAATAAACTAAATAAAAGGAAAATGAACATAAAAAGCACAAAGTAAGAATAAAAAAATCTAAGCAAAAAATAATAACTGTCACATATAATCTTAGAGATACGAGTGAAAGGGAAGTGCTTTGAACTGATGGCTCCAAAACATTTTTGCCCATTTTTCTCTCCATTGCTGAATGCTGTTAAAGGAAGTTAGGCTCTAGTTTTATTTTACAGCTCAATATAAATCCGTTTGTTTTTCCACAGCTAGTCCTGACAGAGCAACACAGTGATGTAGTATTCCAACCCACGTTTTTTCTTTTTTTACATCTCTGCAGAGATGGAGTTTGCTAACTCACTCTGAAGTATTTTTTTTTTTGTTTTCATGCTGTTTTTTTCCAGTCACAAACAGCGTTTAGTGTCTGTGAAGAAAACTCAGTAGAGAAATCAGCTGCTTTTTAAATCAATTGATGTTGAATAATGAACATAAATAGTGCATTGATACTCTGATTGCACGTTCTGGACAAATAGCTGTAATTCTTTAGCATCTTGATGTAAGTTTAGCCTCAAAACACCATGTCAAGTTTATTTTTTGTGCTTTCTGCTGATCTGTGGTTCTGGTTTGTCCACACAAAATCATTCTTTATCATGTGAAAAACCTCCACTATGTTTCTGCACCTCAGACTTTGTGGATTCACTCGCAGATGTAAACTTTTCTTCTTAAAAAAAGTGGACAAAAACATCTGCATGCATGTTTGATGGGCTGTATCCTGATGTGGGGTTAGTCAATAAAGTAAATATCAAAGGTAACCACTTAAAAACGACATGTTGTATGTTTAAGGAAAATTTGCAGTTCTATTGATTATTATTTTACAGTTGGGCTGGGAAAACCAAATCTCCTCCCATCAGATTTGACGAACCTTGACCAGAATAGTTTAGAGAAAAGCCTGAACATCCTGAAGCTGCTGCACAGCATGGAGCTCACAAACAGAGAAAGATGCTGAAATGACAGGTCAGGGAGACGGATGAGGGGGAGGCGGTGTTCATATCCTCAGTTCCCCCTCAGCAACAAACCGTGGCCACAAGACATCAATATTAAACACGGCAACAAGACGCGCGCCATCGTACCCAAATGCATGCCAAGCACAAGACATCAATATCCCATGTGAGCATTTATATGCAGAATATTTTACAGACCGCAATAATCTGGAGAGATGATCAAAAGAAGGGTAGAAAGACACGCTGGGATTTGGACCAGCACTCAGCCAGGAGACGAAGGAGCTTGTCTTCCTGTAGCCCCCAAATCTCTGCATGACCACATATGTCATAAAATGATTCCATGAAAAGTTTGATTGATTTCCTCTTTTTTGTCTGGTCTTGTTCACAGGAAAGACGGAGTTGGCCAAACAGGTGGCACGCTACATGCACAAGGACATCAAGAAGGTATCTGAGAGCAATCAGAAAGGAAGAAAAGCTGGTCTTGTTCTGGGTTAACCTGTAGTGTTGTTGCAGGGTTTCATCCGCATGGACATGTCCGAGTTCCAGGAAAAACACGAGGTAAGTTCCTCTAAACTTGATCCAAATGCTGTACCTGCGTTCCAGCCTCACTGCAGTCCCAGTCATGCATTTGAGGACTCCACCCAAACCCCTTTGCTTCAGCTTCTGGAGAAATGTCACGCAGAATTCATTCTGCTTATGGATTCACAATTGAGGCATAAACCCAAATGAATGTTTAGTTTTTGGCTTTATTTATACTGTTTATGAAGCTTTGATGATAGATGCATTTAATCAGAGATTTAAAATTGCTTTCTTTTGCTGTGCCAATCATTTTGGTTTCGTGAACAAACTGTGTTCAACAGCTCTCAGATGACTGCAGAGAGAATCAGCATAAGGGAGGCTTTGAAGTCCCACTTCGATCAACTTTGATCCATTTTCCCAGTGGTCTTTTAATTATGATTATGCTGTGTTTAGCCAAAATTTTAAAAAACCTAGGACATAGGTGATTAGAAATTCACCTCTGAGTTGTGGGTGGTACTGTTGGTGCAGAGCAACCGAGACCCCTTTTCCCTCCTTATTGCTGAAAGCTCTTTGTTTACATGCTCTTTTGCTAGCTTACAGCCTCTCATACTCAAAAACCTAACGTTACTGCTAAAACTAAAATGCTGAGAAGGGTTAAAGCTATCCAGCCGTACAGTTTTGATCCAGATGAGATATCAGACAAGGAAAACAAAGATATACATGGATCTATTTGTCTACAAGTGGATGCATCAGAATGGAGCAGAGCAGGGAGCTTGTACCCCGCCCAGTGTATTTTCTACCTCACTTAATTTTCTTTATATATATGTGTCCACTGTTACCAGAGATTAGCCACAAGAACATTTTAAAAATAACAAAACTACATTTTTTTGGACAGCTTCTGCCATGGCTGTGAGTGTAAAGAGGTCACGTCTTATAGAAACAAAAGCAGTAAATACGTGCAGCTGCATGGAAGTTTCAGCCTCCTCTGCCCTACTTCCTGCTGAATTTCCCAATCAGGCGTGTCCAATCAATCTCATTATTAGGGGGGCAGCATGGAGTAAAGCGAGGAGAACTGGAAACCCGGAGTGATAGTAGATCTGGAGCATTGACTCTGTATGAGAACTGGACTGAGTGGCACCTGCCCCTGGTGTTCCAAACAGGAAGTATCCGCAGGGTCAAAGGACCCAAAATCCCATAGACCTCTATAGAGAAATAGGTAGCTGTTACTCAGTAATTCTATTGATCAGAATAACCATTATTGATCTAACGTCTTTTTTTAACATGTTCTTGATTATCCTCTTTTTTTTTTCATTATAAATTTTTCTGTAGTTATTTAAGTTGTAAACTGACCAATCAGATGCTTCAATAAAAGTAGGTGGTGCCTGCTGGCCCCCACGTCTAACTCTCAAAACATTTGATTGACAGATCGGACATCTGGTTCCACACATGGCGGCATCCATTTTGGGGAAAAAAATTACTGACTGAATTGACTTCATTTGGTTGGAGCTGAAAGTAAACCATTTCCTGTGGATGATGTCACACTCAGTCAGTCCAGTTCTCATATACAGTCAATGATCTGGAGGGGCAGGACCAGGCAGGCATGTTTGATAGCTTCATAAAGACAGACTGCACGGTTAGTGTGATTGCTAGTTAAATTCCTGCGTGATTTTGATGACCAGCATCCATCCTCCCATCCCTACTAGGTGGCAAAGTTCATTGGCTCTCCTCCGGGATACGTTGGACACGAGGAAGGGGGTCAGCTGACCAAACTGCTGAAGGCATGTCCCAACGCTGTTGTTCTGTTCGATGAAGTGGACAAGGCGCACCCTGACGTGCTCACCATCATGCTGCAGCTGTTTGACGAGGTTTGGACTCAAACCCCCGTACTTCAAGGCGGCCACATCAGCAGGTTATCGAGCTGACCTCTCTACGTGATCTCTCAGGGGCGACTAACCGACGGCAAAGGGAAGACCATCGAATGCAAGGATGCCATCTTCATCATGACATCCAACGTTGCAAGTGAGGAGATTGCCCAGCATGCACTGCAGCTCCGACAAGAAGCTGAGGAGGTTAGCCGCAGGAAGCTGGCTGACAACCTTGGTGAGAAAAATCTAAATCTCACCGTCGCACAATGAAAGTAAGTTTTCTGACGTGTTTTTTTCCTTCCCAGAGGATGTGCAGAAAGGAGATGACGTCAAAATCTCCAGACAGTTCAAAGAATCCTGTGATTCAGCCGATCCTCAAGGTACCGTGTTCGATAAACCCTTTCACACTGGAAACTGTTCTGCAGGTGACGCCCTCCAACCTTTTCACCCTCAGGCTCATTTCCGGAGGGACGAGTTTCTGGGCCGAATCAACGAAATTGTGTACTTCCTGCCGTTCTGTCACTCCGAGCTGCTGCAGCTCGTCGGCAAGGAGCTCAGCTTCTGGGCCAAGAAGGTTTGGTGACTGTCCATAAGAGTTCAGGGGTCACTAACCCTCTAGAAACCAAGAACTTACTTCATGGGTACTTCAAATCATGTGAAAGCCTACCAGCTTGACACAACCCCCTAAAATAACAAATTCACAGATAAAGTGTTCCCTCGGTTATCGCAGGGGTTATGTTCTAAACCAGGGGTGGCGAACACGAGGCTCGCAAGCCGCATGCGGCTCTTGGCCAATGAGCGTGCGGCTCTTTGCGTCTCATCATATTTTCTATATACTTTGCCTCATTTCATATTTAGGGTTTGGGTTAAACCACACTCAAACCATCAGAGGGTATTGAAAATAAATAATAATTAATAATAAAAGTAATTTGGCTGTGTGTGTGTGTGTGTGTGTGTGTGTGTGTGTCTGTGTGTGTCTGTGTGTGTGTGTTTGTGGGTGTGTGTGTGTGTGTGTGTCTGTGTGTGTGTGTTTGTGGGTGTGTGTGTGTGTGTGTTTGATTCTGCTCCGGAAACATACGTGACCGCCAATTATTTGCGCAGGTTACGCCGACTGTCAGAACACATAGATATAGATTTGATGTGCGTGCAGACTGTTACCCTCATGGTTAAAATGGTGAAATTCAGAGTATAAAGATAAACACAGGACGTTTCTGGAAGAACGGGGAGATTCTTACTTTTTTACTGAACAGAGTAGAAAGTCACGATGTTTATCATTATGAGCTTTTGGAAGCAGTAACATTGGTCATGGCAGAAAAGAACAAAACGGATCCCGGAGGAAATGAAAAACTCTTCCTGATCATCTGACACAAATTGTCTCCTTTATTAACAAGTTGAAGCTTTTCTAAGTCCACATTCAAAACGACAATCTGTCCCACTTTCCTTCTTTGCGCAGCTCACAGCAGAAAGCTGCAATCAGAATGAATAAAGCACAGAACGTGACGCTGCTGCTGAACAAAAACGACCCCAGATCACTTTTCTCATGGATTTAATGCAGAGACTGACTGATGAGATCCCCGCTGGTCACTGATGAGGCAGCGAGAGAACCAGAGATAAATGAGCAGAAATCTCTGTGAAAGAAGCCCTGTTATAATGTGGAGAACAGACATCGGTCCGTTCTGACCGACACTCAGGTAAAGGAGCTGATCAGAGAGGCTACAACTGGCCTGGGGGTTAGCCCCGCCTTCAGCCCCTAAGAGTCATGGGAAGTGGAAGTGGGGAATTTTCAGTGTAAAACCATCAGCCAGGTAGCTGTTAGCAGAATTAACTTGCATGCCGTTTGGCTGAATGAGTGTGAGCAGGATTGAGGGGGGGTGAATAATGCAGCCAGTTAAATTATAACTCTGTACTTGTTGAATTACTACTCCTAAGTATGAACTGACTCATTACAATGTATGAATATTTAATAAATTATTTGCTTTTGATTCAAATGTCAGTCATTCAATTTTAAATTTAAAAACATATAAAAGCAAGATATTCTAATGAAGGTCAAAATTCATTTAAGTTGCACACAACTGAAATGTAATGTATTTAATGTGTTTATTGTGAATATGAAGCACTCAGACACCAGAAGGATGCTCTGTCCAGATGTTTGTTCTGTCCAGATGTTTGTGTATTTGTTGGTGTAAGGGTCATTGAAAGAGGAATGTTGAGTTACAAAGAATTACCAGTTAAATACTGATGGATAAATGGTGAAATATTCAGTGTTTATCATCGTAAATCTGACTTCAGAGAAGTCTGTGCCTCTCCAGCATCAACCTCACCGCCCGTCACTGAGTGGTTGTGTGTGTCAAAGAAAACAGTGAGATGAAGAGAGAGAGAGTGAGTGTGTGGAGGGGGTCTCTGACCTCCAGGGTAGTCTCTATGTTAACTCTGGTTTAGCTGCATTGATGTGCGTATTGAAGGTGGACACTTTCCTTGAAATAAACATGAGTACAATACTTGCTGTTCTGTTGTAGGGAGAGGAGTGTGTTATGGAAAGTAATACGGCTTTAATTGCGTGTTTGTGTGTGTACGTTTTGGCAGGTCAAGGTGTGGTGTGGCTCTTTGACTCTCACAGTGAAAAAATTCGGCTCTTGATGTCAAATTTGTTCGCTACCCCTGTTCTAAACAGTACCCGAAAAAATGCGGGAAGCAGGATAAAAGATGAGTTTTACAGGCTGTGAAACTCCTCACTACACACCTTGTGCACTTTTCTCAGACAGACATGAACATTTTCACATTGCTCTCATTTAAACTCTCAAAGTTCAAACCTTCATTGAAAAATAAGTCTAGTTTTATGGAATGAGAACAAAGATCTGATCACAGTTTTATGTAGATTTGTCAAGCTGAAAACATTTTGTAAAGGAGACGCAGCACAGAGGATATTGATTGACAATGGTATACAGTCTATTATCATATAGAATGCAATGGACTGTAAAAAATAAAATAAAATAAAAAAACACAAACGTGCAAAATGGCACAAAAGATGCCAAAGATTACTTTTGCATTTTCTGAACCTGCTATATCCCTTCCGGGGTCAGGGGGCTGCCGGAGCCTTTCCTCGCTACTTTTGGGCGAAGGTGGGGCACACCGTGGACAGGTCGCCAGTCTGTCGCAGGGCCACAGTCAGTCCCCACACATCTAGGAAACGTTTAGAGTCACCAGTGAATCTACGAAGCATGTTTTAGACTGTAGGAAGAAGCCGGAGAGCCCAGAGAAAACCTGCACATGCAAAGTCCACACAGAAAGGTCCCAGATGGGATTCGAAGAAGTTCCTACTCGTTGTGAGGCCACTACATCGACGTGCAGCCCCACTTCTGCATTTCATTATAAAAATTGTCCTGTTTTCATGAGTCACTAACACGCCCTTTTAACAAGTCAGGGACTAAGTTAAACTATGTTAAAAAAAAGTTTCACAATATTTCAGAAAAATCTACTGTCATATTAAATTAATCTTATTTTGAATCTTATTTTTAATTTATTTTTTGGTGAGGCTACTGTCTTGAAAATACATCAATAAAACAGTAGCTACACAACCCGAGTGTCACAATGACAAAAAAAAAGAAAGATAGTCAACTAGTCGACAGTGAGTGCACGCTTCTGTCCACAGAGGCAAACTGATGACATCATCAATAAAGGACACCTAAAAGTCCCAGAAAACCCAGCTCCACTCTTTGATCATTACACGTTGTATGGATCAGGATGAGCGTTTCTTTTATCTGTAGGCAGAGGATGGGGGCCTTTTTACCCTGAAGTAGGCCTCCAAAGCTTCACAGTCGGAGGGGGACTCACCCTGCAGCCGCTGAGCGCTGCAGAAACACACACAGATCAATACTGTTACTCGCTGTAATCTGATTACACTGTTTAACATGTTGTGCCCTCATCAATATTGAATTATTAATATTACAGCTGGTGTCCTGACAAACAACTTGGCCTCTGCAGGCGGCGTGTTTCAGCAGCTTCCGCCGTCACCTTGTTGTTGGTTAACGTTAAGGCTGCGGTTGCCGTGGTTTCCCAGGGTGATGCCACGTCCAACAGCACAAATCTCGTTATCGCTGAATCCCCAAAAGCCGTTGGTTTGTAATCAGAATGAAACGCTTGGCGCCGTACGCATTGCCGTAGCTACATCCCTAGCAAAACGTTGCGATTTATTTATTGAACCGAGTGTTGACACAAGTTGCTAAATGAGCCACTCGGAACACAACTATTGACTAGCGTTTGATTAAAATGCATTAAGGGCTTGTTGATTAGCGCCGGTGGCCATGCTGCCTGACAGAACCTCCTCTCTGCTGCTGCATTCATCTCTGTCACTCCTGTGGGTTTAGATGCCTTCTGTTAATGTCTCCATCTCCTCGCCATCAGGCAAAGCAGCGCCATGACATCACCCTTCAGTGGGACCAGCCAGTGCTGGACCTGTTGGCGGGAGGTTACAACCTGCACTATGGAGCTCGGTCCATCAAACACGAGGTATGGAACCTGAAACAGCTGGGTGTTTGTTTTCTTGAGGAGTTCAAATTCTCTTTTATTTTTGGAGGTCTAACTTTAAAAGAAGCATCTCTGATGAATGACTCGTGGAGATGGTGCAGGCTGAGAGGTGGCAGGCCTTTCAGCCTTAGTCACATCCATTCATAAAGGGGGTTGCAGGTTGTAGGGTTGTGTGGGGCCCCGGGGGTGTTGTAGAGAGAACTTTATTATTTTCGTGCCTGAATGAAAACATGAAACTGAACCATAACTGAAGATAAATGGGCGGAGCGTGCATGACATCACATGGTCAAATTGAGTCTATTTAAGACCAACTATTAGTCGTCATCTTAAGATGATGCTAAAGAACTGGGGTTTCTGTGAAGGTAGACAGTAATCTGGAGCAAATGGACTGGATTCTTCTCAAGTAAGAGCTGAGCATTTCTCTCAGTATAATTAGAGCTGGACGTAACAGACATCCTGTACCAATGCTGAGTCATCTGAGAAACCACAGTTTGTCCTTTCCCAATAAAAGATTAAAGACCCACTCCAATCATCTTTTGATCCGTTATCAAAGCGTTCCCAGTGGTCTTTTAATTATGATGGTGCCGTTTTTAACCAAAACCAAACAATTGTGTCGTTTTCTAGGACATAGTTTCTGCTGAGCAGCAGGAGTTCATTAGAAACTCACCTCTGAGTTGTGGACGGAGCAACTCCACTCCCCCCCTTTCTGTCCCCCCCTTTCTGTTCCTGTTATTTGGGGCTTTGAAGCAGGGAACTTGTGGCCCAACCATCTTATTTTCTACATCACAAATATGCTCTTTTTTCCAGCTTGATTATTTCGTCTGCTCCTGATTCACAATGATTTGTATAAAGAAATACAGTTTTTATCTTAATTTTCTTTATACAGTGAGGTCAATAAGTATTTGATCGCCCTGTGATTTAGCAAGTTCTCCCACTTAGAAAGCATGGAGGGGTCTAAAATGTTCATCATAGGTGCATTTCCACAGTGAGAGACAGAATCTGAAGAAATGATTTTTTTCAAACAATTTATTTGTATATTACTGTAACAAATAAGTATTTAATCACTTGATTATCAGATAGATTTCTGACCAGCAAAGACCTGCTGTTCTGCTTTTAAATAGTCCAACTTCCCTCTGCTCATGATTCTAAATTAGTGGCACCTGTTTGAGGTGTTTAGCTTGCATAAAGGCACCTGTGCCCCCCACAATCAGTCAGAAGTCTAACTACCAACATGGGCAAAACCAAAGAGCTGTCAAAAGACACAAGAGACAAAATTGTAGACCTTCACAAAGCTGGAAGTGGCTACGGGGCAATTGCCAAGCAGCTTGGTGAGAAAAGAACAACTGTTGGAGCAAGCAA
This sequence comes from Oryzias curvinotus, assembly GCA_023969325.1. Classification (NCBI taxonomy): domain Eukaryota; kingdom Metazoa; phylum Chordata; class Actinopteri; order Beloniformes; family Adrianichthyidae; genus Oryzias; species Oryzias curvinotus. Next base: position 32,386,590 of record CM043718.1, read on the forward strand.
TTGTCCGAAAATGGAAGAGGCTAATGATGACTGTCAACGTCCCTCGCGAGATCTCAGCTCGTGGGTTATCGATGATGCTAAGGAAGGTGAAGAATCAGCCCAGGACTACACGGGAGGAGCTGGTCGTTTCCAAGGCTACTATAAGTAATCCATTAAAACGTCATGGTTTAAAATCATGTATCGCACGGAAGGTTCCCCTGCTGAAGTCAGCCCATGTCAAGGCCCGTCTGAAGTTTGCCAATGACCATCTTGATGATCCAGAGGAGTCATGGGAGAAAGTCTTGTGGTCAGAAGAAACCAAAATAGAACTTTTTGGTCTTAACTCCATTCGGCGTGTTTGGAGGAGGAAGAAGGAGGAGGAGCATCATCCGAAGAACACCATACCTACAGTGAAGCATATCAAGGTTCTGGAGTGGCCTAGCCAGCCTCCAGACCTAAATCCAATAGAGAATCTTTGGAGGGGGCTAAAACTCTGTGTTGCTCAGCGACAGCCCCGAACCCTGACAGATCTAGAGAAGATCTGTATGGAGGAGTGGACCAAAATCCCTGCTGCAGTGTGTAGAAACCTAGTGAAGAACTACAGGAACCGTTTGAGCTCTGAAATTGTTAACAAAGGCTTCTAAACCAAAGATTAAGTTGTTTAACTCAGTGAATTAAATACTATTGTGTCCAGTAATACACAAATAAATTGTTTTAAAAAATTCGTACAACGTGATTCTGATGTTCTTAGATTCTGGCTCTCACTGTGGAAGGCAAAGGCAAGGCAAGGCAAGTTTATTTGTATAGCACAATTCGTAACACAAAAGTATTCAAGGTGCTTCACAAACAGAAGAATGCATTAAAATTCACAATACATCATAGCAATAATCCCATAAAATTTACTTTAAAAGAAAAGAAAAAAAAAAGGATTTAAAAAGAAAGGAAGGAAAGAAAATTGCAGTTAGGACCCTTTCAGTCATTACACAGCTAAACAGAATGGTTTTAGTCTAGATTGAACATGAACACAGAAGAGCCTGTCTACGGCTTCAGGGAGGCTGTTCCAGATTTTAGCACCTATGATGAACATTTTAGACCCCTCCATGTTTTCTAAGTGGGAGAACTTGCTAAATCACAGGGTGATCAAATACTTATTGACCTCACTGATATCTCCTGCATCTTGAGAAAAAAGGCCACAATAACATTCAAAACACCAGAAAACACAACCGTCATTGGCGTGGGTCTTGAAAAAATAGCCTTTGGGCTAATTCTGGCGCATTGCAGCCATGCTTTTACTGTGGACTGTCCCTGTTAAATAAATAAATGTGGATTTTTTTTGACTGGGAAACTGATGAGATTTGGGGCCTCATCCTTCATTTTTCTTTGTTTTTCTCCTAATGGTTTATTAAATCCTGTTTTGTGTTTGGTGGATTTCTGCTTTTCCTCTAGTTTCAGTCTTTGATTGTCAGACCTGCTTTATGTTGGCCATTCCTCAGTATTTAAAGCCGCGGTTTTCCTCCCAGTCCAGTTTTCCTGTTTTTTTTTGTTTTTTTTCTCATTTTTGGCATAAATGTTTCTTGTCTGACACTGAGCTTGTCATTCACATTTAGAACCCCCAGGACCACTGTTCCTAATCGCTCTGACGGGAAGTCTTTCTGGTCCTCCACTTCACAAAAATCTTTATTTTTAGGAATTTTTACAGGCCTTTTGCAGGCCTTTTACACTAAAACTGAAACAACTTAAAGTCAGTTAATTATATGCAGCTCTGCTCTATGTGTGTGGGGGGGAGGGGCTTCAGATGTTAAATGAAAAGATTTAGGTCAGAAATCTTTGTCTCTTCATCACATCTTTACCATCTTGTACTCTTTTTTTTAATTTTTTTTTTAGATTTTAGAGAATATTTTTACAAAAATCTTAAACCAGTCTTCTTCAGACATCACGGTATGCAGAGGCCATCTCCTGCAGTGTGTCTTTCTGTATAAACACTAACTACTTCGCTCATCCCACAGGTGGAGCGGCGGGTTGTCAACCAGTTAGCTGCAGCGTACGAGCAAGAGCTGCTGCCCAAAGGCTGCACGCTGCGTCTGTCGGTGCATTCGGATGGTCAGGAGGAGCGCGGCGCCCCCAGTCTGCGGCTAGAGGTGCTGGGAGAAGACCATTCGTCCAGAACGCTCGACATCCGCCCACCGCTTAGTCCGGAACACTAACCTGCGGCACAGCGCTCAGACCTCATCGCAAACATTTCAAATAAAAGTTCCTCTGAAGGCAGAATGTCGTGGTGTCCCTAATTCATGCTTCAAACACGTCTGACTAACATTTGGATGACTTTTGCTGTTATCTCTGTTACACACTGATGAGGTTCATAATGTAAAACACTGAGTATTTATAAGTTGGAGAAATTCGAGTATAGAGGAAGAAGGGTTGGAGGATTCCATTGTTTCCTGTTTTTCACATAATGGAGATTTCATGTTTCACATGTAAACACAACAATGTTCATTTAACGGCATATTTCCATCAGAAAAAACATCAAATTCTGCTTGATGTTCTTCATTTTGCTGTCTTTATGCTAAGAGAACCAAACATTTGTTGCATCAGGAATGTATGAAGACCATGTTCTTCCGCTGGGACAGAGCAACATTTCCGTTCTTGTTTTCTGGCCTCCTTTGCTGTAAATAAAGCCGTCACAAAGCAGAAGGAGATTCCTCTGATGTGTTTTTTGTTCTGCCTGCTCTGACACTGCTGATGGATGTGTGTGTGGGAGAAACCAGGGTGGGAATTCTTCAACAAAAACACTTGTGCACCCCCATGAACCAACATGACAGAGGAATTCTGCCCCATGACGGAGGATAAAGTCGGACACCGGAAGGGAATGCAGCACAATTCCCTGCAGGAATGTCTTCTCCACAGAAAGAAATTAGCATTAGCAAATGTGCTTTTGCTCTCGCTGTGCTGTCTGTGACCTTTCCAGGGAGTTCCAGCTAAATGGAGGAGATGTCGACTGCAGGTTTCTAAGGTTTTGAGGCAGAATGACGTCCCCTGAAAGTCAAACTGCATGACTTTTCATTCTTTTGTTTCCAGTTTCAATTACCCCACGGCTTCCCAGGTAAAACGGGCTTTTGTATACGGATGTGTGAAGTCTGAGCTGCCAAGAACCTGAAACTTCATCCTCGTGAAGCAGATGAAGATAACGGTGACGAGCACCAGACAAACTGAAGGGCTGCATCTGCATAGCAGATCAGGTTTGGCTCAGGTACCTTCAGGCTTCTTCCTCATTTGACCCTCAAATGCATCTACACTTTATGGTTTTGGGAAGTCCAAGTGGTGTGTGTGTGTGTGTGTGCGTGTATCCACTTACCCTCCCTGCAGAAGAAGACAAGAATAAGAAGAGGAGGAGAAAGAGGAGAGGCTCTTAGTCTGTATGTCAGGCTATTTCTGACTGCTACCATTTCTCTGATTAGATTATGGAGAAACAGAAACCTGGCCCTCCATCGTCTTAACCTCCTTCTTCCTCCATCTCCCTGCCTTTTACTCCCCCAGCTCTCCTCCACCTTTTCCTCTCCATCTGTCTGTTTCTCCCCTTTCCGCCTGCTGCATGACTTTCAGGACCATGAGTTTACTGGATTTCTTGTGAAATCTGTCAGAAGAGATGGAGCCAATGCTGCGTGGCTGTGGCCCAGCGTGCAGTCCAGCAGGTGGAGGTGCTGAATGATGAACGGCTACAGCCGCGCTCCCATTATCATATCTGTCCCTGCTCTTAATGGAGGATTTTCATCCATGTCCCTCCGCACTCCTCTCCCTCCCGCCCTCCGCCTCTCATTGTGCTCCTCTCAGAGAGGATCGATTTCACCTCCATTACCTCCGTCCACTCAGCCGATCCACGCTTGTGCCGCCGCGCAGCAGCACTCTTCATCGCAGCCTCTTCCTCAGCTTCGGGCCGCGCTCATGATCCTGCGCGTTAACGTACGGACTGTCCGGCCCGCGCGCACCTGATTCAACCCCCCCGCGCGCGCGCGCGCTCCCAGAGAGAATTATCATAAAAGACAAATAAGGGAGGCCACCAAAAAACACAGCAGCCCGTCCTCCCTTTCTTTTAAAGAAAAGGAACAAATCCATTCCGCCTAATTCGAACCTTGCACGGGGACAGCTCGCGTGGCAGATTGCAGCCTAATTAGTTTAGAAGGAATTTAATTCAATTAACTTTCCACAGCTCCGCGCACCCTGCCGCTGGGCTGCTTTCAGAGCGCGGGGCCAGAGCTGCAGATCTAATTAGCGTGTTTGGAGAGGCTCTCCTGCGCGCGGCCATCCCCTCGCTGCTCCAGCTGTGGCGTGCTCGCGTGCGTGTGTGTGCGTGGTCTCCCGGGAGCTGGTTTTTATCCTAAAAAGCTTCTTTTTTAAGTAACATGCCGTTGTCCATTAGGATAATCCAGGTCTGGTGGCGCAGCGGAGATGGACGCAGCATGAATAACCGCAGCTGCTCTGCGTCATGTTCCTCCTGATGGATGCGCGTTCACTTTAGCTTAGTGTGGACCTGTTTACAGATGAGCGTGATGTGGATAGGTTTCATTTTTGAAAGATCCAGACTTTTGGCTTTTTAAAAACATTTTTCTGGTTCCTAGGGGGCCTGTATTTCAGATTTTGTGTCAGCATTTAGTGCATCTTTGCGCACTATTCTTTAGTCTTAGTTTAAGTATGGTGATTATGGGAAATGATTTAATGACATTTTTCCAAGGTTATGGTGTATTTAAAACTCTTGTGTGACGCACGTTTCGCTCCTAAATTACCAGTTTTATTCATTTTCTTCTCGAAAATAATGCTGTCATAAATATTTAGTTGGTTGTAGAACCATCAAGAGCTTTTATTGCGTATGAGCTCCTGCTGAGGGGAGCTTCACGCTCGATGCTGTTCTTCCTCCTCTAAACCACATGGATGCGTCTGGAGCTGGAGAGTCACGGTGCATTCCGGTAATTGAGGGGTTGATGTGAAGGGACACAACGGACGGTACCGATGGGTCCCCAACCACCCCCCTTCCCACCGCATCCTTCATCCATCACCGATCAAATCAAATGTTTGCGCGCCTCCGCCGCTGGAAGGACGCAGACCGATGTTAATGGAAAGATCTGGGAGTTTCTGAATTTATCTTATGATCAATCTTATAGAGCTCAGAGAGAGGGGGGAACCTTAAAAGGGGGGCGATGACACGACACATTTTAGTGACACTCCAGGGAGCCGCCTGCTGCTGGCTGTGACGCAGCACACTTTCTGGCTGGATCTGTAGCAGAAAACAGTCCTGATCCCTCTTCTTACAATAAAACCGCTGCTGAATCTACTGCGAATAGCCACCATTTTTATTTAAGTAAATCAGTAGATATTGCTGATGAGGACGCGCCTGTTCCTTGCGTAATTTACGCACATATAAACAAATCTTCGATCCAGAAATTCGTCTTATTTTTTTCTTGCCACTTTGCGTATGTTTCATTGAAATTGTTTGTCATTATCTAAAATATAAAACATAAAAAATATGTCACTTTAAAAATTATATTAAATCCTGATTGTTTACTCCATAAATGTGTTTTTTGTTTTACAAATTAGGTTTTGAATTAGATAAGAAGTGAATTAACAAGGAATGAAACTGGAAAACTCAGAATATTTCCTGTTTCGTTTGTAATTTAACTCATTTCATTTTGTTTTCAACAGATTTGGAAGCAGATTATTTATGATTATTAATGATTTGATTTGAACCATTTGAAACAAAGAGTCTGCGGCGCGTTTCGATGCTCGTTTTACAGAAACGGATGTGATAATTCTCGGCGCAGAAACAGAAGCTGACACGATAAGGAAGGGAAACGGCCTCTGGACGAGACGTGTGTTTCTTTCAGTTCCGGTGATGGATGGACTGACGGCCTCACTGCCAAGAAGCCAGTCTGGGCCCCCCGCGTTGCTTCGCCTCATCCTTCACTCATCCTTCATCAAGCGTCTGTATACCTGCACCTCTTCGTCTTCCCATTCAGGCCATCCATCATACACAGGGCGCGCTCTGCGTTTTTGCGCCATTTCTCCTGTCGCGTTCCCTTCCCTGAGGCCAGTCTGCAGGCTGCTTGTCTTCACCATGCTGAAGTGAAAAGGAAATCATGCTGAGAACGAAATTCATCTGAGGAGGGTACATTTTTAATTCTTTAAATTAAAATGACAGGTAAATAAAACCGTTTGTGTCTTTTAGCACAAATACCTAGTGTTTAAAGGCCCCAACAGAATGCCTTTCTTTGTGCTTTAATGATCTGTGTCAGATAAGATAGTTGAAGAGCCTGTTTTTGTCTCCTGGTATGTGATGTTTTAATTCTAAACCCATGCGCTCGTGAATGAATAAATCATCTGTGAAAAGGGTGAGCTGGTCCTTTTTCTCTTCACTCCATCACGCCTCTGATTAGAAATGGACGTCACGTTTGGCTCCTTCCATCAGGTTTTGACTCTAAACGCACCAGTAGGACCATAATCCCTGCAGTGGGGTCCTCTCCAAGGGTCCCTCGGGAGTCTCTGGGGTGACCATTGTGTCCTCTCTTCTGTTGACTCAGACGCCATGAATGCCAAAGCTCAGCGAAACAGTTTCCTTCAAATGAATGTAAAAGTCCAAAGTTAAGCCCTCCATGGAGGAGAGGTCTCCCCCTGCGCCTCCTGCTCCACTATGGGGCGGATTAGCGGCTTGGAAGAGACCGGGTCTTTCTTTGAAGGGATTAGAGGTTAAATGCTTAACACTAGGGTCGCTCTTGGTTGCTCTTTTTTTAAAAGTAGAGACGGCCTTGAGAGTTTAACTTTGAAACTGTTTAAGTTTCTCGGTAAACTCACCTCTGAACCGAAGCGACGGGAATGAAGGCGCACAGGAGGCTGAGCGGCCTGGAGCTGACTCTGAGCCCAAAAGGAGAATCTCATTTGGTTTAACACATGCGTGGGTAACTTCAAGTGACTGTGGGGAAACCTTTTAGATGTTGTGTCCTTTATCCACATTAAACAGATGTTCTGTAAAACGTATGTGGATTTGTCAGAAGAAAATGGAAGTGTATATTTTTTAATCTCAAAATGTGGCATTTATGCGCGACAATAATCCCTGCTGTGTGAAATTTCGTGCCATGTTCAGACAGACAGCAGTCCCGCGCCGGCCCGCCGCCTCTCACCAACCACAACCGCTGTAAACAAATCTGATTATTACTAAAGTGGGCGAATGCACGCGCGCCAGCACGCGCACGCAGGGTTAATGGCATTAAGGAGCATCATCGCGCGGCCTCCGGTCAGGCAGAGATAAGAGCGCGCATTTGGAACCTTGTTGTGCCATTTTACGCGCGGGCACACGGGCCAAACTAAATTAATTATTTGTGTGCGCACACAACGTAATTTTGGTTTGTGGATTATATTATTCGGTGAAATTTGCTCGCTAATAAAAAGCCTGTTGATTCGATTAACAGTTTACATGAAGCAGAATGCTTTTAGTTTTTCAGACAAACACCAGATTTAGACAGAAAGTGGTGTCTGCGCGCACCTCTACGTGCGTCTGCGTGCGCCTGCGTGCGCTGATGGCCGTGTGGGATATGACTTATCACATTGTATGACACCGAACAATAAACCTAAACCAATTTCTGGGGCGTCAATGCGTTTATGGGTACCCTGTCGTGGCTGCTCAGTTGTCTCCGCAGCTGCGCGCTTCTCTCTGCAGTCTTATATCAAAGTGACGCTCACTCTGGTGACATCTCAGCAAAAGTGATCGGAATCAAATCACATCTTTTAATCTGAGCAATCAGCGTCACATCTGGATGCTTTGCTGCACATAAAGACTCGAGTGGAGCTTTTGAAGGAGCGCCGCAGTGCAACTATGGAAATATGGCACAAAAAACACTTTCAATGTGTTTTTTGTTCAGTAAAATTAGTTCAAAATGAAACTAAGCGAATCAGTGTTTGTGCGTGTGTATGTGCAATTTGTGTAGTAAAACTTATAAAATAATTAACTTTCAAAATTTGAAGGCACTAAGTTCTGTTGTTGCCAGGAGATTGGTAGGAGGAGGTGGAGAGATCTCAGAAATAGTGACGTCCGATAAAGGAAACATGCGGATTTTGACTGATTTAAGGTAAAAAAAAAAGTGGTGCTTTTCAGATTGAAACCCCGCTGACACCTGCGGGATCGTGATGCTGTGGACCCGCGTGGGCGGTGCAGCAAATCTCCAGAAGGAGGAGGAGGGGGCGCGTCCGTTTCCACGCTCATTCACTGGTGCTATTGTCATGGTAACTAGACCACCGCCTCGTCATTGTCTCGCGCCCTGCCAAGTTTATTATAAACACACGGCGCTGTCATACGGAGCGCCAGCGCAGAGCGAGCTGCAGAGCAGGAAGGAGGTGAGAAGTGAGGAGGCGCACGCTCCTGCACACTGAAGGAGGAGACGAAGGAGATCAGAAGAAAGCGTCTGGATTACTGCCGCGACTGAACCACAAGTTCTTTGGAGGTTCTGGAGAGAAAACCCAGAGAAGGTCCCGGAAGCAGCTGCAGAGCCAAGCTTCCCCTCCCCGCGCTCTTCGGACCGGTGCGCGCACCGGCTGACCTCCATGTATAAGATGGATTACTCCTACCTGAACTCCTATGACTCCTGCATGGCGGCCATGGAAGCGTCGGCCTACGCGGACTTCAGCTCCTGCAGCCAGGCCAGCTCCTTCCAGTACAACCCGATCCGAAGCGGGCCGTTCTCCAACCCGGGCTGCACCCCGCTCAGCACGGCCAGCTGCACGCTGGGAGCCCTGAGGGAGCACCAGCCCACTCCTTACTCCTCAGGTGAGACGCGTCTCCTCTCTGCCGAAAACACGGGGGTCTGTTCATCTCCTGAGGGAACCAGAATATGAAAAAAAAAACAAGAATTTTATTTGGTTCAGATTTGAGAAAATTTTCATTTAAATTAAAATAAAACATTTTGAGCCAGGTTGCAATCAGCCACTAATTTAATCACTCTTTTTTACATTTTGATTTGTGGCTGATTGCAGCCCTCATTTTAATTCAATGAATTTTGATTTACAATTTATATGTTGTGTTTTTGCACAAAATGTGGATCTATGTGTGTAAAAAAAATCGATTTTGCGCGCAAAAAGATTTGTTTTCTGCTTTTATTTTTTAAATGATGACAAACTAAAATAAAATTTAAAAAAAAACGTGACGCATACAGCTGAACATGAAGAGGGTATTTTACCTCATCTTGTTTTCTTTAAAATAAATACTCATAAAACTCTCCTTGTCAAAATCTAATCGAAATATTCGGTTTAAAAAAAGTAATTAATCTTTGTTGGTTCTTCTTTTAAACAAAGCTGGTTGGTTATTTTAAATATTATAATAATAATAATAATAATAATAATAATAATAATAATAATAATAATAATAATAATAATAACAATAATAATAATAATAATAATTTGATTCAGGCCTTTTTTAAATTTTCCTTTATATTTTTCCCCCAGAAAATTTAGAACAAATCAAGAATTAAAATGTGGAAATCTTGTCTTCTTTGGTTCCGTTTCGAGGCCTCTGGGTTCTCCGTGGGTTCCTGTCTCATTCCTCCGTTTTTCCTCAGTTCCATACAAGTTCTTCTCGGATCCTTCGGGTCTGAACGAGAAGAGGAAGCAGCGGCGCATCCGCACCACCTTCACCAGTTCGCAGCTGAAGGAGCTGGAGCGGGTCTTCGCGGAGACGCACTACCCGGACATCTACACCCGGGAGGAGCTGGCGCTGAAGATCGACCTGACCGAGGCCCGCGTGCAGGTTGGACTCGTTCCTCAGATTTTTGTCAAAATTCATAATCCGTTTTTATTTTGTCCTGAGTGTTTGATGGGACGTCTCTGCTCTGGCAGGTGTGGTTCCAGAACAGGCGCGCCAAATTCCGTAAGCAGGAGCGCGCGGCCAACGCTAAAGCCAACAGCTCCGGCGGCGCGACGGGGGGCAGCAGCAGCTCCGGGGGCAAGAAGGCAGGAGAGGCGAGATCTTCATCAGACGACGACGAGTCCAAGGAGTCCACCTGCAGCCCCACGCCCGACAGCACGGCCTCCCTTCCCGGCTCCGCCAACGGAAACCTGGGGAGCCCCGCCAGCCTGAGCCCCAGCCCCGCTCCTACCAACAGCAGCTATGCCAACGCCTCCACCTCCCCGGTTCTCCAAGGGCTGAAAACGCCCAGCTGGTCCAGCCTGGGGCCTTCCAACCCGGCCGTGGCGCAGCCCGCCGCCCAGACGCAGGAGATCCTGAAGGCCTGGCAGCCGGCGGACAGTATGAGCGGGCCCTTCGCCGGAGTCCTGTCCTCCTTCCACAGAAAACCCAACCCCGCCATCAAGAGCAACCTGTTCTGAAGCACAGAGGAGAAGCGCGCAGGAGCCGAGGGACTCTCTCTGAGAGCGGACCTGTCCATAGTGCTGAAACCCCAGCTGCTCCAAGGACTCCGCTGAGGATGTGGTGACAGGTGCAGCAGTGCAGACTCCACCTGTACCGCTGTACCCGAGCTCGGTAGAACCCAGAGCCAATCATTCACCTCGACGGGAACCTTCTTTCTAGAACAAACAGACTGAATGATTCAGAACCGCAGGCTCCAAAACTCAGAACACCCCTCGTCATATAACATGCAGCCCCCCCACACCTACCCCACACCCCAGTTCCCACTGCACTCCCACACAGCAGCGCGGGGCTTCACAGTAGAAAAACAAACACGCAGCTCCAGTCTTTAAGCCCACAAAGCACAACCAGATCCCAACATGCAGATTTACTCTCAAAAGGGTTGGGGTTCACCCCCAAAGGGGGCAACCCCCCTCAATCCAATTAGTGCAGGAAGATCTAAACCATTGACTGTATACCAGAACTGGACTAAGTGACACCCCACCCTTCTAAACAGGAAGTGGCTCCAAGAGGCCAAAATCCCAGACTTCTTTTCATTCTATTTGTCTCTGCTACCATTTCACCATGCTGATAATCCTCTTATTTTATGACATTTTCCTGTAGTGTAAGTTACTCAAGTAATAAACTGACCAATCAGATGTCTCAATGAAAGTAGGCGGTCTCACGTCCAACTTTCAAAACATTTGATTGACTGATTTCATGTAGCCTACTTTTAAGTGGTAGGGGTGTGGCCTTCCAACAAGCTCGCTCCTAACTGAAGAGCGGTTGCTATAGAAACAACGACCTCAGACTGACTCACAATCAGTGACAATTGGAGATAATTTCTAGGTCCAACATGGCGGCAACTGTATTGTAATAAAAAAAGACTGAATTGACTTCATTTAGTTGGAGCTGGAAATAAGCCATTTCCTATGGAAGACATCACCTCACCGAGTCCAGTGCTTGTATACAGTCAATGGCTGTGTCCCAATTCCCTCACTGCTCACTAGTCAGTGCGCTAGAGTGTTCACCACTTTGTCGGGGTGTCCGATTCCAATTCCAAATTCCAGTGTCCTGGAAATCTCCCAGAAGTCTCTATGAAAAAACCAGTGTGCATCGATGCACAATGGATAGACCACAATGCATTGCGTCTGAACGTTTTTACATGTGAAAACTCATAGTCTTTTTAAAATGTTTATAATAATTAGGCTGTTACATCGGTAATTCCATTGAAGACAGTAGTGAGCATGGTGTCTGAATCGCTGAAAAAATCCAGGACACTGGATAGACACTATATCGTTTTTTAGGAGTTGGGATGGAGAGCAGACATAGCCAGACCCCCCACAGCTCACCCCCGCTACTTTACTGTATCCAGACCCACACTCCAATCATCCACAAGGCTGCATTTTCCCATCATGCCTTTTTTGACACAGAGGACGTTTTCTCTTTAGGTGGAGGAAAGGTCAGGAGGTGACTAGTCTGGAGATGAGCCTCTAATGCAACTTTCACTGTGCTCAATCCTCAGCTTGTTACTACCTGGACGAATACCAGATCGATAGCTATTGTATGGGTCATGATGGATTTTTTTGTTCTCGTTGATGTCAATCATTTTCTTTTCTGCAAAAGGTCAAACAGGAAGCAGCTTTTTGTACTTCTGTCCTCTAAACAAAGCTGTCAAAAGCAGCCAACTTTTAAGAATCAAAATAGGGAAATCTACATGTATTTATTAATATTTTTATTATGTCAGTGAAAAGTGAGAAGCCCACATGTGTTTGATTTACTACAAAATCCTGAGAATGTAAATTCTGTAATTAGTAATATAAATCTTAGGTAGTTTTTTCTTTTGTTTTTCATTGTTGCTTTACAAACGTCACTGCAGAGCATCTGTCATGTTCGTGAAAACAGACAGGGGGGGTTCCAGTGAATGAGAAGGTATAGCACTACTCTGAATATTCTAATAAATCTACATTATGGAGGCACTACATGATGCACAGTTTCTCTCTACATCCAAACATTTTTCTAATTCTTTCAGAAAAAAAAGAGGTCAGATTAGTATAACAGGGTTGGATCTTAAATTGAACTTTTTAATCTTAAGAAATGACATTAACTTAGTGAAATAGAACATTACATGAAGACAAACAGGAGTGTCACGACGGTAAGTCTTGTTTTCACATCATCTCTGAAAAATAAACCCAAATATGAGTGGGGAGCAAAGCCTTTTCTGTCTGAAGGTTATTTACCCATTTACTGAATTTACGCAAAAACTACTTCAGATAAAAGGAAGCAGAAACCTAAAAGTTTCATACGTCAAAACGACAAAAAAACGACATTAATTCAAGTCCTGGTTTCAGTCAGTCTTTACTGCAACTTTTAAGCTTTTATTTCCACTTAAGGATTTAGTGTGATCTGAAGAAAAACTAAGTATTCTTTAAAGTAAAGAAACATTTTTGACCAGCATGGAATTCCATTAAAATCATTTGTTTGTGTAAACAGCACCCCCTGCTGGTTACATCTGGGTATGACAGCCCCATCTATGCTTCAAATGTTCCCATTAAGGAAGAAAAAACAATCAGGAAATGTTTCTAGTTATGCAACCAAATTAAATTAAGATGATAACACTGGAAGCATGTTTTGATAACCAATCATATGATGGCTCATTTAATCTTCAGCAGAGTAACCACAGCTTCAGTTTCTTCAGAAAAATCAGTAAAAATCATGAAATGAACCTCAGCAGAAGTGGGTCATGAGAAATCACCACTAACATCGAGTACAACTTGGTGCAGCATTCATAAATCTTCTCGTGGCTTTTATGGCTTATTAGCTGACATTTTGAAATACATTTAGGACAAACTGAGGGCTGAAATGTCAGCGTTAATTCAGGACATATCCCCAACACAATCCGGTCGAATGAAATGGCAACTTGGAATAATTTGGTTTTCTCGATATTCCCTTTAACATTTAAAGCATTCATTTATAAATATATGCAGAAAGGATCTGCAGACGGTCAACCAAGGACGTCCAAGAACAAAAACGAAATAAACAAGAGTTGAGTCGCTTTTTCCCCCCAGTCACAGCTGCTAAAGAGCTCGTCTGTTACATAATTCTCTGGGAATAAACCTGAGACGTAGAAAAAGGCAGTGCTGATCAGAGAAAAGAAATGGAGGGGACCGTTACATTTAAAAAAGGGGAGAAGAAGAGCGCTCCTATGTTTTATTTTGAAAATGATTCCTCCCTCATCAGCTCCTAAAAGGAAATATCCAGTCACATCTGATGGTGCAACGCAGTCAGTTATGTAGTGACGCTTGAACGAAAGCGGGGGCTACGATTTAAGTCCACCTCGAGACAGCAACACACATACAGTACAACAGGGGGGCAGACCGAAGGTTCGGCGAGTGTTTCCGACAGTACAGACAGAGTGCAAATCCTCCCAAAAGGCACAGTCTGGAATGCGAAGGCGCGTCGCAGCAGAGTTCAGCTCAGCTCCGGCCTTTGTGGCTCCAGAGGGTTTTGAAATGGTTTGGCACAGACTTGTTACTTCTGCTGCTGCCTCAGGCTCTCCAGCAGGATCTGCTTGTGGGCGGGGTCCAGGACTCCGGCCTCCTCCAGGTCCTCCTCTGTGATGTCACTGGAAAAGGAAGCAATTCATGGACGAGGATTTTGAGACAAACAGACTCAGACTGAGCTGATAAAGAGCACACAACTCTTACTGTGTAATGTAAGCACCATAGTGGTTTGATAGGGTTTTTCTGGAAAAGCAAACTTTCTGATTTCAACAGAGAATATTTTTTTATTTTTGTTTTTTATCTTTTTTATTTTTATTTTTTTTACAGTTTCTGAATGTAGTTCTTGCCCTTCAATACCGAAGCTTTAGCTCCAGTTTTGACATTCCTTCGATTTCCCAAACTCTTCAACTGTTTACTCAATTAAAGACATAATTCCACAGAGAAAAGCAGCTTTACGCTGATATGCAACACATCAGTAGTGAAGTAAATCAATGTAAATCCACTGATTCTGGTGCACAAACAGCTTTGCGCCACTATGCAACACCTTACAGTAATGTGTTGCATGTCGGTGCAAAGTTGATGTGAAAAATCTAATTTCTCCACCTCAGAATCAGCTGATTATGAGTTCTGAGAGCGTGCTACTCAGCTGTCATTAGACATAAAATAATGCACGCTCTTTGACCCACCATAACTCTTTGACCGTTAACGCAACTGACGCAACTCCATCAGCTTCGTGGTTAAGGATGTAAAGTGTTGCCAATCAGCACAAAGCTACTTTTCTCAGCTTTTAGAATCTGCTGTAATTTCGTTAAACGCATAAACGAGTGAAGAGTTACTGCTATCCAAAGAAGATCAACACTGGAGCAAAATCTCTGGCGTTTAAGGGGTGAAGGTAATTCCTCTTCCTCTTCCGGATCGACTGGATGTACCTGAGGAACTCCAGGTCGTCCCAGCCGTTGTGCAGCAGGCCCTGCTCGTACTTTTCCAGGCCCAGCCTCTGCAGCCACTCCCCCACTGACGACTCCCCCACTGACAGAGACGAGCTGCTGCTCCCCCAAAGGGCCTGCGAACATGAAACGCAGGATCAGACAACCAAACCATGACTCGGAGAAATCCTGAATGTAAACCACGGCCGGTACACAGCGGTCCAGTGTGGACAGTGGGATTGGGAGTTTGACTGTATCAGAGAACTGGACTGAGTGGGACGTCAGCCACAGAAAATGGTATACGTCCGACCAAATGAAGTCAATTCAGTCACCATTTTTTCATGATACTGACGCCGCCAGGTTGGAGCCAGACGTCGTCAGTAAGGAGTGAATGGTCTGAGTCGGTTCTATAGTAACCACTCTCGCTAATCAGGAGTGAGCTTATTGGAAGTCAACACCATTACCACTTAAAAGTGTGCAACGTGAAATCTGTCAGTCAGAGGTTTCAAACGTTGGACATGGGGGCCAGCTGGCACCACCTTCTTTAATTGAGGCATCTGATTGCTCATCTTATAACTTGTAACTACAGAAAAAATATCCTTAAAAAAGGTTTTAAAAAAGCATCAAAGCAGGAACGGTTCTTCTGAGTACTAACTGTTTACTTCTCTACAAGTCTATGGGATGATGAGGAGGATCAAAGTGGACCGGTTATTAAGCCTTAACGCGGCTCACCTCCTCCGGCATGTCCTCTGCGATGCTTTCCGTGATGGGGTTCCTAGGGGGGAAGGTGCGGCAGGCATCCAGACCCGCCCCCATGGGCTGCCCCCGGAGAGGTGGAGGTGCTGAGGGAGCACGGGGAGGAGGCTGCCCACTGAACTCACTCTCACTCAGCGTCTTAGCCATCTGCAGCACGGAGCATGACTGGTCATCCAACGCCACCCCCCCACCCCGCCTGAAGCCCTCTCCTAGGGCCAGCGGGCCCCCAGGTCCAGCTGGTGGGATCCTGACTTCAGCCAGATCTGGGTACAGGGGGCGGGGTTTGTTAAATGGGGCCTCCATGACCATCTCCAGGGCTCCTTTAGGCAGAGGAGGAGGGGGAAAGTCAGGAGGGGGCCGATTCAAAGAGCTCCCGGCACCTCCTCCTTGTGCCCCAGCCACACAGGAACCTCCATCGTCCTCTGAGGAGCCCTCTTCAGTGATTGTCCGGGCTGGGGGGCCTGCTGCAGTTCTACGTAAGTGAGGGTGCCCTGAGGGTGCAGCAGGGGGTTTAGCTCGAACTCCTGCTGAGGATGGGTTGACTTTAGCTGCTGGGGGGTTGCTGGAAGTGGGAGATGGGAGGAGTTCTGGGGAAATAGCTGCAGCGGATTGGTTGGGAACTCCTTCCAGGATGTAGTAGGCGGGATTGTTGAAGCTGTTCTTGCTGATGGAGTCGCCGCCGTCTGGCACTTCCTGCTTGGGTCTTCCCAAAAACAAAAACACAAGATCAAGAACATGGTAACGTTTTCCTAGAGGTAATACTTCTCACTGTACCTTGCTGCGGTTTCCTCCTTGCTGCTTCTCTCTGCCTCCTCACTGACCTTTCCCAGCTCTCCCAGCTGCTTGCGAACCAGAGAAGGCCTGAAACACATCAGGGGGAGTTAGGAGGCGGGACAAAAGGAGACGGGGAGAGCATCTGAACATTCAGTTGGAGCAGAAACCCTGCAGGAAGTCCAAGTGCACTGTGACTTTTTTCTGTTAAGCTGCAACAAAACAGCCAAACTGTAAACAAACGTTTCCTCTTCTTCTTCTGTCTTCTTGTCATCGATTTACTGAAACCATAGTCAGCTAAACTTTGAGGATGGAAAAACTGTGGCGAACATTTTCAGGATATGTTGTTAAATGATCCCTGGCAACAGAGATGCTTCTGTTTTATTTACTGCTGAACTGAGAAGTTGAAAGAAAAACTTTTGTGAGAGACATTATTTAAAGTGATAGATACCATTTCTTTGTTTCTATCTGCTATGTTTTGTTGATCTCTTGTTCTAAATAAAGGCAGAAATGATGGTAATTAAACAGATATTTTTACTTTCATACATCCGTACATAAAAACATAGCAACCATTCAAACATATAAAATAGAAAGAATTGTGGTTTGATCAGTCAATTGTTGATCTTGATTTATAAATCAAATCTATCACCACTCCATTTAGAATTCCAACTCCCAGATATATACTGGCTTTACCCAGTATCAGTATCATACCCAAGTATGAGTGGTAAAGCAGCAGGAGGTGCTGTAAAGTTACATTCAAACTCTAGTGATCCATGTATGGATGTGTGAATCATTAGATGACCTCCTCCTTTGCACTTTTACAGATTAAAAAAAAATGCTGAGGTTGTGGCGTTTTTATTAAGCTCAACTGGATTCATGTTAGAAAAATGATGCAAACGTAACAAAGATGTGACTGTTTGTCTACCTTCCTTGCGTTTTTGTCATGGAACAACACCATAAGTCTCCCTAGTGTTATTTGTAAGATACCATTTAGTTTAAAATGAAAGAGAGAAGTTTACTGACTTCACATACTCGTGTCCCGTTCTGGACCCCACTGAAGATTTCCCTCTAGGTCCTCCCGTCTCATCCTTGTCCACACTGATCCACTCTAAAAGAAGAGAGTGGAGACTCTGAGTGACGGCTGTGTTTGATCCAGCTCTTCATCCAAACATGACAGCAGCTCAGTTTTACCGTAAAGTCGCTCCCTGGTTCCCATTCTCTCTGAGGGGACTCTGACCCTCATAGACCCCCTGATATTTCCAGTTTCCTCACCGCGGTGAGACAGGTACGTGTGAAATTGCTGTGCCGTGCTGCCGATCATTGACTTAAGAGCCAACACACACTCTCCTAAAGACAGGAACAGAAGCAAACATAAGGTGACGGGAAGTGACCTTTTTCTTGACGTAGAGCCTTAGTGACCTACACCCGTATAGTAGGTTGACCCGTATGGGTGCTGTGAGTTTTGGGGTTTTCAAGGCCACAGAGTCATAGAGAGGAGTGGCTGCCCCTTAAGATATGTTCACGCCGAATGCAGTTTGCACGGCGCCGGCTTCCAGTTTCAATCTTAGGTCAAAGTACAGACGTGGTGCGTTTTGAGCGTTGGGTGTGGTGTGGCAGTCTGGCAGCATTGCTTTCAGGCAGCATGGTGCCCCCAGAGTTCAAAATCTGCATTCGCGTTGACCAATCAGGAACCTGGTTTTGGCTCGTGACGTGTTGATGACGTGATTAGTGGGTGGCCCAAAACCAACATGGAGGAGAATCTGATACCACACCAGTCGTAAGAGCAGTTGTGACTAAGGCCAAATCCAAATTGCTTCCTTATCCCTATTGCTCCAACTTAAGCGAATTTGTAGCTCCAGCACATTTCTTTAGATGGGTGTGCTCTGAAGCATGAAATTTACATTTTACATTACATTACATTACATTTTATAGTTATAAAATCCATGTTGGTATACATTTTCCGAGCGTTGGCAGCTATGTGCTAACGTAGATGACCGGCGACTATTGATGACATCATCGAGAGGTAGGAATGTCCGGATTTGAAGACATTTGTTCCCACCCCAATCCCTAACAACTACAAAAATATATAGTGCAGGACTATGTAGTGCCCCTGAATTTTAAAAGCAGTTCGAACACCATACTCACTCCTTTTTTTTTTTATGGCGGATATAATGTAGCAGATTTCATGAGGTCAAAATCTAATTAAAACAAGCGTTTTCAGTCCACTGTCTTTATTTTCTGAAGCTAAAAACATTGATGGTTTATCAAACAAATACATTTAAATACATTTTTTTGGTAAACAAAATGTTCCGACGCAATGCATTGTGGTCTATATTCGCCGATCTAGTGAGCATCGATGCACACTGGTCTTTCACAGAGACTTCTGGGAAATTTCCAGGGCACTCAATTTTGGAATTGTAGATTCAGACAGCACTGCAAAATGGCGAACGCACTATATAGTGCACTATGAAGGGGTTAGGGTGGTAACTTGGACATACCCATTCTTTTTTTCATAACTCCCCGCTTGGAGGGCTAAATGTAGGGGGAAGGAAAAGCTGTAGGGGTAAGGAATGAATTTGGATTTGGCCTAAGACTTTAGGCAGGGAGGATGTGGGTACCGTAGGACTCGTATCCATCCACTGACTTCACCGTCAGCAAGCAGGTGCTGGTCCTGCAGGTACTCGATCTCTGACAGGAGAGGCTTGAGGGTTGTTAGCTGCTTGTTGGACCAGCCCACTCGCAGGAAGTTGATGTTGTCGCTGTTCTGAGTGTCGTTCTCGTAACTCTTCTTGAACTCTGCAACACAGGTGGAGGAGTGCAGAGAAGAAAGCACACGTGGGAGGAAAAAGGGAGAAAGGAGAGGTTTCATCACATTACACTTAAAAGCACATGGAGGATGGGGGAGGAGCATGCAGCACCGGATTCTAACTTTAAGGCGTACTGACTTTCTGACATGGGAAGGATTGGAGGGAAAAGGATAAAACAGGAAGAAGCAGAGAGTTCATTACATTCTCTGGAGAACAGAACATTTTTTTTTGTATTTTTTGCTTGCATGGCAGCAGGAATAAGTCCTTGATAGAAAAGGTGAGGTCAGCCTTACCCTCCAAACAAGTAGAGTAGAACTCAATGAAGAATTTAGTCCTGCTTGCTGTCTTCACTATGGCCTCGATACACTCAAACTCAATGTACGCTTGCTCTGAAGACTTTGGCAGACCTACAGACAAAATAAAGTTAATTGTTATTGTAATATTTTAGAAACTAAAACCAAAATAAGTAGGAACATAAAAAACATGACAAAATCCATGCAGGTAAGGGTGTAAATAAAGTTTTTTTGAAGATGTGTGACGTTCACCTTTCTTGGAGACAAACTGGGAGGTCACTCCAACCTCAAACGTTGCAAAAACAGGGGAATGGTCACTGGTCACTATATCATCTGTACAGCCTGGGAAAAGGAGAAGATTGACTTTAGTGTGCACACAAGTTTACTTTAACTAGGAATGTCCCGATCTGGTCACACGATTGGCCTGATTGTGTAGTTCTAGACTCGATCAGAATAGGAAGTTGTATTCCGATCAGGGATTGGATATTTATTTCATTTTCATTATTATGATCAGCGCTATTGTTATTACATATAAATACTTAAGCCTGAAAGCGGACAAAAACAGTTTGTTAAAGTTAGTAAGATATTCTCAGATTTGGGCTTCAGGGCTCAATAACTCAAAAAACAAGTATCTCTATTGATTTGTCTTAACACAAACAACAACCTACAAAAAAAAGTCCAACATTTGTTTTTAAGGATAATTTTGTTTTCAATGTGATTTAAAAGCGTAAACTGAAATTTTTGACAAAAAATTGCTTCACTCAACCACTAACTATGAGTGGGAAAAAAACTTTTTGTGCTGTTATTCATATTCTATGAAGAATGATCACAAAATCATAATTTCTTTATATGCTTCATATTCATCTTTTTAGCTGCTTTTATATTAAAATCTTCTCGTTGTCACAATAATTCCACAACAAAACTGAAACTGTGCAAACACTGTCTTTAATTATTTTTTTTTTTTTTACAAATTTGAGATTAAAAGATAAAAATCGAAAGTGTATAAACATAATAAATATGTATTGATTAAAAAAAAAAAAGAAAAAAGCATAGACAAGGTAAGAATATAAAAAATGATAGGGGTCTCATAGCCCTTGTTATGTTCGTTTTAAACCGAAAATGTCAAAGCTAAAAACCTTTTTAAAAACCTACATTTAAATTTTTATTGAAAACTATAATTTTGGAAGGTCAGCGTCATTGTCAATGACCTGATTAGTAAACTCTCAAGTGAGTTCAAAGACTACTGAGGGTTAACTAATGTGAGACAGAGACTGTATGCAGCCACATGTCCTGACTATAACGTGAAGAAAGGCTCTCCATCTCACCATAGGAGTTGCAGACGATGTGTGTTTCTGGGTAGGACTTCCAGAGGATCCTGTCACACCAGGACGGAACATTAGTCCTCATCTGCATCGGACGAAAACCCAGACCGGACAAGAATGACCGTGGTGACTCACGGAAAGAGGAAATGGCGAGTGTTTTTCCAGCGTGTGTCTGAAGTGATCGACTCACCCCTGTTGCCTTCTGCTTCTGCCAGACGTACGTGTCTCTGGAGCCCCGCTCATATCTGTAGGTGGGTGGGAATGAGATCTCCTCCTCCGCTACAAGAAAGAATTTACTTTTAGAGAGTTTAAACCTGAAAACTGCATACATGGACTAAACCGATTTGTTTTATTTGAATTTGCGCAATCATGTGTTGGAAATGTGGTTTTAAGGGCTTCTTCATACACTTAGGTCTAATCTGAAGTCTTAAACCGAAACAAGTTGGTACCTTCTATCCAATTGGTAGAAACACGTGTTTCATGGTAGAAATTTGAATTTCTGAATTGTTGTTGTACAAAAACTAAAACTAATAAAAGTTCTTCAGTGGAAAATATTGTTTTTCTTATATTAAGGAATAGAATAGAATAGAATAGAATAGAATAACACCAACTCCCTTGTACAAAAAGACTGCAAAAATAAGACATGTAAAAAATAACAAAATATTTTAAAAAGAAAAAATAAATAAATAAATAAATAAATAAAAGGGATTTTAAAGGGATTTTTTTCCTGCACGCACAGGAAACCTGTGGTTAGGTGGAACTGCTGAGCAGGTGCTTTTGGGAGTTACATGTTTATGAAACCACTAGGAAATTTATTTAAAGCAATGTTGAGTTTTCTTAAATAATATTTCCCTACATTAAAATCCCTGCAGAACTTCTAAATATACTCTGGTTCGAGACAGAGGAAGTGAGACGTAAGATCTACTGACCGAAGCGTAAAAAGACTTTATTCTTCTCCCTCTCCAGGTTCAGCTGGTCTACTTTAAGGAGCGGCTCAAACTCCTTCCTGTTAATATAGTTTAAAATTTCCTGCAGAGTAAACACAAAGCAAACAAGATCTGTAAACAGATGGGGTTGGGTCCGAGATTTGGTTTGAGCTCGACCTGTATCACCTGTATGTCCATGTCCAGCCGGTAGTTGAGGTCTCCCAGCCAGAACAGATGTGTGAAGCGCAGTGAGATGTCAAAGGAGCTTAGCTGTTTGTCTCCCAGAGACAGCAGCCGCAGGATATCCAGGTAGTTCTGGTTCCTCCTTGAAAGGGAAAAAGTTGAGTGTGCTTCAGACGACAAGAACAAACGTGGAAACCAAGTACTGTTCCTTCGTTTATTGCAGGGTTTATGTACGATTATAGATGTTTCATGGCTGTAAAACCCCTTTTCTCCGACAAACTTTAATTCTTTTCCCTCTTGTTTAAACTTAAAGTTCAAAGCTTCATAGAAACATAAATCCAGAATGAAAGAATGAATATAAGTATCTGATCATAATCAAACAATTGTGTTATGTCACTGCGGCAAACTGAACGAATTCTGCACACAAGACACGGCACAGAAGAAGCGGATTGACAAAGTCAATAGCCAATCAGGACGCAGAACACAGTGGGCTGTAAATGAAAAAAAAAACATGCAAAATTGCACACACACAAAAAAAAAAAATCAGCAATAGGTAAACAGCAATATAGTGAGGGAACGAGGATAAACAGATCTCAACATCTGGAAGTAGGGATGCACTAAAATGAAAATTTGTGGTTAAAGCCAAAGAAAAATTAAAACCCAGAATAGTAATACAGAATAGTAATTAAATATCAAACATGGAGGTTGAGTTTTTCATTTTTAAAACCTTCCATCCCGTATTTAACAGACTGTAAGTCACTCCGGACTATATGCCTGCGCAGTCAAAAAGAGCATAACTAAGAAATAAATCATATAGAAGTCACACTTTAGCGATAAAAGTTACTATTCATGCTCCAAATTCATGTCCTCTGTCTCTCTTTCAACATACGCCAAATTTGCCAGTCAACGCCTTTCCAAAAATATTTTCATGAACTTGCTGCTTACGTCGCATGTGGGAGGAGCTACCACCAAAGGTTATTAGCCTCATTGCTACACTGAAACACTGACTGTATATCTCATTTACAATGCATGGAAGGCATGAATGATGTTCAGAGATCAAATGTATATATTTGGAAAAACGTTGGTAATCATATCTTCATGTTTGGGTTCATGAGATCATCCAGAGACTCTCCCAGTACGGTGGGAAGGAGCTGTGTCTGAATGACGGCCGCTTTTAGCTGCACTTCTGTCTCTACACACTGCAGGGCTTAATGCTCAATTCGGATTTTCTGAAAAAATCCGATTTTTTTGCAAGACCGTTCACATTTCCAAGTAAATCCAAACTTTTGTGGTCTCCAGTGTGACCATGAAATGACCCAGAAGTGACCCACATGCGTAGAAGAATACTGAACGGTGAACGACGTCACTCGTTGTTTGTGGAAGTAGCTAACGTTAACAATGGATGTCAACAGCAGTGTTGTCAACAGCGGAGCTCTTTTGCAGTATTACATTTGTTTTCACAAAGGAGCAGCACAATTATAATCTTCTCATTTTTAGAAGGCATTGGAGCCGGGATCGTCTGTACCCACTGTAGTGGAAAGGGGATGTGTATGTGCTGGGGCTGCGCACGCGTGTCTGTGTATGTGTAAGACAAGAGAGAGGAGAAGAAGAGTACGTGCAGCACAAGTGGGAAATGAGGGGGGCAGTGGGGGCGCATTTATGTTGTGTGTTATGGAGGAAGGAGAAGGGTAATAAAAGAAGGTTTCCCCCAGAATAAATGCTATGGACTCTTTATTAACCCGCTTTGGAGAATGAGAGAGTCTGAACGGGGAAGTGAATCCCGCAGGAAGATCCGCCTTCGGCCCTGGAGAAGCCGGTCTCCCCCGCGCTTCTGACCACGGTCGGAAAGAGGAAAAAAAGTCATCACGGGGAAGGTTCAACACCACGCTCGGCCATTTCGCTGGAAATCTTTTCAAAAACCGCCCGGTTGCGATAAGAGTCCTGGAGTTGGCCCTGAATAGAGCGATCACCCCAAATATGAATCAAATCGGTGACCTGCTTCCCTTCCACTGACTGATCTCAGCAGCATCGTCCGCCATGGTTGATGTTTATGTTCTCGTTCCCGCCTTCTTCAACGCAGAATGATGACGTTTGTAGCGTGTCGATGACGTACGGGTCGGATACATGCGGCCTGGCCGGTCAGACGGCGGTCGCAATAGAAAAGATCGGATACGTATCGGATTCAGGACGGCAAACCCGAGGGGCCTGGGTCGCATTTGAAAAGATCTGATCTGTGTCGTTCAGACTGTCATGAAAAGATCGGAATTGTGTCGCATGGGGGCAAAAAAATCGGAATTGGGCCGTTTCAGCCTGCAGTGTGAACGTAGCCTATGTTTGACCATCTGCTGTCCCGCATTAATCGGAGGAGGGAAAAAAAATATAAGAATAAAAGTAGAGGATCTTTTTTTTTTTAATGTCCTGATAAAAATAAGAAAAATATCTTAAAGTTCACGAGGAGAACAATCAGATTCTCCTCCATGTTGGTTCTGGACTCCACCCGCTGATCAGACTAAGGCCGCATTTACACTGCATGGTTCAAGTGACCCATTTCCGATTTTTTCCTCTCATGTGGCACAGATCGGATATGACCGGTGAACATGTAAGCAGGACAAAAGCGCATGGATTCTGATTTTCTCAGATCGGATACAGGCCTCATACTTATGTGGAAATAAATCGGATATTCCCCAGTAAATGCGAGTCGTACGTCAGTGACGTCAACTCAGGACACCACCAACTGAGATCACATGACTTATTAAGGTGCTTTTGTGTGCTGATTTTGCTGTTCAAGGACAGCTGGAGTCCCATCAGCGTGTTTCCTTTCAGCCTCAAGCTTCAGACCGTAGTCGGACATTTCCGGTCCGGTCCCGGCCGGGACGCAAACGGTAACTAATCAAGTGGGACACCGTTGCTCTGGAACAGGCTAGAAGCCGTTTATTTCTTTGCTTGGATCAAACTGTTAGTGCAGCACAACGTCTGCAAACACTTCCTCATTCCAGAGAGAGCACATAAGCCGGCGGAGCAGCCCTCCTTGTTCCTCTCCCGTGCATCCCCTATCCTGCCTCAACCAGGACGCCCAAGGCCATGCCTCCTTCCCTCGCTGCGTTGCCTCCATGACAACCGCAGTCACACAAAAAAAAGGGGGAAGGTTTCGCCATGCTAACCGTTTGGACCAACACGCATCTTCTAAATGTGCTTTTATTACTGTTATGATTATTATTAAGGGCCTGCTCGCTCATCACTTATTTAAATCCGTGCGGTCAGTGCTCAGGTCCGCGGAAGGCGGAAATGCTGCTACGTGGTCTTCAGAAAGTCTACGTTTGATAGTTTCAGCATTGTAGTGTGAATGCAAAAATCGGATACGGGTCACTTTTAAAAGATGATGTAAGTGGCTCATAAAAAAAAAAAAATCTGAATTTGGGCATCAAGACCTGCAGTGTAAATGCGGCCTATGTGGTGCTGCTTCTTCTTCTGTTGTCAGTAGCAAATACCAATACACACACCTATAGTGCCCTCTAGAGGCTGTTAGTGGGAAAATAGCGAACACATGAGCCAATTTACAAAAAAAAAAAAAAAAATCAAATATAGGTCGTACCTGACTACAAGTTGTACCCCTGGCTAAGTTATGCAAAAGAAAGGGGTAACTTATTCTCTGAAAGATAAATGGCCTAGGATAAATTTTAAACATGTTTTTAAATAAAGTCGATGCTTACATCTCAGCTAAGCACACATCCAAGAAAAATACCACCTACTCTGTATCATGTAAAAGGGTACAACGTACTCCATACGGCACCCAAATGAAATTTGGTCACACAGCACTATCCAGCCATATTTTAACTCCCACTGAAGGCTGAACATGGCTTTTTTACAATATTTGGCAACAAAATATGAATGAATGAATGTTTGTTTGTTTTTATAGTCTCCAATTGTTTTTTCACTTTTCTTTGTCTAAATCTCCTTAGTGAGTCAACTGCAGCAGCAAACCTTGACTTTCACCTTTAAGTGAAAACTATTCCATTCAAGCTCAGCAGGTGGCAGTCATCCTGAAGAACACAATGAAAAGCTTAGAGAAAAGTCCAGAAGAGAAAGTAAAAATGAAAAAACAAAACTCCATTTCTATATTCAAATAAAAAAAGAGCTAATCACCAAGCTCATGTCTGATCATGAAATAAAGCAGGAATATTGAGGTAAACCCCAGCAGAAGTTGTGCTGGGTTAACCGAATGCACCATGTGTGGCTTTCCTGTCCAAGACGTTGCTTAGGAAATGTGAACATGACGCTGCATTGGTGTGGACCGTCAGCAGGTACCTGCCAATCTTCTCGTTCCCCGAAGTCAAGTGACAGTTCACAAAGCCAAAGGATGTCCCGTTAAACATAAACGACACACCCACTGCTCCTTTGTTACCTAGACAACCATCACAATAAACACAGACACACATCAGTTTGTGTAAACATTTTCAGACACATACATTAAAGTAGGAGAAAATTCACATGGGTGGCATTACCGGAGTATTATCTCGGGTTCTTAGGGGGAAGTAAAGACTAACAGGGAGTGTCAGTTACCCAAGGTGTTGGCGATGCCCGTCTTGACACTAGACATCCCCACATGGCTGATTCGGTTCTCATGCTCCGGTTTCACCAACACAGCCAGCTTGATGTTCCACAGTGTTTGGATAGCAATCTGCAGGAACAAGACAAGCTGTGGTCAGCACTGTTAGAGCACTCGTAGAGCAATAATGCACGCTTAGTTCTCCTTAAGCCTTAGTCACAACTGCCCTTACAAGTGGATATGCGGTCTATACTAAACATCAAGGTCATATATTGCTCAGTGAGCTGTAGAGCAGGTATGCTCATGAACATTGTTGTCTACAAGCATGCGGCAGGCGTCAGGTTATCGGTAACATTTATACAACACATAAGGGTAAGTACTGGTAAAGTAGGTGAGACGCAGGCTTGTTGCATGGATGTTTTATTTTATCAACCCTCCCCAAATCATGCAGAAGGTACAAAGATCCCGGTAGTGTGTGCGCTCCTTGCTTGCAGCCTGATTGTAAAAAAAATTAAAGATTAGACAATCAGAGTGTAGTTTATGTGGGCGTCCTACGAGCACAGCACATGCACACTCCATGCATGCAGCATTCATGCAGGGTCAGCAAGGAGCCAGTACCCACACCTTACTAATGACTAGAGTGTGGCGTTTACCGTACGACAGGATCAAGCGTACGTCACACATGCATGCAACTTACATTATCCTTACAGATACTTTACGCCACACCTACCACACGCATGGCCATGGTACGCTCCATTTTCGTGACGCCTCTTGAGGTGGCTTTACAAGCCTTAAGGGAACTGCAGGACACACCTGCACCCACCTTGATATGCAGCCGCTCTACTCAACAACCCTACACGGGCCCGGACAACCCAAAAACCCGCAGCACTGTTTCTGGGTCAACGCCCCATAAGGGTGTATGTGACTAAGGCTTTAAGCTTTTGTGCACATATAAACCACAGTCTGCTCCGTTTTCCTCCCTCATCCCATGGCAGGCTTACAGTAGTCCTTCAACATTCATCATCTTTTCTCACCGGTTTATAATCCAGTTCGGTCTGCTCCTTTAATGCGACACGCAGCGACTCCACCCACTCCCTATCACACACAGAGTTCTCCTGGCTTCCAAACACGTACAGGTCGTGAGGAATGGTCACCGCCATCTCGTCCAGAGTTTTCCCAAGGCCGCGGCACAACATCCATGATGCCACAGACTTGGGAGCAGGTACAGACCCTGCAGACCCACAGCAAAACTTTAGTGAACCGACTTCCTGCAAATACTTCATGTTTTGTTCTTTTCTGTATAAAATATCAATATCTAATCTATAAAAATGCGTTGGCAGGACATGTTTGTGCATCTAACCCATATTCCAGGTGCCGATGAAGATAGAAATCATGTCCGGTTCATCCTGGTTGGAATGCTTGTTTTTCATGAGCTGCAGCAGCTGACAAAACGCCTCCCTCTTCTGAAAGACAGAGAGAGGAAACACCTCTTACAGCATAATGGAGACATTTCAAAACAAATAGCTGTTTCAATTCTTTACAAGCATCTTAATAGTCACAAAAAGACCCTGAAACACAAACAAATATCAGATTTTTCAATTAGTTTATTAACCTGTTTGAGTATAAGTGTTTTCATGGTTGCAAATTTGTCTTTAAATGATGGAATGACCACCAAATCCCCCTATATGTTTCTGTTTTAAAAATCCTACCTTCGCGCTGGCAAAGACAAAGTCTTTCCTCTGGCTCTTGTCTTTCTCTTTCTCAAACACGATGCCAAGCTTATTCTGGACCCGCTGGGACTTGATCAGCTGACGTACTGAGATGGACGAGAAAAGACCAAAAAAAACCAACAATTTTTTTAAGAAAATGTGCGATACAGATCAGATGTTATGGAAACAGAACCAACACATGCCTGGGAAACCACACAATACAACAGGTTAACTGATCTGAACACTAATCCTAACACTAATAAGGGGCGGCCGTGGTGCAGCGGTAGGGCGATTGTAAGATTGCAGGTTCGATTCCCGCCTTGCACGCCCATGTGTCGAAGTGTCCTTGGGCAAGACACTGAACCCCACCTTGCCTCTGGTGGGAGGTTGGCGCCAGTGTTCAGCAGCGGAGCCGCCGCCAGTGTGTGAATGTGTGTGTGAATGTGTGTGTGCATGTGTGTGTGTGTGCATGGGTGAATGGGACTGTGACTGTAAAGTGCTTTGGGCCTTCGTAAGAAGGTAGAAAGCGCTATATAAATATACGCCATTTACCATTTAATATCATATTTCATACATAAATGACTAACAGGGTGAGATTTCTCCTCACTATTAATGTGAAAGCAGTGCCAATACTTTTGTTGACTTCTTACTTTTGTCATGTGTGAATGTGGTCCAGTCCTCCTGATTGTCCTTGACCTTCTTCATCACCACCAGCCTCCCTGCTTCCACATCCACAGACAAAGTGTACTTCTGACTCTTTCCTATTTTGGTCAGCTCTGCCAGGTACACATCCAGCTTCACCTGTGAAACACACAATGCAATGGTTGCTCCTCAGATGCTTAAGGTTTAGTGTAAAAACACAAAACAGTCAAATGTCTCTGACGCTGAAGTGAGAGGTCGTAAAGATTCACCATTAAATGTATTTTACAGTCCCCCTTCAATCGTTTTTTGATTTGTTTTTAACCAAAATCAAAACTCAGTGTCGTTTTCTAGGTCATAGTTTCTGCAGAGCGCCAGGAGTTAGCGGCATTAAAAATTCACCGGTGAGTTGTGGTCGGGACTGTTGGCGTGGGCCGACCCCAGCCTCCTTCCCTTCACTCTCCAGCTATCTTACAGCCCCTCACGCACCCAATCTAAGATTACTGGTTCAACAGAAATGGAAAGCAATATTGGAGTTTCTATCCAGCTGTACAGTTTGGAGCCAGAACCCAGCCCGGACGAGGAAAACAAAGACGTACATGGATCTAGTCATCTACAAGTGGATGCATCAGAATGAAGCAGAGCAGGGAGCTTGTGGCCTGCCCAGCACCCAAACAGCATTCTTTTGTCTCCCCGACTCACAATGATTTGAAAAAAGAAATAATCAGAAATGCAAATTTAAACTTAAATTTCTTAGTAAATGTCCTCCATCATCAAAAAAATACAAGAACATGTAAAAAAAAAAATCACTAACACAATTTTCATGGTTGTGGTTCTGAAAAACAAAAATAATTTGCTTTTCTGGTTTCTGTGCACCATTTTCCTCCCTCTTTTTTGTTTTAATTTAATTTAAAAAAAAAAAATCCAGAGTTTATTGCAACTTGTTGCAACAACTAACAAATCAATCTCTTGCTTGCTTTCAATCATTACAGTATGACTGTAAGACTGTTTGTGGGTAAACATTTCTCTTCCTGTACAACAGGAAATGACTAAACTCATGCCAAGATGATTCAGACTGAACTATCAGCTAATATTCAACCTCACTTATTTGCTCTTTCCTTCACTCTGGGCTCATTTAGAGTTTATCTATTTTCTGTTATTCAGAGGCTCCAAGTTCAGCTTTGGTCTCCTGACTAAAATGTTCCCAACATTTCTCATTGAAACAATTTTTCCATTCTCCATGGAAAAATGCCATAAACCACAGAGGCGTCAGCTGTGAGGAACAAACGTTCAGTGACAAAAGCGATCCTCAGCTTAAACCTGAAGTTGCTTAATGATCTTTAAGATTCTCTGTTTACTAAAAACAAACAAACATATGACTCATTCCTGCACCAGCAGAATCTATAGAACCTTTTTCATGAGCGCTTCAGAGCATTTTAGTGGGATATAAGTCTTTTGCAAGATACAGAGCTCCACCCCCACACGCAGATTACTACTAATGAAGCGCACAAGCGTGCACGTGTGAGGTTGTAGGTGTTTACCTCAAAAGCCTGCACAGGAATGGCTTTGCTGTGACGCATGGAGAAAGGAGGAGGGGAGCAGGGGGAGGACAAGCTCATGTCCTGTAGTGCTTTCAGAGCCTGAAGGGACAAAGAGAAAGTGTGTGAGTGTGGGGGAGTGGACAAACATTATGAGAAAGAGCATAAGAAAACACAAGAGGCTGCAAAAAGACAGGGCATCGGCGAAAGAAGGGAAAATGCACTGTCATGCTCAGCTCTAATGGGTTTAACGTCAGCATTTCCTTTGAGAATCAGGGAAGGAAGACCTATTTTCATCACATGTACAGACATGCAGCTTCCCTGCACTGGAGGCCATCTCCCCCAGAGCCCACTGAAGACTTCCATGTGATGCTCTGCCGTCTCTAGTGTGCTTTTAACAAAGAAACAACTTCAAATGTCTTCAACTTAAACCAATCAAAGCTTTGATCAAGAATCCCTGGGGAGCTGACAGCAAGTTTCCAGCTAAACTGGAGAAAGACCTCAACCTAAAGGGAATTGATCAAGAATATAGAAATAACTGTAAATAATGTGAAATGCTGAAGAAATCAGTAGAACCCGTTAAAGTGGAACACCAAGGATCCAAATGGGGATAAACAAGGGTTCGAAAATAGATGATAAAATAATGCTAAAGCCCAAAAAGCAAAACACAGCAAAGCGGCCCAGAAAAAGCACTGAAAAGAGAATGGAAGACACTCAGACTAAGGATGAAGTATACCTTTTTCTCGATGGAAGACAACAGGTCTTTCAGAATTGCCAACTTTGTCACCAAGTTCTCCAACTCCTGGTCTCCACCCTGATTCACTGACTGGTGGATAAAGACAGACACAAAGAAGCCACTGCAGTGAGAACATGGCAATTAAAGAGGTCAACTAAAATGTTACCATGAACAATTCCTCTATAGTAATTACAGAGAGACAAAAGGTATTTGTTAGTAATGATTCTGAGTTTGGTCTTTAATGTTCATCATAGAAACCCTGACACTGTGAGAGACAGAATGTAAAAAAAGAATCCAGGAAATCACATTGTTTAATTTTTAAAGAATTCATTTGTTTGATGTTGCAGAAAATAAGTATTTATTTCCAACAAACAAACAAAGGATCTGTCCCTAAGACGTTCTTGTATCCTCCACTTGTTACCAGTATTAATATCAACTTTTTGAAGTGGTTATCTGTATAAAAGACACCTGTTCACACCCTAAACAGTCAGGCTGAAACCTTTCCACCATGAGCAAGACCAAAGAGCTGTCAAAGGACACCAAGATCTAGATTGTTCACCTGAACAAGACTGGGATGAACCAATCTACAATAAGGAAGCAGCCTGGTGAGAAAAGATCAGCTATTAGAGACATTATTACAAAATCAAAGACATACAAGATCACAGACAATCTGGAGCTCCAAGGACAATATCAATGATCTGAAAAATGGTGGTGGTTTAAATGGGGGAAACATCATGATTGGGGCTGGTTTTCTACAAAGTGGATAGGACAACTGATCTGTATAAAGAAAATGATGAATGGATCCCTATTTGGTGGGATTTTGGTCAAAAACGTCCATCCATCATTAAGAGAATTGAAAATGAAACATGGCTGGATGTTCCAGTGTGACACTGATCCCAAACACATCACCCAGGTAACAAAGGAATGTCTACGTAAAAAGCATTTCAAGGTTCTGCAGTGTTCTAGCCTTTGGACCTCAATCCAAAAACGAATCTGCAAAGGGAGTTGAATCTCAGTAATGCTCAACAACAGCCCCATAACATCACGCCTTTTGAGAGGATCCGATTGGAAGAATAGACCAAAAATAGCAGATACAGGCCTACTAAAGACCTGCAAGAAAGCTTTGACATCTGTCATTGAAACCAGGATTACATGAGAAAGTAAACTCTTGTTACATTTTCTCCTCATTTATACAAATAATTTATTTAAAGACCAAACAACTTGATCCAATTGTAATTTCCTGGATTTGTTTTTACACTCTGTCAGAGTTGAAGTTCATTTATGATGAAAATTACAGACCAAACTCATCTTTTTAGGTGGGACTACTTGCAAATATTTGATTTAACTTCTCCCGGAGACACTTTATTTAAATAAAGCTTTTTTCTCTTTAAATGGATAACTCTGGAAATCATCTTTACATAAATATGTATTTATCACTTATTGAAGAACCTGCTTTGGTTCTTTTATTTTGCCATAGAAAATTAATGTTGGAAGCTTCCCAAATTTTACTAAAATAAAAAAAATTATAATAATAATAATAATTCAGCATTTTATAAACTACTAATCTGTATTTATGTAAAAAAAAAAACATTCACAGAAAGTTAAATCCTAGATAAACAGAGAAATGTGTCATCCTTACCTGCTGAATCATCTTTGAGACCATGAATGCACTCTGCTGATCAAATACTTTTGATAGGATCTCCAGTCCACAAAGGACCTTATCCACTTCCCTGTTTAAAGAACAAAAAAACGTTACCATCCAAAATCAAATTTTTGAACTTAAAGTGTTTTATAATGTTCATTTCTCACAAAAAAAAAACAACAAGAAACAACAACCCCAAAGCAGTATTTTCATCCATTCACGTGTTTCTGAGTGTCCCTCTAAAGACCTGCGTTATGAGCACCAGCCCCTCCCAATCCAAGAAAAACGAGCTGGATCTCACAGACTGACGTAGATACGTGAGGAACAGCCCCTTCCAGGAAGCGTCTGTGCTGCCAGCACCGCCTCCAGGCTAACACAAACACACACTTTCTCTGGTGAGCTAGCGGTGATCAGCAAAAATGCTTTTTGTGAGGCTCTATAACACGAACATCGATCTTTGCGAAAGTTCGGTTATTGTTTGTTTTCGTGGGCAAAACGCAGACACACTGACGAGGTTGACGTCATGGAATGGACGACACTCACACGGAAAGGAACCCAGTGCCTCAGAGATCAAGTCGTAGGAAACTTTACTGCGACGGTAACTCATATTTTATTGAATAAATCCTTCTTTAGTAATATATTATGAAATAAATGGATAGTTTACTCTGAAAGGCTTGAGAAAAACATAGTATAGACCTTTTAAGATTTTATTTCCTTATCTTAACCTGCAAATAAAACTTATTCCTGAACAATGGCCACGTCTATTTTAAAGTGATACTATTCAAGTTAAATATTGTTTTAGTGAATGGTTTTGTTAATTCAAATCCACTTTTGCTGCTTGTCATAATTTTTAAGTGTCAAACTTGAACCTTTGTGACCAAAACCCTGAGGAAACAGGAAACCCTGCATACTCAGAAAACCATAAAGCTCACCCATTAAGCCTCTTGCAGGAGGAAACTAGTGTTTTGTTGAGATGAGGCAGGGAGGAGGCTCCCTGTTTGACTGCTTCCAGGTCCAACGCATAGCTGCCCTTCAGGTAATCATGGGAGATGGTGCTCAGGCCATTAGCTGCTGGACTGCTAAAGCAAAACTAGAGTCAGTCCAGTGAGCTGTCATTACCACAGGAGGACATGAAAACAATGAAAACCAGGGGATTTCATGTTGAACTCAAGCCAGTTTGTACACCCACTTCCTGGACTATAACACACACACACACTAAAACAATAGCAAACACAGCAATAATGCTGCAACACCTTACAAGCAGAGACTTCTCCACAGTTTAACATAAAGCCTTTTGGATTTTGTCGTTGGGTTTACAGATTGCAACATCTGCTTTTTTGTCTGTTTTCATGCATGTTTGCTGAAGTGTTTGGCTTTTAAGTCAATACTGTTATTGCTCACATAAGACCTAAGTCACAACTGCCCTAACGTATGAATACAAGAGCTCTGCAGGCAAAAAATGTGCAGGCATGCAGCGAGCGACAGGTCGTAGTGAACACTTAGACAAACATGTATGGGTAAGTAAGAGACAAGTAAGTGAGATGCAGGTGTGTCATTCATATTTTTCACTTTTGTAACCCCCCCAAATCATACAGAATGTGCAAGGAGCCCATTAGTGCTGTTAATGTAATAAGTGTGTGCACCTTGTATGCAGCCCGACTGTTATAAATGAGTAAATGAGACAATCAAAATGTAGCTTGTGTGGACATTCTTTAGGTGTCATATGGGCACTTACTGTACATATCACGTACACATCCCATGCGTGCAGAGTATTCATGTAGAGTCAGTAAAAGGCCAGTACTCGCATTTACTAAGGACTAAAGTGTGGCATAAGGACACCGAAGGACTGCACTCACATGTATACATCATAAGTGAGTGCAACTTACTTTAGCTTTACCAATACTTCACAATACACAACAATGGTACACTCCATTTTCACGGCATTCCGTATAACCTAAGGGGAACTTCAAAACCCACACCTTAACATGCCGCCGCTCCTCTCTATGACCCAAAAACCTGCAGCACCTTTTCTGGGTCAACTCCTCATGCAGGTGCATGTGACTAAGACATAAATGACCTAAAATGATCAGACCTTGTCAGTGAAAACAGGATGTTTTCAGACTTCTTAATCGGCTCAGAGAGAGCTGACATTACAGCAGATTCAGCTGCTTTGCAGAAGAAAAGAAAGTTGGTTTAATGAGTTTTCCGCTTCAATTTGTTTTTCTCTCCTTCTATAAAACACTTTAAATAGACATGAGTTCCAATAAAACTCTCCAGAGTAAATCCTGGTAAATCTTTCATTTGGTTTTTGTCACATTCAGTGTTAGTTTTAAACACTCAAGTGATATTTAAATGTAAAGATAAAAACAGTGCATCTTTCTCTTACACTTCCTGCCTTTTGCCCGTCTTCAATCCTTTTAAGAAAATGTAATGAGTCATGTCTGCACAGAGTGCAGGTAATTTCCACTACAGATTTCATGCTTCTCAAAGACCTTATTTTAAACTTCAAGACCTTTTAGTTTTTTCTGGCTTTTCTAAAAGTACAAATGAGCTTTTGTTCCTGTCTAACATGTTGTTTTTCTTTAACAGGACCTGTTTCTCTGAAAAAAATGACATTATTATACACGCTGATGCAGTGTATGCAGTGTTACTACAGCAGCACTTCATCCAAGCTCTGCATCATTTGTGGTTTGCATCAGGATGTGGCGCACTGTCATCATGACAAAGAGGGGAAACATTTGTTCACCAGCTTTAAGTTACATATGATTTAAAATTACGTATGTTTGTTAATATTTAAAAACAGAATGAAACCAAAAAGATTTCGGGGCGTGTTTTTGTTTGCAGCCATGCTGTCATTTGGTTGGTTTAACACCTCTTGGTGGTGGTTTGTGATTACTGCTTGCATGACTTTAAGCAAGACTCGATGAACTGATTCATCAGCAGCCTTTGTACCTCTCAGTGGGCGTTTCTGGTCCAGGGGAGGTGGAGGTGGAGGCAGAGCGAGGAGGAAGGGGCGGCTTCTCATCTTCTCCATCTTCCAGTCAGAGAAAATGAGGGTCAGGATGTTACAGGCAGAATAACTCTGTGATCATTGACTGTATATGAGAACTGGACTGAGTGACCCCTCCCCCATGGCGCACCAAACAGGAAGTACCTGCTGGCTCCAAGAAGCCAAAATCCATAGACTTCTATAGAGAAATAAACAGCTATTACCCAGTCATTCTATTAGTCAGAATAATCATTCTTGCTCTGATACCTATTTATTAACATGTTCTTTATAATTCTAATTTTTTTCATGTCTCCAGTATTGTCCCGCCCATACGCCATCTGATAGGTAACACCAACCATGCACAAGTAAGAGGCAGAGCCAAAGAGAAGCTGACTTTGCAGGGTCCGTTCACTTTTAGTGCAGATGAAGATTGGCTACAGAATTCGGTTCGCGGCCCTCCTGAATACTAATAATCGCCATCAGTCCTAAAAAAAAAAACATATCAGTCCATCCCAAGTTTGATAGACAGATTTTTATAGCCCGCTTTCAAGTGGTAGAGGTGTGGATTTCCAACAAGCTCTTGATCGGCAAGAGTGGTAGCCATGGAAACGATGACTCGGACCAACCATTGTTCACTGACGAGGTCTGGCTTCAAAATGGAGGCGATCGTAACATGAAAAATATGGTGACTGAATTTACTTCATTTTGCTGGAGCCAGAAATAAACCTTTTTCTACGCGTGAAGTAAAACGTACTGGCTCCAGTTCTCATATAAAGTCAATGCTCTGTGTGTGTTTGGGTCAGATACCTGAGTAGTCCCTGTCGTCTGAGACCGCCATCTCCTCCCGCTCCACTGGGAACAGCAGCGTGGTGACCAGACCCTGGCTGGGATTGAGGTACAACGATACCAGCTCTGGCAGCGTCTTAAACCTCTTGGGCTGCACACCCTGAGATGTCTGAGAACCAAGAAGGACAGCCAAAAAGTGATGACCACAGCAAATCAGCCTCTGGCAACAAACAGTTTGGATCTCTGCTGGCCTCCATTGTTCTACAGCTATGTTGTGTAAGCAAGCCCAGTCCAGCAGGTTAAATATAAGTCCAACCAGGAAGAGCAGCTTTGATAAACACTACGGGGCCTAGAAAGTCAATGAATTTTTTTCATCAAGGCTCAAAAATCGCACAACACTAAGAGAGACAGAGTGACAGACAGCTGCTGAGAAGGTTCCAGGGTTTGAGCGGGGTTGGCAATGGAGGAGACTTGACAGCTGTTGAGCACGAGGCCCAAACGGCCTGCTGTTGATGTGTGTGCGCGAGTGCATGACTAAGAGCTGTGCGCCAACAAATGCATTTCTGCCCGCCAGCTGGAGCGAATGCATTAGCGAGGAAGCACAGACTTCACTTGTGTACCTGCACGGCCAGAAATCCCTCATCGTCTGGCAGGATCCTGTAGGTGTGGACGTGCTTCTGGAAGCTGCAGAGGAAGACACATGGAGAGGAAGAGGGAACGCAGAGTTCAGGGGAAGTAAGAAAACGAAACAAGACAAGAACATTTGAACAATTTTAATCATCCCCTTTGGTGTTTGTCTTCTGTTAAAAAGAAGTATGTGTCACTGTGTGTGTAGGGGTGTAAACAGTGTAGGGAGCGTCAACCTGTTGCTGTCTATCCCAACTGTGAGCACATGCTTTATCCTTACAGTAAGCAGTGAAATATCATGTTTAAACAAAAAATGGCGAAGTGAAACCAAAGATGTTTAAAAAAAAAAAAAAAAAGTCGCAACATTTCAGACACATAAAAACTTTGACTGACTCATCAAGTATGTTATGGTTAATGTGTTTGGAGGCAGATGGGGGATTCTCTTTATGACCGTGAAACATGGGCGGCTGTTGTTTTCCCAACCAATCACAGATCAATGCCCTGACATTGTGACTGATCGCCTGCAGCATGAAGCTGAAGTGTAATAATGATTTACATGCCAGCCCTCTAACGCTGGCCTACCCCAGCGCTCTGAAAATGTTCACTTTGCCAGGCAAACGCTGTGGCTTTTCTCTGCCGTCCTGCTGGCGCGTTTGTGTGGGTTCAGATGTGCAGGCGTTGGGATGGCCGTTCAGCACACAATATTTAAACAACGCCTCAACTTCCATGTTGATGCTGCCCTCATTCGCACCATGAACGTACACAAATGCATCTTGGGAATAAACTAGTTCATCACGACTTGTCTGGCAGGAAATGATCAAACACTGCAACTTAAACAGGTTTGAGTGGGTTCTAGGGATGCAACGAGTTTCATAAAACAACAACAACAACAACAAAAACCACACCGAAAAAATTATATTCTGAAATCTTTTTTTTAATTTGCTAAAAAGCAAATAAGAATGAAGAAAAACCTTTCAGTTAGCTTATTCTAAAGCATAGTTTAACTGGGGCTCAGCTTTTTTTTCTTTTTCTTTGTCCTGTCCAGCAAATGAACACACAGATTGCAGCTCAGTGCCTCTTGTGATGGACATGTTTTGCTTTTAAAATCGAGGTTGTCTGTTACTCTTCGAGTGCGTTAATATGAACCTCCTTTGTAATAAATGTGAACTTCATTTAGTTTTAGCCACTCAGACAGGACAAGGGGGAGGGAGGGAGGAGGGTGAGGGTTGACAATACCCTGTGCTTCCTGATTTGTTCTTGATCATATAGTACGCTTCAGTAAGAGCAGGTAGCCCGACCCGGCAGGTACCCAGGGCCCCCTTCCGAAAGACAGATGCACAGGAACAACCACTCACAATGTACTAGAGCAGTGTTTATCAACCAGTGTGCTGTGGGAGATGGTCAAGTGTGCCGTGGGAAATTGCCCTCATTAACTGATCTAGAAACATTTACTATCTCAAGGATTTCAGCTCTGTGTTCATCCAAACAGGCCCTGATAAAACACTGAGTAGTTAAGAATATGAAAGATCATAAAATTATTTTTTCTTTGCGTTTATTTGATTCTATTAAAGACATTTTGATAAGAATGACGGTACCGCGATTTAACTGCAACTAAAGCTATTTGCGGAAAAGTCCCGTTAGTTTAAAAGTTAGTTTAAGTCATCAGTCTGACCAATCAGAAGTGGTTAAAGACTCAACTTCCTTGTTCAAATTTAGCTCAAAAAGTCGCTCAGTTCCAACAAAAATACCAGCTAAAGCTCGTCTTTAGCGGAGTAGCTTTCCACAGAATCCGGTATCAGACCACAGAAAAAGTGAACAGACCAATGAAGCTCAGAGAAGAGAGTCTTTCTGCCCTTTTGTGGCAGTTTTCACACTACATCTCCCATGATGCATTGGGTTAAAGGGACAGCTTCTCAGCGCACAATGAGTTGTCCTTGTTAAACGTCTTGAAACCAACGAACACAAATCAAACAGTTTTTACATTTTCTAACTTTACTTTTATTTCATCTTTTAGAAAAATTCTACTTCTTGCTTTTTCTGCCACAATTATCACAGAAATGAATGTGAAATTGCGGGGGGGGCTGTATATCAGATCAGTACAGACTGTGAGTTTCTGTTTTTTTTCTCTTTTTTCTAGATGCTGGTGTGCCATGGGATTTTTTGTCAAGGTTGAAGTGTGCCGTGGCTCAAAAAAGGTTAAAAAACACTGTACTAGATCCCCACCATGGGAACGGAGCAGGAGGACACTCCCCGACAGCCCCCCCAGCCGAGGTGCAAAGCCAGCAAAGAACGCGCAGGGCTGGGGTCCTAACCAGGGGGGGCTGCCTCTTCCCCCTAGGTGTCCTAGGCCCAGACTCAAGCCCGAAACATACACCAACGCCCAGACGAGAGGCACGCCGCCTCCGGGCGGTCCTGAGCCCCCCCTGTCCTCACCTCCAGAAGCGAGCCAAAGCCTCCCACGACCAGCCCACACTGCAACCCCACCAGGACTGACAGGGGGAAGAGGCCCAATATCAGGTGGTCGGTAGAATAAAAAGGAAAATAAATAAAAGTCCTCTAATTATACTTTTTCCCTCCCCTGACTAATGTGAGACAACACTGCTGTTCACACTTAGGGACACTTAGCTTTTATATTGACATGGAGAAACATGGAGTCACTTTTACTTCACCTTTCTACCAGAGGACGCATGCTTACTAGAGTCAGCAGAACAGCTAACTTAAATAAAGACAAAAACATTGATTTAACAAGCTGAGAAACTAACGGGAGGGATGTTAACCTTTCTCTCCAGCAAAGCCAACAATCAAACAAACGCAAGATTTCACACATCCAAGATATTGTACCAGATTTTCAGCTGTACTAACTTCTCTTTTCTCTACACCTTTTTAAGCTTTTTCTCAAAGTCACCAAAGATTAGAAATTTTTTTTTTTTGGTCTCATTAAGAGCTAGGATCTAGAAATATTATTAAAATTATTAAAAGAAGTCAAAATCCTTTTGCTACATACTCTTGACAAAAGAAAAACTTGAAAAAACCTTAAATTGCACTGACATTTTCGGTTGAGCTGTGCATATCAGCGTGTCCATCACTAATCAGTTATGCAACTGAGCAGTCAGCTACATCCTCTTTAGAGAGCAATATTTTGTTTGAGATGACACAGGTTGAGTTGCTGTAGCTCCTTTCCTGGTACCGGTCCTGCACTGATGTTGGGGAGAATCCCCCATGTTCCTCTGAGTCATCAGGTACATGAAAGGCATTGTAACAACACTGCTATAGGTGCAACACACAGGTTTGGTTTTATCACAGCACAAAGAGACTGAACAGTCAAAAACTATTCATGGTCAAATCTTTTTGAAAATCTGAAAACAGTATGTATCTAATATTTAAACACTATCAGAAAAAGTCCAACTCTGATTAAACTGGTGTTTTTAACATGTTCTTGTGGCATTTTTGCTGATAATGGACATATATTAAGAAAACTAAGCTTAAAAATGCATTTCAGAGTATTTCTTTCTTCAAAACATTGTAAATCAGGAGCAGACAAAAAAATGAATTTAGAAAAAGATTATGTTTGTGACATTTGTAGAGAATACACAGCGCTGGCCACACCCTCCATGCTCCACTCTATTCTGATCAATCCACTTGTAGACAAATAGATCCATGTACGTCTTTGTTTTCCTTGTCTGAGCTGGAATCTGACTCAGAACTGTACGGCTGGATAGCTCTGATATTGCTCAGAATTTAATTTTGCACTGGTAATGTAAGGTTGGGTGTGTGAGGCGCTGTAAACTAGTGAGAGAGTGTGTAAACAGATATGTAAGGAAGGGGGTGAATTTCTAATAAACTCTCGCTGCTCTGCAGAAACTATGTCCTAGTAATTTAATTAATTTGGGCTAAAAAGGGCACAATCGTGGCTAAAAGACCACTGGGAACGCATAAAAATAGATTAAGCGATGATTGGAGTGGGACTTTAAACCATAAACCTTTTTTTTTTTTTACAATGCTGTCTGCTAAAAGGATTCCTCTGCTATAGAACCCATAAATGGGCGTCACTGCTGTGTACAGTAAACACTGGGGTTTGTGTGTGCGTGTGGCTTCCTGCTGATGATGTTCTTTACAGATATGTGGAGTAAATACTATTGTTTCAGTAGCTGCAGAGTTGGAAGGAGGATGGACAGAAAGTTTGTTGTGGGAAAATGTTCACTGAAAGCCTAAAGAACAAACATCTTGCTAACAATAAGCCTGTGCTGAGGGCACTGTCTGCCCCGGGGCCTTCCTCCATCCTGTAGGCTTACAGAGTCAACACCTCTTCTTCGCCGTAAGCCTTTTCCTTCATCCAGCTGAATTTTTGGTGGTTGTTGTTAGACTCCTGCAGCAGAAAGCTTACTTTACCTGCTTAAACACAGGTGATGTATGTGCACATGGTGCACTACAAACACAATTTCACAGAAATACACCAAAATACTCAGAATTATGCAAAAAGAGTTTTGTCTTTCAAATGTTAACTTACAGGAAGTGAAAGTCAGTACTTCAGACCAACTTATGGGTCCAGAGTTAAAGTTGGAAACACTTCCTAAACAAAACTTTTTCTCCAAAGTTCCAAAGCAGGAAGTCAATGTGATCATGAGTGCAAGCGTAGAAAAACTAAGTATGTTTGACGTGTTTATGTGTCTTTACATACATATGAGTTAGTCTGTATATAGGTTTCTAGTTATCACACTTAATATGAGACAAAACTAACTTACTACAAGGGCTGTACGATATGAAGAATACTTGCGATCAATATTGCGGTGATATAACTTGCGATACATGAACAAATAGCAAAACAACTAAATACATAATTTCCATTTCACTGCTACAGTTTAAATCAAGAGTCAACATAACTTAAATTACACTCCAAATTACCCTATTCCTCCCTGATACTGTGGAGGAAATCACAAATGCATTAGACAAAAAGAAACATGCAGCTAGAATTTGTATTGATTTAAAAAAAAAAAAAAAAAAAGAGGTCAAAAGCTATTTAACGGAAAGAAAACAATCAATCAAGATTGATGAAATTACATCATAAGCCAAAGAGATAAGTTGTGGTGTTCCACAAGGATTAATTCTAGGCCCACTGCTATACAACATTTAAATAAATTATATATTCAATGTTTTTTTTTTTTTAAACTCATGATTTGCTGATGAGGTTACTATACAATCTTAAGCACTAAGAAGAAGTTGCATGCATTGCGAAATTAGTAAAATGAGTACTAATTACAGAAATGAGTAAAAAGCTTTGATTTTACCCACATTTTGTTTATATCTTTCACAGTCAAGCGTTATTTTTAACTCAATCTTGCTAGATTTATTTTAGATACAAAGTGTCTGTTGGCAAAGACCACAAATCACAATCTAAAGCTGAGGTTAAAGGAACAAATGTAAGGGCTTCGTGACGCACATACAGTGTACAGCAGTCTGTCTGCATGTCCCTGGAACAAATACATTTAGGCCTTCGCTGAAACACTGAATATGTTAATAAAAAATCAACCAAAGTAGGACCAATCCACCAAAGAGTAGTAACGGGGCTGGAGTAGCTAGAAAGAATATTGAGACAGTCTTGCATGTGAGTGAGCATGAGCCAATCGTGATGTGACAAAACAATTTCCACATACACAAAATAACCAGTTCTCTGAAATATTGCTCACAAATCTGTCTAAATCTGTGATAGTGAGCACTTCTCCTTTGCCAAGACAATCCATCCCACCTCACAGGTGTGCCATATCAAGATGCTGATTAGACAGCATGATTATTGCACAGGTGTGCCTTAGACTGGCCACAAGAAAAGGCCACTCTGAAATCT
The DNA here is from genome assembly GCA_023969325.1 of Oryzias curvinotus. NCBI lineage: Eukaryota > Metazoa > Chordata > Actinopteri > Beloniformes > Adrianichthyidae > Oryzias > Oryzias curvinotus. The sequence continues at coordinate 32,429,482 of CM043718.1, forward strand.
TCAGTTGTATCACACAGCACAATGCCACAGATGTCGCAAGTTTTGAGGGAGCGTGCAATTGGCATGGTGATAGTCCAAAGGCGTTTCCGAGAATTTGGCAGCACATCCAACCGGCCTCACAACCGCAGACCACGTGTAACCACACCAGCCCAAGACCTCCACATCCAGCATGTCCACCTCCAAGATTGTCTGAGACCAGCCACTCGGACAGCTGCTGAAACAATTGGTTTGCATAACCACAGAATTTCTGCACAAACTGTCAGAAACCGTCTCAGGGAAGCTCATCTGCATGCTCGTCGTCCTCGTCGAGGTCTCGATGATCAACTCTATGCGAAGGAGATGTGTTGCATGAGGCAAACGGTGGTCACACCAGATACTGACTGGTTGTCTGAGTCCCCTGACCCCCTCAATAAAGCAAAACGGAAGATTTCAGATTGGCCTTTTCTTGTGGCCAGTCTAAGGCACACCTGTGCAATAATCATGCCGTCTAATCAGCATCTTGATATGGCACACCTGTGAGGTGGGATGGTTTGTCTTGGCAAAGGAGAAGTGCTCACTATCACAGATTTAGACAGATTTATGAACAATATTTCAGAGAACTGGTTATTTTGTGTATGTGGAAAATGTTTCACATCTTTGAGTTCATACCATAAAAAATGGGAGCAATAACAAAAGTGCTGCGTTTATATTTTTGGTCAGTGTACATATATATATATACATTATATGTTAATAATATCACAGAGCACCTTAGGAACATGAAAGTAGTGGTCTGCAACTGTTTATTGTGGATGTGGAAGTTGTGAAGCACATTGAAGGTAAAAAGCTGACACTTAAAAAAAACCCCACTCCATTAAGACATCTTCAATAATCTGCTCATCACAGATTGACTCCCGCATGTGCGCTCCATGTGCTAACAGCTCAGCTGAAAAGTGCATCTATCAAGTTTAACTAATCCTTTTTAATGTTAATTTGGTACTAAAGACTAGATTACAAATCAAAAGAGTTACTTTGTGGTTTCAAAATGCTGTTTACTTCTGGTAAAAAGGAGGCCCTCCTATAACACCTTTTTCACAAGAGTGGAGGGGCCTACTACAGAAAATCAGTATATGATCACAAAAGAGATGTAGGTCTGAGTGATGATTTTACCCCTCTCCCCCAAAAAAACAACTGCACGGATCCAGAATTGAACAATACACGGTTCCACAACAGCAAACATAAAATGATGCACGGCCGAAGTACACAAACTATCAGCCACGCTGTGATTAGAGGTCTTATATACATGTCTGTGAATCTATGTACAATTTTGTGCAGGAGACACATGGTGGTGTTGATCTTTAAAGGCCAACATCCCTTTTCTACGGTTCATGTAACCTCCGTTATACCATGGTCCGGTTGAATACTCGATTCTGATTGGCTGCTGGGTATGCATTAAAACCTGATAACCGCACGGTGAAAAAAGAAGTTCCGGTCAGATAGCTTAAATGTTTTGTATCACTGCCCCGGCTTCTTTAAAACAACCTTTTGCTTCATCATTTAAACAAAAACAAGCGGTAAGAGGTGAACTTTCTCTCTGAACTGATGCCTTATTCAACCCATCGGGACGATCAGCATATATATATCGCCGAATCTTGACTGCAGCGGTGGTGCGACGCGACACGGACTATATGTTACATGATGCGGCGCCGCATCACGTAACATATAGTCCGATTTTTGGGAGAAAAGCGATCCAAATCGGAAAAAAAACAAGAATTAAGGACTAAAATCTGATTAATATGTATTGCTTTTTGGTATAAGCAGGTTAATGGCCTTCGAAGTGTGCGGTTACTACTTTTTAACGCACTTCGCGGAAGCAACTGTCCTCCGCTTCCCGTCGGACGGTTCAGGCTTCCACGGCGTGCGTTAAAAAGTAATAACCACACATTTCATTGGCCATTAACCCTTACTTAGATTCTGTCAGTTCAGACCATTGACTGGATAAGAGAACTGGACTGAGTGACCCCCCTCAGCCCTGGTGTTCCAAACAGGAAGCACCCGCTGGTCCAAGAAGCCAAAATCCCATAGACTTCTATAGAGAAATAAACAGCTATTACTCAGTCATTCTGTTTGTCAGAATAACCATTATTGCTCCAACACCTTTTTTAACACCTTATCCTTTTTTCATATTTTTCTGTAGTTAAAGTTTTTCAAGTTATAAACTGACCAACCAGATGCCCCAATAAAAGTTGGTGGCCCCTCCTGGCCCCATGTCCAACATTTAAAATGTGTTATTGACAGATTTCAGATTTCAATTGTCTTTTTCCTCTTCATGGGGGAATTTGATTTGACCCGTATGAGACAGGACAAATCAAGGTCACCAAGATAAGGGGGCCTTCCTGCTCTCTCATACCTGGAGGAACAACCATCTGTTTTTAAAGACGTCACACACTACCATCTGATGACGACTCAGATGAAGGCGGAAGTGAAACCGTACCTGACGAGAAAAAAATAACCTTAAGAAGTCAGTTAACTTTGTAGACACAAAGAACTTTATTGAATTAAGCTCATTACTGATTGGCCAAAGTGGTTACCATAGAGACACCAACTTGGACCGATCACTGCTTACTGACGTTTGGCTCCTACATGATAACATCCATATTGTGACAAAAAGGTGACGGAATTGTCTTCATTTCATTGGAAGTAAGTGGTTTTCTATGAGTGTCATCACACTCACTCTGTCCAGTTCTCATATACAGTCAACGGTTCCAACAAATGTTCTAATGATGACCTCTAAGGTTACAGTGCACACCATCTGCCTAAACTTAACCAAACTGATGTGCAGTTTGCTTTATTTTTCTCTTTACTATAATGAACAAATAACACAAATTAGGGTAAAAGAAAAAAAGAAAAAACAACCACAACAAGAATGAAAAGGTGCAGTAAACTACTCCTTTCATATCTGTAAGAAATCTGGATAACAACTATTTTAAACATAATCTATACATGTCTAAAAGTAAAAGAAAAATAGTTTTACGGAATATTTCTGGTCTTTTTTTTTACAAATGCAAAAGAAACAAAAAAGAAAAAGTCATTGCATCTTCAAAATCTTCTGAATTTCTGTCTCTTTAGCTTCTGTAAACAGATGATTCAACAAAACACTTTATAATGACCAGCTCCAACGAATTTTTTTTTTACATGTTCTTGTTTAATTTTTCTGATTATGGAGGTCATATATTAAGAATATTAAGCTAAAAAAAATGACATTTCTGAGTATTGCTTTTATCAAATCGTTGTAAATCGGGAGCAGATGACAAAAGGCCATTTGAAAAAGATCGTATCAGGGATCATATGCAGGGGAGGCCACAAGCTCTCTGCTCCACTCCATTCTGATACGTCCACTTTTAGACAAATAGATCCGTGTACGTCTTTGTTTTCCTTGTCCGACCTGGCATCTGGCTCAAAACTGTACAGCTAGATAGCTCCAATATTGCTTACAATCTTTGTTGGGCCGGTAATGTTGGGTTGGGGGTGTGAGGGGCCGTCAGGTGGCAGGAGAGTGTGTAAACAGAGAGCTCTCAGCAACAGGACGGGGGGCGGGGCTGTTCAACAGTCCTGGCCAAAACTTAGAAATTTAATTTCTAAGTTGAAACTATGTCCTTGAAAATAACTTTTTTTGTTTTGTTTAGATGGCATAATCGTAACTAAACTGGGAGCGCTTTAACAATTCATCAAAAGATGTTTGGAGTCGATCGTTAAAGACATTACATAACTTTAGTTTTTATTTCATTCAGTAAGGTACGTCGGTGAAGTCAGTTTTAGGTTGGATATTCGACAGACATTCAGCACGGATCTCCAGTGGGGTCTCTTAGGGGCCGTCAACAAATTAACAGTGCATGAGATGGAGAAGATTTCAGATCCCAAGACATGAAACGTATGCAGAATTGTTGTACTGACATCCCATCATCAGAAACACCTCTTTGTTTTGTAATCAAAGATGTTATATTTTTATATGAATTTTTATATCAAAATTCCATAGGTTTGCATATGAAAGTTGGTCATTTTTTTCAATAGCTCCCAAACCAACTGACCCAAAGATATGAAACTTATGCCGAATTGTAGTGCAGACATCCCAACATCAGACACACCTCTTTGCTTTTAATCAATAAAGGGAAATAATTTATATGATTTATTATATGGAAATTCCATAGCTTTGCATATGAAAGTTGGTCATTTTTTTCAATAGCTCCCACTTCACTTCATATTTTATGTATTTTAATATTTAGAATAAAGTTGCTGAGCTTCACGAGTCTTTGACAAACCATGAATAACTAAACTATAAAACTATTACCATGCTCTTATGCTCGCGTTTTTCTTTATGTGCACGGTTTGTGTGACTCTGAGCCACCGTGAAGGGTTGTTTTTTCATTAGTTTCTGCAGCCAAGCCCTCTGGCTGAATGCAAATGTGTTTAGAAGCGCGTTGCTGCAGGGATCAGATCACCGCAGAGTGAGAGCCATGCAGCGGCTTAAGGCAGTTCCTCTCTCCCACTCACTTCCCTCTGGGGAAGTAAACAGTTTGATCCGGGGCTGATCACGTCCGCGCCGAACACTCGCGTTCAAACTTTTAGCCCGGTTGTGCATTTCCAAAGTTGTGAGAGCGAGCCGGCCTCACATTCAACCCGTTTAGAAAAGCAGAGGTTACTCACAGCACGCACAGCGCGTAAGCCCCGCTGACGCTCTCACTGTCCCGCACCAGAAAGCTGCCGTCCCTCCCGGCTCGCGCGAGGAGTTCCTCGGCCGCGGCTCGACTTAGGTCCCGGTGATACCACATTGGAGGAGCGGGGCCCAACGGAGAAACCCCTCCGCTACTGCCACCTCCCCCGGCCATGGCCACAGCCCCTCAAACCGGGTTTAATTCAAGCTGCTTCCCGTCCCCCCCTCCTCCGCAAAGAAAATAAAGTGCTCCCAGCTTTCCTCCAGACAAGAAAAAGTAGTCCGTAGGGAGGAAAGTTACTTCGGCCCGAACAGCAGGCGGAGCGGAACCGAACGAACGGCGCTCTAAAAGTTCATATTTAGCCCGAGAAACGCTGTTAGCGACGTTTCCCTCGGTTCCTGAACGGCACACCACCACCCTGCTCTTTCGCTTCCCAGTCCCACGGAAACCAGGGTATGTAAATCCACACCGGAGAGCCCGCATCCACGTCGGGGACGAGCAGCAGAAGAGAACAGAAATGCACTTCCGGTGGAGAATTTTCAAAACAAAACAACGCGCATTAAAATTGACGTCAAACGCTTTATTTCAGAAAGCAGAGTGCGTTTCCTTTGTGGGTTTTTTATTTTAACTTGACGAACACAAATGGTACATAAAACACAAAAAACGTTGAAGAAAATATACCAGAAGTTCATTTTAGACTGTTTTAGCAATCCTCAGATTTTAAATAAAACATCTTACCAACTCTGCTTACAGTTGCTGCAGCAATTACACGATTCTTATCCTCTAAATCCCTGCATGGATGTTAATCCACGCAAATAACACTCAATATCTTCCCATTTGTTTTTATACTTATGGATATATCTACTACAATAGTACTAAGGCAGGACTTTATGAAGTAGACATTTTTATAAATTAAAGTGCTTTCCTGTTTGCAGAAGGATAGGGTCCCTAATAAACATGGTCTGCAAATATTACTTAAAAAAACTCTGTTAATCCAGAAGTAAAACTGTCAATTTGACAGCAAAAAAATGAATACCAACTTTGGAACCATCATGAAATATATAGACCTTTCATTTAACATTATAACCATACTGTAAATTGTTTCAGCTGTGACTAGGACACAGATTTTGACAACAAAGAAAACAATGATGCTGAATCTTCTGGAACTTCTGGAATAATGTTGTGTCTTTTTGTTACAAATAAGAACATCATCTTTGTTATTTGATTTTAGTCATACTTGTAGATTTAATAAATAATCTGCACTTGAATTGGTAAATGATGATAATCTCTAATTAAAAATTATGAACCACATTATGGTGACCATGTAAAAACAACAAAATAAAAATTTTGAGCAAAACTTAATAAAGGTGAGAGTACACGTTAGCATCCTCCTATTGTTCTTTTTAACACACTCACATGTAATGGATTCAGTGTTTCATGTATTTTGTCTGTAAGTACAACTATGTCAATTAATAATTATGATTGATTATAATGGCATACTTTACATCTATATGGAGTTATATATAAATTGTTTTTTTTACTTTTTCCAGTCAAGTCATGATTAATCATCCAAAGTAGAAATATGTATGTATAGAAACATAGTTTTTTTTATCTTTAGTATTTTTTGTTTGCTTGAAATAAACCTATTTCAAATTCAGATTCAGATTCAAATTATTGTTGGATTGTATCATGACTTACTTAGAAAAGTTAACATTTCATAGGAAACATCTTTGTTTGTTACCACACTGTGCATGTAATATAAAAAGAGTTAAAGACCAGTAAGGCTTCAAAATGATCAAAATTGCCTAAAGGCCTCTAATGTCACATCCCAGTCAGTGTATCTAAGCGGACAATACAATGACGTATAAATCCCTTTTGGCCAAAACTTTCCATCCATAAAGGTGAAAATGTTAAATTCGTTTTGTTTTGTGGTGTAAAATCCATCATTATTGCCACAGTTTTCCTGTGTTTTTCTCTAAGAACCTACAGCCCCCTCCAGAAGCTGCAACCATTTATCAACAAACCTGAAATGGGGTTATGCAACCCCATTCTTCTCCAGACCACACACATTCACACATAAAGAGGTACTGCCAGCTTAGCAACCAAGCTGCCAGATGACAGGAAACTGACTGCCCGGTGTTTAAACATTTCTCATTACTCTGATTCAGCCTTTTTCTCTGCCCACAGCGTCTGGCTCCTGACACGTGGTGTGGAAATGCATGCATACAAAGAGAAAGGAGATGTAGGAGACAGTGGGAGAGTCAGACAGGGTGGTGTGTGTTGCAATTGACCTCTGAGAAGCTTAGTATTTATAGAAGCAGGGTCTGCAGCCATGTAAGTGCTATTTTCGGATGTGGCATCATCCGTCCCTGTGTATGAGTTTACTATTAAACACATGGATTTCCCTGCAAATGTGAGCAAAAGAGACAATGTCACACAAAGACTTGTATGACAACAACAAATCTGAAAACCTCTGCAGCTGCTGCAGGTAGAGGATCACAAGCTTCCTGCTCCACTCCATTCTGATGCATCCACAAGTAAATAGATTTAGACTAGATCCATGCCAGTCTTGTCTGAGCTGGCTCAAGACTGTACAGCTGGATGGTTTCAATATTTTTGTGGCACAGATAACGTTAGGTTGCGGGTGTGAGGGGCTGCAAGCTAGCGGGAAAGTTTGTAAACGGAGAGGTCTCACCAACGGGGAAGGGAAGTGGGGGCGGGTTGATCTGCGCCAATAGTCCCACCCCCAACTCAGAGGTGAATTTCTACTGAACTCCTGTGGCTCTGCAGAAACATGTACCGAAAAACAACACAGGTTTTTGGATTTATGTCTAAAAACGGCACAATCAGAATGAATAGACCACTGAGAACGATTAAAAATAGTGATTCATTGTGAGTCATTAAAGACTTTTATAAAATGTTAATCATCTATGACATAATTTGAGGCTCAGGTTTCCAAAAGTGTTTATATTAACATCTTCTAATACTTTGAACATGTGTTTCTTCAATCGGTCCATAGTCAGTTTTTTTTTTTACAGATTTAAATCTGAAAACAATAATGGAAGATAAGTTGATGACACAACTCTTTCAAAACATAAAACAAATGTGTTTGGTGTGCTTAAAAAAACTGTTTAGGAAGACTCGTGTTGTTGATTGACTTGGAATTTTCAGTGGTGAACTGGATTAACTTGAGATGTAAGTAGATGCTGTGGTCAAAGTTTCTTAGAGATGAGGGATTTCTTGTGCTGACTCACTGCCTTTAAAGCAAAAAATTCTATTAATAATTAAATGAGATTATTTTATTTCGCTTTATATGTTTGTTCTGTGGTCAAACTTTGTCAAAAGTCTTTTATATAGCTTTTATATTGCTATGCTGTTTTAGAGCATAACTATAAAATAAATTAAGAAACATTTTCTGTACTGCATTTTTAACCCAAAAAGCAGACTTCTGTGTGTGTTTTAACACACTTTGGGTGTTCATTTTCCTTTTGTTCTGTTTCAGGCCTGTGGAAAAACTTTGATCTCCAAACTCCCGCAATCTGCAAATCCTTTTACGTATTCCACAAACAGGCTGTCTTGAAGACAGGCAGAACTTTAAGAAAACTTTTATATGTTTCATTGGAATTCACACCAAAAAGCTTTCATGCAAATAACAATGTCCCTAACTTGTGCAAAGTGTAATTTTAGAGGTGAAAAGTTGACAACTCTGCTCCAAAAGCTCTCCTAAGTTCGAGTGTTAGGATTGCCACGAGAAACTGTGCAGTTTTACAACTTAAAAGCAAAAAAAAAAAAAAAAATAGAGACATTGTTCCACTTTTTTAAGAGGAAACTTGTAATCCTAGATGTCCCAACCTTTTTGCTATGAAGTTGCATGGAAGCATGGTGGATGCAGGGGGAGCAGACGCAAAGGGCTGGGCTAAAGGACGCAGCCTGGGCTTGAAGCACTGATTCAAAAACTATGAAGAACGTTGGTACAAAAAAACAGAAAAGTACTTTGTCACGTTGTCTGTCTGTGAGAGAATAAAGTACATTCGAAAACAAACGTTTTTGAACAGATACAAATATTTTCAAGGTATTCTGCATGATATGTAAATGATTGAGATAGAAACAATATCTCAGATTTATCTTTAGTTGCTCCTTTGTGGCCAAAACCTTTCAAATTACTATAAAATCAATCACAACTGAGTTTAAGAACATTTTAAGAAGGAGAATGAAAGTTAATATAAAAGTCTAAGATAATTTGAGGTTTTCTCTGCTTTTTTTTTTACGTCGCACAGAAAAAGCACACAGACTCTCAGGGGACTAGAGCCCCATAATTACTGGGCTCTGAATCACATTAACCACTAACAGGCCCAGAATGCTCGTGCGACACTGTGATCCTTCAGAGAGGCCACAGCAGAGGAGCCTTTTCCCTCCCTGCAGATCTAGGGTGAGCTTTACAGTCTCCCCGCAGGTCTTTGAGGGTGCCAGGGGGTCATTAAGCCGATCTACACACTGCATTTAAGAGAAAAGTCATCCCGTAGCAGAGCAGTAACCCAGTAAGTGTGGCACATCCCTTCATGGGCTTCAGAGAGGCAGGGTTGTATTTCTGTTTCACGATCTAAACACGTCTGCTTTTAACTTTACAACACTCTCCAGTTTGCCAAAAAATTTTGGCACCTCATTTTTTGGGTGTTAAACCTGTAATTTAATGCAGTGTTTTTCAACCAGTGTGCCGCGAGAGATCATGAGATATACTTTGGAAAATGATTCAATTTCACCTAATTGATCTAAAAAAACATTTTCCAGGAAATCAGCTCTGTGTTCATCTAAACAGGTCCAGGTTTCAGGGGAAGAAATATGAAAAGCAAACCCATACATTGCCGCTTGCAGCTTTAATTTTTTTTTTTCTTTTTTAATGTTTTCAGTTGGTGGCGTGCCTTGAGGTTTTTCTCAAGGAAACGGAACCCTTTCCAGAAAAAAGGTAAGAAAAAAAGATTTAATGATGTGAGCAGGCTTCTCCTTCATCTGTCGGTTTAACCTAAACAAGAAAAGCAAAATGTGGCAAATTTTTACAAATGCAAGCTTTCATTCTTGCCAATGTTAACATTAAATTGGTTCTTATGTGTTGAAAAATCCACTTTTATGACCTTTAACCATTGTATTGTGTTTGGGTTAAAAATGGACGAATTTTCACACTTGAAAATAGGTCAATTTTGACCCGAACACAATCTAATGGCTAAAATTAGAAACAACAGAGCTGCTTTACCATGTAAAATGATGCATACTGTAACCGTCCTGTAGAATTTCGCTGCCTGTTCTATAAAATTGTCACTTTCAGGGATGTTTTATTCTCCTGACTACCAGAGAATAAACATTTTGTACAAATTCTTTTTAAATCCACCAAAAACTACAATTCCCTACCCCTTCACATTTATTAATATTGAAAGCCACAAATGCCCTCTGTAGATACGCAAAGGAGTTAATTCAGTAGTTTGTAGAGGTTTGGAGATATTCAAGTTTAGGAATATCCTCTACAGATGACAAGTTTGCATCACTGGTATAGTCAGCAATTTGTGTAGCATAAAAAAAAACACTGTTTATTTTAATAAGTTGTCACATTTTTCATTTTCAATACTCTGAGAGCCAGACAAGCCTTGCAAACCACTTTATTACTTTCTTCAAGGTGAAACAGGAGGATTTTTAGTAGTGTATTCCAGTCAAAACCATGACAGTCAGGAAGAGCAGCATCGTTGGGGAAAAGCTCTGGCTCCCCTTGGAGCTGTTCAGGTAATACTCTGCCACCTTTCTGTTAGGATTTGCTCCAGTGAACCAGAGCTGCATGCAGCGGCCAGAGGATTTGGTATAAGTGGTGTAAACGTAAGATTGGGACCAGATTTGTTCACACATAGATTTAGGTGTTGGAAACACGTCAGTCCATTTACTGCATTTGCTGCCTTCAGGGCACTTGTTTGTACCTAAGAAAGAAAAAGGAGAGAGGAGAATCATGAAGATCATTAGAAAAGTTACCTGCAGTGAAATAGATAGTCTCTAAATATATATTTTTTTTGTTGGGGCACAGCACGAGTTTGTGTTGTAAAATAATCACACACCTGAGTGGCTCTGTGTGCCCACAAAGCTGTTTCGGATCAGTTTTACCTGAGCTCCAGTCCCATCCCTTGTGCCAGTCCGTCTTGCAGGTCAAGTCATTCTTGCAGTCTGACCACCAGCTTTCGCAGTCTTCCTTACAGAGAGGCACATCTATGATACGCTCCTTCCGCCAGCTCTGATCTGCCTGCCAATGTGCACACAACAGATTGAGTTGTGGGGGGGTTCCTCCCACAGCTGCAATGCCATGATCTGTGACGCCATCTAGTGCTACAACCACATGCACAAAAGAGCTCAAAGGCAGAAAATAAGGGCTACACAAACTTCTTGTATCCACGGCCCCAGGTGTGGCGAACACTCGTAGAAGCATGTGTCCTGAATGAAATGTTTCTTGCACGCATCGCTCATTATGCCACAGTGATTCCAGTTGAACTTGTAGAGGTAGGAGTTGTCATTGTGGGCTTCTTCGCTGGTGTTTGCAGTGCAGCATGCGTTTTCACTCCATGGAGAACACTGGGAGGAAGAGGAGGAGGAAAGGCAGAATAAAAGCTCTTTAACAGCCTTTGACAGCCCCCTCCCCACATGCTTTTTAAGATATTTTTAACATATCTTTTTAACATATTTGTTGAAGGGAATGCTTAGAGTGTTTCTTTCACCTGGCTGTACAGTTGTCCCTCAGGACCAGGTTCTACTTTGTGATGTTTTGCATCCATACACATGTTGAGTTTGTCCAGAGACAGAACATCACTAGACAGAGTGAGCAGCAAAGCCAGGACCACCTTCATGACTGTGGAGGAGAGGGGCATTAATGGTTCTATCTTCAAGAAAACACAAGAGGAATTGACAGACAGCTATCCTTCTAGCTTACAGCCCTTCACACCCCCAACCTATTATTACCGGTGCAACAAAAATGGCGAGCAATATCTGAGCGATCCAGCCGTACAGTTTTGAGCCAGATGCCAGCATGAGGAAAGCAAAGACGTACATGGATCTATATGTCTACAAGTGGATGTATCAGAATGGAGTGGAGCCGGGAGCTGATCACCTGGCCATTGTATTTTCTACATTCCAGATATGATCTTGATATGATTAAAATGTCCTTTTTTCATCTGCTCACGATTCTCAGTGATTTGAATAAAGAAACACAAAGAATTGCATATTTAAGCTGAATTTTCCTAATACATGTCCTCTGTCATCAGAAAAATGCCACAAGAACATGTTTAAAACACCAAAAACACCATTTTTATCCGCTTAACTTTTATTTATTTATTTTACATAGTTACTATGTTCTGGTTGTTCACATCTATTTAAAGTTATTAAGTGCAGATTATTTTTCACGTAACAAAGATAATGTTATTATTGGTCATCACCAAAACATATTATTACACCATTGCAGAACTTCTTTAGTTAAATGAAAGATGACTTTCAGCCAGTAGCTTTGAGAAGGTGTGTTTTCTACTTTGTGTCTGAGTGGTGATGTTCAGCATGTGGAGGATGCTGTGTACTCCAGCTGCTGCTAGTTAGACCAGGACTCAGAGCACCATGCTGGTGAGTTTACACAGCAATAAACATAGTATCTGCTTCAAATTAATTCTTTATTCAATAGTTGGGATGTATTCTTCAAAGAATTAAAAGGGTTTTTGTTCTTAAAAAAAAAACATTTTTTTATTTATGGTTGAAAAAAACGCACATTTACTGGAACAGTGGTATCAAAGGGTGACTTCCAGATCTAAAACAGTTAAAATTGGTGACTTTATTTTTAACTTTATGAGATTACACAAGAGAAATGCAAAGGGAAAACAGCTGGTACAAGATCTTCTTCATAAACTGTCTGTCACGCTTCATTTAAGTCATAAAACTGAAACAGAGATTATCTAAAACTGACAGAAATGACAAGAATTTGACACATTCAGCTAAAATGAGTTCAGTGTACAAAAAAAAGTAACCTTTGAACCCTTAGCTAGCAATGTTCTTGTGTTAGTCTGGGCTGTAAAGTGCGTCATATCAGCACTTAATACTTAGAAGTCACAAGCAAGAAATGAAATGCAGTGTCCTGTGAAGCTTTGAGCTTCATCCCGAGCTCTGCTCTGAGAAGGATCTGGACTCTCTCCTTGCTATGAATGAAAAAAAAACTATGTTGATTCATTCAATTTAGTTTTATTTGAAGTTATTTAGTATTTGTAGACATTTTCCAATAGAAACTTAACACTCAAAACATGACAAAATGGTGGATATAGTTACTGTCCGATCCATATATGTGTTCTACAACATGATCTTTAAGGAAATTTACGTCAAATGTCTGAGGAAATGGAAGTTCAACGTTGCTAACCCACATCCTGAAATTAAATTATGAATAAAAATCACACAGAAATGAAACACTTTATTGAAGGGTTTGGTTTGATACGTTCACATTATCTATATAAGCTATTGAAGTTTGAATATATTTTTAAAAATTAGTTATCTTCATAGAAAATGTCCTGGAATTTAGTTTTAGATAAAATTTAAAGGAGTACACTTTTCAAATTAAAACTCCTGGTAGTGTTTTTTTTTAAAAGGATAGAAAAAATTAGCCTTAAATCATGATAGAATGAATCTGTTATAAAGGTAAATTTTTCAATTCAGTTTGAAAACAGTCTGTCACTGAGTGATTGGTTAAAGCTTTCTGCTTTTATCAAGCAGGAAAAGAAAATGTTTTTCATGCTGTGCACTCAAATTAAACATAATCTTTTATGTCGGCAGGATTCATTGTGCAAATTCATTCAGAAGAGAAACAATACACAAATGTATCGCTTTACCTTCAGAGATTCTGCAGAGACTTCGTCTTCACGATCTTCTAAATCAGGATCTCCAGTCAACCTCTCACACGCTTCTCTAGACCAAACAGGAATTACTTTGCACACATCTGTGTGTGTGTGTGTGTGTGTGTGTGTGTGTGTGTGTGTGTGTGTGCGAGCCCTTAGGAGAGTGTGACCGGTAGCAATGCCTCTCCTTGACATCTAAAATCTGAAAACCTGCAATGACACAAACTTTTTCCACATAAAGTCTGCAGAGAGTCCCACATGTGAGAGAAAAGGAGGCTGTTCATGAGAGTGTGTGATAAGTTTTATTGCATTTTCTAGATAGTCAGGCTTAAGTCAAGGTCTCTTTCTCTATCTCCTTCACACAAATACAGCCCTGACAGAGCTTATGAAATGTCAGTGTGACCAACAGAAAGCAAAAACGTGCTTCCGCTGCAATTGTTTTATTTTTCTTTCCATTCACCTGCTGAACTAAGAGGTTCGATTGTTCCTACAAATGCGTCTGACTTTGTATGTGTGCAATATAAGGACCTTCTGCGAAGCCACCATTCTTTTTGGAACCATTGCAACCAAAAACCGAGGCCAGTGGCAAAAAGTCAAGAACTTTTTAGAAGGAGAAACAGAAAGCAAAAAAGAGAACAGGCAGGGGCTGCAGGGTGGTGCAGTGCTTAGCACTCTCGCCCTACAGAAGGCTCTGGCTCAAATCTTGACTGAGTCCTTTATGTGTAGAGTGCATGTACTAATCTTTCTTGAATATTTTAAGTTATAAATAGAAATGTTTTAAAAAGCTGTTTCTAAGACCCTTAAATGATTAAAACCACAATTAAATTAATATCTCACTTTTTTTTAAATAACTCACCCAGTACATAATATAAGACATGGAAGATTAGCTTGTTCTTACTTTTTAAGACAATTTGCAGAATCATTATGTGCAGTGGCCTAAAGTTTAGATGCACTGTGGAATTAGATTAAAAACAATGTCAAACAATATAAAGAGACCAAAAAAAAATCCAAAAAACATGTAGCTGTTCCAGCAGCTGGAATCAAACAAAAACATGTCTGCATGCTCTGCGGCTTTATTATGTCTCTTTCACTTGCGGAATTCCTTGTGTAGCAGGAAATAGTCAAATTTGAGTTTATATCTGGACCAAACATTGTTTAAAATGTTTTTGATTTTAGTAAGTTTAAAACCTATTTATCGTGTAAAACCACCACTTCTTAGATATATGGAATAAAACTGATCAGTCCGACCTTAAAATTTAGTAAAATAATCTTCTTTATCCTCTCAGCTCTATAGTTTTAAGATCAGCTCTGAGTTGATCATGTTACAAGGAAAAATACCAAAATGCATAATGCACGACTTTTCAAAATGAATTAGAGCACTAGTTAATTAAAGTGTGAGTGCATCCATGATAATAAGGAAACAGAGTAGTTCTGAAAACAATTATGAAAAAAAGCAGTGGTTTCAAAAGTGAGTAGGAAGAAATTTTTTGAGAAACTATTTTGGACTCTGACAGTTGAGAGATTCTCCTCACCAAGGTAGTCAAAGCGCGACTTGAGTTTATGAACTATTGGCTGTCGTTTGTAAAATTGTTGTAACATTTTGGAAAATAAGCCTTTTCCTTTTGGTTAAAGACAAACATACTTCAAAATTAAAACCCTATCTTCTGTGCATCATGAAAAACATTACTGACATATACACAAACATCTATCTATACTTGTTCAACCTAATTTAGAAATTCCCCTCACTGTTTTCTTTTGACATTCTAAGCGGAACCTTTGTCAGACACGAGGGGGGACATTTTAATTGCAAACACCAGCAGTGTCCGGGTGTATTTATTTTTGAAATTTCGACGCCAGAGTGAAACAAGGGCACTTTTCAGGCTAGCGACTTTTCATTTAAATTTTAACAAGTAGAGTTCGGAAAGCGTTAGATCGTGAATCCACTCGGAGGGTTTGGCGTTGATAGTTTTCTGTAAACTTTCATCAGCTTCGTTGATGTTGTTGGAGCCGCGCGGCAGCCATGTCCACGCTGTTCCCCTCCCTGCTGCCCCGCATCACCGAGTCTCTGTGGTTTAACCTGGACCGGCCGTGCGTGGACGAAGCAGAGCTGCAGCAGCAGGAGCAGCAGCATCAAACATGGGTGACCGAACGAGTCTTTCCCGCCTCCTCTGCCGTGTCATTCACCGTTTGTAAGATTGCTATTATATTTGTAGTTGCAGAGCATCGCCGAAAAAGACAATAACCTGATGCCTATCGGAAAGCCCATTTTCGAGGTAAGTGACGTGAATAACAAAGTTTTGAAAGCTGCTGTACGCTTAAGGTTCTCCCAGTAATCATGATGTGGTCTGCATGTCTGATCCAGGCAGGGTACGAGGAAGAGGAAGAGGAGGACGATGAGGATGAGGAAGACAGCGAGGAAGACTCAGAAGATGAAGAGGACATGCAGGACATGGACGAGATGAATGATTACAATGAGTCTCCAGACGATGGGGAGATCAATGAGGTGATCTCATGTTTTCGTTTTATGTGAGGTCAGGTTTCTTTATAGTGGACCTATGGCTGCACGATATGAGCAAAACTTGCGATATGAGTGATCAATATTGCGATGACGATATAATTTGCGGTATATACACAGATAGGCAAAACAACCAAAAACATCATTACCATTTCACTTGAAACAGTTTTAAAATTAAACTCCAAATGACCCTCGTCGAACGTAGGAGGCAAACATCTAAAATAAAAGGGCTCATCTGATTGGTCATCAACGTGAAGGGGTCCATCCAATTGGTCAAATGCATAAATGGATTTATTTTATTCGTTAAATGCTTCAAGCTGCCATAGATTGTTTTAGCACATTTAAGGTAACCATTTATTGCGATATTTGCTGACTTTTGCGATATGGATATTGCACCGGTTGATATTGCGATAACGATAAATTTACGGTATATTGTGCAGGCCTAAGTGGACCAAAGGTGACATACTGAATTAAATGAATACAACATTATTAGGGTGTATTCAGACTGGACAAATCCTTCAGTCCGGATCGAGTCCCGAACCTTGCGTTTGGTCTGTGTTCAGACTGGCATCAAGCGGACCTTTCTGGTACAAACCAATGCTTGTAAACAAAACCACGTGACTAAAGATCCCTTCAGTCATTGGCCAGGAACTACGAGGGGGGGTCAAAACGACAAGAGAAGGACAGACGTGCTGCACTTCACAATCCTAAATTAACTTAATAAAACTTTATATTTCGATTATCAATTTTGAACTTGGGAAAACTTTTTACTACCTGCATGCTGCAAGGCGGTTACTGGCAAGGTGGTGTGCCGCGTGTGCTTTAACTCAGAGGATGCTAGTTACTGCAGATGAGGAGACGTCGGGTATGAAGGTACGCTGATAACATCTAGATTGTCAGGAAAACGGTGAGAAGCAATGAGTGTCACTTTAAAAATGGTTTTATTGAGTCTGTATTCCATCGACCCCATGGCAATGAGTTTCTGTTTCTCATCGTCGTGGTGTCACAGCATTGTTTTAAGAGAATAGAAGTCAGAATACTTTTTTAAAAATGGCAGCTTTTATGTTTTTACCCCCTAAACTGAATTGGCCTTAAAGAACTATTGACACATGTATTGAATTAGCTAATCTTGTATTCATTTATTTTAATGTGTCACCTTTTGTCCTCCAAATCTTTAATGCTGATGGGTACAAGTATTTGGTTGCTCAGCTGTAAATCTTAATCTCTGCCAAACACTCGTCTTGTTTCTTGGGCAGGTGGATATGGAAGGACCAGAGCAAGACCAAGACCAGTGGATGATATAAAGAATGAACTCCTTTTTCAGTCTCATCCAAGGAATCTGCCTTTAAGTTTGTGTCCTTTTTACAGAACATTGGGGGTGTGATTTCTAACAGAATAAAACCATCCACTTTATTTTTCTCATTTTGAGCTGCAGACCCACGGAAGCTCTTGACATCTGGACCCGCTAGCGCCCCCTCAAAGACCCACAAACACTCTGATGTGCTTTTCATTCATTTTTCATATCTGTGACAGCTGCACACTGTGGTTCAGTGATCCTTTATTTAAACTTTGACCTGTTCGTATCTTCAGTCATGTGCCTTCACTGCTGAGCAACCAGAAACACTGGTGTGGTTAGCACAATAATGGATCGCTCATGAGGAAAACAAAGACATTTAAAGGTTTTTTAGCTGTTTTATTGCAGTGTTGTGTACTTTTACTGCACTCTAGTGACTTCATAAAGTTATACTATTCTCATTTCAGGCTTTTAAACTGAATTGTTTAGTTTAGTTACAGTAAAACCTGTTAAAGGATACACCACAACACAAAGCCAATGGGAAATTCCTCCTGCTTATGTTACAGTGACTTTTATTTATAATAAACATTGTTATAACATTTTGATCTCGTCATGTTTAATTTTCCCCATTTGTATAAATGAGAAAATGAATGTGATGCTCCTTTAATGTGTTATTACTATAGGAATATTATGTTTAGATGCTTCTATAATTGTAATTCTAGGTTATTTATTAATTACAAGTCCAATTCTAACCACTTTCAAAACACTGGATGTACATATTTCTGATTTTTTTTTTAACATTTAATATTTAAAATGTATTTTTATTTCTAATCCTGACTTTTATTTTCTTTTAAACACATTGAGAGTATCATCCTTTTGTTTGACATACAATGGCATTAAAATAAAATCTCTCTGAATCTTTTGCTTAATCTGAAGACATAAATTACAATAATTCATCCATAACTCATAAAAAGATTTTTTCATAGTGTGTTTTGGTTGATTTGTTTTCCTTCTGAATTCCAGGTTTATATTTGTTGTGTTTCAACAAAACGGGATGGCATACAGACAAAAGGAAAAACCTTAATTTGGATATCTTGATCCTTTAAATGTTGTTAAATATGCTTATTTTGAAATGTTGTTTATTAATTCACAAAAAATGATAGCGAAGAAACAATTCACCTCAATTTTATTTATCATAGAAATCTGATTTATACATGGTACCTTTGTATGTTTTTTTGTAATAACAATAATTAGGTTAAAAAGCTTTCACTAAAATTACAGTTTTAAGCCAATTAATATTTTTATGGAATCGTTTTTATCAATATGCCATAGCTTTACTCAATCTTAATTTGAATATTCAACTGCTTTTTTAGGGGTTTTATAAATGTGTGGAAGTTTACTTAATTCCCTGAAACACCAGCTCAGCCATCCCATCCCGAATGCCTTTGCTGTATTCCAGCATTGCTCGGTGGATCTTCCACTCATACAGACCACTCTTGCGAATGTATCTGAGGAACTTTGGAGCCCCGGGAAACAGCACATTGTCAGCCAGAATCACAGATCCTTTTCCCAGCAGGCCGCATTCCTCGAGCATCTGTAGCACACCAGAAGGAAGGGACGGAGGAGCTGAAATGGATTTCTCTCCTAAAAGTCGGCTAACGGTGTGCACAGCACATAATAACCTAACATTGGTCCTTGAAGCCTTAGTCACAACTGCCCTTATGGATAGACACAGGCTGTCTGCAAGCAAAAAATGGGTACCTGTACGGGGCCTAAAGGGTGGCCTGCACAAAACATTTAAGTCCGAGGCCACTTAAGCACATTTTTTTTCTACGGGCGTGCTGAGAACAACAAGTTGTAGTGAACACTTACACAACACGTAGGGGTAAGTAAGGATAAAATAGGTGAGATGCAGGTGTGTGGTATAAATAATTTAAGGGCTCCTTGCGTGCACCATGACTGTTCAATATGAGGAAATGAGAGAGAGTGTAGTTTGTGGGGGCATCCTACAGGTGTCCTATGGGCACTCAAACACCCGTGCATGCAGCATTCACATGTGGTCAGTAAGAGGCCAGTACTCGCACCTTAATAACAACTAGAGTCTGGTCTAAGCCCACTGTACAACAGCAGCACCTGTAAGTCTCAAGTGCATGTAACTTACATCAGCCTTACAAATACTTCATGATACACTTGCCACATGCATGACAATGGTACATTCCAAATGGCCTATTCACTGTAACAGTAACTTTTTCGTGTTTTTATATGAAACATTTTTAAATGTGTATTTATTTAAGTTGCTGTTGTTTTAACTGTTTTTTGTATTTTATATACAGTATATATGTTGTACGGTAGTGCTCAGAAAAGGGGCTTATAAATAAAATGTATTATTATTCCATAATTATTATTATTACCGTACTTTGCATTCTCATGACGTCCTTTAAGGGGGCCGTATCAGCCTCAAGGAAGCTACAAGATACACCTGCACTCTCCTTAAGATGTGGCCACTCTTCTCTATGACCCTCCACAGGCCAGGCAACCCAAAAAAACATGTAGCTCCCGTGTGAGTCAGCCCCCATATGGGTGCTTGTGACTAAGGCTTTGAGCTTTGAAGTTGTAATCTGTTCTCGGATTTTTGATTTGAAAATGACCACACAGGGGCTCTACTCATGTCTTCACACCTGCAGATCAGGAAGGTAACACTTCTTCCAGTGGTCCATGAAGACGAGGTCAACCCTTTCCAAATTGTAGTCCGACCGCAGACGAGGGATCACCTCGTCTGATGGATTCACGATGAGCTCCACCTGGGTAAGCAGAGGGGAAAGGCGTCCAGGTGGACGGGGCTGTGAACGCCTTTGATACAAAGAGGAATCCTGCAAAAAGGTCACTTCTTTCCTCACCGTGTCATCATCAAATCCTGCCAGGCGGAGGATTTTCTCAGCTATTGCTGCGTTTGCCTGATCCATCTCAATGCTGTAGAGCCTGGCCCCCAGGGGCAGAGCCCGGGCGATCCGAACCGTGCTGTAGCCACAGTGAGCTCCCAGCTCCAGAACTGTGAGGGGGCTCTGCTCCATGAGAATCCGATCCAGGATTTTACCTGATGAACCCATCAGAGAACATTCATTCATGTTACTGCATTTGGGAATTCACACCTTTTTTTTGTTATTTAACACTTAAAATCGCAAACCTCCTCCCCACCTTTTTTAGGCCCAATGTTACTGATGTACTCCACTTTGCTGCACCAGTAATCGAACGCGTCCAGGATACTGTCGGGGTCCCCGGGGGTGGAATGAGTGAGGACGTACTGATAGGCTCGCTCCTCCCGACTTAAACCTGTGATGCAATCCTTCCATATCCTGACCAGAACCGCCCGGTAGAAAAGCACAAAGTAGTAGCGGTACCTGATTATGAGCGTCAGCAGAAGGGGAAGGAAGGCCAAAGCAATGGCACCCGACACCATCCTAGGAAAGGGGGACGGATACACAAGCAGCAGCGATTAGACCAAAGAAAAATTCTCTTTTTCAAAGTCTCCAATAAAAAATTCTGTTTCGCGTAATGAGATGGTTCATGATGATGAAACAAGCTTTTGTTGACTTTGTTTAGATCAAGGTTCGATCTACGACCTTTTTTTTTTTTCATTCATTTTCTATTCCGTTTGTCCCTTTTGGGGTCACGGGGCTGCTGGAGCCTATCCCGAAGGCAGGGGATGCCCTGCACAGATCGCCAGTCTGTTGTGTCTGCAATCACACACCCATTCACTCTCACATTCACACCAAGGGACAATTTAGATTGACCAATTAACCTATGAAGCATGTTTTTGGACGGTGGGAGGAAGCCGGAGAAGGGATCACGGGGGAGAACATGCAAACTCCACACAGAAAGGTCCCCCAGTGATGCTTTTGGTCCCCCAACCGGGACATGAACCGGGGGCCTTCTTGCTGTGAGGCATTAGCGCTAACCGCTGCGCCACCGTGCAGCCCTATCTACAACCTGCAAAACTAAAAGAGCCATCCAGGTTGATTTAGCATTTATTTTATTGTTACTATTAGGATATAAATATAATTTAACTTTGTTTTTTGTATTAATAAAGCATAATCATAAAGATGTATATATGTTATTTTAAATATGAAATTGTTTATAACTTTTGACAGATTCACATTATTTCCCTTCAACATAAAAGATGGATATTCATACATTTAACGAGCTAAGATTAAATGAGAACTAGTAAATGAAGTTTACCTGATTTTTTTGGCTATATGGCAAACTTAAAGTCCGTGAATTTCGGTTCGGTAAAAGACAGTCCAATTTATAATCCAGCACGCCTTCAGTATGAATGCTGGTTGTGCTTACTGACCTCAATTTGATTTTCTGTGGTACACAGCGCTCATGTTCAACTTTGGTAGCCTACGAAGCTGCAGCCCTTGATGGATTGTTGGATGGAGCATTATGGGTACTGTAGTCAGGAGCCCCATTTGTGAATGAGCTGAATAAGTTTAATTTATCTGACTGTTTTATTTCAATTGATGAGCCATATAATGCAAAAAATACATCAAAATTAAAAACACTTTGTTTTTCTTTAACCAGAGAGCCACATGTGGCACTGGAGCCTCAGGTTGCAGACTCCCGGCTTAGATGAAGACTTCCCAAAGTAAACTTTTGAATATGGGCATCCAAACACTGAAATCGCAGGTAGTTGCTGCTATGATACTAAAGGAAAAGGCCAAACTATCAGTAATTGACACAAAACAGCAGAACATTTTCTAAAATTCAATAAAAACATTTAAGCTTAACTATTCAACACAAGCTGCAAAGGCTGCAGTCTCCTGGTCGATTTTAGAGATCCTGCTGTCTGTCTGGATGTTTGTCTGGTAACTGAACTCCTCAGGTTCTCTGGACAGGTACTGGCGATTCAGAGGAGATTGTCAGGCACTTTTTAAAATACTGGAAAAAAACTCACCTTTTCTGTAGAGCTAAGTGGAGGAGTCGATGATTAGCGCTGAAAAGTGACACTTTGACCAACACAGGTGCAGAAATACAAAGAGAGGAGTGTCTGTCTGCGTACAGCAGAAGGTGAGAGACTGAATAATTTATGCATCACACGCATGATGGTTTAGATCTAGAGTTCAGTAAAAAGACACCGCCAACATAAAGGCCTTACGTATTTTAGTTTCTTCTCAATTTTGATGGCTTGTGGTTGCAGAATCCGTTAAAATTTTAAAAATAGACCTGACGATAAAATAAAAAACTAAAAGAGTTACATATGTAGGCTAAAGGAAATTGATCTGTCAAGTAAAAGTTTGTTTGTGTGTGTTTCTATGGAATCCAATTTCTGTCCTATACACAATAAACATGAAAAAAGACAAAAGAACATTTCTGAAACTTAAAAACATTAAGTCTTACAAACATTCATTTGTTAACTCACAGTTAAAAATGCCTAAAAAACAACAAAGCTTTATTTTGTAGGAATAAAAATAAAAAAGGAGTAAGAAAATAAAACTAAAAAATTATTTAAAGACCCCATCTTATTAAAATGGTGTTTTTGTTGTTTTTAACATGTTCTTGGGGTATTTTCTGATGATAGCGGAAATATATTTAAAGAAAATTAAGCTCAAAATTGAATTTCTGAATATTTTTTATTTCATCAGTGAATCAGTTGCAGATAAAAATAAAAGCTATTTGAAAAAAAGATTATTTGTTACATATAAAATACGGTGTGCGGGCCAAAAGCTCCCTACGCTCCACAACGGGGAGGAAAAGAGGCCACAGGGTTAAGCCACACCAACGGTCCTGCCCAAAACCCAGAGGCGAATTCCTGATGAACTCCTGCTGCTCTGCAGAAACTATGCCCAAGAAAACGACTGTTTTTGTTTTATTTTTGCCAAAAACAGCATCATCATAGTTAAAAACCCACTGGGACGGTGATGGGAGTGGGTCTTTGTGAACTAAGAGAAGTTTATTTCACTCCATATCCTGGACTGAATGTTTACACCGTGGTAAAATATAATTTAGACATGTGGATTTTCTTCTTCTCATTTCAGCAAAGTATTTGAATTCAGAAAATATCTAAAAACAATAGAAACTGTTTACAAAAGAACCAGACTGTAGGCTTTTATGCAAATGTAATGTATGTTTGGTTGAAAGTGAATGTGGTTTTACAGCAATATTTTGGAAACGTGAAAAGTCCTAAACTTACACAGTTTGTGCACAAATATTAAGTTGGAGCCAATGACTTTAAACATCTGGGCAGGGTTTTTTGATGAGCGCTCTGATGAGCTTCCTGAGTTCTCTCTCCCCTCTGGTCCACCTCACCAGTCGAGTCAGCACCAGTCTTCCCTCCTCAGCCCGAGCCAGGGATAAGAACCACCCACCAGAGGCTGCTTTCTCCACTTTCCCTCCATCTTTGCTCTGCTTCGCATCCACCTGCCCTTCCGCTGACTCTGCGTCTTCTTTTACCCTCGTAGCATCCAATCCAGGACAGATACAGCTGCCGCCCTCTTGCAGCCACAGAGCGCCATAGACCATTGCACTTCCAAATTCTTGAACCCTATCTGCGCCTCCGCCTGCCCACCGGAGGATGCGGCTGCGGGCATGCGGCACCAGCTGGCGGTCCCGGCCTACTGTAGACACGCTGTCCAGACGCATCTTCAAGGCTGGGACGGAAAAATGTAAGTCATCTTCTCGCTTGGCTGTCGCTCAAAAGACTTTCTTTTCTTTTTTTTTACGTGACCTTCTTCAAAAACCAAACGCTCAACACCAGGATGCGCTCTTACCATATGGACTGTGGCAAAAGTTTTCTTGGATGTCACTTTCCCCTTCTGCAGCCAGACTGCACACATCGCAAATGATGCTCCCTGTAAAGGAGAAGCAAAAAGGCTGGTGTTGATGGCAGTTCGGTACAGAGGTGAAAAAAGCATTCAGGCCTTTTATAAATTCTTAGAGTAATCAAAAAAAAGTTAGAGCTGATTTAGTGATAGAAGAGATAAATAAAATCTGAGAAAAATTAATGATTAATGATATAAAAACAACCTTAAAACCAAGCTTCCTATTGACATTCTACTGAAGTTAATGACTTAATTGGAACTCAGAACATTTCTGCAGCTGCAAACAATATTTAATTATTAAAATGACTCTTGTAAAATGTATTTTTTATGTTGTCATTTTTTGTTCATTAGCTGCATATTTTGTGGGGGTTTTTTCCATCTCACATCCTTTATAAGAAAATGTCATATGGAATGAATAAACCTTATATTAAAATGAATGTATGTCAGCACAGGAGACGTTTGGGTATACATAATATACTTTATTAAATCAATTTCCTTTGAAACTAATTTTTTACTTTTCAGCTGCCAATGAATGAATTAAACCAATAGTTTTAGGGTTAAAATAATTAAGACCGTGTTTTCTCTACTGGAACCAAAACCAAAAAAAGCTCAAATGAAAACATTTTCAATGTGAAATCAATTTCAACATTCTGTGGAAATAAAAAGCTGTTTCTTCCAGTAAGTCATTCCAAGTTCATCATTCAAACAGCCATGACCACATCACGTCGTTTCATAGACCAGCAGCACCTGGTCATAGCGCCTTTAGGTTGGTAGTAGACGTTGCAGGTGAACTTGTGAGCTTGTCAGCAGACTTACATCAAGACACAGAACTACTGGCAGAGTTTGTGACAGACCCCGGAGTGGAGCCATGCAAATGACAGAACACATGACCAGATGCTAAGGACGTTTGCTAAACTATGAAGGTAAAAATGCTCCAAAAAGAAGGTACTTGTAGATTTGATCTGAGAACTTGTAATATAGAATGTGAGAACTTGCACACCAAAAATCTGCATCTGTGTGTAAAACGTCTTCTGCTGTGAACTGACAATTCCCATTTGCATGTGTTCATTTAGAGTTACAACTTCAAATCTGTGATTACGACTGCTCAAATGTGCTTCTGCGTGTGCTTGAATCTGCTGGCGCAAATCACAAGTGTGCTACAACTGAATTCTGACACATTCCTTGCGAGAAACTTGTGTCAAAACTGATCTGTGTCCGAAAATGGAACTACGGGGGGAGGGAGGGTTAGAGGAGGCGGAGTCAGCCAATCAGATCGCAGGACTCAGAGAACTTAGAAAGTTAGAAACAATGAGTTATATCACTAGAGGAGACATCACGTGATTCCTCATGGGAGGAGAGCACCGCCATCTTGGTGAGGTCAAGTTACTAATGCAGTGCATGCATGTGAACACATTTTTTGCATAATACCAGTTCATTGTGCGGGTTTCAACTGCCAAAATCAGAGAACTGAGTCCATTAAGGAGGAAGGCAGAACATATCACAGGTAAGTATTTTGATTTCTTTTTTTTTTTAATGCTGCAGGGGCTTCATTAATCATACACATCTTGACATGCATGATGCTGCAGGGCTATTACCAACATGCTGCATGATGTACGGATAATTTGCTGTCGACATAAATGTACATCTTATTTTGCTAAACCTCTATACAGCATACTAGGCTATTATAGTAATATATATTTATGCATTTCAGACTCAGTGACTGAACTTTTCTTGCAGGTTTCCAATGGATTCAGACTTAAGGAAAAATTGGATCTTAGCAATAAAAAGAGTTAACCCAGATGGATCACTGTGGTACCAACTAGCAACACAGTCTGACCGTTCAAAACATTTGTGGAAACACATTTAGATAAGATGCCAGACTGTTTGCTTGAAACTCGGCATCATAACATCTCACCATAACACAAATTGATCAGTCACACGAATCAGTATAAATCTATTGTTCACCTTTGGACTTTTTTTGAATATTTTTTTAATTATTATTATTAGACTTATTTTTTTTATTTATTGACTTACTATTTATTTATTGTTATTATTTATTGTTTGTATTGACTTAATATTGATTTATTATTATTATTATTTACTTATTGTTGGGTTTTTCTAAATAATTTAAATTACATGTCAAAGAGGTCTAAAACTTCTAAATGTTTAGAAATTATTTTAAAAAATTCTTTGTAATTTTTTTTATTTGTAAGAAGTCCTGCAACAATGCATTTTCATTAAAGTTTGAGCTTTTAAGGCTGACTGTTTCTCTTCTTTAACAACAACAAATGATGTATCTATATATATATATATTATATATATAAATATAATATATTTACATATATGTATAAATATATATAGGGAGCCGGTTTAGCTTGTGCTGGTTTGCGATGCCTTCCCTCCGTGAAACCCAGGTTCAAATCCGAGCTGCTCCCTGTTTCCTTCTCCACCCCTGTACTGGTCCCAAGCCCAGTTGCCTTGAGAGGGTTGCGTCAGGAAGGGCATCCGGCGTAAAACATTGCCAAGTTTACCATGCGACTTGTTCGCTGTGGCGACCCCTGATGGGAAAAGCCGAAAGTGAAACAACATATGTATAAATATATATAAATGTAAATATATATATAGTATATAAAAGCTACTTAGACACCACTAAAAGCAATAGAAATCATTGTCATGTGGGTGTCGTCGACCCCACCAAGATGGCGTCGCGCTCCGCCAACATCGGCCAGGCTTCTAAAGCGGGCGTGTCTCCTCTAGTGATATAACTCATTGGTTAGAAAGCTCTTCACAGATTCGGACTTCCTGCTTCAATAACTCCTCTGATAAACGTTCAAATGTGACAGCAAGTACCCAACCGTCGTCCAGCGCCTGGGTCCGCGGTTGCCGCGGGGAACGCATTGATAATGGAATCAATTTTTTTCAAATGTTAATGATTTATAATAAAGATGCTCAATAGCCCTGGTCCTATTGTCCTGCTACAACAAAGGTTTTCCTGCTGACGCCTGACGGACCGGTGGCAGCCGTCTCGCTGCATGTCTGCATTTAAAGCACGAAGAGATCATTTCTCATTAAAATGCTGGAAAAAAATAACTTTTTTCTTTAGAAATGCATTTGTAGTTCACTCTCTGTGTCAAAACAAAATGACTGAGATACTTGCTGTCACATTTGAACGTTTATCAGAAGAGTTATTGAAGCAGGAAGTGGGAATCTGTGAAGATCTTTCAAGTTCTCAGAGTCCTGCAATCTGATTGGCTGACTCCGCCTGACTCCGCCCCCCCCCCCAAACTCCCCGTAGTTCCATTTTTGGACACAGATCAGTTTTGACACAAGTTTCTCGCAAGAAATGTGTCAGAATTCAGACCGCAGTTGTAGCAATCTACAAGCTCATCCATTTAGACACATTTTTACCTTCATACTAGACGCCACACAGCTGCAGGCCCGTTTACCAGATGAGAGGGTACCAGGGTTTCCACACTAACTATTGACAACTGGCTCCACCCCTTTGACTTGAACACCAGATGACTGTTGCAGGGGACTCCACTGACACCAAGACAGCGCCGTGAACGTTTGTAGTAAAAGACCATGTTGACCTGGACATTGTTCACTGATGAGTGCCGGGTCACTTTGCGCATAAATGATGGTCATTAGTGATGCTGAAGCAGAGCGATACGCCGAGGTCAACACGGTCCCCAGATTTCACTTTGGTGGAGGAGCAGCAGCCTGAGCAGGCATCACCAGTCAGCACAAAACCCAATTGGTTATTGTAGATGGTCCAGTCACTGCAGGTTCTTACCTCAGAGACATCTTAGAACCATCATCCTCCCCAGTTCCACCAGCACACCCCTAACTTCCTGTTCATGGATTACAATGCTCCACACATGGTGCCAGAATTGTCACAGCTGGACTTTAGGAAGTGGGGGTGTCTCGTATGGTTTGGCCAGCAATGACCCCAGACCTGAACCCCATAGAGCGCATCTGGAACCAGCTCAAGAAGAGACTGGATGACGGGAGCCCTCCCCTAAGTGCTCTAGCAGAGCTGCATGTAGCACTTGTGGAACGTGTTGCCTCAGAACAATATCATGAGGCTAGTGAGGACCATGAGACGACCCCGTCAATCTGTCATTGAGGGAAATAAAGTTTGGTCATTTTGGGCTTTCTATTGTTGTCTTCATTTTTTGGGGTAATGAATATCAAACTAAGAAAAATTGGGTTTCTTCTCGTTCATTATTAGTAATATCAAAGGAACTTTTTACCTATTTCAATAAAATTCAGACAACATAGGAAAAGATCTCACGTAAATAACAATATTTTAACTTTTTGTGTGTGATCATGTAATGTTGGATTACTTTAGGGTTGGCCAACCCTGGTCCTCAAAAGCCTCAAACCCTGCCTGATTTCCAGCTCTACCTGGACTGCCTGATGCTGAGAACCTCAACCAGGTGTATTCAACCAATCAGGATGTAGAATTATTTGAGTCAGCCAATCAGCAGCAAGCTGGTCAGGTAGAACTGGAAGACAGGCAGGGTTGTGGCTTTGAGGACCAGGGTTGGTCATCCCTGGATTACTTGTTCCTGAGCTGCACAACTGAAAGAAAAAAAAACTGAGGAACATTTTCTCCTAAAGTTTCATTTTTTACACTTCAGCAAAAAAAAAAATCAGTGATACTGCTTGAGCTGAGTGCTACTTAGGAAAAGTTTTTTGAGGAGTCAAAGTAAGTTCACAGACCCTTCAGCGCCTCCTCGTGGCGGACCTCCTCTTCAGTCCGCCCCTCCCGCGCCCCGGTTGCCGGGATACAGAGTTCGGTTCCGTGGGGGAACCGGGAGCAGTTGAACATCTCTGGCCAGGGGAAGCCAAAGGCGCTCATGACGGGCACGCATCTGTCCCGCACGGCCTCGCACAGGCCCCTGCAGGGGCTGACGGGCCCGCTGAGCTCCGGCAGGCAGACGGGCGCGAACAGCGAGCACAGGAACTTCTTGGTGTCTCCGTGGCACAGCTTGGAGACGAGGGGCAGCCACGCCGCCGACTGCTGCTGCGCCTCCCGCAGGCTGTCGTGGCCGAGCAGGTTGGGGATCCACATGCGCCGGTAGCCGATGCCGTGACACAGCGACAGGGAGCTCGGGATGGGTTTGCACACGGAGCGGAGGGACGGCTGTCCGAGCGGGGCCAGAGCCACGCTGCCGCTGCCGCTGCCGGGGTCGTGGGAGGCTGCAGGCGGCAGAGCCACCAGGCCGAGCAGGAAGAGAAACATACTGCTGAGCTGATCCCAGCCGCTGCAACTCCTGAAGGTGGAAACAGAGAGGAGAGGAGAGGAGGGGAGGAAACAGGAGGGAGGTGATGAAGAGACGGGCACCTCCTTCAGCCCACCTCTGCAGAGCTCCTTCACTTTATAGGCTTTTTCTATTTAAGTTTCACTCCAATCATCTTTCGATCGATGGTAAAATTGTTACCAGTGGTGTTTTAATTAAGATTATGCCGTTTTTAGGCAAAAAAAAAACAAAACAGTTTTCTAGAACTGCAAAGCAGCAAGAGTTTATCAGAAATGTGCCTCTGAGTTGTGGGCAGACGGTTGGCAGGAAGCAATCCCTCCCCCCTTCCCCTCCCCTTTTTGCTGAGAGCTCTCTGTTTACACACTCTCTCTCGGCCCCTCACACCCCCACCCTAACATTACAAAGTGCATCACAACTGAGAGCTTTTTTCAAACTGCATTAGTTTTCCATCTGCTCCTGATTCTCACATGTTTTCAGTAAAGAAATACTAAGAAACACAGTTTTAATCTTGATTTTTTTTTGTGTTCATCATAAGAAAAATGCTACAAGAGCATGTTGAAAAACAGAATTTTTATTGGAGTGGGTCTTTAAAGGTGTCAGAGCAGGATTGGTTAATCTGACAAATAGGATGACTGAGTAATAGCAGTTTATTTCTCTACAGACGTCGATGGGATTTCAGTTTTGGGAGCAAGCGGGTACTTCCTGTTTGGAACGCCAGCGGTGACATATTGTTCGGTTTTAAACAGAGTATTGCAGCATCCTTAGAATCAACATGGCTCAAATTCTGAATTTACAAAATAAAATTAAAAAGCAGTAGATCTGGCAGATTCCAAAGCATTTCAGCAAATGCAATCATACAGACTAATAGAAAAAGTTAATGATGAGTTATACGACACAATATAGTAAGAAATGCTTTTGATGCAGCGTAACTGCTGAGTGTAATAAAAGCTTCTGTCTCTATCATCAGGCTGAGGCAGAAGCCCCTCTTTTTAGTGCCGCTGTTTTCCGTCTGTGAGGCGTGTCAGAGAGACCCTTTCATCTTCTCCAGAGATTAGACCTGTGCTTACATGTCACAGACTGCTCCTCTCACACCATCTTGCTTTTGTTGTTAGGAATGTTTTTAGAAAGAGAACTTTTAGATCTTTTTATATCTTGCAGCTTAAAACACACTGAATAGTACAGTAAACTTGACTTTCTCAAAGTCACGCTAATCATCTGTTGCTCTATTCTAAAAATGTTCCCAGTGGTCTTTTAATTAAGATTAGTCCCCAAATCAGCAAACCTTTGCTATTTTCTTGGACAGTTTCTGCAGAGTGGCAGCCGTTTATTAGAAATGCAGCCATTCCTGAAAGATGTCATTTTACTCACTCTTCCTCTATCTAGCAGTCCCTCACCCCCCCCACGATGACACGCCTGATGCCAGCTCCGATGATGAAAATAAAGATGTACTTGGATCTAGTCATATAGAAGGTGGATGCATCAGGATGAAGCGGAGCAGGTGGGAATTGAACATGCAATAATTCGATCAGAGGTCAGCCGCTCTACCGCTGCACCATGGCCACCCCATTATAGTGTTGAACTGTTCATCCACTGCTAGGCCATCAATGAAAGGCATGTGTTTTGAATCAAATATATTTTATTCAGTGCCATTTGACTCTGAACTCATTAAATATAGCTGACTTTAACCAAAAGTTTTGCCTTCACTGTAAAAAAAAAAACAATAAGAGCTCATAGACAAGTATATGATAAAAACAAGTCAACATTGAGATGTTTATAATTAAATTGACCAATTTTTCATAAACAAATCAACATTTTCCTTGTCAAAAACAGAAAATTGTCACAACCATGCTTGCAGCTTTTAAAAACAAAAAAAAAGAAAAAACGTTTTGTGTCTGAGTGCATTGGCTGAAAATGTGTTTACAGCATATGTTTCCTTTCCGTACTTTTGTTTGGCTAACTATCCTCATTAATTGTGACTGGTAACATATGGTTTTTTTTTGTCTTCAATTTCTGTGAGGATTTTTATGTGCCAATATGGATTTTTAAAAATTCACTGTGAATATCTGAAATGGAGAACCGTTAAATTCAAAGTCCCATTAGTTGTCACACACCTAAGTAAGTGACATTTGTTTTCTGTTTTTGACCCATCCCACCCCCTGAGTCAAATTTGGCTGCAGACAGAGTCATGCTCAGGAACCATTCAGCCATTTAATCCCCTAATCCAACCCCTTAATGTTGAAGGTCAAGCAGAGAGGCTTTGGGTCACTTTCAGAGGGTTTGGTATGACTCGCCCATGAAAGTCATGAATGACTTTATTAGATCATGAATGACTTTCAATGATCAAGGCGGACATCCTACCACAAGACCACTGTGTTTGCCCTGAATTCACAGCAAGGACCAAAAATCTCACATTCCCTTTAAAGACTTCCCAGAAATTACAAAAACTGCAGTTCCTTAAATGACCACTAGAGGCTGGCTTTCAGAATGAGACAATTTCTCACGTCTAAAAGTCTGACTTTAAAGCAACATTTTAGATTTCTATTGATTTATTTTTGTTTACCACAGGTGTGGAGGAGTGTTTTTTTTTTTTGATTGGCAGGTGGTTGGACTTAGCAAAACTTCAACATTCGGAGCAAACTGTGGGTGTTTTTAGTTGTAATTCGAAATCAGATTATCCCAAGCAGAGTTTTTTTTATCCATTATTGTTCACTCAAAAATCTAACACCTCAGATTTCAGAAGTCAGTTATTAGATGAAACATGGAAATTAATAGCTTTTTCATCACTTCAGCAACAAAATAAATACTCTGTCCGTCCATCCATCCATCCATCCATCCATTCAATTCAATTCAATTCAATTTTATTTGTATAGCCCAAATTCACAACAGTCGTCTCGAAGGGCTTCGTACCAGTTATTGAAAAAGTAAAACATAAAATCAAAAGGATTTAATACATTGAATTCAGTAGGAAAATACTAAATAACTACAATATATCCATCCATTCATCCATCCATCCATTTTCTTAAGTCGATATAAATGGGGTCGCGAGGGCCTGTTCTCCTGCAGTCGGGCAGTGTTTTCAGTTTAATTACATGTTTTATTTGACACTTCAAGGTTTGTTTGTTTTTTTTTTTTTAGCTCTGCTCAATTTTTTCCTTTCCCTTTTAAACAGATAATTGAATATTTGCACCTACTGCTCCTACAGGTGGAATTCAATACAGATATGTATTTTTCCTTATCTCAGATAATTTTAGAAGGAAAACGAAGGTGTTAATGTATTTATTTTATTTTATTTCTTTTTATATATGATCAAAATGTTAGTTCATGATTTTTATATACATTATAATGCATAATTTAAATAGACTATAATATTTTAATTACAAATATTTATGAAATAATAATTGATTTTTGATTTAATTAATTGTCTGAAATAAAAATAAAATTATTTATTTTAATGAAGCAAGGGGTGAGGGTTCTGCTGGCACACAGCCCCTCCGTATGGGCGCCATTGTGCTTCTTCCTGAAATGACCTGTATCACGTGACGAAGGCCGCAGCGGCTTCGCAAGAAACCGGAAGTAGAAGTTGAGTTGTTGTTGCAACACAGCTGCTGTCATGTGATCGCCTATCTGAAAAGCTGCTGTGCTGCAGTGGCTTCCTGCTTCTTGATGTTGTTAAAGTAAACGTCCACAGGAGAGGAATTTTATGTTTGTTGGAGACGGAGCGCGCGGCTCGTGCCTGACGGAGAACAGGGAAGCCGCGCTTTGCTAGTTTGGCTCCTCAGTCAGACTTCGCCGCCGCCATGGGTTGCTGTTACAGCAACGAGGACGAGAACACAAGTCAGGTAGTTAGCCGCTAGCTAACCGCATAACTCGACAACTGTGCTGTGGTCGGTTCTGCCATTGTTTACTGTAGTATTTGATTTTTTTTTTTTTAGATATTTAATATTTAAGTAAAAAAAGGAAAACCTGCCCATACTCATAGTTTTGTGTCAGATATTTCTATAAACATCTAAAGCAATGTTGGCTAACTGTGATGCAGGCCTAGCCCTGAGCTGACAACAGTTAGCTTAAGTAAACAAGAGGTATATCTGTTTATGTTAATATATGGATTTCTTTTTAAAGTTTATTGGTTTATATATACACGAAATATTTATTTATCAAACAAATTCATGTCCTGCAGTTTGTTACGTAGATAATTAATGATGTTTATTGAGTTAGAAATCTATTGTGACCTAACCAGACTTTTCCGTATTGTCTTCTTGAAGAGTTCAGTGTCACATGATCATGCAGAGTCCAAACTATTTTAGTTTAAGGAAACAAGTGTGACGTTCCTTTGTTTCTGTAAATATGCCATCATAGTGATAGTTGTACTGGTAAAAAAAAAAAAAAACTTTAGCTCTCTATTTTTGTTATTATTGTTTGCAAAGCACATTAAAGCAAACATGTACATTGTTCTGTTAAAAGCATAATGAAATTTCAAGGATAGTTTATTTATTTTAAACAATTTCTCCTTAATAAAACGAACATTAGGTTTAATTGACATTAAATTTTAAATTTGTCAAAGGTCTGTTAGCATAACATGGATGAAGGTTTTTTTTTTTTCATATATTCGTATTTAAAGAATTAGAAGTTGAGATGAACTATTTCTGGTTTAGTGAAAAAGTTTCTTAAAATATTTAAAATTAAATGGGACTGGATAACCAAACGCATTAATACAAAAAATGAACATCATAACAGACTTATTGTTCAGCACTAACAAAGGTTGCAGAGATTTCTCTTAGTTGTACAGTTTGTAATTTGTTTACTTATTAAAAGTGAAAATGAGTAACTTGCTGCACACGTCACCTGGTCTTTTGTCCTGGGAAAATGTCACGCTTCCATTGTTGCAGCTAGTTCAGAAAACAGTTTTAAAGCAGTATTTGTGACAGTTTCATTCAGAAGTGTGGATACATTGTCTTAATAAACGTTCTGCTACTTTTGCAAGGACCCTGATGAGATTAAGCCCCTGATCCCCCACCCAAACCCCGTTAGCAAGCCTCCAAATGGGACAGACTGGATCAATCCTAGTGTCTCGTCAGCGCGGACGGATGAGCAGGCCATTCTCGCATCCATCCTGATCACGGCGGTAAAGTAAGGCACTTTTCATGTTTGGATAGGTGCAGAATGGGACTTTTGAAACTAGAGTCACAAATGCAAGTAATGAAAATCTTTGTTTGTGTTTGAGGAACATCATTGATGTCTCAGCAGCTGACTCTGTTGTTATGGAGCCGCATGAATACATGGACAAAGCCAGGCAATACAGGTATGTCTTTGAAGACTAATCATTTGTTACCAACTGAACTCTTGGCGCGTGGAGTGTAAGCCAATAATTTAAATTTATATTGAATTTATATTAAATTTGTAAACTGCAAGGCTCTGTATTGTAATTGGTTGAACAACTTTTATTCGGCAACATTTTGTATACGTTGTTCGAATTGAACAAAAAAAAAACAGTTTTATTCTTAGAATCTAAAGCAGTTGAGGATGATGAGGTTTTCATCTGTCTCTGAATCCTGAGGAAGTTGTGAAGGAGGTGATTTGACCACAACGTTGCTGCAGTGCTGGTGCTTCCCTATAAAGCTGTTTCAACAAAACGGCTGTCAAGCTGTTAAAGGCAACCGGCGGTTAAAGTGCAGAACTGCAGTCTGGTCGGACACAAGGGGGAGGGGGGGGGGGGGGTGCTGCTGAGACCATTTGGGTTTATTATTTTTTTTGAAGCTGAACTTGTTTTTTTAATATGTTTCCAGTACAAAGTTGACTGCAGTGAGCACCAGCCTACCACAGAAGAAAGCCCCAGCCCTCCCCTCACTCACTACCCAGCCCCACCAAGTGCTTGCAAGTGATCTGGTGTCATATTCAGATATTCAACAGGTAACCACGCTTTGGCAAAAACTGGAATCCCTGTCCTGTTTGTCCTGCCTTGTTTTATGCTATAAAACTTTAAAAAACAAAACCAAAACAGAAACAAACAAATACAAAGGGTATTTTTGAAATACTGTTGCATCGACCCATTTCTTCATCTAAATATTCAGAATTTTCCCCCTCCAAAAATGTTCAAATGGAGACAAAATAAGCAAACAAGTGATGTGAATCACTAGTGATGTTCGGATCAGAACGCATAGTTTTAAACTCGATTGAAATTGCATGTTGCTTTCCGTTGAAGTATCAATATAAATTTTTTTCCCATTATTATGATCAGTGCTTTATATTTCAAAATATTCTATTAGAAGTCTGTAATAGCGTTCTGATCATGCAGATTCTCAAAATCAAAGAACTCGGAATCGGATTGGGGCCAAAAAAACCCTCATCAGGAGACATCCCTACTGAGTACTTCATGTGACGAGTTGCCTTTTCTCTTTTAACTGTAAAGCTTAACGTTTGGGAGACACGTTTTAAAAGAGCATATACACAATTTTTTGTTAAATTCTTCAATATGTTACTTGTTGCATCAGACCTGCAGGGGACTGCAAATGGACATTAGCTCTGAGAGCTACAGTCCGGGACAAAGCACCTCGTCTTTTATTAATGCTCCTGTACTTGGTTCCTGTCAAGTAAATGAAACCTACAATGTTGTCCTTTTTCACAGGTGTCCAAGATAGCTGCTTATGCTTACAGTGCGATCTCTCAAATCAAAGTGGATGCTAAAGAGGAACTGGTGGTCCAGTTTGCCATTCCTTGATTCTGCACCTCCGACCTGCATATTGTTCCTCCCATCCAAGTTGCTCTTCGTCTCATCTGTGTTCTCCTCCAGCCCACCTTTTCTGTTTTTTTTAGTTTTGTTTTTTTAATTGTTTTTTTTAAACTACTTTGATTCTGTGCTTCTCGGTCATACATCTGACTGTTAAAAACCCCACAGAGGTTTTGCTGCGGTCTAACTTTCCACTATTGTGCTCAGAGGATCTGCGACAGTAGCTTTGCTGTCCAGTGTGCACTTGGAGAGCGGTTCATGTGGGATTTCAGGCTCAATGTGGAGATGTAGGGGAAAAGTCACATTCCTCATCTCTCTTTTGTCATAAGCTGAAAGTTTTTCACGCCTTGTTTTTTGTTAAATCTTCAGGAAAGTGTCACTTTATTTTAATCCCAAAGCATGAATTGAATGGACGAAGTGCAAATCCCAGCAGTCTCTGTGACGATGATGGAAAACGAAACCTTCATTTCAAAAGCCGGGGACGGAAAATTTTCATTTGGTTATTTTTTTGTTTTCTGTTCTAGCCAAATGATGAATGCCTCTGATGGGTGGAGATTTAATTCACTCATGTCAGCTGCGAATCTTCTGTTTTGAGCACATTTCTTAATTTTTTGTTTTTTTTTTTGCCCCAGAATTTTAGCTAATTGGCTGCAGTGGGGAAAAGAAGAGTGGAGGGGCAGGGTGTTGGAGGACACATGGCATATTCATCTATTTGTACAGACTGATTGTAAAAAACATGATGGCTTGTACAGAGTGTGTCTGCTTGTAAAGGGGAGTCGAAGCGACAGGGTTTTATGAGAGGCAGCCTCCTCAAGTGTTAGTTTTACACAAAATGTTTCACTGCAGGTTATCCTCATATAGAGTTGTTCATATTAATCAGAAACTAACCATAGTAGTCGGGTGTGTTCAAATTCCACGAACTGCAGGAGATAGCGAGATCTCAGAGCATTTTGTGATTATTTATTTTTTGTTTGCTCCACAGAGAAGGCGCGGTGAGCTGCTCTGGGCTCGATAAAGGGATGTGACTATTTAAACCACACAACTGATTTCAGCTTTTTTTTTTTTCCAATTACTTGGCTTTTCTTTTTGTTACTCGGATGTGTAATACTACCTGAATAACTGTATGTTTGGAATATTTTAGGCTAGTACCAAAAACTTTTTTTTTTTTTTTTTGGGGGGGGGGGGGGGGGTTTAATCAGTACATTAAAAATTTTCAACAAAGTAGTCGTGTATTATTGCATTTAAGAAGTGGTGTACCGTGTGTTACAATGAGAAACCTATAATGGAGTTATAATAATAAAATAATAAATTAAAGCTGTGAGCGGTACTGTATGGCCTGCAGGCGCTGCCCCCTCCCCCGTCCCCACTGACTGAGCGACTGCCCCTCACTCTCTCTCCCCTTCTGCCCCTGCCACCCTGGTCAGAGCTGCATGTTACAAAATTCACCACTTTTCTGTTGGTTTCACGTCCATAGCAACGGTTTTATGTTTGGCCTGGCAAACAGATCTTTGTAATTATTAGAAGAATCTGCAAAAGTTAATTGTTTTTATTTCTTTGACAGAAGAGGTTTTTTTGCTAGCCACGCCCGCATTCCTAATTTGTTCACAAATGTTAAATTGTTCCGGTCAGCTTTAGTTAAGGTATTATGTATTACATTTTTACAATATTGCATTAAGAAATGTGAAACAAAAAATCCCTAGGACAAATTTAAGTTTATAGAAGATTTTTAGAAGAAAGTTCAAGATGGCAGCCTCTGCCCAGGGTCAAAGGTCAACAAAACTTCAAGGCGTGGGTGGAATTTCTTTAGGAACACTCAAACAAAATTTTTATTTTTCCATATTGTGTGTGAAGATTGCCAAATTTTACACTTAAAAGGGTCGCCAAGCTGCAGGTCCTGTAGCCATCCCATAATTTTAAAACTTCTTTTGAATTCATGGTTAGTGGATTTTGAAAGTCTTTTTTATTTTTTTAAGCTGCGTAAGGCATTTTGGCCCCTTTCATTATTGATGGTTTCTCCTGCTCCAATGTTTTTTTTTTCTTGTGGGGGTTGTCAATCACTATACCCAAAAATAATTTTGGAGTCCTTGCAGTCCAGAACTGCTGAAGGACATGGAGAAAAACTGGAGTTTCAATACTAAAATAACCCAAAGAGGTGATTTAAAACCTTAAATTTATTTAGAAATGTTAATATTTAAACATTTAAAACCAACATTCGGAACGTCCTGTAGAATCTCTTCAGACATCATCTCCAAGGATGCAGCAAAGCAGAAATTTGGAGCATCTAACATGAAAAATGTCAGTATAGTTGGTCAAAATCAGATATTTTGGAAAAATTATTCAGCTTTCAAATATTCCTTTGAATAACTACTACACAGCACAGCCATTCCATTCTTTACGCAGGATTCAGGAGTTCTCTATATCTGCGACCGCTGGGTTGTCCTTACTGCGGGTGCTGCTTCGATGCCTCATCTTTGCCAAAACTCGCTCCTGGCTTGTTACTGCGCTGAAGTCCATTGACTTTAACTGAGGCAAAGCAACAATAACATGATTTCTGCGGAGAGGAAAAGAGAAACCAATGGCAGTATTATTCTGATATGTCAAAAACTACATTTAGGATCATGAATACACCAGCAATGGAGGCTAATTCTATGTAACCTTTGTTTAGTGTGTCATTGGAAGTTCCAAGTACCAGTGTGTCTTGGAACACTGCTGCTGTGCAGACAGACCGACTGACGGGGATATGATCTGTGTTCAAGCACCTGTTCCAGAGTTATACCTGACCCCACACTCTAACTGTGCAACAGTAGAAGCTGCTAAAGGTTTATATTTAGTCCCATTATGTGACTCTTTGCAATTCTTACTGTAAGATTGAACAAGTAGCCAAATTCAAAAAGCTGTAGAACAGCAGGATTTCTGATGGTAATGAATTAAAAAAGACAGCTGCTTTTGCTTTTAAGCCCCACTCCAATCACCTTTTGATCAATTGTAAAAGCGTTTGCAGAGGTCTTCTGATTATGATTAGGGAGATTTTAGCTTAAAAAAAAAACAGAGAGACTGCAGAGTAGCAGTAATTCATTAGAAATTCACCTTTAAGTTGTGGGTGGGACTGTCAGCACGGCCTAAACCTCAACCTTACATCCCCTCACACACCATAACATTACTGGTTCAACAAAAATTGCGAGCAATGTTGGAGCTTTCCAGACATACAGTTTTGAGCCAGATATCAGCTCAGACGAGGTGAACGTTTACATTTATTCTGTATACAAGTGTATGCATCAGAATGGGGTGGAGCAGGGACTTTGTGCCCCGCCCAGTTGTTTTCTACGTCCCACCACATTTTCTCGTCTGGCCCTGATTCACAATAATTTGAATAAGAAATACTCAGAGATGTAATTTGGAGCTCCATTTTCTTTATATGTGTTCTCTATCCTCAGAAAACAAAAGCATGTTAAGAACACCAAGATTATGATCTTCATTGGAGAGAGTCTTTAAGGAGGGCTTAAAGCACTTACATTGTGCGCGTGTTGGAAAATGCTGTTGCATCTGGAATAAACAAATCTGTACCTATACATCTTGTTGGTTTCTATGGGGTTCCCATGTAAAGTGATGGAGTGAAGATGCTGAAGCTCCCCCAGCCTGTCCACCTCTGACAGAACACGAATGCTGTTCCCATGAAGATACAGCATGCGCAGTTCATGCAGTCTGCATAGGATCTGGAGCAGAAATAATACCAATATAACATAAGTAGGATGCAGACATCATTAAGATAAAAACACGTAAATTAAGGAGAAGGCCGAGTTACTCACTGGGTCAATGTGGGTAATCTTGTTGA
The DNA here is from genome assembly GCA_023969325.1 of Oryzias curvinotus. Classification (NCBI taxonomy): domain Eukaryota; kingdom Metazoa; phylum Chordata; class Actinopteri; order Beloniformes; family Adrianichthyidae; genus Oryzias; species Oryzias curvinotus. The sequence goes on from CM043718.1 coordinate 32,469,508, forward strand.
AGGAAAGATCAAGCCAAGCAAGGCGAGGAGGTTCCGCAAGGAAATGACAAACCGTTCTCTCAAGGTCAAATAAGTCAGTAATGTTGTTGTTACTCAAGCGCAGAGAATAACACAAATATTTGTTCTGTGAGTTTTTCTTTAAAGGGCGAAGGCTTCTCCTGGGTTCCTCCGTCCAAGCATCTGAAAAGAAAAACATGTAGCATCATGTGTTTAAATGAAAACTGCTATCTTCATTTATTTGAGTCTACTTTAAACGTGCGTCACAGAGCACCATTTCTAATAAATGCATTTTTATTTGTCTGTTTACTTAGAGGGGTTTGTTAAGGGTTTTAACAAACCCAAAATAATCTTAAAATGACTGGAAAAAGAGGCTGAATGCATTTAAAAAAGAGGAAGGCAAACAGTAGGGGTGTAGCCATTGATTTTTTACAACAATTCAGTTTATATCATAATTTATGGTTGAAAACCAGATTCATAGTAAATATTGGTTCTTTTTTTAACGATCCGATTCACTGACCTACAATCGATCGCGGACATCTTTAGCCAATAATTCAACCAGTTTGACTTAGAGATGAATACCAGTTTTCCAGATTCCTTGTATGTCTTGTTAGATTAGCGTTAATTAAATATGTGTACAAACAGAAAAGTGAACAAGAATGACTGGGAAATTCATTCAAATTTTCGTTTTCTACAGCTCAGCTCGCTGTTGTTTTTCCACATCAAAATAATACAAATAGAACATTCTTAGAACATTCTACCACACTGTATGGTCACATGTCTTTGCTAAATTTAAAATGTTTCCTCACAGTGCACTGGAATGATGGCTGGTTGATCATTTTTTGCTGTCATCACATGTATGTTGTTGTCCGCTGTGATGCACTTGGTCGTTCCTACGTACCTCAGTCCAAATGGTATTTTCCAATATCCAGTTAATCGTTTAATTTCTTGTTGAAACAACTTTATAATATTATGTGTTGATCTGATAACAACTTGCCTCAGACAGATCGGTCTGGTTGGGTTGTAGGAAACGAAATCAATTCATCAATAAAGTCGTTTAATTGTTACACCCCTTGCAAACAGTAATTCCATATTCCATGTCACAAACTTGTCCTATAAAAATAGGTTACTGGCAATTTCTTTTAGTGCAAATATATATTTACCTTGAGTTTGGTTTACCAAACTAATCATTTTTATTGAATTATTTTTATTCCAATCTAAGTAAATTGAGATGAAATTAAAACAGGATAAAAAAAATACTACACTTAAAAATCGTTGCAATCCTATATCAATACTTGTGTATTAATGTCAAAAGAAACAATAGTGGACACAAAACACTCCATCTCCTTTTTACTCCATAATTCTCCCAAGTTTTGTTTTTTTATTGTTCACCCAAAACACATGAAAATCAAATTAAGTCTGGAATTTCTTTTTTGAAAAATGACATATTTTATAATACTTGTTGATGAATCTTAATCAATTAAAAAAAACCTTTTGGCATGAACATATATTTCACAGGAATTTTAAGTTAATGTTTTTCAACAGCAAGTCTGATGGAAAGCATATGTTAAAATTAAATTAAAATTCAAATCGAACTTGAGAAATAAAAACTAAGCCAAACAGCAACAAAAAGAGAAACAAAACAAAGTACAACCTGTTAGCTTGCTGATGTTTTTAAAAGAGAGATCCACCGGCGCGCCGGACATTTTCACCCGATGACGTCAGATCAGTTTATCTAATGATGAGAATGAAAAATTCAGCACATTTCGGAATTTCCTGAATTTGAAATTCAGTAATTTTCTGAAGAGCTTTCTGACAACTTCGGCTTTACCAAACACAACTGTTTCTATGGAAACAAGCAAATGCATCATGGGACTTGTAGTATTATTTACATAACACGTGTTGAGCATTTATTGTGCATGAGATAATGATAATAATAATTATATGTATTATAGCAATTCAAATGTATCATCTAATGATTGTTTGGATCTTTAATGTTCTGAGAAATAATAGGAATGATGGCTAATAAATTATTCAACCATGAAAAATTGAAAGTAAATGAAAACATAAAAACACAAATACGTACTTTCATCTCTAAAACTGAGTATAGTTCTCTACACACAGTCAAGAATTTGCTCCCTTTTCTCCTTTGTTTTTTTTTCTCCCTTCTCTCCTTTACCAAGCTGCCTTGTTCGAGATAATGACGTAAGCAGACTTCCTGGATTTTGAACCAATCACAGCCTGAGTGTTCACGAGTGGCTTTTTGTGCAATCGGATTGGTTGATTCAATCAATCGCGTCCTTTTTCAAAATTTTGTTACGTTATACCTTGAGCTGAAGATTTCTTTCCATTAGCAAAACGTAAACAGTCCTGTAAACTTCGAGTGGTTTACACCGAGAGAGAGGAAGAAAAAATATAGGTCCGTTTTCAGGTGAGCAACTACGTTTAAATGTGATCATTTTTCGCAGTCCCGTTTTAAAGTGAAAATTTGCCGACGTCCGTTGCAACTCAGTTATCCTTTTTTTTTGGTTAGCTTTACTTTTAGCTTGTACCACTGTAGTGTTAACAACCAGATTTTTGCTGTGTAATTCTTTTACAATCACGTCTGCAAATGTATCATTATTTTTGAAAATCAAAATTATTGATTGATTATTGAAAGGGGCTTGCGTATCGAAATACAAAGATCGTTGCTTTTTAAAGGCAACGCAAATTATAGATTTACTTATGCACTTATATTCATTTATTTATTTCAGATTGAAATCCCTTTGAAATAAAGGGTCAACCGAGATGTTAAGCGTCGGTGTGAAGGCTCTTCTCAGCTGGGTAAAGCTATGACTGTGCAACATAACCTATGTGTGTGTGTCTGTGTGTGTGTGTGTGTGTGTGTATATATATATATAAGTAAAATACAAAAAACAACAAAAAGAAGATATTCTGTAACAGTCTCAGGATAAATCAACATTGTCTGCAGGTCAACAGTGTCAGCCGCTCCGATGGAGAAGTGACCATAAATGATTTACAGGATGGGGCGGTCCTGGTCAAACTTATTAATATGCTGTAAGTAGAGGACATTGAATGTTTATATGTTTGTGTCACTAATTATTATATTATACCACAGTGTCTCTGTTTTACCTGAGTGTTTGTTTTTGCTTCATTTTGTGTCACATCAGGAGAAAGGAACCCGTCTCCGGCCTCAGTGACTCCTTTGAGGATCGATACCGACTCATTGCAGACTTTTTGGAAAGTATGTATCTTTCCTAACTCTAATCAATATCACTGAACATGGTTGTGGTCAATCAAAGCCTCACACATGTCCATGAAGACTCTCATTCCTCCAGGTCGATTCCATCATAGTAGCAGCTTTAAGGGCTGTCATGTGGACTTGGTCTTTAAAGTTAGAAGGCATTCAAATAGTAATCAAAAGGATAAAACAATCCTAAAGTAGCCTAAAAAAAAAAGCTAGTTAAATAGAAACACAGTTAAAAAGCAAACAAAAACAGTAGCAGAGCAGTCTCATCATGATGTGTCAGCAGGCTTGCTTTGAATTTTAAGAAGATTATTAAAAATTGACGGTGAGGATGCCCGCTGTACACTCCGTGGTAACTCCGTGGTATCTGGTTTAGAATGAAAAATTGGTAAGACTTAAGTTAAAAACAATTGAATGAATAACCTCCCTTTTTTTTTCTTTAAGCAACAATAACATCTGAGTTTTTGTTGGTTCTATGTTTAATATGTGATCATCTGTGAAATTATTACACATCCTTAGATTGATTTTTCTTCTATTTTTTCATTTCTATTATTTTTTTTATGCCAGATGTGTCATTTTACTTGTCTCAGCTTTTTTTGTGTTTATTATTATTTTAATTTTTTAGAAGACTGCAGATTTTGTTCGACTGAAGGCACTAACATATCCTGGAACAATATAAGAAATGGCAAAAATCTAAGTGTTGAACTCGCAAAGGTAAATAAGTAAAAGAAAGTGTAAGAAAGGCTGGTGGGAAAAGAACTTTTTCTGATCTTTTTCCATCTTTCTTCCCAACTAGGTGCTTCTGTTGCTTGTGTACCACGATATGATGAATGATCGCTGCACTCTACACGTGTTGGAAAGTGATGTGGAAGTAAGCAAAGTTATTCTGTCCTCCTGAGAGTTTTTAAGACCCAACCGGAGGAAAATTGTGTTTTTGAGTTCTCTGTGCATTTTTTCTGATAATAGAGGACATATGGAAAGAAAATTTGGCTTAAAATGACATTTCTGAGTATTTCTTTATTCAAATCATTGTCAATCAGAGGCAGATGAGAAAAACACGGTTTGAAAAAGAGCTTTTTTTTAAAAATTTATTTATTTATCTATTTTCAGCGTTACAGTAAAAAAACAGTACAATAAACAATATAAATTGAATTTGCATAGAATTTCTTAATACACAAACATTGAACACAGGGTTTTTTTTTTTTAACAAAATAGAACAATGAACTATTGGGAGTGACCAGTGTTTATATATTTGTTTGTATTTTTGAAATAATATGAGACATATGTAAATTAGAATATTGGACCCACTTTTTCCAGCATAAGGTAAACCAGTCAACTTTGTTGTTCAAGTGTGCTGTTAGTTCTTCCATTTTATATATTTCTAATGTTAATTCCCACCAGATTATTAAAGTTGGTACAAAAGGGGAAAGCCAATTTTTAGTTAAACACTTTTTGCTCGCAACCAGCAGGGCGCCCAGCAAGGTTTTATCTTGTTTAGACCAATCCTGTGGCATACATCCAAAATAAACAGTTTTAATTTCTAAAGGAAATGTACATTTAAAAATCTTCTGCAGTGTTTTATGAACATCAGTCCAGTATGGTTTGATGAGAGGGCAGTCCCACATGATGTGAACATGATGAGCTCTTTGGTTTCCACATTTTCTCCAACATAGCGGAGGGTTTCCATCATAATGAGTCTTCTGAAGTGGTGTGATAAAGAATCTGATCAGACTATTCCATCCATATTCTCTCCATCTTTGTGAAGCGGTACATTTCCATTGGTGTTTCCATATCGATGTCCATTCATCCAGCGTTATTTTTACTCCAGCCTCTTTCTCCCATAATGCCTTCACATATTCAGTTGAGTGGGGTTTCTTACTTGTCAAAAATGCATACAGAGCAGAAATATGTTTTTTAATAACATCACCTTTATATGCCTTTTTAATTATGTCAACCAGATCTCCTTTAGTTTCAACCTTTACTCCAATCTTTGTGTCTATATAATGCCTTATTTGCAGGTATCTATAAAAGTCCTGCTTTTCAGGTGTGAAAAAGAGCTTTGACTGTGAAGAAAATGCGTAAAAAAATATGCTGGATGATTAGATCCATGTACGTCTCTGTTTTCCTCGTCTGAGCAGGTATCTGGCTCTAAACTGTACAGCCGGATAGCTCCACGATTGCTCGCTATCTTTGTTACACCAGTAATGTTAGGTTGGGGGCGTGAGGGGCTGGTGGGAGAGCGTCTAAACCGAGAGGTCTCTGCATCAATATAGGGCGGGGCTGCTTCGCTCCAATGGTCCCGGCCATAATTCAGAGCTAAAGTTTTAATCAACGTCTGCCGCACTGCAGAAACTAAATCCTAGAAAGACAGGTTTTTGATTTTGGCTCAAAATGGCACTATCCAAATTAAAAGGCTGCTTGGAATGCTTTTAAATTGGATCAGAAGATGATCTCATTGGGGCTTTAAGTTCTACTCAGTTTTTGGTGCCTAATGCGATCTTCTAAACAGTTACATTTGATCACAGTGCACGTTTTTTTCCCCGTCAGAGAGAACTGGCGTACCTTACATGCTCTTTTGTGATGGAGAAGGAAGGCTCAGTTTACCTGAGTGACAGCCTGGATGCCTACTTGGCACGAAAATGTAAGTCACAGACTTCTTTACCTCCATTCCAATAGGAAAAATACATTTGTCCCACTTTTTTTAAATTCAGAAATTTGAACATTTTTGTTTCAGATATTCCAGCCTTCCAAAAGATGTCGAACGAATCCGCCACCCCCTCTTCCACCACCACCTCCTCCACCACCACCACCTCCTCCACCACCACCTTCTCAGATGATGACTCTCCTGTTTTTCAGCGCAGACAGAAAATCACTTTTGTTGATATGGAAACTATAGCTTCTTCGTCAGTCAGGTATAGGTTCAAAATGATGCAACATTTGTATTAATTTTTTTTAAACATTCCTGCAGAACAGAGCTGCCTGAGTCTGGTTCTGGCGATCCTGCTCTGTTTGCTGCGGTTCCGGGCTGGACTGCAGACCCTGCTATAAAAGGACTTTAAAGTCCCACTCTGATCATCTTTTGACATATTTTTAAAGTGTTCTCAGTGGTCTTTTAATTCTGATTATGCTGGTTTTTTTTTTAATTAAAATTTTAAAAACCTGCATCACTTTCTAGGACATAGTTTCTGCAGAGCATCAGGAGTTCCTTAGAAATTTGCTTCTGGGCTGTGGGTGGGACTGTTGGCTCTGATCAACCCCACCTCACTTGCCCTCCTTGGAGCAGGGACCTTGTGATCTTAAGCTCTTTTTTTAAAACGGCTGATTCACAACGGTTTGAATAAAGACATACTCAGAAATGCAATCTTGAGCTTAATTTTCTTTATACCTGTCCTCTATCATGAGAAACATGCCACAAGAACATGTTGAACACCAAAAGCACCATTTTCATCAGAGTGGGTCTTTAAGAGGATCTGTTGAAAGGCTTTGATTTGATCTCCACATTAAACACCAAAAAAGTAAAGCTAATTAAAGTATCCTGCTAATCTAATTTTGTTTCTACAGCAAGTCTCCTTTGGCCGAAGTCATGAACACTCCCAAATTTCAGATGAGGAAAATGAGGCGACAGTTGTTAAAAGAGAGGGAGTACAGAGATGATTTGACCAAAGAGCTGTCCGCCAAGATTTCCCTCGTCACGCTGAGAGGTATCCCCTACAGCTATTGACTGTGTGTGAGAACTGGACTGAGTGTGACGTCACCCATAGAAAATGATTCACTTCCACCTCCAACCCAATGAGCTCAATTCACTCCCCTTTTTATCTATTTATTTATTTATGTTTTGGTTGCAATACGGGCGCTGCCATTTTGGAGCCAGATGTTGTCCGTAAGCATTGGTTGGTCCAAGTCGGACTGACTCGATCAGCCAATCAGTAGTGAGCTTGTTGGAAGTCCACAGCTCAACTACTTGAAAGTAGGCTACACTAGATCTGTCAAACATTTTGAATCTTAAATTCAAAACATCTCACTGTTAAGTTTAGAACTTGAATAATCTTTACAACAGAAGAAACAATGTCAAGAATGGTTATTCTGACCAATAGAATGACTGAGTACCAGCTCTTCATTTCTCTATAGAAGTCTATGGGATTTTGGGTTCTTGGAGTCAGTGGTTACTGTACTTCCTTTTGGGAGCGCTGGGGGATGGGGTCACTCAGTCCATTCTCATATAATGCTTGTAGCACAACATATTCAATTTGATGTGTAAGAAGATAGAGTTTGCTTTGATGATGCTGTTGTTTTTGCAGAGTCTCAAATCAGTCACCTGCAGCATCGCCTGGATAAACTGAAGGAGGAGCAGAGTGAAGAGGAGGCGGCCATCAGGAAACAAATCAGTGACCTTGAGACCAAGAATAACATGTTGGTACCCAAGAAGGAATTCTGCAAGTCCTTTGCACAAATACTTAAGACAACGGAGAAAAAAAACAGAAATAAAAGTGGTCTATTTTTCCTCGTAGATTGCAAACGCGTCTTAATGAAATGCTAAAGGAAAACAAGGAGCTCAAGTTAACCTCGTCTCAAACTGAGCGAAAAGTGGATGAGCTTGCAGAGGAAAACGGTTCTCTCTCTTCTCAGGTAAAACTACACCTCAATATTTTCAAATCCGGTTAAATCCAGAATTCTAAATCCATCTCTTGCCATATTTCTTGATTATTGACTTATTTTTCCACTTAGACCACATTCCAGTCTTGGCTCATTTTTATTTTTCATTCAACTCATCTTTTTTGTTTAGTTTTAAACATTATTGAGGTTAAATGTTTGAAGCCAAGATTTTGTGTTTTTATTGTTTTTTACATGTCCATATGCTCCACAAGATGAGCCTCATTTGTTTGTTAAAACTCTTTCTGAATTCTTTTTTTTTTTTTTTAGATGAGAGCTGTGTGTTCACAGTTGGCCCTGTTTAAGGAGGAGGTTGGTAGACTCACAGAGAGTCAGGCTGCTGCTGACGAGGAATGGAAGACCAAAACCAAGCAGCTGGAGGCGGAGCTCAACCAAGCGACGGCCCAGAAGGTAGAGGTCAGCTTAGAAAAGGACGCAGGAAGCAGCATGTTCTTGATTTCAAAGCAGTCCTTGCATTCACGTGCTGTGTGTCAGTGTTGTGTGATTTCATGTCATCACAAGTTGAAAGTGTTGGAGATCAATGCAGGGAAGCAGATTGAGATGGTTTGGACACGTTGAGAGGAGGATGTTAGTAGGAAGGGGGGGCTATCCGAGCAGATGAGTTCTGGACCACTTCAGAAGAGAGCAGTGTTACAATCGTCAATGGTGCTGGTGAACAGGATAAAGATGGGTGGTAATTGATGGAGATGAGCAGACCAGGGGCTTATTCCAGAAAGCAGGTTATGCTAGCTCCCACGGTAAGTTTGAGGCTAAGGAAGTTGATAACCTCAGCTTTCGGTTCCAGAAATGGAGGTATGTTTCAGGGTATGTCAAGTTGCCATGGCAACTCATGCTCTGAACATAACCTGGTCTGGAGCAGGTTTAGTTGAAGGTTAGTTTGTTTTCAGAGAGGTGAAGCAGCATGGCGTGTCCATTTGAAGATAATTTAGTGGATGAAGAAGCTCAGATAATACTTTATCCACCGTGAGAGGATGATGAGACCACAAATAGATGTTGGAAAAATAAACTTTTTATATTGATCTAACTTAATTATTTGCTTCAGTTAAGAGAAATCATTTTTTATTGTTAAGTCATCTTTAAAATAACACGTCGTTTTCAGACAGTTATTTTACTTTCATTCAAATTAATTCAATAAGTAGGTGTAACTTTGGTGCTGCTGTTAGATTGGCACCGCAAGGGATTGTGGGATACCATTCCCTTTGCCTGTCTGGACGGATTTGGGTTTAAGTGTGGGGTTTTGACCAAATGTGTTTAGTTGTTTAGCTGTTTTACTGTGTTTTGACGAGCTTTGCCGAGTTATTTTGTCCTGCTGTGCTTAAGCCTCTGCACCATGAGTGAGAGGATGATGAGTTTATATAGCAACACTTCTAAGAACAACTGTAATGTCAGAAAACTCTCAAATATTTGCAGGCATTAATTGCTTATTGTTTAGTTCTTTTTATTGTTATACAAATGAGTATATCTGCCGGCTCAAACTTAGACATGAGAGTTCAAGAATTATAATAAATAAAGATGGAAAAAAGATTAATTGAATTAGAGTAATATGACATTTAGTTAGATAAATATGTAAATTTGAGTAAACACTAATTAAGTTTTATAGACGTGAGAAATTAGGTTGAATAAATTTAATTGAATTGTATTGAATTGAATTCAACTGAATTGTTGTTGTTGTTTTTGTTACTTTCACCCCACTTGTGCATTGACGGTCCAGCTTTTGGGATGGAAACGCTCACCTGGCCGTACTGCTCAGTGGAAACGAGGCTTTAAAGATCCACTCCGATAAAAACAGTGTTCTATATGTTTTTAACATGTTGTGGCATTTCCTGATGATGGAGGAAATGTATAAAGAAAACTGAGCTCAAAATTACGTTTCAAGGTATTTCTTTATTTAAATGATATGGAATCAGGAACAGATTAAAAAATGCTATTTGAAAGGGCGGGGCCACAAGCTCCCTGCTCTGCTCCATCCTGATGCATCTACGTGCAGACAAACAGATCCACTGGGTTTGGTCTGTAAGGAACTGGACCAATTGGCTGTTTTATCATTAAAAAGCTGCAGACTCCTGCCCCAATAGAAGTCTGCATATCATGAACTCATGAACGGATCGTGACATTTTAGTGCATAAAGTGCTGCAGGATAGAGAACCAGTTTGAGTAGAAGTTGCACCAAAACACGTCTGGTGTGTGGAGATACTTTACAGAATAACAACTGCTTTATGTGCAAGTTTCCCAATATGTGCAGGTGAAGGGACAAAGCAGAGATTAATACAACAAACCATCAACACGCTAAAGCTTCTCATCTACAGAGTGGAGTGATACTAAAAATGTGTTTCTTTTAAGGATGCTGTTTTTGTTTTGTGGTTTTTATTCTTTGGTTAAACCCCCCTGCGTCACTCTTTCCATAGGAGCTTCTGTCTGAACAAGGTCAGATCCTCCAGGGGAAGATCTCCTGCTTGGAGGACGAACTGAGAAGAGTTGGCGAGGAGGTTGTTGGTGAAAACATGGGTCCAGTCATGGAGGTCAAACAGCTTTACTAACAAACAGTTTTGTTTCAGTCAAATGTCTGCTTTACAGGAATGTTTGCTCTTTATTGGGTGTCTCTGAAATGTCTTCCTCTTTTTAGATTTGCCAAAGAGAAGACTTGGAGACGGAAATCCAGCGGCTCAAAAATGAGCTTGAGAGCTCTCTTTGCTCCCTTCAAAAAGCTGAAGAAGAAATTCAGACCAAAAACCTCAAGATGGTTGAGTATCAACAAGAAATGCTACATCATAAGGAGCTCCTTGAGCAACACAAGGACCACACCGATAAGCTGATTCAACAAAAGGAGGAAACGATGGACCAATTGAAGCGGGAAATGGTCAAACAGAGCGAGGTTCTTCACAAACAGATTCAGGAACTCGAGCTTCGCTTGGAGTCGCTGGAGCGTCAGAAAGCCCAGCAGATGAGCGGACTCCTGCAGGACATCGCTGCCCTCCAACATGAAATAGAGACACTAAAGGAGAAGCAGAAAGAGAAAGATGATCTTCTGCGTCAAACCGAAGACAACGTGAAGGAGCTTGAGGGAAAACTGTCTGACGCTTCGTCTCTGTTATCTGAGAACGAGCAAAACATTAAAAACCTCTCAGAGGAAATTGAGCACCTAATAGATGAGAAGAAAAGAAGTGGAGAAGAAATTCAATCCAGAGAAGAAGCGTACACCAAACTTCTTCAAGAGAAGTCTGAAGAGCAAGATGTTCTTAATGACAAAATCCAGGCTTTGACGGCACGCCTGGAAATCCTCGGATCATCTCTAAGGCAGGCCGAGCAGGAAGTTCAACTCAAGGAAGAGCTCATGTCTGAAACACAGCAAGCGCATTCCCAACAAAGGTGTGAATTTGAGGAGCAGATCTCAAGGTGCGAGGAGGAGATCCAAAGACTTAATGCGGAGGTGCAGGAAAAAAACCAGTCGCTGGTAGAACTGAGGGATGCCAGCTCTCAACGGGCAGAATCTCTGGAGCAGGAGATTGCTGTCCTGCAAGCCCAACTGCAGAGCCTGACGGATTCCCTCAGGAAAGCCGAGGATTGGGCGGTGGCTCAGGAGGCCATGCTGGCAAAGCAGCGGCAGGAAAATGAAAAGCAGGCAGAGCTCCTGCAGCAGCAACTGTCAGCCTCTGAGGAGGAGCTGAAGAACCTAAAGCAGGAGGTGCAAACCAAAGAAGAAGCCATCAGCTTGTTGAGAAATCAAAGCTCAGAGCAAGCCGAGCTGCTGCACCAGAAGATCCACCATCTGAAGCAGCAAGTTGAGTCTTGTAGTTCCTCACTGAAGCAAGCTGAAGAGAATTTACAATCCAAAGAAAAGGTATTTGCAGAGGAAAAACTGCAAACCGCCAGACACTTAGTGGAGATCCAGACGCAGATGGTGGCCTCTCAAGATGAAGTGAAGAGGCTCAATGTAGAGGTTGATGCTAAGGAGGAGCAGCTCGTTCAGCTGAGGATGGAGACCGCCTCACATGCAGAGTTACTCCACAAGGAGATCGAAGCTCTGAACGAGCAAATTCAAAGTGTTAATAGTTCTCTGAAGGCCGCTGAGGAGCAGGTCAAAGCCAAGGACGATCTGATGGCCAAGCAGGAGGAGGAGAACTCTTTGCAGATTAAAGAACTTAAACGCAGTTGCGCAGCACTTGAAGAGGAGGTGAACGGGCTCAGACGGGACATTCACACTAAGCAGGAGGAGGTAGAAATGCTAAAAGCTGAGAGCTCCAAGGAGAAAGAAGCCTTGATGTCTCTCCAGGAGGAGGTACGAGGTTTGAATGCCTCACTGAAGTCTTCAGCGGAGCGGGCACAAGTTCAAGAAAAGATGCTAGCCCAGAAAGAACTCGAGCTCTCTCAAGCAAAAGAAACTTTTGAAGAGAAGGTGAAAACATCAGAAGAAGAGGTTGAAAGGCTTCTGCAGGTGACGGCGGTGAAAGAGGACCAACTGGTTACCTTAAAAAAAGAAGAAGATGCGCGCTCCAAGTTCCTGCAACAAGAAATCGCGTTCCTGAAAAGCCAGAGGGACTCTCTCACAAAAGCCGAGGAAGAAGTTCGGACTCAGCTCACTAAGGTCACCAAACGGGAGCAAGAACAGGCTCATCAGGTGGAGATCCTGCAGCAACAGATCTCCGCGTCTGAACAGATGTTGAGAACCATGACGCTGGATATACAGACAAAAGAAGAAGAGATGAGCCTGTTGAAAAATGTCAACAATGAACAAGCAGAACTACAACTTCAGGAACTGAAGAGCCTACAGGAGCAGGTGGAGGGTCTTAGATCTTCACTCAAGACAGCTCAGGAGAGTTTGCGGTCCAAAGAAGACGCCTTAGTGGAGCAGAAGGAATACAGCACGCATCAGATCGAGGCACATAAAGAAGAAGCGAGGAGACTGAAGGCGGAGGTGAACGAAAAAGAGGAACAGTTGGCTCAGCTGAAGACCAAGACCGCCGCACACAAGGATTCACTTCAGCAGGAGATTGAGGCTCTGAACACACAAATGAGGACCATTTCCAATTCTCTAGAGATGGCTGAAGAGCAGGTCAAAGCCAAAGAAGATCTGATGGCCAAGCAGCAGGAGGGGAACATGCTGAAGATTAAAGAACTAAACAAGAACTGTGCAGGACTGGAGGAGGAGGTGAAAGAGCTGAAAGAGTCCCTTCAGACCAGAGAGGCTGAGGTAGAAAGCTTAAAAGCTGAGAACTCCAAGGTGTCTGAAGTTCTTAACTCCGAGATCCAAACTCTCAGGGAGGAGAAGCAGAAGCTGAGCGAGACGCTTGAAGCTGCAGAGGAGCAAATTCGGAGCAAAGAAAAGCTGCTGGTGCAGCTGGAGAATGAAGTTTCTCAAAAAGAGGAGACGCTTCAGGACATGATGACTACCTCCAAAGAGGAGATCAGGAGACTTTTGGAGCAGATGAATGAGAAGGAGGAACAACTGGTCTGTTTAAAAGAAGAAGAAGCCAAACGGTCTGACGTTCTTCAGGAGGAGATCAGGAGTCTAAAAACCCAGTTAAATGACACGAGTAAGAGTCTGAAGCAGGCTGAGGAACAGATCCAGAGTCAGCTAGTGATGCTAACCACACAGGAACAGGAGACAAACCATCAGGTGGAGCTTCTGCAGCAACATCTGTCTGCTTCCGAACAGGAAGTGAGAAATACTAGAAACGAGCTCCAAGTCAAAGAAAACCAGATGCTCCTGCTGAAGACGGAAAACTCAGAGCAGACCAGCATTTTGCAGCAGCAGACGGAAGCTCTTCAACTCCAGATCCAGAACCTTAGAGGAAGAATGGCGACCATGTCTCAACAACTTCAGGCTAAAGAGGAGAAACTGCATGAAGCCCAGCAGGAGTCTGTGCAGCAGATGAACCTGCTCCAGCAGCAGCTCGTCTCCGCAAATGCTGAGCTGACGCAACACAAAGAAACGCTCGCTGCAAACCTCAAGATGAGAGAGGAGATTCAGGAGCTCAGAGTTTCCACCCTAAAGGAGAAGGAGGTCTTCATTCAAGAGAAAGAAGCTCTTATAGCCCAAATACTCCAGGCGGAGAAGGAAAAGACGGCGCTGGAAAAGCAGGTTCAAGCCGTGGTCCTAGAAAGGGAGAGGCTTGCTCAAACCAACCAGGCCATAGAAAGACAGAATGCTGCAGCTCATAAAATGGAGTCTCTGCAGCAGCAAGAAATCCAAATGCTGAAAACGGAAAGAGACAGGCTTTTGAAAGCGAAAGAAAAGATGGAAGAAAGTGAGAAGATCAAGAGAGACCTGCAGGAGCAGCTTGCTGCTAAAGCAGAGGCTGCAGAACACTTCAAGGCTCAGGTTGGAGCAACAGCAGTGACCTTATGAAAAAATAGTGTGGAGGAAACGTGATCACATGGTCAAAAGTCATTTGTTATGTCATTCCTGCAGATGGAGAAAGCTGTGAGTCATTACAATGGAAAGAAGCAGCTCCTTCAGAAGAACCAAGAAGAAATGATGGAGCTGAAACATTCCCTGGAGGTGAAAGAGCAGGAGGTGAAGGCCATGCTGATGGAGCAAAAGCTGCTTCAGCTGGATTTGGACAAAGCTCAAAGCAACGAGAAGAAGCTGAAGAGTGCAGTGGCCAGTTTGGAGGCTCAGGTTGGTGTTCTGACCTGTCAACTATAAGTCGCTTAGGGCATATTATATACGTTGTAGCAGCCAAAAAAATGCATATATAAGTCGCACCTTTATGGAGACAATTCTTTAATAAAATACAAGACCAAGAATGGACGTTTCATCTTTAAAGTTAAATCATAATAACGAAATAGATAACAAAACAGACCGAATACATGTACTATTGCACTGCTACATGGGCTACATGGCCCTTCTTGAATGCGTTTTTAGCATATGGTGTTCACACTGGACTGTCGCTACACAATACATATAAGACTACGTGTCATATAATTCTAGTCGGGCACAAACGGCAATTATTCATTTCTCCTCCATGATCAATTTTTAAACGGTTGGCACTTCCTTTGTATTAAAGGTCGTTTATCATGCTAAATCAATTCTTTGAGCTTTAAGGTGGAGTATAATGTTCTTTCCTCATGAGAAGGAATCTCAGAGCGGTATTTTGATCTGGTCACGCAGTTTTCCTCTAAAAGCCCGCGCTGTGAGCACAATCCAAGTCCCTGATTGGTCAGAGTTCAACCTGGCTTAACTTGCAACGCACGTGGAATATCTTTTGAAAATAGAGGCCGAAAACTGACTTAAAACTTGCGTAGCTACTCATAAATGTGACAGTTTTGAAGGTGGAAACCTAAAACGCACATATGTGTGTTTACAAAGACTTTTCATTGAAAGTGGTCCTTTGAACGCAGGTTGCCAAGCCTTGTGTGAGGGTAGCATAAGACTAAGCAGGACTGATTACTCTGCATTGCTGTCAGTTGCACATAGTGATACACACACCGACAGTGCCCTCTTGAGTTTGTAGCTATTATAAAAACAAAGTCATGTACCGGTAAGTTGCACACACCTCTGGACAAACCATGCAAAACATGTACTCATACTCTGGAAAAATATGGTCATTTGAAGCCCTTCCTGGAGTTCCTGTAAATAAGAGTGTTTTTTTGTGAGTGTTTCTTCTAAACTTTGATTTTTTTGCATCCACAGCTAGCCGTTGCTGACCAAAACCTGCGAACACAGAGCAAGATTCATGGCGGTAGCTCGGAGTCCTGCCTTTCAGAGGTTCCTGGTTCACGCTTCGGTGTTTGCACCAGAGCACAGGTGAAGAAATCCATAAGCTCTGACAGCCTGGAGCAGAGCTCCCTGGAGGACTCCCTGAACTCCACAAGGTAACGTCTGAGCTTCTCTGACAGCCGGTCACGGCTTTATTCTGTCCTGCAGAAGTCCTGGACTGCAGGGACCAGATCCTTCCACAGTTCTTCTTTCTTACTGCGTGCGCCTAGTCCCCCCGCCACAAATTCAAAAACAAAGCAAAGTTTGCACACACCTAGTATCCAGTGAAAAGGAATTTGGGGCATAATTAATAACACCAGCCAAATGGTATTTCACAAAATTGACCTATGACCTCAGAAAGAGGCAGCCATGTTGAGTTTTCCCAAAATAAAAATAAAAATCACCTTTAGTACCTTCTACAAAGTTGAACTCCTAGTGATTTTGAAATATTGCCTTCTGAAGGATCTAAAGGATGATTGGAAAACTTCTTTGAGGAACAAAAAGTTGGATTCAAAGTTTGTGGATTTTGAACGGCGTTAGAGTGGCGAGCTTGCAGAAGTGGCGTTCCCCCGTCGCTTGCACATCTTTTACCAGAGTTTTGTGAAAATGTAAAACATGAATCCTTGGCTCGAGCTGACAGAAGCGAAATAACATGATATAAACATATTAGGAATGTGGGCGTAGTTAACAAAAAACCTCAGATGCCAAGATAATCCAAAAAATTAACTTTTGTCAGTTCTAAAATTTCTATAGATCTGTTTTATCACCCCCACGCAAACAAACAAAAGAAATGGTTGCTATGGAGATGAAAAAGCTTGTTTTTCCTATGAATATGACCCCTGAAGCTATGACCAGGGTGGCTGGGTCAGAAGAGGAGAGTGAGGGGCGCGTAGCAGCCGTACAACGCAGCTCGCGCCTATTATCTGAGCCTGTTTCCCATGTGCTGCCAACACGTCGCATCCCTCTAAAGCGCTCTGAACTTCTTCACAGGAAGCCGTCTATTGACTCCAGCACCCCGCTTGTTCGAACTTCTGAACGTTTGGCTGCCAAGCGCAGTGGTCCATACGCAGAGTCCCTGGAAACGCTGTATTTTACACCCATCAATGCCAGACAGACAAAAAGGTAGGTCGCGCAGTCCGGAAACTTAGACGTGATTACGAATCAAAGATGTGCTTTTTTCCGGGAGGGGATGACATGAGGTTTTAATTTAAAGAACTAAAATACCAAACTGTGTGAGAAATGTGTTGATTGTGATATAAAACCTATACATGGAATTCATTTACCGGTAGTTTGCATTAAAGAATGCTTTACTCCTGCTTCATCGTCAAAACAATCAGACTAAAATGTTTCAAGAAAACATGTTTTGTGCAATTATGTAGACTTGAAAACCTTTTTTTTTGTTTTGTTTTGTTTTACTTTGGGGAGACTGTTTCCTGAAGCCTAAAACTGACAAATAAACTTTTTCTTTATCATGACCTAGAACCGGAGCAGAGTTTGATGAGGAGCTGGAAAATCCACCTTCATCTGTCAAACGGCGCAGAACCACACAAGTTATAAACATCACTTTGACTAAGGTGCAGAAACTTCTATTTTACAGTTGTTGAATGTTTATTATTTAATTCAAATATTTCAGTGACCCATATGTGTTTCTGTTTGAAACATTTTATCTTAACAGAATTTTTGACAGATCTGAATTATTAATGGCACAGGATTCTACCTCATCGACTTAAAGTATTATCTGTCTGAATCCTTTAGAAAACTCCTGGCTGTAAGGAGGAAGAGGAGACCTTCTATAGCCTTCCTTCTGCTCGCTCCCAGCCGAACCTCGCTTGTGGTCCCTCTGGGTCCTCGTCTGATGGCCCGGCTGGTCAGACCAGCACTGGCAGTGACCAGCTCATCGGCCTTCCGGGGTACCGACGGAGCACAATCCACTCTCACAGTGAGTTCTGCTGCTGTGAACCCAATCATTTCACTTTTAAAGTCCCACTCTGATCATCTTTTGATCTATTGCGAATGATGTCGTTTTTAGCCAAAATCCAAAAACCTCTGTTGTTTTCTGGACATAGTTTCTGAGGAGCGGCAGTAATTGATTAGAAATTCACCTCTGAATTGTGGGCGGGGCCGTTGACGCTGAGAAACCCTGCTAACCGTTTCCCTTCCCGTTACTGAGAGTTTTCTGTGGATGCGTGCTCCTGCTAGCTTAGACCCCCTCACACCCCCAGCCTAACAATGCCAGTGCAAAAAAAAGGCAGAGCAATATTGGAGCTATCCAGCCGTACAGTTTGCAGTTTGTAGCCAGAGGCCACCTCAGACGAGGAAAACAAAGGCGTACATAGATCTATTTGTCTACAAGTGCGCGTGGATCATAAGGGAGTTTGTGGCCTGCACATTGTAGATATTGGCTAACAACTACACGCTTTTTCCTGTTGCTTTTTTTTTTTATCTGCTCCTGACTCACAGCAATTTCATTAAAGGAATACTACTAATGCAATTTTAAGTTTCATTTTCTCTGTATTTGTCCTCCCATCATCAGAGAAATGCCACAAAAACATGTTAAAAAACAGTTGGAGTGGGTCTTTACGTGACAGTAATTCTTGATCTCAATCTGTGATTAAAAATGTAAAAAAAAAAAACTAAATCATTCTGGAGAATTCTGATCAGATCTCATCTTAAGCTGCGTTTACACAGAACACGATCTGTGTGGCAGGAGCGTCCGGTTTAATGTTAAATGGATGTACAGACTTGATCAGAGGTCCTGTGGTGCTTTTTCAGTGGCAGTCTGGCAGCAGCGCATTTGGGCGGCGTGATGTTTACAGGGTTCAAATATCTATAGCTTGGTTAAGGATTGGCTTCGGGACAATCAGCCAGAAACTGCTTTAGCCCGTGACGTGTTGATGATGTAATGAGCAGGGGGGGGGTCCAAAACAGACACAGAGGAGAATCTGATCGTTCTCCTCCTGAATTCTATGATATTTTTCTTACATGTTTGGATTCTTGTATGGAGACAATAATAAAAAGATACTCTAATTTTATTCTTATTTTTTCCCTCCTTCGACTAATGCGGGACAGCAAGTCATCAAACTGGGTCACAGAGAGACAGAAGTAGCGCTGACAGCGGCCGTCATTCTGATGCCGCTCCTGCAGTAGACGATGAAGCTCACCCTGGGTCTCTGAATGATGCATGAATCCAGACTTGGAGACGTGATTGCCGATGCTTTTGTAGGGCTCTTTAAAATAAACCTAACCTCTCTCAGCACCATCCGTGCCTTTCGTCTGTTGTAAATCAGGTATACAGACGTCCAGCAGCAAATTCGACGCGCGTGAAGAGAGGCGGCGGACGCGCGACTGTCATTTAGTGAGAACGCAGCATCAGTAAGTCATTCTTCTGCATATGTCTGCCCACAGCTGCAAGTACGTTCTGTGTGGGAGCAGAGAACGAACCTGACGGTGGTCCTGAAGACTGGCTAAGAATTGCAGAACTTCAGGCCAGGAATAAGGCCTGTCTGCCTCATCTGAAGAGCAGCTACCCTATAGAGTCTGAGGTGAGGAGAGCAGGTCACCTCTGAGGTTCACAAACATGTGTAGGATTTTTTTTGTTAAAACCTTATTTCAGTTTAATCATTTGGAGAATGTGCAGCTTTACAACCAAACTTTTTATATTTCAAAAGTCATCAGTTCTTCTTTTCGTCTTTCATTTTCTGTTTTCATGCAGACTGGCTGCAGTGGAGGGTTGGTTTTCACAGACCAGGACCTGCGGCTGGGCGACCCGTCCGAGACCATCAGGCGGGCATCCATGATGCCAGGCCAGCTGCAGGACTCCCTCGTCTCCCATCGGCAGTCGTTGATGTCGGGTCAGATGGGGGCTGCCGCCGGTACCCGTTCCCACCGCCTGTCCCTGATGCCGGGCCAACTTCCATCCAAAAACGCCAGCTGCGCTCAGATCAAAAGCCCAAAAAATTCCAGGCAGTCCTCATCCTCTCTGTCTGCTCATTTGACCTCACCAGAGGTTGGTTTGGATTTGGAGATATCTTCTTTTTCATTGAACAAGCCTTCTCTGAAAATCCTCCTCTTGTTTTGGGTTTTCTTTCTCGTGGACGCGCAGAGAAAAGGCAGAGCCAGCTGCTTTCCTCGACCTCTTACTCCTAAAAACAAGAACATCCTCAGCGGACCTTCCAGTGCCATTCTTCAACCTGCTCTCAGTCCTGTAAGCGTAAACACGGTCAGGTGTCTCCTGCAACATGGAGATGGTTCGATGACGTCTCATTTGCTTCTTCTTCAGGCTGAAAGAAGACAGTCCATGATGTTCACAGTTGACAACACCCCCAAAAACAGCAGCTACTTGAAGAAGCGCCTGACCAAACTGCGCAATTCCACCCGCAAATCTCCAAGCACGGCTTCTAGAAAGACACTTGCTAAGACCAGTGCACCCAAGGGTCAAGAGAACACGCCGCAGAGGAAAGCGAGCGCTGCAGAGGGACGAGCCGGCAAGGCTGACGGTTTTAAAACGCCCCAAGTAAAAGGAAAACCTGCCCAGGCTCCCAGCAGATCTACAAAGTCGCCCGGACTTACAGCCAGTGCTCGAAAGGTAAACTGGTGTCGATTCTTTAAAGACCCACTCTGATGAAAACAGTGTTTTGGGTGTTTAAACATGTTCTTGTAATATTTTTCTCATGATGGAGGACATATATATAAGGAAAAATAAGCTTTCAGCTCAGTAACAGCGAGGGGAATGAGGCGGTGTTGCTCTTCGCCAATAGTCCCGCCTACATTTCTAATGAACGCTCTGCAGAAACTATGTCCAGAAAACCACACAGGGTTTTTGATTTTGCCTAAAAACGGCATAAGTAAGGGTTAACGGCTGCCAAAGTTGTTTCGGCGTCCAGTTTTCACTGTGCGTTATCACTTTTTAATGCACACCCAGCAGCCAATCAGAATCGAGTAATCACCCGGACCATCTATATCTATCTATATATCTATCTATATCCCCAGGCTGTATCCCACCAAAGTGGGGTAGCCTAGACAGGGCACACATTCTGAACTCCCTCCTTCTCTTCCCCAAACCCTCCTCCTTCGGACGGACCCGGACCATGGTATAATCATCATTAATAAACCACTGGAAACACTTTGTAAATAAATCAAAAGATGATCAGACTGGGTCTTTATTTAAAGGGAATTAATATTTAATTCTCTGAGATTTGTATTTTCTCTGACATGAACATTTGCAAAGATGTTGATAGAATAAGAAATGAGTAAATGCTTAGGAGTTTGTTTGTGTTGTGGTGAGTCCAACCAGGTATAATATAGCTTTCACTTCATTGTAGAATATTTTTCTATTGTGTTAATAATGCAAACAGTCAACAAATCCAGTTGCTGTGCTTAAACTATTCATTAAATTACAAAAACATAACTGTATAAAGTCCAGGTACATGTAGGCTGTGACAATGCTGGGATGACTATCGGGTTGTGGTCTTGTATACTTGTTTCTTAATTTGGGGAACAGCTGTTTAAATAATATTAGATAATCAAAAACAGAGGCTTGTTAAAACCAACATTTTTAATGGTGAAGTTCATCCAATAGGCTTCATTCATAGAAAACTACCGACCAGGCCAGAAGGTTGGGTGTAGAGATGATCATAGACCTAAGTTTTGATAAAGACATTTAGGCAAAATCAGCTGCTATCTTCTGAAAACTGTTTCGAAGATTAAAGATTGTATGTCTAAGCAGGAACTGGAAAAACCGGTTCATGCATTCATCTTTTGTCAAATTGACTACAGTGTTTTTACAGGACAACAAAAAAAAAATCCATCAGGAAACTGCAGCTTATCCAGAGCTCGGCGGTTCAGAGTAACACAAAACGGTAGACCACATCAGTCCAGGTCTGAGGTCTTCCCAGAGGATGGACTCAAAGTTCTGTTACTGGTTGGCACCAAACAACATGACAGACCTCCTGACCCAATATTTATCAAGCGAACCTCTCCGGTCATCTGGATCCAGGCTTTTCTCAGTTTCTAGAGTCCAAACCAAACATGGAGAAGCTGCGTTCAGCTTCTATGCTACACAGATCTGGGCTTCCAGAAAGCCTTAGATCCTCTGAAACACTCCGTTTATTTAAATCCTGGTGAAAGACTCACCTGTTCTCAGCTACATTTGATCTGTTTTTATTCAAAAGTTGACATCCTCACTGTTACTTTAAGGTTACTGTAGCTTCAGTTATTTTTAACTTTCTCTAAAATGTTATTTTAATGATCACTACTTTAATATTTCTCTGGCATTTTTCTTTCAATGTGTTATGTAAAGCACTTTGATTTTCTTTGTAAACAAATTATGCGAAGCAAAATAAATTAGTTGCCATAACTCCATAAAACCTATTAGAAACTCTCTCTCATTCAAATTTGGGACTTTTGGACAGAGCTGGAACTCGGTCCATAGTGCACCAGGGTTTTTCAGGCCTCAGAAACCAGAAAACGGAGGCTTTTGCAGACCCACGCGTCTGTTCTTCTTGTTGCGGCCGTTGACATATTTGTACTCCAACCCAGAGCAGAAAAAAAACAAATGCAATTCAAGACCAGAAAATCTTGTTTTTATGTCTTCAAGCACAAAGCGGAAATTCCTCTGTCTGCAACCGGTTAGCTCAGTAACAAACTCGTAACAAGCAAACCGTAGAATAGAGAGACTGTCCCTCCAAAAAAACAAAAGCAAAATGGGTTTAAAACATTGTTCTGTTATTAGTTTATCAAACAACACTTGAAGACTAAAGTCTAATTTCTTCAGCTGATCTCTGCTCAGTAAGTGTTTGAGCTTTAAAGTCCCGTTCAGTCACAAAGTTCAAGCAGAAAATCTTTTTTTCATTTATAGTTGGATGGATGGATGAATGATGGATGGATGGATGGATGGATAGATGATGGATGGATGAATGATGGATGGATAGATGATGGATGGATGGAAAGATAGATGGATGGATGGATGGATAGATGAATGATGGATAGATGGATGAATGATGGATGGATGGATGATGGATGGATGGATGGATGGATGGATGGATGGATGGATGGATGAATGATGGATGGATAGATGGATGGATGGAAAGATAGATGAATGGATGGATGGATGGATAGGTGGATGGATGAATGATGGATAGATGGATTGATGGATAGATGGATGAATGATGGATGGATAGATGGATGGATAGATGGATGGATGGAAAGATAGATGAATGGATGGATGGATGGATAGATGGATGGATGAATGATGGATGGATGGAAAGATAGATGGATGGATGGATAGATGAATGATGGATGGATGGCTGAATGATGGATGGATGAATGATGGATGGATAGATGGATGGATGGATAGATAGATGGATGGATAGATGAATGATGGATGGATGGATGGATATATAGATGGATGAATGATGGAGGGAGGGAGGGAGGGAGGGAGGGATGGATGGATATATAGATGGATGAATGAGGGAGGGAGGGAGGGAGGGAGGGAGGGATGAATGATGGATGGATAGATGAATGATGGATAGATGGATGGATAGATGATGGATGGATGAATGATGGATGGATGGATGGATGGATGGATAGATGATGGATGGATGGATGGAAAGAGAGATGGATGGATGGATGGATAGATGAATGATGGATAGATGGATGGATGGATAGATGGATGAATGATGGATGAATGAATGATGGATGGATGGATGGATGGATGGATGGATGGATGGTTGAATGATGGATGGATGGAAAGATAGATGAATGGATGGATGGATGGATAGGTGGATGGATGAATGATGGATGGATGAATGATGGATGGATAGATGGATGGATGGAAAGATAGATGGATGGATGGATGGATAGATGAATGATGGATGGATGGATGGATGGATAGATGGATGAATGATGGATGGATGAATGATGGATGGATGGATGGATGGATGAATGATGGATGGATGAATAATGGATGGATGGATAGATGGATGGATGGAAAGATAGATGGATGGATGAATGATGGATGGATGGATGGATGAATGATGGATGGATGGAAAGATAGATGGATGGATGGATGATGGATGAATGATTGATGGATGGATGGATGAATGATGGATGGATGGAAAGATGGATGGATGGATGGATGGATGGATGGATGGATGGATAGATGAATGATGGATAGATGAATGATGGATGGATGAATGATGGATAGATGGATGGATGGATATATAGATGGATGAATGATGGAGGGAGGGAGGGATGGATGGATGGATATATAGATGGATGAATGAGGGAGGGAGGGAGGGAGGGAGGGATGAATGATGGATGGATAGATGAATGATGGATGGATGGATGGATAGATGGATGAATGATGGATGGATGAATGATGGATGGATAGATGGATGGATGAATGATGGATGCATAGATGGATGGATGGATAGATGAATGATGGATAGATGGATGGATGAATGATGGATGCATAGATGGATGGATGGATAGATGAATGATGGATGGATGAATGATGGATGGGTAGAGGGAGGGAGGGAGGGAGGGAGGGATGGATGATGGATGGATAGATGAATGATGGATGGATGATGGATGGATGGATAGATGGATAATACACTGTTCAGCTCTGTAACTTTCAACTTTGATCCTTTTTTCCAGAGACGTCCTTTAAAGGCAGACACGTTGCTGAAAGCTATAGCAGGTTGTTTTTATGAGATTTCTTCTTAAGATGGTTTCTCACATTAGTGACATATAAGCACATAGTTTGGTTCTGGCTTTTAGCAGACGGGGGTCCACTTTTTAAATAACTGCACTAACAAAAATATAATTAATATTTTGAGTTCTAGTTTTCAAGTTTTGCTAATCTTATTTTTTTTACTCCACAGATGATGAGAAGGATGAAGGTTTAGGAACTTCGTCCCAAACTGGAGCTTCAAGTAACACCTGAGGATTTTTTTTTTTAAATTGCTTTGTATCATCATTTTTTTTCTCTTATTGATCGCATTGATCACAAATTGTGATATGTTCACATGTGTTTAAAAATAAAGTCATCAAAATTTTGGGGTGGCAATGTCTGTTTGTCACAGTTTTTTCGCAGGCTGAAAACAAATCATTTTACAGCAGTTCTTGCTTTTCTGTTAGCTTCACTTTTGATTCTTTTCATCTTTTAATTATAATTATGCAGTTTTGACCCAAAATGAAAAAACTTTTTTCGCTTTCTAGCACATAGTTTCTGCAGAGCAGCAGGACTTCTTTAGAAATTCACCTGGTGGTGGTGGGCGGGACTGTCGGCCATAACTGAGAGCTCCCTCCCACTGGCTTACAGTCCCTCACAAATCCAAGCTAACACTGGCTGCTATCTAGCCATATGTTTTTGAGCAAGATGCCCACTTTTTCAATAGTTTTCAGGTAAGTTGTTATATGAAGTATTTTTAGGAATCTTCATGTGACAATTTAAAAGAGACTTAAAACATTTTTATTGGTTCAGATTCCAGCAGTTGAATAGCTCAGTTGGTTACGTGCAGGACTGGCACAAGGCAAATCGGAGTTAAATTCCCAGGGGGGCGCAGTGAGCTTCATCCACTCTGCCCTACCTATGCAGCCACAAGTTGTGTCGGCCCCCACCACAGAGAAAATACAAGATTGTGTCAGGAAGGGCATCTGGTGTAAAAGCTCTCTGTAGGAATCAGTCAAAGCTGGTATGCGGGGGCAACCCCGGAAGGGAAATGCCAAAAGGTGAACAGTGGATTCAAATTCCATTAACATCAATGAAGTGTCTGTCAATCAACAAAAATTGTGTTCAAAACAAACGTTTACATTTTTACAGTTATCAAACCTCAGATAATGCAGAGGTTAAATAGATAACTTCTGTAACAGTTTCTTTGTTTAGAATAGGGATGATTTTTTTATTTTTATTTATTTTATTTTTTTTACAATACCTTTTAAATAAAATCTGATTTTTGAATGCATGCTGCTTCCTTCTGCAGCTGTTGCAACTGTATTTATTGCCACTTTGGCATTAACTGTTACTTTTAGTGTCAATTAAATTTAACTAACTAGTCTTGGTCCCACTTTTGGTTTGAAATCTAGAAGTAAAGCTAAACTGTTTTAATCCAGAGTGATTTTGGGGCAACAAAGCACGTCTCTCATTGTTGTTTAAAGCGATTTCACTGTTTAAACTCCACTCTGACTTCCAGCTTTATGCAACATTTGAAAAAGATCACGTTGACCTATAGGATAAGCTTTAAAATTTTTATTTTTATTTACTTAATGTTGAAAAAACGACCACTAGTCAAAAGTAAAGATCACAATCTCTTTTATTTTGGTGCCTCCCCTGATTACTAAGTCACTGAAACTTCACAAACTAGGAAGTGTTTAGAAAATCTATAACGAATATGAGCATATAAGGTTATGTTGGGAACCATTTTATTTATTTTAAAGTAGAACTGCAGGATCTTGCAGGATGGACGATACCACTGGGAATTGAAAGGTGAAAAACACCCGACACTCTGAATGGCAGCGCTGCCTCTACAAAACCTGAGCCTTCAGAATAAAAGCCTAACCTGTTTCGATAAGGTCATGGAAAGGTGTATTTGATCAATCTTTTATAACTCAGGTGGAATTTTCCTTTTTTGGTTTTCAAATTAGGTGGACGAGGTTATATTTTTTTTAATTGTTTGTTTGTTTTTAATCAACTTTAACGATATAACTTTGGCAATGTACTTTGGCAGTACATTTACTGTGTTAAAGTGTCCCTGTTATATATTAACAGTTTGCAATACGATGTTTGGCGCAAACGCCAGGAAATGTAAAATGATGAGCAAAAGTTTGAGGGGAACGTCGGTTTGGCAGTTTTTGTATGCATGCTTTTACGCTGAAAACACCCGGAAGGTAAACCTCTAATAAAATCTAGGGAAAATGCGGAAGCGAGTTGGGCTGTCGTCTGGTAGTAAAGGCAGAACATAAGCATTTATGTCTCTTTTTTTTATCTAAGTAATCGACATATTTTCAGATTTGACAGGTTTTTCTTTTAAGTAAACGAAGCCGTTTATGCTGCGTTAGTTAGTAGTTTTAGTATTTGGTTGTCACTCTTGTAGGTGAGCCGCGTTCTTTACCTGAGTCATCGATCTTGGTTTCAATTTTGAAAGTTGAACTTACTACTTAGAGAGAATTTAGGTTCAAAAGAACAACAACAGAGAAACAGCGGGGACTTTTTAATTCTGAAGTATGGACGGCGCAGAAGTGAAGACGTGAGTATTCACC
Source organism: Oryzias curvinotus (assembly GCA_023969325.1). Classification (NCBI taxonomy): domain Eukaryota; kingdom Metazoa; phylum Chordata; class Actinopteri; order Beloniformes; family Adrianichthyidae; genus Oryzias; species Oryzias curvinotus. The sequence continues at coordinate 32,496,381 of CM043718.1, forward strand.
ATTTTTTTTGTTTGTTTGTCTGTCACAAAGAACAACAATATCCTACAAAATCCTACATAGAGATGACAACCTTTGCAGTAAAGGTCATGTTATCAAACTGTCATCGGGATTGTTACCATTTGAGGCAAATGTGACTGTACGCATGCGTGAAGACTCTGGAAGTGACTGAAAACATAAAAAATAATGGATGTAAAGTAAAGAAAACTACCTCTTCCTTTCGACTGTGACTGTAGCGCCTCCAAACTGTAACTTCTTCTGAAGTTAACTTCTCCTTTAGCAAGTTTCTGTTAAAGTGTGCGAGGACCATAGTGTTGAAAGAGGTTTTAATCATTGATTGATATGGTTGATTACAAATAGTTTTCTACGGTGGCCCCGAAGTGCCAATCTCTCATCGCCAAGATATAGTGAAGATCAAAACAAAAAACAAACAAAAAAAACTTTCAGAAATTTAATCAAAATTCTGGACACCCAAACGTGCAAAAATAAAAAAATAAAAATATTTCAGAAAACAAAGGTGATATCCAGATGTCAATATTTTTCCTTTCCTTTATTAACACATGCAAATAAATTTCTAGAAATCAAAAGGAAATGTTAAAAAATAAGAAAGCAGAAAAGGTTAGGATATAATGGGAAATGAGTTTTGAAGAAGAGAGAAAGCAGAAGGAGGATTTGCCTGAATCACCAAACCTTCTGTGGCCAGAAGCCTAAACAAGTCCTCTGTTGGGGAGATTCTGAAACGCCAAAAGGTTTTGGTTGAAAAGGGGAACAAAATCTCATCATCCAATCAGTGATGTCCCTTAATACCAACCTTTTTATGTTTTTTACATTTTGTTTCATTTTCAAACATTTCATTTTTACTTCTGGAAATTACATTTGTTTTACCAAACTTTTCTTTTTAAATTTGCTTATTTACTTTTGAATCACATTTAGGTTTTTGGAAGTTTGTTTTGATTTTCAAAATGTAATGTTACTTTTAATATTTGTTTTACTTGATCCCTAATGTTTTTGCAGTGAGTGATTTATTTGTTTGTTTTTATTTATTTATTTATTTATTTTTGCAATTCAGGGCTACTGTAATTTTCACTAATAAAAACAGGAAAAAGACAACAAAAATAGAAGAAGAAAAACAAATAGATACAGTGATAAGAGAAGGTTTGGGCACCCCTGATAATTTCCAAGATTTTTCTTCCTAAATCATTGGTTGTTCGGATCATCAATTTCAGTTAAATATATCATATAGCAGATGAACACAGTGATATTTGAGAAGTGAAATTAATTTTATTAGATTTAAAGAAACGGTGCAATAATTACTTAAACAAAAATAGGCAGGTGCGTAAATTTGGGCACCCCTGTTGTTTTATTGATATAACTACCTTTAGCAATAATTATTGGAACACAAAATTTGTATTATAAGCTCATTGACCCTTGACCTACATGCAGATGTGAAGCCAATCATGAGAAGAGGTATTTAAGGTGACCAAGAGCAAGTTTTTCTCTGAAGAATGTCAACATGGGAACCTGAAAACAGGGGGGTATTCCAGTAGGCCCGTTTAAACTTTAACCCTGAACTCTGGCTGAAATCCGCCTGAACTTGCTTACTCTGGGTATGTCGGTTCCAAAAGACCGGATATGAGTTAGCGTAATTACGCTCGACTTGGTAACCCTGGGTTAATGCACGTGCACGGCGAGTACATAAAGACATTCTCAATGGATCGACCATTTCCGGAGTCACCATGGAAACAGGTGGTGACAAAAAGAGAGCGCTATACTTCAGTGAGACAGAGTTTGAGATTTGAATGACGGCGTATGAAGATTATATGACCATCAAAAGAGTAATACGGCTGCATCATCAAAAGAAAGAGTTTCTGCTTGGAGAAAAAGAACAGACAGGGTAACGCACGAGTTTATGATCTCATTTCCATTTTCCTTGTGACGCATATGTATAATTTATCACATTTTATGTAATAATATGCACAACATACATACAGACATTTAGGAATTTTCCGACCTTGTCATTACATTATCGAATGGTAGTGGTGCTATATAAACTCATCATCCTCTTCCTCCCTCTCACTCATGGTGCAGAGACTTAAGCACAGTAGGACAAAATAACACGGCAAAACACAGTAAAATAGCTAAACAACTAAACACATTTGGTCAAAAAGCCACACTTCAACCCTAATCCGTCCAGACAGGCAAAGGGAATTGTATCCCACAATCCCTTGCGGGGCCGATCTAACAGCAGCACCAAAGTCACACCTACTGAATTGAATTCATTTGAATGAAAGTAAAATAACTGTCTGATAACTACGTGTTATTTTTAAACTGACTTAACAAAAAAATGATTTTTAATTATCTTAACTGAAGCAAATAATTAAGTAAGATCAACATGTAAAAACGTTGATCTTTCCAACATCCATATGTGGTCTCATCACCCTCTCACGGCTATTATCTGAGCTTCTTCATCCACTAAATCAATCTTCAACCTTCAACTAAACCTGCTCCAGACCAGGGGCCTCATTTATAAACGTTGCGTACGCACAAAAGAAGGCGTACGCCACTCTCTACGCAATAATTGAGATTTATAAAAAGCAAACTTGACGAGAAAATGTGCGGTCCTTCACGCAAGCTCTGACCCAGGCGTACGCACAAAAACGGGTGAAATGAGAAACGGCGACACAGTCGGCAGATGGAAGAAACACGTGAGAATGACATTACTGCCTCTCATAAATAACATGAAGACTTCACAAAGCAAGTCTTACAATTAACAGCTACACGAACACCCATTTGATTGATCAGCAGTGAAAAAAACAAAAAAAATCAAACAAAAATTACAACAGAAATTCAAATGAACACTTATTTGCAAAAAGAAAAGTGAAATATGTTCTGCAATATTGGCATGTTATGCAATTCATCCTCATAAATAATATAGTTAACAGAACGTAATAATGTACAAAACTAATATTCTCGTCAATGTGTCCGTCTGGCGGAGCAGATATAGGTGCAGACAGACAGACAGACAGACAGACGTATTAATTGTCCACTGGGGAAAGTTGTTTTCATAGTAAAACATTTCTTCATAAGCTACAGAATTATGGTATTCATGCATATGCCTTTAGTTTGTTTTATTTTTGATAAAACAATGTATGGCGTATGTCTTAACCATTCAGAAAGCAACAAGAAATGACATTTAATGAACAATTTCCCATTTCCACGTGGATTATTACCGACATCTGTAGCTTGTCAGATGCAATGAAATGGATGGAAATAAAATGCCCCATCACAATGCGTGATGACGCACACGGACTATTTATGGGCAACTATGGGCGTGTCATGAAGCCGCAAAAGCTGCGCAGCATTTAGAAATGATTGTGATTTATTAAGGGAAAGATGCGTAGGATGTGCGTGCGCACGGTTTTATAAATCCAAATATTTCTGTGCGTACGCACGTCCTATGGTTTCATCCGTACGCCACTTCTGACGCAAATCCTACGCAACGTTTTATAAATGAGGCCCCAGGTTATGTTCAGAGCGTGAGTTGCCATGGCAACTTGACATACTCTGAAACATACCTCCGTTTCTGGAACCGAAAACTGAGGTTATCCGCTTCCTTAGCCTCAAACTTACCATGGGAGCTAGCATAACCTGCTTTCTGGAATACCCCCCAGCTGTCAGATGACCTGAAAACAAAGACTGTTCAACATCATAGTATAGGTGAAGGAAACAAAAAGCTTGCTAAGAGATTTCAGCTGTCAACTTCCACTGTGAGGAGAATAGTGAGAAAATGGAAGACCACAGGCAGAGTTCAAGCAAAGGCCTGGAGTGGCCGACCCAGAAAAATCTCAGATAAGCAGAGGCGAAGGATGGTGAGAACAATCAAACTCAACCCACAGACCAGCTCCAAAGACCTACAATGTGATCTGGCTGCAGATGGTGTCACTGTGCATCATTCATCAGCGCACTTTGCACAAGGAGATGCTGTCTGGAAGAGTAATGTGGAAGAAGCCTTTTCTGCGCACATGCCACAGAGTCACTTGAGGTATACTAAAGCACATTGGGTTAAGCCAGCTTCATTTTGGAATAAGGTGGTGTGGACTGACAAACACTTACTACCCACAGTCAAATTTTGTGGCGGTTCCATCATGCTTTGGGGCTGTGTGGCCAGTGCAGATACTGGAAATCTTGTCAAAGTTGAAGGTCGCATGGATTCCAGTCAGTATCAGCAGATTCTTACAAACAATGTTCAAGAATCAGTGACAAAGTTGAAGTGGCGCCGGGGCCGGATACTCCAACAAGGCAATGACCCTAAACACTGCTCTAATTCTACAAAGGCATAGAGGAACAAGTACAATGTTCTGAAACGGCCATCTCAGTCCCCAGACCTGAATATTATTGAAAATCTGTGGTGGGATTTAAAGCGGGGTGTCCATGCTCAGAAGCCATCAAATCTGACCGAACTGGAGAAGTTTTGCAAGGAGGAATGGTCCAAAATACCTTCAACCAGAATCCAGGCCCTTATTGGAAGCTATAGGAGGCGATTGGAGGCTGTCATTTCTGCAAAAGGAGGATCTACTAAGCATTGATGGCATGTTTCTGCTGGGGTGCCCAAATTTACGCACCTGCCTATTTTTTTTTTAAGTAGTTATGGCACAGTTTCTTTAAATCCAATAAACTTCATTTCACTTTTCAAATATCACTGTGTTCATCTGCTATATGATATATTTAACTGAAATTGATGATCCGAACAACCAATGATTTATGAAGAAAAATCTTGAAAATTATCAGGGGTGCCCAAACCTTCTCATACCACTATAGATAGACAAACATAGACATGTCATCATTATTGTTGTTGTGGAAGAAAAAAGTTGCCTAGGGATCTTTTGTTTTTGCCTCCTGACATATTTTTGAAGCAGTGTCAACATCCCAGTCAGCAAACATATCATGAGGACTTCAAACTGTTGCTCTCACTAAACCTAACATAACGTAACGTGTCCTTTATTTTCTGCCAAAACTTCAGAAAGTTGTGGTTAAAACTCATTGGAGAGGACTTGTTATAAATGGGGAGTTTACTTCCTTAAATGTCTCTTAGCCATACTAACCGTCTCCTGTTCCCTGCTACAGGAATTATGACGAGGAGAAAGAGAAATGGAAAAGGCCCCCCTCCAGCTACGGTTCGATGAAGAGCGAAAGTGAGGAGTCGGAAGGTCCGGAGACGGATGAGATTGGAGCGGAACACGAGGGGGCAGTTCTGCCTGAACGCCCTGCACCTGTAGTGATTGGGTACCTGGACGTCTATATGCACTGAGATGCCTGGACTGGTGTTTGGCTGCCGGCTAAAGGTGTGTCTGTCTGTGTTCTATAGGTCACAGTCACAGAACTATCTCTCTCCTGAGACCCTCTACACCATGAACACGGAGCAAACCAAACCACCTGGAGCTTTAGTGATTGAGACAGGGTAAAGTACCCCCCCCCCCGAGACACCTGTCTGTCTGACAGATGCATGTAATTCAAAGAGAAGCCAAATATGAGCTGATTTACATTTACATCATGATACTTTTTAAACAATTTAATCAATCGGTGTCCTTCACTCTTGTAATTGATTTATTTTAACAATTTCTTCTACTTTTTCTTTTTCCATGTTTTAATCTGTATAGAATAAAATGTTTTGTTTTAACAAGAATGCTTTAGAATTTATGATGGGTCCTGCTCTCTCAGATCTGGTGACCTGGACAGGGCTGTGGATGATTATGTGGAGGATGAGGATGAGGAGGATGAGGATATATACATAACCAATTCTCCTGAACCCCCTGAGCCTGTTGAGTTCGAAGGGTTGATGCAGACTGATGAAGACGAGCAGCCCGGCAGATTTCCTCCAGAGCAGGACATGCCCTTCGTGTTCACAGTAGGTCCATCACTGTGCTTTGGTGTCCCTAAAAAATAAAAGTTATTTTTCTAAAACCTGAAGCTCTTTCCTTTATGTGACAATTCTATTTTTTATTCTCCTAAGAACATCCTGAAGACTTTAACACCCCTCAAATTTGAAGAGATGTACAAGTTTAGGTCCTGGCTAAAGCTGATGGCTCGAGAGTTGAAAGACAGCGATTTCATGGAGGGAGACCTTCTGGACTTTGTGGACAAGATGATTGAAGTCTTTGGTAAGAAAAAAAAAGTGATTCTAGCAGGGATGGACAAATAGAGGATTATTATATACACGTGAAAATTAAGAGACTAAAGCAGGAGTCTGCAACGCTAAAAGAACCATTTAGTTTAGTTTCTTACCAATCAAAACCCAGCGAGAGCAGCAAAGTCCCACCTTATTGTTCTGAAAAATACACTTTATTTATATTTCTGTGCCCATTAAGCCATTCATATAACAGAGTATTCTGGCCACCTTAAAAGAAATCAAATTATAAGACAATAAAGTTGCAAAATTATGAGAAAAAAAGTAAACTTTACAGGAATAAAAGTTGCAAATCTATGATTTTACAAAGTTGTAATTTTACAAGACAAAAGTTGTGCTTTGAACAAAGAATGTCAACATTTTATGAAAATGAAGTTACGTTCACAAAAAACTAAAGCATATTCAGCAGTGAGAATGTCCTCTCACTTAAATTAAACTGCTAATCTTTGATTGTCTTTTTAAAAACTTTTTAAAGGCTAAAACGGTTTATTTTTGAAGAACCACAACTTCTTCCTTTCTGGAGCATAATTGTAGAAAATTTTTCTCAAAATGTAAACACTTAATTCTGTAAAATTTTGACTTTTTTCTTTTGATTTTACAACTTTTTTCTCATACATGTATTTCTATCATGTTGTGCCTAATACTCCATTGTAAATTCATTTATAAAATGTAGCTTTTAAAAATGGTCAGTCCCTCTCCGAACATATTTTGATCTACTTTAAAAGTGTTCCCAGTGGTCTTTTAAGTATGACTCTGCTGTTTTTAGCCAATATCAATAAAACCTGTTTAGTTTTCTAGAACATAGTTTCTGCAGAGGCAGTTATACACTATAGGAGATGAGAGCAGAACTGTTTGTGTGGAGCAAACTCTTCCCCCATGCCAATCACTCATCAGTTTATACGCTCTCTCGCTAGCTAACACCCCCAACCTAACGTTAGCTGTGCTACAAAAAAGTGGCGAGCAATATTGGCGCTATCCAGCCTACATTTCTGAGCCAGATTCTAGGCCCTGTGCGAAGTCGTACGTGAATCTAGACGTCCACAGGTGAATGCATCAGAATGCAGCGGAGCAGGGATGGTGTATTTTCTGTCACAAATAAGCACCTTTTTTTTAAAAGATTTTTTTCATCTGTACCTAAATCAACGACAATTTAAATAAAGGAATTCTCAGAGAGGAAGGTTTGAGCTTAATTTTTCTTTATATACATCCTCCATCATCATAAAACGGACAAAAGAACATGTTCAAAACAGCATTTTCATTGAAGTGGGTCGAAAGGAAGGGATAAAAAAAAGCTGCATGTGGCTCCAGAGCCTCAGGTTGTAGAGTTGTGGACTAAACTGTCAAAATGATCCAATTAGTGAGTTGAATCGCTATATTTTGCTGCAGTCGTGACAGTCTGCTGCTTTAATGAGACTGTTTTTTCTTTTTTGACTTCTGGCTTTGCAGGTCATTCTAAAACACTGTACATTACAATCTCTTGTCTGGATTCCAGTGGTTTGAAAGCAGAAGCGGAAGCACTGCAGAAAGTGTGCATGAAAGGTGAGTGCAAACCCATAACTGCATTCTTATGGTCCTCTAAACATCCTAAATGTCTTTAAAGGACTTGATTCAAAAATCGTGAGCTTCATCAGAGTTTTTCTTCTTTCGTTGATCCTTGGAGATCAACTTGAATTAACTTCAAATATTGACATTTTACAAAGACTAGGAATCCACTGTGTTCAGGTGGTGAAAACCTGAATGAGTTCTAAAATACAAGCGTCTCACCCATAAAAGAAAAATATTCTTATGCAATGCATTGTGGTCTTTATTCACCAACATAGGGACATTAATGCACACCTGAGAAATTTCCAGACCACTGGATTTTGGAAATGTTGATTCGAAAACTCAGAGAAAATTGCGAACGCCCAATATATATGATATAAAGTAGTGAGTATTGAAAGAACAACCATGAGGATTTGAAGCTAATGTCATGTCTGGATCAAATGTTGCACCTTTTGTCATGGAAAAAGCTGTGAGTTCCTTCACATTTTTACAGAGGTGTGATCTCAACATGTAGCCAGAATGCAGAGAATGGCTTCAGGATGCAGAGAATGGCTTCAGGATTCAGAGAATGGCTTCAGGATTCTGAGAATGGCTTCAGGATTCGGAGAATGGCTTCAGGATTCAGAGAATGGCTTCAGGATTCAGAGAATGGCTTCAGGGTGCAGAGAATGGCTTCAGGGTGCAGAGAATGGCTTCAGGATGCGGAGAATGGCTTCAGGATGCGGAGAATGGCTTCAGGATTCAGAGAATGGCTTCAGGATTCAGAGAATGGCTTCAGGATTCAGAGAATGGCTTCAGGATTCAGGGAATGGCTTCAGGATTCAGGGAATGGCTTCAGGATGCACCAGCAGTGCCCCTGGATCATGCTTTGGGGATGTTTCTCGGTTATCAGCTGTGACGTTAAAGTCGTTGCACTGAAGGATTTTTCTTTTTCCAAGTCTTCCAACCTTCATTTTGACTCGTATTTGATGAACGCTTCTATGTTCTGTGAGCGATGAAGAGCAGACAGGACCGCTTTGACTCTTTTCTTTTGAAAATGATGCAAGTGTGGCTCCTAAAAGTCGAGGGCGAGGTTTGTATTGACGGGAAGCAGTTAGTAACTGAAGTTGGTAATGGATAGAACATGTCCGAGGTCACGGAACATAAGAGGATCCTAATGATCCGTGCTTGATTTGAGGAGTGTCTCCTCTCCTTTCCCGTCATTTCCTCAACCATCCATTAGATCTTCTTCCTTCTCAGTTTCAGACTCGGTCCTCCTCAAACTGAAGCATCTGAAAAGCAGCAGTAGTCTGTCGCAGCTGCTTTGCTTTCACTGTGTTGCTGCCTTTTCACTTTCTCCTTGTTACATCGACATGGAAAGAATAAGTGAAGTTCCCACAGTTCTGCACTTATCAAATGATCTGACCTGAAAAAAACGACTTTCCTTCTTGCTCTCTCCGTCGCTCTAGGAGATGATCAGTCAGGCAGAAATAAAGTCGTTGCTTCATTTAGATGAGAAGCAGACCATAAACTTCATGAGAAAAAGGTTGTTAGCTTGTTACTAAAATCCCCTTTAGGCTTTTTTACCTATTGTTGTGCAAATTATGATGAAGAGGATTGAAGATGGGAAGGAAAACCAGGAGGAGCAGATGAAGCTGGGGGATATCAGCCCAACAAAAACCATAGAAATGCAGCAAACAGATGAGAAATGAAAGATTAGAGAATGTCTTTCAGGTAGATCAGTTTGAAGAGAAGAGAATCTTAAAAATGTTTGTGATGGGAATCCTGAACAGAGATGAATTACAGAGTAAGATTAATATTTGACCACTTTTTATTTTTCTAGAACATTATACACCCCCCCCCCCCCCTTTTGGCTAATGTGAAGTACATATATTGCGTATATATTGTGATTTATATGGTTTTAATTTACTCTTCTTTCCTGCCGACAGCTTTGATTCGTTATCGCCTGACAGAAGAAATAAACAGGAAAAAGAAGTTTGTTTTTGAGGGGCTTGTTGAATCTAGAGTTCAGAACAAACTGAACCAAATCTTTGTGGAGCCCAAGATCTCCACGCGCATCTGCGGTGCAATCGATCCGAGCCATGAGTTCCGGTCAAAGCCGATCACGCCTCTCCAGGTCCCCGACCCGGATTCCTTCACCAGCTTGAAGAATCTGTTCCGGCTGACCAAAGACGACGGCAGCCGTGTCAGAACAGTGGCCACCACTGCACTTCCAGGATCGGGAATGACCCTCCACACGTCAAAGTTCTGCCTGGACTGGGCAGAGAACACAGCTAATAGGGTAAAAATCAAACATTTTTAGTTCAGCTGTTCCTAATTTACCTAAAATACTCAAACGTGCTGTAACATAAAGGGACTTGCTAAAGGAAATGAGGGAAAAAGGGGACATTGGTTTGAACCACTGACTATCTGAAAACTGGAATTTTCAAATTTTCTCTCCAGAAGAGCCCCCTGTCACATCAGTGATGGTTTATCAGGTGTTTGTTTCTTATTTCTGCAGGATTTGGAGTGCGTCGTCAGACTTCCCTTCCATAGATTCTGGTCTTTGAAAAGGTCGGATTCTGAGGATGTGTCTCTGCTGGAGATGATCCACATATGCACATCGGCATTTAAAGGCCTGGATTGTTACCTGGAGGAAGCGGACCACTCTAAACGTCTCATCATCATGGACTGTTTAGATTCCTTCCAGGACTCGGTGGACTGGCTGGTAAGACATCCACGCCAGACACCACCCACTCTGTGATCCCAAATGAAGGTTGTGTGTCAGACAAATGATTTTATTAACATTATCAGAGTGTCCTAACCCTTACTAATGATTATTATTATTATTAGGGATGCATTCATCTGATATTCAGTATCAGTATTGGACCAAAACCATGAAAAATGACCGGATCGAATATCTGAATCTAACGGTTCAGTCCGTCCGCTCAACAAGTATTCAAAGTGGAAGATTCCTTTGAGGAAAAGTGAAACGTCATGGCTGCCAATGAAGCTCATCTTCATTGAAGTGCACTCCGATCTATTTTCAGACCGTTTCCAGCGGCCTTTTAATTCTGATTATGTGATTTTTCCCAAAAATCAAAAAGCCTGTGTCGTTTTCTAGGACATATTTTCTGCAGAGGGCAGACGGGATTTCCTTAGAAATGTGTCTCTAAGTTGTTGTTTTTTGTTTTTTTTTTACTTGAAGATGGAGACATATCTTGTTCAAATTTGTAATGCAAAGTTATATATATTTTCAATTTCAGAGATGTTTTACTCGAACATATCATTTAATCTGAAAAAGCTCCATTGGTGTAACCTCTTTGTGAGAATTAGTTTAGAAAAGGGACATTTTGGTTTAGTAAAGTTTTACCAACCGGTATTGACTCTAAGAAAGTGGTATCAAACCATCCCTCCATCTTCAGAACCCACTGAACGCCTTTCAGGGTTCTGTGGTTGCTGGAGCCAACCCAGCTACCGTTTGGTGAAGGCGGGGTAAAACCTGGACATGTCACCAGTGCCACACACAGCCACTCCTAGGAGGAATTTAGAAATGTACCCAAGAAAGCATGTTGCCCAGAGAAAACCCACACATACATGAGGGGAACTCCACACAGAAAGGTCCCAGCTGGGATTTGAACCAGGGCGCTAACCACTGCACCACGGTGCAGTATCAAACCATCCCTAATTATTATTATTTTTTTCCAGAACACTCCACCTCTAACTGACATCAGAACCCCTGCATCTCCTGAGGTCCTGATGGTGAACATCGTCAGAGGCAATCTGCTTCCTGGCGCTCGTGTCTGGGTCCTGGGGAGACCGCCCGCCGTCTCACAGATCCCGCCTACGCTCATAGATGTGTTCACGGAAATACAGTGCTTCAGGTCTGTGCGTCTCTGTCTGGGTCACTCAGATTTGCCTCAGAAATCTAAAGTTTTGATCTCCTGCCCACAGTGACGAGATGAAAGAGGACTACATGAGGAGACGCTTTACACCAGAGCTGGCACAGAAAATTCTGGCGCATTACCAGCGCATACCGACACTTGGCATTCTTGCTCACCAGCCCTTTGTCTGTTGGATTATGGCCACCATGTATAATCGCTTCCTTGATCGCCAAGGCTATGGGAACAATCCTCCTCGACTGACACCGGTCATCACCAACCTCTTTCTGATTCAATTAAACCGCCGGCTGTGTTATTACTATTATCAACCAGAAGCAAAGACGGTAAAGACCATCAAATGTGGCCACTTTAGTTTGAAAAATGTAAACTTTCATTCCATTGTCAGTGATACTGTTTTGTAATTCTTTGGTCCATGCAGATGTGGTCCAATCAGGACAAAGACATGCTAAGATCCATGGGAAAAATGGCACTGGAGATGCTGCGAAGGAACACGGACGTGTTCTTTAAGGACGACTTGAAGGAGTATGCATTGGACTTGAGGGAGGTGGTGATGTTGACGGGTCTCTGCACTGAGCTCCCTGCAGTGTCAAACCAGAGGAGGTTCAGCTTCATCCATTTTACGCTGCAGGTAAACGTTTACTGGAGCGTCAGGCTGAACAGGTCATTTGTTTGAAAACTGTAACAATCATCAGCTGCTGTCAGCTGAGGGAAAATCCCACAAAGGGATTTTTGTGCCACCAGATTGCGAATTCAAGTCACAGTTTTGAGATCTAAGGCTACGTTCACACTGCAGGACTTAATGCTAGATTCCGATTTTTTTTTTTTTTTTTAAATCAGATTTTTTTTTTCCAAGGAAAAAGTCAGAACCCTGACACATATTTCCAATTAAATCCAAACTTTTGTGATCTCCTGTGTGACCGTGAAATGACTCAGAAGTGACCCACACGCGCAGAAGAGTATTTAATGGTGAACGGCGTCACTCGTTGTTTGTGGAAGTAGCTAACGTTAACAATGGATGTCAACAGCAGTGTTGTCAACAGCTGACCTTTGATTTTTTTTAAAATAACAAACCAATCTTAAAAAAATTACAACTTTTACCAATATTTTGCTCCAGGAGATTTAAAATGGTAAATGGCGTATACTTATATAGCGCAATCTACCCCCTTCCGAAGGCCCAAAGTGCTTTACAGTCACACACACATTCACACCCTGATGGTGGCTCCGCTGCCGAACACTGGTGCCAACCTCCCACCAGAGGCAAGGTAGGGTTCAGTGTCTTGCCCAAGGACACTTCGACTCATGGGTGTGCAAAGCGGGAATCGAACCTGCAATTTTACGATCATGGGTCGACCGCTGCACCATGACTAAAAATCACACAGGCCTGTTTAGTGTAATGTCACCAGAGTAACATGACAGTTTATTTTACTGGTTCAGGAGCAGTTTTGTTTTGATCACCTTTGTTTCTTGTAGCTTTCACCTCAGATACATGGATCTGTAGAGGCAGGTGGAAGGTCCTTTTTAAATCCAGCTTGCTTAAAATCTCACTTAATAATAATAATGGATTGGATTTTTCTGCGCTTTTCCAGACGCTCAAAGTGCTTACATTGTGTCCATTATTCATTCACACTTGGTGATGGTAAGCTACTGTTGTAGCCACAGCTGCCCTGGGTGGTTGCCATTTCACGCCTACGGCCCCTCTGACCATCACCGGGATCATTCATACACATGAACACACCAGTGGAGCCACACTGGAGGCAAGGAGGGTGAAGTGTCTTGGCCAAGGACACAACGACATTTGGCTGGTGGGAGCGGGGAATCGAACCGCCAACCCTTCCATTATTGGACGACCCGCTCAACCACCTAAGCCACTGTCGCCCCCACTTGTTTGGTCTGAAATGTACCTTCTGCTCTAGTGATGGTTAAAGTGTTCCCCCAGACTTTATAGTTCTGCACATCTCTTTCAGTGATGAGTGTTAAGAACTGCTGCTATGTGACATCGCTGACTTTCTTTTCTCTCTCTGCTTTAGGAGTACATGGCTGCCTTTTATGTCTTTATAATGTTCTACCAGGACTCAAAGAACGTGCTGGAGTCTGGAGGAAGTGGCAAGCTTCACTTCTTCCGTCAGTCTTCTTCCAAAGCTCAGCCGTGTAAAGCTGCAAACGTGGTTCGGTGTGCTGTTGACTTAACCCTCAACTCTCCTCTGGGCCAGTATGACTTGTTTCTGCGCTTCCTGTGTGGCCTGTTGAACCCGACCTGCCACGTCAAGCTGTTTGGCGGGTTCCTCTTTGAATACAGAACCCCTCCAGTGAGTGGTCTGAATGATGTGAGCAAAGTCCTGGAGGACGCCATCAAGACGGCTCCAGCAGACAGAGTGGAGAACCTAAAGGAGTGCAACCGAGAGATGACACAGGAGGATCTTTGAGGTGCACTGCTACCTTCCAACGCTGACGTTAAGGACAGGAGAGGGGCTTGCTGCTGTTTCAGATTCAGTTGAAACCTACAGCTTATCAAATGGGGTATTTCAAGAGGCTGACCGGAGAGAAAATAGGATGCTCTGTTGATTGCAGCGGTACTTGCATCTTATAAAACGTGAAGCACAAAAGACGTTGTTGCAAACGTGTTTTTGCTTCGTCTCCCATCACTACGCACATGAGGGAAGAAATGGCATCAAGGCTGAAAAACTCCATTCGTGGTCTCTGCTTGTAATTAAAAACCAGAGGGTGATGTTATGTTGGAAACTCCTGAAAACAATGTGGATGATTGCAAAGACAGGATTTTTCTTTTCTGCAGTTTACTTTTTTCCATGTTTACACTTTAAATTTGTTTTACAGCAGTTTTAGATTGGGAAAAAAAAGTGATATATTTAAAGGTTATTTTTTTCAGAAGTACATAATTTTTATGTAGTTGTACACTCTTTGAATGCATGGATTGATTTGTTAGTCAGTGTATTGTTACACTGCCTGGCAAATGTTATGTCATCTATAGTTATTTAATGTCTTTCACATCTGTTAGCCATATTTGTGCCTAAAGGATGGGGGGTAATAAAGAGTTTTTACTGCTCTCTAGTTTCTTCTTTACTTACTGCAGCATGTGAATTTGTACAAGTTCACCTGAAAACAAAACCAGATCAAATGTTACTGATTCTGAGTTAACCCTTGTGCTATCTTGGATGACCCCACCCGTACTTTGACATGTTCTCCCTACCATGACAAAGGTGGAAAAATTTCATGTAATCCATTGAACCAGTGAAGATCACAAAAAATTGAAAAAAAAGTTTCAGAGCTCTGTCTATTGGGTCTAGATGACCCAACTCCCAACGGTAAAGTGCCTAGGATAGCACAAGAGTTACGCTTGTAAGTCGGAGGAAAATCAGTTTATTCACTTTGAACTTTAACACCAAAAGTTAGTCAATGCTGTCTGTGTTGGATAAAGCTCCTTGGCACATCTGTTTGGTGTAAGGAAGCAGCGGCGTGTGACAGGCATGTGTGATGAAGTGGACGACTCCCTTGTCATCTTTACATTTCCTTTAGTCAAAGCAGGATAGTTCAGCACAGGGTTTTCTAGTTTTTTTAGCACAGCAATAATTACACTCATTTAGCTGTTCTTGTTCGCTTATGTTAATTCTTTTTTATTATTTTTGTTGTTTTTTTTTCATCATCTTTGAGTTTCCGAAAGAGTTTGACTTCCTGGTTACCTGTTTAGGGTTTTGTCCAAACCAGATTGTAAATAAAAAAAAAAAATTCTACATTTGAAAAGAAATATAAGAAAAATTGAAAGGAATGAATGAGTGAATAATTTATGATGGACTTCTGATCCAAATGACAAGACCATACACACAAACAAAAACATCCATAAAATGGAGAGCATATAAAAATGCGAAGAGCAACAGACCAAGTAATACGCAAATTACAAGCTTAAAAACTGAAGGTCTTGAAAATGCACCCGTACCTTCAAATTGGAGACCGATATTTATTAATCCTGGGATTATTGTTAATTCTTGAACATTTGAAAACAAAAATAGTAAATTAAAACAAAAAACAAAAAAACGTTTTTATTAAAATTCAAAACTACACATGAAATTAAAAGAATTATTGTAAACTTTAACAAAATAATAGAAATTTTGACATGAATGTATTTTAAACTTGAAAGAAATATCAAATACTTTTTGTTTTGCTTTGTAAAAAGCACCAGCCCCTTCCAGGAAGAGTCTGCACTGCGGCACCCTCCCCAGACTAACACACACAACTACTTTGTCCACGGAGCTAGCTGTGATTAGCAAAAATTCTTTCATTTTGTATGCACAATCTGCACATCCATCTTTGGATGTCGTTTGTTTTCGTTGGCGAAACGCTGCAGAGGCTGACTCTAGGTTTATGTCATGAAATGAGCGGCACCCACAAGGAAAGAAAGCCATGCCTCAGAGATTGAGTCGTCTTACCACCGGCTAGGAAAATGAACTATGAAAATAACTAATATTTCATCAGAAAATCATTATTTAGTGTGCAAAAAGTCATATATTATCATATATATGGACATTTTCTTTCCTAAAGGATTAAGAAAGGAGTGATATAGGCCCCTTTAACAAAGGGCGACCTGTCAATGGCATTTCTGGGGGTCACAGGTGGTTTAGTGATATGTACTGTAAGTTAACCACTGTATACTTACAATCGAGGGCAGTGGGCAGATGTACGCATCTGTGTAACCGCTTTTCGTCTCTGCTCTGCGTTGTTTATGCAACTTCAGGGAGCCACGGAGCAGTCTGCGTTTATTCTCTTGTTATAACAAAATATGGCGTCAACACGTGGCGTGCTCAGAGAATGCCCAAAACTAAACAATACAAAGTTCAAATTAGCACCAAAATGAAATATAAAGAAAGACATCTGCATCATGCTCACCTCTTCCCGATTAGGAAAAGAGCAAAAGGGGAAGAGAGAGGGGGGGCATCAACTTATACTCAGGTCTGAAGGACCATAATTGCATGCAACACAATTGCCAGATATAAAATGAAAATAAACACAGTTTTGTGTAAGTATACAATACATTGTGAACCCGTTACATCTTCACGGGAAGGAACGGCCCCGAGCGGACCTGCTGCCTCGTAGGTCGGCCTTGGCTGGTCAGTAAACCCAGGTAGTGAATCTGGCACGTAGACCTGTATGCAGTTGGCTGAGGTTTGCGATGGCTTCTGGCACCTCCTGCAACTGCGATGGCACCGGCCGTATCGGCTTGCCTTTCCGTTGGACTCTGCCAACAATGCCGAGAGGGAGGTCCTGGCACTGGGCAGGATCTCCAGGCCTGCACATGGAGAGGTCACTCCGGCTTTGCTGTCTCAGCGCAGACCCAACGCTGACCACTCTGGCACCTCTACGCCCCAGAGAGCTTAAAGTGTGGGTGACATGGCCTATTTTAATAAGCCAATATATAGTAAATAGTCTCTATTTCATGTTGCGATTGTTTTTAATATTTTTCGAAAAAGAATAAATAACGAAAAACGCGATATAAACAACGAGGACGGCCGCCGGCTTCACGCATTCCGCCGAATTCGCGCCGCCCTGTTTGTGACGTAACGAAAGGCAGACAACATGGCTAGCACCGATAGCGAAGCACAGAGTGATGCTACCGTCTTCCAGCCAAGACCACTTAAATTTGTTTTTTTTATCGTCTTCTCACAACTGAGGTCGTGACCACGCTCAATAATGACGATGCCCGCATCATTGATCGCAAACTCTTCAGATTTGTTTGTGAAAGTTTAGCGGGTGTCCCCAGTTTTGGTCTCTAGGGGATCCGTCACGCTGACCACGTGGTACAGACAGAGCCAATCAGAGCCGTCGACGCATCCGAAAGCAACTAAAACGTCCCGTCATTGGTCAATTAGGCCGGGTAGACGAGAGATAGCCGCGACCATAGAGGAAGCGATCCGCAGAGAAATATAGAAAATAAAGCTAAAATTCGCCGATTTAAGACAATTTTTTCATCCGGAAAGCGATTTGTCCATAGAGATCAGGTCTTTATTTCCAGGAAAGTACGTTCGGTTTGCTCAAAAACCCGGATTTCCGGGAATTCCCGGAAGACTTTCATCACTGAACGTTAAACTCACTCTCTTTTGTAATAAATACATTATGTAATAAACGTTAAACTCACTCTCTTTTGTGCCAGCTTTTCGGTCACAGATTTTCTCTTTTTGTACTGGCTCCTGCCAGTGCTGGTACTGGGCGTTTCTGTTTTTCGGACGTGCGCTGAACTTGTTTTGTCCATTGTTTCAGCAGCGTTTCTTGTTTTGGGAATTTATACACAGATACACTTTCACTAGTAGTATTGCTACATCCAGCTGCCACACAACGACTTGGCATGTTGATGATTAACAGAGAATTAACGAGAATTAACGATGATTAACGAGAGAAACGAAGACTACCTGTTTTGTTTACATGCTGTCCGAAGCGGAACTACGGAAGTCAATGCCTTTCGTGACGTCACAGGTCATATCGAGTTCACTTCCAGCCTGCGCTCTTAGCGGCAAATTCAAATCTCTGATTCCTTCGAAAGATGTCTATTATTCATATGCTTCGGATTTTTTTCGACGCGAACTATTGGTATCAATAGAATCAGCGTTTAAAGGGCTTTTTTATTTGACAAAGTTGTTCAAAGCATGGCATCCACACTTTAAGGTGTAGATGATTTTCTCCTCACTGCCTAGGTGATTCGTTTATTTTGTCTGTGCCTCTTCTTGTTTTGGTTTAAATATTTATTAATTGGTTTTTAACCCTTGTGCTATCCTACGGGGTCAAGATGACCATTGGTGTGGGCTCCCCCAAGCTGTCTTTAAGGTCTTTCGTGCAGGTCTTTCGTCCAAAGGCTCCCCAAGGGCTTCCAAAGCCTTTAACCGTTTGCCGTTTTATCCTTTTACTTTTTGCCTTTTAACTTTTACCACTTTGACCAACCCTGATCCAACATGACATGTACAAAAAACTTGTAAATCCATCCCCTTTAATGTTAAAGTCAACAATTTTACCCTGGAAATGACCAGTTGCAGTAGCAAATTTGGGTTAAGTAAATGAATATGCAGAATTACAGGCTTCTGCTTACCTTACTGCATGCCTGTGTTGCAACATACCCTGCTCTGGCATGTTCTAATTAGCTGGACACACCTGCACCAGGTAATCAGTCATTAGTAGGACTTGGGCATTTGAAAATCATGCAGACATGTCAAGTTGCCATAGCAACTCATGCTCTAAACATAACCTGGTCTGGAGCAGGTTTAGTTGAAGGTTAGTTTGTTTTCAGAGAGGTGAAGCAGCATGGCGTGTCCATTTGAAGATGATTTAGTGGATGAAGAAGCTCAGATAATACTTTATCCACCGTGAGAGGGTGATGAGACCACAAATGGATGTTGGAAAGATAGACTATTTTTTATTTATTACTTTATTTTTTGTTACATGTAAAAAAAACACAAACCACAACAACGATAATCAAAAACAAGGGTCAATTCTAGGTGCTTCTTGTGTCTATTTGTTATAAAGTGTCCATATTTCCCATTTTTGATGTATTTGTGCCTCTTGCAGTCTCAGCCTGTATGTTATTTTTTCCGTTGAACAGATGTTGTTGATTATTGACGTCAATTGCTCCTTTGATGGGATCGACGTAGTGCCCCAGTTCCTGGTCAATGATTTTTTAGCAGCTAGTGACATAACTTTAAATAAGTATTTGTCACTTTGGTGGACAGTTTCCTGAGAACATGTACAAATAAAACAGTTCTGGTTCCAGAGGAATTGTGTATCCCAGCACTTTGCATGTTATGTCACACACCATCTTCTAAAAACCTGTTACATTTGAACATTTCCAAAATACATGAGAATGGTCCACATTTACTTCTCCACATCCACGCCAACAGCTCTGATTTGTTTTTAACTGTTTGTTCTTCAGTTTCGGTGTTATGAAAAATCTTATAAGGTTCTTCCAAGCAAATTCTCTCCATGTTCGTGATCCGGTGGTGGTATGGTGGTGTCTCCACATGTCTAGCCCATCCTGCTCAGTTACCTTTATGTTTAATTCTTTTTCCCAGTTACATTTTACTTTTAAAGTTGTGTTTTTGTCATACTCCATTAACGATTTATATAGTGTACTAATCACTTTAGAATTGCTGTCTTTATATGCCTTTATTATTGTTTGAATGATCCCACCCTCATCCCCAGCAGAACCACTTTGTATTTTAGTCTTATAATAGTTTCTCATCTGTAGATATCTAAAAAAATCCAGATTTTCAAGGTGAAATTGCTTAGTCAAGTTCTCAAAACTCTCCAGCTGTCCATCCTTCTTTTCTAATAAGCACCATGCTGTTATTCCTTTTGTAGTCCAATATTTATAAGTTTGATCGTATTCTGCTGGTTTAAATTGCCTATCATACGCTACCCATTTAAAATTTTTGGCACTATTCAGGATTTTGTATTTTTGCAGTAATTTGAACCATACGGTTAGTATGTTATTTATTATGGGATCTAAATGCATTTTCTTCGTTTCATATAGTTCTTTATCTCCAAGAATGTTTTGGATGGGTTCTTGTAGAGTTTTATATTCTATATATTCTGGTATCGTAGTTGTGAAGCAATATAGTAGTCTCTTAGCTTTGGCAGTGCCATACCTCCTTTATTCTTTGGAAGCTGGAGGGTGCCGTATTTTATTCTTGATCTTTTACTGTCCCATATGAATCTGGTAATTATTTTGTCCCACGTTTTAAATTGCGTGTTGGAGACCTGTGTTGGTAGAGCTTGAAAGAGAAATAGAAACCGGGGCAAAATGTTCATTTTTACTATTTCAATTCTAGAGCTGAAATCTAAAGGCAGAGTTGACCATCTTTCTATGTCTTTTTTTTATCTTTTCTTGTACTACAGAATAATTTTTACTGTTTATATTTTGAAAATCTAATGTTATTTCCATGCCTAAATATTAAATACTTTTCATATTCCAGTTGAATTTAAAGTTGTTTCTAATATGTTCAGAGGGAACGTAATTGAATTTTAAAATTTGAGTTTTGAGAATATTTATTTTATATCCTGATAAATGTTCAAATGTTTGCAACATTTCCATAAAATGAGGAATTGATGTTTCTGGTTGTTCGAGATATGATATTATATCATCAGCAAACAATCCTATTTTGTGTTCAACGCCATTCAGTAAAACTCCTTTAATTTCAGGTTTTTCACGAATTGCCTGTGCCAGAGGCTCAATAAAAAGAGCTAACAGAGTCGGGGAGATCCCACAACCCTGCCTAGTGGATCTTTCCCATTTAAATGTTCCTGTTAAATTCCCGTCTATTTTAATTCGAGCCATTGGTTGTGGATATATTGTTTTTATTATTCCTCTTATATGTCATTAAATCCCATTTTTTCTAACACTTGGAACAAAAAATTCCAATTGACGCAGTCAAAAGCTTTTTCTGCGTCGATGCTTATGAGAACTGTACTTCTATGTTCTCTTTGGGCTCTTTCAGTTACATGCAAGGTTCTCCTGATGTTATCATGTGTCTGCCGACCCTTTATGAATCCTGTCTGGTCTTCATCAATAAGATCAGGAAGAAATGTATTTATCCTATTACAAATTATAGATGTATAGATTTTGTAATCTATGTTTAGTACTGATATAGGTCTGTAATTAGCACATGACTGTTTGTTTTTCCCCAGTTTTAATATAACTGAAATGATTGCTTCTGACCATGAAATAGGCATTTTATTATTTTGTAGGGTCCAGTTTAGAGATCTATGTTAAATTGGGGTAAGTTCATTTTTAAATGTTTTATACCATTCAGCTGGGAAGCCATCGCTGCCTGGTGATTTATTGTTTTTCAGAGTATTTATGGTTTTTAATATTTCCTATTTTATAATTTCAGCTGAGAGTATTTTATTTTGATTCAGTCCAATATATGGTAGATCTTTATTTTCCAAAAAGTTTCTTTTATCTTGGTCACAAGCTGAGAGAGGCTGGGAATATAGTTTTTTTGTAGTAGTTAGTGAATATTTTTTCGATTTCCTCTGGGCTATTTGTTACTTTATTAGTTTCTGGATCAATAACTTCATAAATTTCATTAAGCGCCTGTTGTTTTTTAATTCTTTTGGCTAATAATTTTGTTGATTTAGGCCCTACATCCTGATAACTTTCTTTAAAATAAATCAGCTTTTGTTCTATTTCTTCCTCTAACATGTGATTGATTTGTTTTTTAATATTTTGCATTTGTTGATATATTTCTGTTGTATTTCTTTTTATTAACTGTTGCTCAAGTTCTTTCAATTTTGTAGAATATTCTTCATACTTTTTATTTCTATTTTTCCGTAACCATGTTGTTTTTGCTATTAGTTTTCCCCTCATTACTGCTTTAAGAGTGTCCCATAACACGGTGCGGTCTACGGCTCCGTTATCATTTTCCTCCAAATATTGTTTTAAATCAGTTTTTATGTCTTTTATATTTTCTTCAGTATTCAGAATTCCAACATTCAGTCTCCATATTGTTTGCTTTTTCCTTTTCGAAATGTTTATTTTCATGTGTAAAATATTATGGTCAGACAGACACATCTGCACACTCAATTTTACATTCTTCCACTCTGCTGATGTCGGATTTAGAAATGAAAAAATAATCTATTCGTGAATGTACTTTGTGACTTGCAGAGTAATGTGTGTAATCTTTCTTATGGGGATTTAATGTCCTCACACATCAATCAGTCCTAGTTCTTCTATGGATATTTTGACAAATTTTGTGACAGTCTTTTTATTTTTGTGTATGCTAGTTGTGTCTAACCTGAAGTTTAAGGCTACATTGAAGTCCCCTCCGCAGATTAATATCCCCTCAGCTTCCACAGCAATTACATTAAACAAGCATTTAAAAAATTGTTTATCACTTTCGGGTGGGGGGAAAGATAAACTATTTTACATTGATCTAACTTATTTATTTGCTTCAGTTAAGATAAATCTTTTTTTTGAGTTCAGTCAACCTAGAAATAACACGTAGTTATTAGTTATTTTACTTTCTTACAAATGAGTTCAATGAAGTGGGTGTAACTTTGGTGCTGCTGTTAGATCCGCACCACAAGGAATTGTGGGATACCATTCCTTTTGCCTGTCTGGACGGATTTGTTTAATTGTTTCTACACCATGAGTGAAAGGGAAGGAGAAGGGGATGAGTTTAGTTAGCACCCCTACTGCAGTGGAATTTTGCAAGACCAAAGTTCAGAAGCAGTCATGATGACTGAATGGATGTTTTATGTTGCAAATCCACACTGTGTCATTCATTTTGACCTTATACATATGAGAGTTCAAGAAATACAATAAATTAAGATGGAAAAACATAAAATTGAATTGGAGTAAAATGACATTTAGTTTGATAAATATGTAACCTGTCCCGCAGCATCAGGGAAGCCAAGAGACAATACTCCAGGAGGATCGCCCATCACTTCAGCGACAGCAGAGACACTCGGAGCCTGTGGCGTGGACTTCGGACCATCACAGACTACAAGCCTCCCCCACAGATATGTGACAGCTCCATCTCCCTGCTGAACGATCTGAACTCCTTCTACTCTCGCTTTGAGGCTGTGAACAGCACGACGGTCCAGAAAACTCCACCCTCTCCTGGTGACCAGGTGTTGTCGCTGCCTTCAGACAGCGTGAGGAGATCCCTCAGTAGGATCAACGCACGAAAAGCCCCAAGTCCAGACAACATCCCCGGTCGGGTGCTGAGAGACTGTGCGGGGGAACTGGCCAATGTCTTCACAGACATTTTCAACATCTCTCTGAGTCAGGCTGTCATCCCCACATGCTTCAAAACGACCACCGTCATACCCGTCCCAAAAAAAGCCATCTCCCTCCTGCTTTAATGACTACCGTCCGGTTGCTCTGACCCCCATCATTATGAAGAGCTTCGAACGGCCGGTCATCAAGTCTGTCCTGCCCCCCTCCCTGGACCCATTTCAGTTTGACCGATAGGCAAACTGAGGACGCCATCTCAACTGCTCTTCACTCCGCATTCACTCACCTGGAGAATAAGGACTCATATGTCAGGATGCTGTTCATTGACATCAGTTCAGCATTCAATACCATCACCCCCCCAGCAGCTCACTCACAAACTGGGTCAGCTGGGGAGGGCTCAACACTCCTCTGCGTAACTGGCTGCTGGACTTCCTGACGGGGAGACCACAAGCAGTGCGAGTCGGCAGCAACACATCCAGCACCATCATGATGAACACAGGGGCTCCCCAGGGATTTGTGCTGAGCCCCCTCCTCTTCACCCTGCTGACCCACGATTGCGCACCGACACACAGCTCCAACATTTACGTCAAGTTTGCAGACGACACCACAGTGGTGGGTCTCATCAGACGCGTCGATGAGACTAACTACAGGACTGAGGTGAGCCACCTGGCCGGTTGGTGCAGAGACAATGATCTCCTCCTGAACGTGGAGAAGACGAATGAGATGGTTGTAGATTTCAGGAGAGCGCACACTCAGCATGCTCCTCTGACCATCAACAACACTACGGTGGAAAGAGTGAGCAGCACCAAGTTCCTGGGTGTGCACATCACAGAAACCTCTCCTGGTCAGATAACATAGTATCACTGGCTGGGAAATCACAGCAGCGTCTCCACTTCCTCCGAAAACTAAAGAAAGCAAAAGTCCCTCCCCTCCATTATAGAAAGTGTGCACACTACTACACTACACTACACTACACTACACACACTATTCACTACAGAGGCGCCGTGGAGAGCATCCTCACCAGCTGCATCACGGTGTGGTATGGCGCCTGCAACGCGTCCTGCCGGAAGTCCCTCCAACGCATCGTGAGGGCAGCTGAGAGGATCATCGGTTCCCCCCTCCCCTCCCTCCAGGACATTTACAACACCCGCCTCACCCGAAAAGCCCTTTGCATTGCAGATGACCCCACCCATCCATCCCACTGCTCCTTCAGTCTGCTGCCATCCGGGAGGAGACTACGTAGTCTTCAGGTCAGGACCAGCAGACTCAGAGACAGTTTTCTCCTCCAGGTATGCGCCTGTCACAGGCAGACCTGCCGGTTACATATAGTCTAATTGCATGAAACACTTGTGAGTTCAAAGTTTAGTATTTTTTATTCAGAGTCAAACAATATCAGTTGTTTTAAACAAAAATACTTTCATTTTTAGAAATGTATATTAAAATCCAAAAACCCACCCAAAAAACACGCGATTTTCCAGCATTTATAAATACTTCATAAATTAAAATGTAAGACATCAAAATAAATAGAAACATTCAAAAAATGAGATTTAATTTCCTCAATGAAATAATTAATGTTGCATTTTACAGGGTCTTCCATATCTCTACTGCTTTGCCAACATAAAGGTGTCTGTCCTGGCCCTCTACGCTGACGGTCAGTCCGACACAAGACCGGATTTGTGGTTGAGCATCTGGTGGAGCAGCTTCGGGTTCCTCACACTCCTGGGGGGGGCACAGAAAACTAAGGTCCTGGTGTTTGTTTTATGGCTGGCGTGTGGCACATCTTACGGTGTGGTAGTCAGGGCCTTTGACACACCACGGTCCACCGTGAGTGACGTTTGTCCACAGGACGGCAGACCGCATCCTCCAGCTGATGAGCAGGGTCATCTGGCTTGCCAGTGTGTATGAACTGCCATAAGTCGCCTCTGGTTTTGAGCAGCTCGCTGAGTCTTCCGCCTTTCAAAAGGTTGTGGGGAGCATCGATGGCTGCCACATAAGAATAAAGGCCCTAAAAGAAAATGCAGCTTGTTATTTTAACAGGAAGCTTTTTTATTCCATTCAAATGCAGGCTGTGTGTGACTCTAATGCCAAATTTATAGAATCCAGGATCAGTCCATAATTCACGGGTTCTACGTAAAAGCCCAATTTATGTAAATCAAACAAACCCACCTGAAGGATCCTTTTGGGTGATGGTGGGTATCCCTGCATTGCTCATCCCATCACGCTGCTGACACCCTACAGCGAACCCATGAGGAATGTGGTTCAGGCCCGTTACAACCAGAACACGCTCTGTGGTGGACAGAGAGGATTTGGCATGATGAAGATGAGGAGGAGAGCAATATTTCTGGGGGCACTGGAAGTAAAACCAACCTTTGCAATGAAAATCATTGCCTGCAGCACCAACCTGCACAATCTGTGCATCAGCGAAGGGGACTGCTGGGAGCCACAGCAGGACGACACCAGAAACCAGCAGGACGGGCTGAGTGACGTCCGTCTGCGAGGACAAATCTCTGCTTTCCTTTCAGCTCCAACTATGACACACATGACTCTAGAGAACCACGATTATTGTTAACACGTATAAAAATAAATGTTAACATATAAAAACGAAATTGTAAATATGTACATTTGATATTTATATGAAAATCCTTTTGAGATTGTTAAAAATGGCTCAGATTTAAATAATACATGTAAATAATTCATTTTTGTTCATGCATTTATTAAACTAATTGGAAAAACAACGACGACGTTACATTTTTTTGAACAATATTTTCAACTCAAGTAAGCTTAACAGACTCCTGTCGCTCTTCCTCTCTTCTGGCTCTTTCAACAAAAACCTTTACCCCAATATGACAACGATTAACAGTTTAATGATCAATGAAGACAAATCTGATCAAGTGTGATCTGTTACTCCCATCCGGCACGCGTTTGTCTGAAAACAAACAGGCTATCTTTCTCCATCTCCGATGGATCAGATTTTCCTCTTCCTCGTCTGTCCCAACATATATAAACACATTTAGAAAATGTGTCAATAACTTATGACTACAGTTAGAACTCACTGCTTTTTGGTGTAATATCTACAGCTTTTGTTTTTAGCCTTCGACACTAATTCGCGTTAGCTGTAGCATTTCTGAAATTAATTGGTACTTTATTGATCCCTCAATGGGGAGATTCTTCCCATCCCCTGGGGGAGCGGTGAGCTGCAGCCTAACTGCGCTCGGGAGGCAGTGGCGCCAAGGGCCTTGCCTAAGGACCCTCACTTGCTCAGTTGACATGGTAATTGCCTCAGTACCATTGTTTATTCCCCTCCGGGAATCGAACCCTGGATCCCTGCGTGGTAGCCACTCACCTTACCAACTGAGCCAAGGACGGCGCCCATCAGTCTACATAAAGTTTTCACAATTTGAAGAAACGCATACAGAGGCCGCGGGTTCGAGCCCCGCACCGGGCGCGTTCGAATTTTTTTTTTTTTTTTTTTTGGCCTCGTGGCTTTCCTAACCTCTTCTGCCAAGTTTGCCAGGCCTCTGAGCCCATGAGATTTGTTTATAATGGAAATATAAACTATATGAAAGTTAAGATATTTTTTTCGTCTCATTTTTACAGTCACTTTATTTTTTTTATATGTATAGTCACCTTATTTGTTGGTCTTATTCTATTTCATTCTGTAATTTGAAGTTAGATTCCTTTAGTTTGAAGAGAACATTTCTTCTATGTATGTGAAAACATTATAGAGATTGACAATAAAGTTTACTTTGAATCTTGAAACAAAATGAATAGTCTAATTAATGTACTACAGCGGCATAACAATATAATTATTTGTGTAAAAACAACAACAGATGTAATGTATTGACAATCTTCTGAAATCTAACTATTTAAGAGATGAACACAAATTAAAATACTCAAGTGCTCATGTAAAAGTTCTTTAATGCAAAGATGTCCGTAAATGGCATCCATATGACAGTTTCTATCCACAAATTCAATTATTATATTTTGATCAAATACTTAAATATTGAAATAGCAAATTTAAACTACAAAAAAAACCTAAAAGCTTGAAAAGCACAATAATTCTTACAGAAAACACCAACAAAATATTATAGAAAAAATATATAAAAGATGGTATCATCATTACAATGTTTAACTTTACAAAAAAACAAAATCTATATAGAAAAGCACAAAAATAAACCAATATAAAACAATAGGTGCTTTGGATGTGCAAGTTTTTCTGTGCAAGGACTGCTTTTTGTGGTGGTGCTGGTGGTGCTACATTCAAACAAGAAAGACAACTTAAAGCTTAAAAAACACAATAATTCTTACAGAAAACACCAACAAAATATTATAAAAAATATATATATAAAAGATGGTGTCATTATTACAATGTTTAAAAAAATATAAACCAATATAAAACAATAGGTGCTTTGGATGTGCAATTTTTTCTGTGCAAGGACTGCTTTTTGTTTAAAGTGGTGGTGGTGGTGGTGCTGGTGGTGGTGGTGGATCATTTCCTCTTTTTTTCCCATATCCACGCTTCTGTAGCTCAGCCCTCCAAATGTCAAATGACTGAGTTTCAGTTGTTTCACAGAACCAGTTCCCAAAGTACTGACGGTGGGATGGTGGCTGTCTGTTTCCACCGCATTTGCTGCACGTTATGGTTTCTGTTTTTTTTATGTATTTCCTTTTCATAATACCCATTTTATCTGCTTCCATTTTCCGCTTTCGGTACTGTTGTGTCGTGTATGGCGTGTTGGAAACAGGCTGAGGTGATGGCGGCACAGCAAATATGATCGGCACGGCAGGAGGAGGCATGACAAAACTGAAGGGGACGTTTAAAACGGGAGGAACCAAAACCTGTGAGGTGGATCCTGATGGGATGATGAAGGGTGTAGAACTCAGCTGGGGTGCTAGTGCCTGCAGCTGTGGCTTTGGCTTAAGTTGGCTCCAAAGTGGCCACAGTGAAGTCTTCAAACTCTTCGGGTTCATTGAAGCTGTCCTCAATCTCCATGTCAGTCGTCTCCGACTCTTCAACAGCCTGTTGGTAATCTTGGAGTACTTTACCAGTTTGCTGGTAAAGGTACTCCACCCCCAGAAGTTCACCTGTAAAAGGCAAAGCACTCATTAGAAGAAGAAAAAAGGTTTTGAAGTTCTTTTCAAAAAAAGTGTGCATACCTGTGTATTTCCTTGGCCCAGTATAAGGAACAATTTCCTCGCCAAGGACCTCCTCAGATAAACTGTTAAAAGCATGCCGCAGGAGATGGTTGTAGGAGCATGCCTGCTGTTTGTCTGATGTGGCTGCTACAGCGCGGTCTTCATTCCACCTGGCCAGCCCATCTAACAGGTAGGCCTGGAAGAAGACATCGCTTGCCAGGGTGCCTGTAATATCCATGCAAAAAAAATAAATAACAACACACGTTTCCATGCATAAATATGGCTTTCAATATTTACACTATTTTAGGATTTTTGTGTTTTAAGGAAAGATTAACTAACAACTTACCAGGGATGAATCTATTCAGATGAAGATGAAAAGATTCAAGGGATGTTGAACCTCTGGCACAGCGGTATGTGGGCAAACGATGTCCTCCTTTCAGGATTGTCCCCGTCCTGGTGTAGAGTTGGATGCCTGGGGGATCCTGGATGCAGGCCACGTGTTTTGCCTGAAAAGCTAAAATGTTAGCCATGCGTGCCGAGTTGATCAGTGGGACCCCCAGAGTGTCGCGACCTTTGTCCCCGTCAAAAGCTTGGATGAGGCTTTTGATGAGAGCCAGAGTCTCCTGAGAGCCACGTGTCGTTCTCCTGCAGTGCAGGGCTAACTCACTGCGGCTAATGGACCTCATCACATCAGCTTCTGACGGATTTGTGAGCCTGGCAGACAGTTTGGAGCGTTTGGCTATCTTCAGGGCTGTCAGATCTTCCTCATCCCACATAAAGAGACACTGGCTGAGGCGCCTCATGAAGGAAGCATATAGCTGGTGGGAATCTGTGGTGCAGCCCTCAGAAAACCTTCTCATGAAGTGCCATATGTCCAGGCGGATATGAAGGTCTTTCCAGTTCTCCAATATTCTTCGAAGTAGAGTGTTTCCGCAGCAGTCTCTGTCCACGTAAAGCACTTCAGGGGGAGGTACCCCAGCCACTGCATATCTCCTTATTAGTCCTTCGATCATCGGCCCCAGGCCAAAACCTTCGCTAGCAGTGAGCACAGACGTGATTATTTGGCCGTGCTCATTGCCAACATTTGTTGCCCAGGTCGCTGTTCCAAAGCCCTTTCCAGCCAGTTTCCGAGCCACTTTCTTGGTGGAGTCCAGCTTCAAGATGCGTCCATAAGTTGATGTTACTGAGGCCTTGACCTCAGTCAGCCTCTGGAGAACATCTTGGGCGTAGACCTGCATCAGCCACCTGTGCTTTGGAACAATAGGCATTGGAGGGGGAGGTGAAAATGTGACTGGTCTTATCAGACCCTTTTTAACAGCCCCTTTGACTTGTTTGCAGTCCGTCAGGTACTGGACAGTCTTCTTCAGCCACGTTTCTGAATGACTCTCCAGCAGCTTCCTCCTAATCTGGCTGCTGCTGTTCCCCAAACCTCTCTGGCGCATCAAAGTGAGCACCCTCAGGTCACAGGCAAGTTTGGATGTGAGGATGCAGGGAAACTGCATCCTGTGACCCACATCCAGCTGGGAGACGATGGCATGGCTCCAGCTGATGACCTTTCTTTTGCATATTTTGCAAAATAAATACTCAGATGCCACAAAGTACGTTGTGTCCACAGAAATAACTTGTCTGATCTTCTGATGCAGACCGGCTGAGGTCAGAAGCCCTTTGTGGCAATCTGAATGTGGACATGTCAGCTTGACTTGCCAGAGTTTTTGGGGCATCCAAAGAAAGAGGGGGCTGCCAAAATAGTCTTCAGGCTGAGGGACATTGGTTACGCGCAAGGGGAATTGTGGAGGATACCACCACAGTCTGTCCACCCTGCTGAAGTCCAGTTCAGGATGTCCTTGCGCTGTCCATTTGAAAAGAGCTTTGGACATCCATCTCTGGTCCACCTCAGGGAGTGTGTGAAGCCAGCCGGCTGGAAGACACACTCTTTGTGCTGAGAGGAAAAAAAGAAGGTAAAAAAAGTCTATTAATAGAATTTGTGCATGGATAAAGTTTAAAATTTCAGGGGACACTTAAACCTTAAAACTCTTTCAGTAAGAGCAAATGCAAAAGGGTTTTGTTTAAATATATATATATATATATATATATATATATATATATATATATATATATATATATATATATATATATATATATATATATATATATATATATATATATGTGTGTGTGTGTGTCAGTGGTGTGTGTGTGTTCTTTCTTTAAATGCATGCTTGAGTAAAGACATAAAAATTCTACATAAAATGTACATACTTGCTGAGTGAGATTTGTCCCATCTGAGTGCTTCTGCCAGAAGCGTGCTGTCGTCCACTTCACTCGACACGGTTGGAAATGTGGTGGGAGTTTTTGGATGAGCAGCGGTGGAGAACTGCTCACTGGCTTTAGGGCCCAAGGCTGGTGGTGTCTGTGGAGGATTGATGGAGGTTTCCACAGTTGGGTGTGGGGAAGAGGGTCCTGCTACTGGGAGGGAGGAGGAGGAGGAGGGGGAGGCTTCGAGGGTGAAGGGGGATCCTACAAGCGCAGGTGAGGAAGAAAGGGATCCAGCTGGCTTGTTTAAAGTTGTGGATGTGGAATGCGGCCGTGCATGTATCAAAGCTGAAAAACAACAACAACACAGCATTAAATCCACTGCCAATAAGAATAAATGTAACTCAGGGTTTGGAAAAAAAGAGAATTGTTTTCTTACAAGGTCTGACTTTAAATGGGGACGCCAGCCTTTTTACAGCTTTCTCAATGTTTTTGTCCTTAGCCAAATTACCCACTAATAGTGAAGAGAGAGACAAGGTGGAGATGGGCTGAGGAGTTTTGGGGTGTGATGGTGAACTGGGAGGTCTTGCAGCAGAAGGATTAGACGTTGATGGAGACTGAGAAGAAGAGGATGCCATCGATGGTCCCGGCTGGCTGGACAAACTAGGCTGTGTCTTCTCTCGAGACCACTGCTCCTCTTTCATCGCCACAGCAGTTTTGGCAGATGGAAACATTTCCATGTATTCTCTGAAACTGTGTTTGTTGCTGGCATGATCCTTGGTGTCGGATCTCTCTTCATAGCAGCAACAAGGTAGGCAGCATAACCTAAAGCATTTTCCAGCAGCCATTTGAATGTCTGGCCCTGGAAAATACCAAACTGGATCTCAAAGAAGCCAAGAAGATGCTTTCTGTTGGAAAGATCTCCCTGATGATCCAGCAGGTTCTTTGTTGCCTTTTCCAAGACTGCTTACGGGGACAAGGGCTTCATCCATGGCTTTCCTTTTTTTGCCTTTTTAAATGAATGGGCTTCAGATGAGTCTGACAAATTCAGAATGCCACTAGCCAGTCTTCTGAATCTGGGTTCCATCCTAAAAGCTGAATGAATCAAATGAGAAAAGCATATTGTAAACCATAAACTGAGCAGTGGAAACACAAGATGAGAAAATAAAATGCTGCAGGAGGCTTTAATACGGCTTTATTTGATTGGATGGATACTTGCATTAATTTGATTTTTGTGTGTGTGTTCATTTCATAAATACCAATTGCTTGTTTTTTGGAGACTGTTATTTATTTAAATTATTATTAATTATTATTATGTATTACTATTATTCTAAACATTCAGCACAACAAAAGAAAAATAACACATTGCAAAGCTCGAGGACGACAGTGTGACTCATTCATTAATCATTAATTCATTCATACATTTTTATTATGTTTAATAATAAAAACAACAACAATAACTTTTAATAAATAAAGGTATTCGTGTGCATGTGTGAGTACTCGCTAAAACATGCGGGCAACAGGCGAAGATAAACACAAAGACGCAGCAATCGACACGAAAAGGTCCGGTTATTATTCGTTATTAGAGCTAGCTGATGCTCTACTGACGTTTAATGCAGTAAATGACAAACGGGGAAAACACCGCTGCTTGCTATGCTAAAAGTTCGGTTACATATATTTCAGTTAGCCTAGCTTTCATACGATCAAAAATGATTTACTTGTTATTTTACTACACGGTTAGTGGAAAAACACCGCTGGTTGAACAACAACAATGGAGGATTACTGTAAATGACAGGAAAACAACCTTTATTTCGGAGTACGACAGGTATTACCATCGGAAAAACGTGTTATTACTATAGCACAAACATTTAAAATTAAATTTCACAATGACAACTCCGTACTTACTGTGAAAAGTCGTGATCAACGTTGAAAACTGGATCAAATCTAGCTCCGACACTTTTAGCGTTGTTTGTAGATACAAATAAAGCGCTCTTCTTTTTTTTTTTTTTTTTTTTTTTTTTTTTCCTCTTTCACGCGCTCCTCTTTCTTGCATCTCATTGGTCAGTCCTTTTTCATCGCCCCGGAGATCCATCGCGGCACTTGATTGGGTAATGCTTGCTTGCTCTTGTATGAGGTTCCGTTTGTGCCAAAATTATAAAAATGTGTTTTTGCGTCCACTGTTATGTCTTTGGTCCATTGTCTATGTCTATTAAACGAGTTCATTGAACATTGGTTCATGTCTATGTACTACTAAGCAATATCTTCTGCATGCCCGTGCTTCTTTGATTATTGCTTTGTATTTGCTTTGTGATGTATACACTTGCTTTATGCTTAAAACTTTGCATTTGTCTTTATTATTGTCGTTTGCCCATGTCGTCTCCTTACGGCATTAGCAACCGTTGCTAATGTCACAATGTCGTTTGCAGCGTCGTTTCCGCGTGTCGTCAGGAAAATCCTTAGCCAAACCGTTGTTAGTGTTGTTAGCTACGTTGTATCTCCATCATGTCATGTCCTTAGATCTTGTCGTTTTTCAAATTTGGCCAAAGTTGTCAGAAAAGTCCGGTAACTTGTTTCCTGTACCAGCACGGAACGAAACATGTAAAAAAAAAAAAAAAAAAAAAAAAAAAAAAACACTTTATTGATATCGCTGCAGAAGCGCATTGCCAGAAGTGGTGGTGGGGGTGGGGGGGTGGCGGGGGTCCATGCGTACAACGGTTTCACGGTCCCGTTTAAGGTTATTTAGTTTTAACTTAAGAATGGCTTCAATTTAATCTGGTGGTGAAACTATTATTTAAAAGACTTTTGAAAAATAACTGGTCTTTATCCAACATGTTGTTAAAAATCTGATGGATAAACGAGGAGCAGAGGCACCCAAAAGAGAAGTATACTGGTTCCGAGAGCGCCACCTCATGATCAAATAAATACATAACAGATCAAAAAGAAAAGATCAAAATCCAGACAGAGTTTGGCCCGTCTGCTCCTCGTTTATCCTCCCAATTTATGACAACATGTTTGAAAAAGATCAGTTAATTTTTTAAAAGACTTAAGTAATAGTTTCATCTTCAGATTTAATTGAAGCCATACTATAAATAACTTAAAACAATTGGCAAAAGTCGCTTCGGGAACGTGAAAGCATTGTACGCATGCGCGCGCCCCCCTCTTTCTGGCAA
Source organism: Oryzias curvinotus (assembly GCA_023969325.1). NCBI lineage: Eukaryota > Metazoa > Chordata > Actinopteri > Beloniformes > Adrianichthyidae > Oryzias > Oryzias curvinotus. Next base: position 32,530,269 of record CM043718.1, read on the forward strand.
TGCGCGTTTGGGGGAATATCAATAAAGTTCATTTTGAAAACGTATTTTTCATGGCTAACGCTAGCGCCGGCTTTAATAAACATTTTTTCCTTCCGTGGTAGTACAGGAAACTATTTACCGGACGTACAAAGGACTTTTCTGACAACTTTGGCAAAATTTGAAAAACGACAAGATCTAACGACACGACATGGGGATACGATGTAGCTAACGACACTAGCAACGGTTGCTAAGGACCTTCCTGACGACAAGTGAGACGACAGAGAGTAACGACAATAACAAAGACAAATGCAAAGTTTTAAATATAACGCATGAACCAATGTTCAATGAACTCGTTCAGTAGACAAAGACAATGGACCAAAGACATAGACAGTGGACACAAAAACATATTTTTGGCACAAACGGAACCGCATACTCTTGGGCGAGATGTCGTACACAAGAGGACAGCTAATTGGAGGAGAGGTTCGAATCTTGGTAGCAAGGCAGTGGTTTGATTGGATATCACCACCAAGAATGACCAGGATCGAGCTCGACTAACAAGCGGCCGGGGGAGCCACCCAGCCGCAAATTATCAATATAAATTGATATATAAATTGATGAGATTCAAAACAATGTAGGTTGTCGATTGAGGAATATAACACATTACACATGTCACATTACATATTTACAAATATATTTGACAACAGATACTTGATACTTCTTAAAAACTTACATGTTTCGGTTGTCTACCTGGTGCAACCGTCTGCCATTTTCAAATAGTTCAAACGCAATGCATTATGGCCCATACGCAATGCATTATGGTTAATATTCACCAATCGAGTGCACTCGATTTTTGAACTGAAGGTTCGGACACCGCTACAAAATGGTGACCACACTATATATTGCACTATATAGGGGTTAGGGCGGTGATTCGGACACAGGGTTTATGTACTTGCCGTGCACGTGCATTAACCCAGGGTTACCAAGTCAAGCATAATTACGCAAACTCATATCCGGCCTTTTGGAACCGACATTCCCAGAGTAAGCAAGGTCAAGTGGATTTTAGCCAGAGTTCAGGCTTAAAGTCAGGCTAGTTTAAACATGCTTCCTTGAATACCCCCCTGAAGTAGCCCATCCTTGACTGTCTTCTGTATTCAGATTTATTTATTATTTTAGATTTATTATTTAGGTTTTTAATTTTAATGACTGCATTTAAAAATTACTCCAGACAGAATAGTTTTTATATGACTATGTTAAATGTGACTCATATCAGACTATATATATCCTTTTAGTTTTTAAATATTATTTCTTTTGTGTTAGTTTTCTGAATACGTGTTTATTCTAACAAATATGTATGTTTTACTGAAATATTTTTTTGTCACTTTTCAGTCGTCTGTTCAAAGTTAGCTTTCCACTTACAAAAATGTGTTTATCTCCAAATGGGTTTTTGAGTTCCTCCTTACAGAAGCCTTTGGGCCCTTGGCTGTAGAGGACACAGAATTTGTTTTATAGGCGACATCTTGAAGTCAAGACATTTGGACTTGTCCTCCTTTTTTTAAATATTTTACTACTCATTCAAGTGACTTAATGAGTCTGAGGAAGCCTGGGTTCAAGCCCTGCAGTTCGGTTATCCACATTCCTAAAATTTGATGGCCTCCCTAAGGGGAACATAGGGGGAGAACCAGAGACCTTTCCACTTGTAACCCCTTCTGGCCTCATACCAGGATTGCTGGGTATGGTCACGCTGGAGTTCTGACCTTGATGAAATGGAATCTGTGAAGGAAATTGTTTTATTATTATCATTGTTTAAATGTATTGGTTTAAATGCATTTGTTTAAATGTTAACTCAGATTGACCTTTTTAGAAAACAGTTGTGTGTTTGTTCATCTGCTTCCATCCCCAGCAAGGATGATGGGGTTTTACGACACACTGTCCTTAGCTGATAAGGAATACTGTTTGAAGTTAGAATCCATCAAATGGATCATTATACGACACCCCCTAATGAACTTTTCTCTGTGTCTTGAAATTGAAACCTCCCACTTGAATTCTTACTAAAGGCAGCACAGGGAGAGGCAGTCCTTTGAGAAGACAAACATGGTGGACGTTTTCTGCCACATTTGCTCTTCTCCCTCGTGCATGAGAAACTTGATTGTTGTTGTGGTTTGTTGTTTCTAATTGTGCTTTTCTTTAATGTCTAGATGCATTTATCTGACAGAATCATAGTTAACAGGAGCTGACTTGTGTCTGAAGCCTAGCCTTCTCTGAAGGGAAGGGTCATTATTATGTACAGGAAATAGCTTCCTGACCCCTCTTTCAAACCATCTTCGTCAAGACTCTGTCTTTAAATGAGGGTCCTTTGTCTTTTAAGTGACAATGAATAATCAAAACTGGTCCTGAGGTGTTGTTTCTCCTATTTTGACAGTTTATTCAATCTTGAAAGACGGAACAATTATGTGAAGACAACAATGTACAGATACATCCCTTTCCATGCATCCTTTTTCAGATAATAACCTTGAATTAGCCTTAAATCAAACTATATCTAAATTAAATTAACAACATCTCAAGTTATTTGTGAGTGCAAAATGACAAAATGGAAAATAATTCTTCTTTCTCTTTCGGCTTTTCCATTCAGGGGTTACCGCATTGAATCAGCTTCTGTTGAGGTAGCACTCCGCTAGTTCCTGGAGTTAGTTGATGACGAGGAAGTGAATGACCAAAACCTGGTTTGAAAAAGTAATCAACTTATGAAGTTATTAAAAAAGTTATTAAAAGTTGGATTCAAGTTGTATGTGTGATCATGTAAGGGAATTGCATGTTTTGGTGTGTTTTTTCTTTTGTGCATGTTTGCATGTTTGTGGTGCTACCTGTTTTGTGCATGCCTTCTATGGACACACCCCCTTGAAACACAGCTCGCAGATCCACGATAACATGGAGTCCTATAAGAGTCCTGAGGAGGAAAGCGCAGGAGAAGGCCGCACGCCGGCAGCAGGGCGCATGCACGCGGGGCGCGATTGGATGGCCGGGACCGCCAGACGTAGTGAGGACACACCGTGACCGGGGTCGGCACACCGGGAAGGCTTGGAGCGCTGGAACCGCCAGTCTGCAACGCGATCAACACGCAGGGGCAGGGCAGGGATGTTGTAAGAAGCCGGACGTGATTTAGCAGACTGGTTGAACTAAGTAGGCGGGAAGGCTGGTGGCAGCCTGCATCATGGATTGCTTGGTGCTGCCGCTTGCCTGTCTCCGCAGGATTCCAGTGTGTCCGGAGGACCAGCTGGAGGTGACACGGAGGAGTGTCTGCGTGATGCGCAAACCCCAGAGGCGGAGGGGAGCCCCGCCTCCCAGGTCCTGGTGTGCATGACTGGAGGGATCCTCGGGTCAAAGTTGAGAGAAGTCGACCACAGGAACCAAGTCTGGCGTAGAGAGGATGCCCCCTTGGTTTGGGATCCGTGAACCCCCCCCCCCTTAAGCTGCCTTTTTTAAACCAGTTTTAACTGATCTATGGATTTTTAGCCTTCTTTTATCCTTTTTAACTGGTTCCGGGGTTTTTATCTTGTTGTACTGTTTTTAATATTTCTCTAGAATTTTAGAATGATTTTATGCTCTTTTTAGTGTTGTTAGCTGGAACCCAGTGGCCGTTAACACTTTTATTGCCTAAATAAATTGTCATTGTGGCCAAGAACTCGGGTCCTCTTTGGTGGTGTGTGTGTGCTCTCCCCAGATCATTCCCCTAGCTGTTCAATATCCTCATTCATTTTTTTTATTTACCCCATCTTTCAACCCCTACTGTCCTTACATACGGAACTCTGGGTTTCAAACAGCGATGCATTGCTAACTAACTAACGAGCAGTAAAAATTTGGGAGATTTAAAGGCAGCAAGGGCGTTTCTTGTCTGCATACACATACATAGTAAAAGGAGTAAACAACTGGTTCCACACCCAGCCACATGTCAGGACTAATCACTTTATTGGGTCATATGGTCATTGAGGTGGGGCTCATGGTCTAACTGGTTGGGACATGTGTGTCCATCTGGGTGTGGTGTCCAATTAATAATGTCTGCTTGCTCCTCCTAACTCTTGTCATGCGACTGAACGAGGTCATCCTGCTGCTCAGTGTAGGACACCTAGACCTAACTTTGTCCCTCAAAAGTCATAACAAGGCCCTTCTCTCATTGGGCTCCTGCTTTTTTTTAAATGCACCCTTCTAGGATTCTGTCAGTTAAATCAAATCTCTCCAAGGTAGCTTAAATTTAGCCTCAAACTGTTGTTTCCATAGTGGGAATTGTTTCATATAACTCCTATGGATTTTCCAACAGTCAAGCATCTTCATGCTGTAGTGTAGACCAGTTCATTGGTGTCAGTGAGTGAGCTGCATGATGGGGTAGTGGTTAGTTCAATGTCCCAGCTGGGACCTTTCTAGGTCCCCCTGTGTGGTTCTGGGGTTTTTGCTAACTATTCTTTTGGTCCTATTGACCAGGGGCCAGCAACCTGCTGCTCTTTTATCCCTGTGCTGGGGCTCTTTGTGGTTTTGCAAAATAACTAATATGTTCTAAGATTGTTGTGGCACCTTTAACACTGTTGGGATGTGCCAGCGGGCAGGAAGAAGACAGCAGCGTGAACGCTGTCTGCGGCTGTGAACGCGGACCAGAGTTTATTTTATGGAACAGAAAGTTTTTCTAAAAAGACAGTACATGTTGAATGAGGTTGAATGAGAAGTGAATAAAAGTCTCATCACGCAGAACCCGTGTCGTCTGTCGGCCAGCTGTTGTATGTTTGTGAGCAGGTCTGAACCAGGAGTGGCTCGGAAGCTGCTTGTCTCTGGAGTGACTCCCCTGTGCTGACCGCTACAGTCGGCAGGCAGTAAACAGGAAAAGGTTCATAAAAATAGTTAAGGAACACAAAACAAAAAACTAAAGGGCTGAGTATTATGTTAAAGAAGTAAAATCTAAATGTAGACATTCTCTAAGTAAAGTTCTATGTTACTAACAACTGACGTCACTACCACGACTCCCGCCATTGTGTAATCTCAACGATGTTCCGACCCAGACAGGACAAAGATGGAGAATCTGGAGAAAATAGAAGTTCCTGAAGAAAGCAATTTGCTTTCAACAACTATACCAGTATGATTAATATGTAATGAGGAATTAGCAAACAATAAAGTCTCAAGGCCCGTACACACCGGGACGAATTTCGCCGGCGATTTTCGCCGACGAAATTCGCCTCGTGACTAAACAAAGGGCACCAACGAGAGTGTGCACACCAACGCGAAAAAACGCCACGCGTCAAAGCGTCAAAAAAAAAAAACGCCTCGGGTTCGTTTTTTTTTTTTTGACGCCTCGCGTCGAAATCTATTCAACCAATGAGAATGGCGCTTTTGCTCACGTGTCTGGAGCTTCTGAAGTTACAGTAAAACACAACTTGGGGGCGCTCAAACACAAAACTGCCTTTCTGAGCACACATACCAGCAAAGAAGATAGACGCCAAGTAGCGTCTACACTGCCGCAAAGAAATAATGACGGACATTCTAAAATATCCCAGAAAACGCTCATGATACATTTTCAGCTCTTGTACCAGTCGATAAAACTCACCATGTTCTTCTCTTCTCGTAACTATGGGATGTACCGAAAATCGGTGTCTTTTCCGGCGTCTTTCATCATTCAACAAAACAATAATTTCTTCATCATTGGAACTGGAGCTGGAGCTACTGGTGCTTGAAATATTCATGTTTTCTTTGTATGATTCTGACAAGCGTGTGAATACTGGCTCTCTTCTTCTGAGTGAAAACCACCTTGTGTACAGGAATATTTCTGTTTGACATTAAGCGCCATCTAATGTCAGGGAATGAAATTGCATGTTGGCTCGGCTCATCGTCAGCGAAAATCGCCTGGGTGTGAACACAAAAGACGTGGCGAAAAACGCTGGCGAATAACGCCAGGCGAATATTCGTCCCGGTGTGTACGGGCCTTCAATGTGGTGAGACTGCAGGTTAATTACGACATATTTACCAGTTTTGTGGCTTCTCAGGAAATAGTTCTCATCGGAACCTATTAAATGACAGATGCTACAAAAAAGAACATGTCCTCACCAACTTTAAAAATGAGTGAAACAATGCCATTCACTGGAAACACCGGGTTTTCCAAAGGGTGTTGCGGCTCTCTGTGTTTTAATTTCTGTGGGAAACTGATCCAAATGGCTCTTTGATTGATAAAGGTTGCCGACCCCTGCCATTGACTCTAGGGGTGAGATTTTTGCATGGTGTCTCAAGTCAAGGAAGATAATCTTGTAGTTTATGTCTTCCATTTCCTAATAATTTTACCCACAGTTGATTTATTCCCACCAAACTGCTTACCTTTTTTCAGATTTAGTCTTCCCAGACCTGGTGCAGGTTTAGAATTTTGTCCCCAGTGTCCTTTGACAGATATTTGGTCATAACCACAGTGGAGTTTTAGTGGGACTGTTTGAGGTTGTGGACAAGTTGAACTTGGGTAGAGTGGCGCCTGGAACTCCTGGAGGAGTTCTATAGCACAGTCGTAGGGCCTGTGAAGAGGCAGGGAATTAGCCTTAGATTTGCTGAAGACAGCCTTGAAGTCATGATAGCAGACAGGTACAGACAAGAGATCAATATTTTCTGAAATAGCAGTCAGAAGGGGACATGGCAGGGATGCCAGACTGGAGGCATTTGGCCAAACAAAAGGCACTCCAGGTTATAACCCGTTGGTGGACCCAATCAAACTGGGGATTGTGAGCAGGAGTAGCCTAATACGACCGGATTTTGTGGAGCGTGAGTAACGAAGAGCTGAATATGCTCGTGGTGATTACCGGAGGAGATGAGCTGAAGAGGTTTAGTGCGATGCTTGATTAACGAGAGATGCTGACCCCCCAACGCGGCGGCTTTTCTGGGGGTGTCTAAGGGTTCCATGGGCAACGAGAGAGTCTTAACAAGATCTAGGCCTATGAGGCTTTGCTCGGCTCCAGAATCAATCAAGGCATGGGTATCGGTGATCACTGAGTGGAAACATAGCTTGACAGGGATGTAACAAAAGTCTTAAGGTGTCGGAACGACTGACTTACCCGCCCGCGGCCTGTCGTCTAGTGGGGGGTTCGGGAGTTTAAACGAAGCTGGCATTGGGAAACCTGATGTCCATGATTACCACAGTAGAAGCATAGCCCCTCTTCTCTGCGCTTCTGCCGTTCTTCAGCGGATAGCTTGGAATGGCCGATCTGCATGGGTTCCTTTGGTGGTTTGCATGGTTTGGCAGGAGGAGACTCGGATTGATGAGCTGTGGATGGAGGCAGATCAGCAGGAGGTTGCTTACGAGGCTGAAAGTTGCGTTCATGTTGGCGTTCTCTGAGGCGGGTGTCAGAACGTAGTGCAGCGGAGACTACTGTATTTTCACGACTATAAGGCGCACTTAAAAGTCATACATTTTCTTCCGCCAGCAGGGGGCGCCCTATGAGCCGGTGCGCCTATTGTGTAGTTGTGGGTCGTAGAAGAAGATGGAGTGAGGGAGGGAGAGAGACGTAAAGGCCAAGTGGAACCTAACTGCAGTGCAACTATCTACATTTTAAAGCTTTCTATGCTCCTTCTACCTCATAATAATCCATGAATTTCGCCGGCGAAATTCGTCCCGGTGTGTACGGGCCTTGAGGCTGATGTACGGATCAGGCAGGAAAGGCAGACTCGGAATTATGTGTTGTTCATCTGCATCGTTGTAGCATACAGGGGTCTATTGATTTTGTGCGATGTTGCATGAGAACAAAGAAACAGTTGTTGCTACACGCTGATCTGGAAAGGTTCATAAAATTCTAAATAGTTGGATGCAGCAAGACATTGTTTGGAAGGAAGTTTGCAGTCTGAAGGTTTTATTAAAAATTAAAAGGATAAAACATAGAAGTTTTAAACATAAACTAAATAACTATTGTGTTCAAGAAACAGAAAAATATATTACAATGAGATAAATAGCAAGCAATATCGGCCTGCAACTGTTGTTGCTTTCCTCAATTTTTATTTTGGTGCTGACTCCAGCCTTATTCGTTTCATTGATTGAATATTTCCATTCGCCCAAACTTTACATTTAGTTGTTTTCTTGATGCCATTTTTCTCATCCAGTATCAGCAGAACTACAAAGCTTTTTCTGAAACTGGAGGATTTTTTCTGGAAGGAGTATGTGCCCCTGAAAGGAGTATGCTTACCATACAGCATTGAAGGAAATGGTATGTTGATCTCTTTAACTCATCTCAAATTTCTGGCTTTACTTAGCAATCTTGCATGATTGAACTGGGTTTTAAATTTGAACAGAAACCGATGTTTGGAAAGATTTAAACTCCTAAAAGATGAAACACCATGACGCTTTTTGTGTGAAATGAGGATTTGCATAGTTTATTATGGAGTCAGCACAAAAAATAATTGAGGAAAGCGACAACAGTTGCAGGCAAATATCACTCACTATTTATCTCATGGCATCTGCTCCAGACTGCTCAGGTACTGCGCAGACCACCTCTGCCATGTACGCTACATACATGTTCAACCTGAGCCTCAACACCAGGAGGGTCCCTGTGTCGTGAAAAACCTCCTGTGTGGTCTCAGTACCAAAGACCGCACAGGCAAAGGAGCCCAACAACTTCAGACCTGTGGCTTTAACGTCTCACCTAATGAAGACCCTAGAGAGGCTGATCCTGAATTACCTCCAGCCCCTAGTGAGCCCAGTGCTTGACCCCCTGCAGTTTCCTCCATTGGTCTCCTCCAGTGGTCATTCAGGGACTGGACATCGAGAGGGTGGAGGTGTACAAGTACCTGGGTGTTCACATCAACAAATAACTGGACTGGTCAGATAACTCAAGGGTCCTGCATAGGAAGGGTCAGAGTCGCCTCCACCTCCTGAGGAGACTGAGATCCTTTGCTGTGTGTAGGTGTAGAACATGTATGTTTTAATATCATATTCTTTATTATGTTACAGCTTTATCCTTAGTGTGAAGTGAACTTATTTTGAACCATCCAGATTTATGGTCGTGTGACATTTCTTTTTGCTTTATGGTTGCAGCATCCTGTGAAGACATAGGGTGTTCTTTGTGCAAAGTTAGGTGTCTTCCATAGGTGCCATAAATATGCCATGGTCTACATCCGTACCATCTGGGTTGAAGATTCTTCCCCTGGGAAAGTGTGAAGATTCGTGTTCTCATTTGGAGGTTGGAGCTGACCTTTGCTCTGGATACCGGTAAAAGGAACCTTGAGTTGTCCAGGAATGATTTACTCTGACCAGATGGGGACTCTCTTGATCATCGGACTGAGTGTGCGCCGGTAAAATGGGCCCCCGAGAGGCGGAGCGGATCCGAAGCTGGCAATTGGCTATTGGCCAGAGGAAGCAGGCGGGCTATCAGCTGACGAATCAGAGCAACCAGGGGCGGAGGACAAGAGACCATGATCTTTCCGGAAGGCGGGGATTCAAACACATCTTAAAAAGACTGTTTTCAAACTCTTCCATTGTTCTTGGGTAAATCTACGAATAATTCGCATGTAACTTGTGCGTCAGTAGATCTTTACTTGAGAATCCAGATATATCTGCAATAATGTTTTAATCTGTGCTTTAGAACTATTGTCAGGGAAATAAACTCAGTGTATTTTCTAAACCGGTTGAATGCTTGTTTGCTTTACCACTCTCGACTATCGAACACGCATGGATGGAAAGAACTGAAAAGCGGACGATCTCTTTCCTACATAGGCCACTACTCAAGACCTTCTATGAAACTGTCGTTGCATCAGCAACTTTCTATGCTGTGGTCTGCTGGTGTGGAGGAATAAACGAAAGGGACAAAAAGAAACTGGACAAGCTGGTGAAGAGAGCTAGCTCTGTCCTGGGCTGTACCATGGACTCAGTGGACTCTGTAGGTAAGAGGAGGATGCTGACCAAGCTGTCCAGCATCCGGAACAACCCATCTCACCCTCTGTATGCAACGGTGAGGACCATGAGTAGCTCGTTCAGCCAAAGACTGCTGCACCCCCAGTGCAAAAAGGAACGTTACCAGAGGTCCCAACAGCAGTCAGACTATACAACAACACGGTCTAGGACTGCTGAAACCGCTGCTGTTATTTAATTATTTAACTTGTTATTTATGTGTAACAGTATTGCATATTTACGCATACTTTTACTTCCACTGTCTATTATTACAATTTTTATTCTTACTCAGTGCTACTTTGTTTTTGTTTTCTTTCTAACTGCTATATTTCTTGTTTTTGGCTGCTGTGACTACTGAATTTCCCTCCGGGGTATCTTATCTTATCTTATCTTATCTTATCTTATCTTTTCTTATCTTATCTTATCTTATCTTATCTTATCTTATCTTATCTTATCTTATCTTATCTTATCTTATCTTATCTTATCTTATCTTATCTTATCTTATCTTATCTTATCTTATCTTATCACTTTGACCTGTTTTATTTGTTGCATTTTCAGAGTTGATGCTGCTCAAAGTTCTTGCTGCAACTGCAAATTATGACATGCCAGCCTACATTGAAAAGTGAGTTTATCATTTTGTACTTTCAGCTTTACAACTTACGAAAAAATAGCTTTACAACTTAGAAAACTAAATAAGTCAAAATCTTATTTTTTTTCTTTCCCTCAGCCTTGAATGCAAAAGATGGGAAATAATAATAAAAAGTGGTGGGAAATAGTTATGCCATCAAAAACACTTCCTTGGGAAACACAATTGACATATATGATGTCATTAGGTAAGCATCCTGTTTTGTGAAAGCAAATCTTCAATTCTCACTTCCTTCTATTTTCAGACTTGTTTCCTATTATAGGTATAGCAGTGAATATAACAACATCACATTTTCCAGAATGTGCCCTAATACCTAAAGCTATACTGTTAATCATTTTGTACACTGTTTCTACTACTACTGGTCTTTATAATTTCTTCATTGACTGTATAAAAACATGGCCCTCAATCATTTTGTCAGTTAAACAAGTCCACTGTGTAAAATAGTTAATGCAGACACAAATAAAGCTGAAAAAATATGATCTTTTTTTCAATCTTTGTCATTAGTAATGCTTTTTTTCAATACAAAATATGCAGAGAAAAACCATGTTTTCTTAGCACTTAATCATTCACTAAGGACTTTAGTGAAGAAGAAAAAAAGATTATACACAAAACAAATCACATTTTATTTCCTAAATTTGAAGAAAAAAAATCTAAGTGTATGTAGCTTAGTTTGAACAACAGTCAAACTTTTCAAATACAGGAGGTTTATTTGCTCAGCTAACAGTCCACACACCTACATCAGGGTTAGGCAAGCAGGGGTCAGTGAACAGCATGGGAGCATCAGAGAGAAAACTAGAGTAGTCGGGATTCAGGCGAGATCTGAGGCAGGCGGCTGGCAGTCAGAGACAAAACAGGGTATGGAAACAGAAGGTCAGATCTAGGTGTACGCCCGGTAATGCAGGCAGATTGATTCAAACAATACTTATTGCAACAAATTAGAATTTTTGACATATCCCATTTTCATTCATCTCTTGCATTTAATTAATTTAAACCTGATATTGTCCTGCTCCTGGGATCTCATGAGATCTCTTAGGTCTAATTTTGTAAGGAGTTCTGTGTTTGATTTTTAACCAGTGTTTAAACATTGAACTCTCATTGTCATACTTTCAAACTTCCAGGTCAAATACTGCTCCGATTAGGGGCTATGAGTAGGATGTGGGGAACAAGACCACCATAAGGTTATTCTACCCTGAGTCGGCCTTCCCCAACCCAGGATTGAACAATGAGGTGGATACACTAATGGTCATGGTGCCTTTTAAATCATGTGATCTTCGCTGGCTCAAAGAGATCCTCTATGACGAGAAAAAGGGTACAGGACACTTCTGTCTTTTTTTCTGTCTTCCTCTTAGCCAGGCCATTCAAGTCAACCAAAGAAATAAAGACCATCAATGGGTCTGACTTGAATAAATTCTCCATTGCAGACATTTCTTTTGCTTTTGGAAAATAATGCTAATGAATACTAGGTTACCACTAGCTAATCTATATATTTGGTACTCATGGAGGTGTAGAGAGATTGCCAACATGATGGAAAGAAGAAATATCCTATGTGTCCAAGAGACTAGAAGAAAATGGAGCAAACTGATTATCTATGGTGTGGATAGAAAGGGTGATGAAGGATGATTAGTATGTAGCTTAAGTTGAAAGTGCTCTGTTCAAAGTCGTCAGTGGTTGGGCCTTTCCAGGTAGGATCTCAGGTAAAGGAGAAGGAGATGGATGAGGTGATCCAGGGTATTCCTAGAGAGGAGAGAGTGGTGATTGGAGCAGACTGAAATGGATATATGGGTAATGGAAATAGAGATGATGAGGAAGTGATGGGCAAGTTTGGACAGATGGTAGTGGACTTTGCCAAGAATTGAAATATTAGTGGTAAACACATGTTTCTAGAAAAACGGGGAGCATGGGGTGAAATGAGAATAGAAAAAAGAGCCCACAATTTATGTAAATCTTAGTGAGTACAAAGTTGTGGCTGAGGAGAATGAAGTCAAACAGCAAAGGGTGGTGTAGTGTAGGGTGACAAAGCAGGAAATTAAATGGTGACAGCTTCTCTGTGTCTTTAAGGGAGGAGTTGAAACTGGCATTGGAACAGGTTGAAGTAAGTCTCAGGTGCGATCTGTGACATAAAACTGTCAGCAAGAAAAAAAAGCTGTAGAAGACTGTGGTCATTTGTTGGTTTACAGACAGCAGAGCTGAAAACGTTGAGTTTGTCTTTGGGAGTGACAACAATAGATACGATCAGAAATAAAGTCAACAGAGGAATAGCTCATGTTAGAGGTTTTGGAGATAAAGCAGGGAAGCCTAAGTAAGATGGTTTGGACAGGTCAAGTTGAGTGACATTGATTGTTTTGGTAAAATAATGCTGAAGCTCGAGCTGTAAAAAGAGGCACAGAGGAGGACCATAGAGGATTTTCAGAGATGTAGATTTGATGATTTAGGAATGGTTGGTGTGAGCAAGGAGGATGCACAGGAAATGATTTAATGGAGGCAGATGATGATCTTGTGATGACACCTAGAAAGAGCAGCTGAAAGACAGGGGAGAAAAAAAACAAGTGCTCCCAGAGGGGTGTAAAGTTTTGGTTGCAGATTTTGGCAGAGAGAACAAATGTGTTCAAGCAATCACTTACACACTTCTTTTATTTTGTTCTTCTGCCTTTAGGGATGGGTATCGTTAAGGCCCGTACACACCGGGACGAATTGGCGAAATTCGCCTCGTGACTAAACAAAGGGCACCAATGAGAGTGTGCACACCGACGCGAAAAAACGGCACGCGTCAAAAAAAAAAATCGCCTCAGGTTCGTTTTTTTTTTTTGACGCCTTGCGTCGAAATCTATTCGACCAATGAGAATGGCGCTTTTGCCCACGTGTCTGGAGCTTCTGAAGTTACAGTAAAACACAACTTGGGGGCGCTCAAACACAAAACTGCCTTTCTGAGCACACATACCAGCAAAGAAGATAGACGCCAAGTAGCGTCTACACTGCCGCAAAAAAATAATGACGGACATTCTAAAATATCCCAGAAAACGCTCATTAAACATTTTCAGCTCTTGTACCAGTCGATAAAACTCACCATGTTTTTCTGACAAGCGCGTAAATACTGGCTCTCTTCTTCTGAGTGAAAAGCGACCACCTTGTGTACAGCGCCATCTAATGTCAGGGAATGAAATTGCATGTTCAGTCGGCTCATCGTCAGCGAAAATCGCCTGGGTATGAACACAAAAGACGTGGCGAAAAACGCTGGCGAATAACGCCTGGCGAATATTCGTCCCGGTGTGTACGGGCCTTTAAGGTATTAACGGTACTACTACTCTTATTGATACTGCTTATCGATCCAGTATTTTAACGGTACTCTTATCAATACTTTTTGAGGACGAAAAATAAATAAAGGACAAATTGAGAGCATAAAGTGTTTTATTTCCTCATCATGCAACAACATTGTTTTTTTTAACAAAACATTTTACTTAAGACATGAGAATGTTCCAATACAAACCTGGAATGCACGTGGATGTGCTAGACCAGGGGTCTGAGTCTGAACCTCTCAAAGAGCCATTTGGATCAGTTTCCCACTGAGATGAAAGCACAGGGAGCAACAAAACTAGATGTGTTAGAAAAAATGTTTTTGCCGAAATATCGCGATAGTTAATTTGGCAATACTTGTTTTGCTGTCAGGATATGTATTATATATTTTAATTTAATTATTTTTTTTATTTATGAGCGTGATGTTTCCTTTGATCTTTTGTCCATTTTCCACAACCTTGAATAGACTTTTCTGTCTGTCAAACACCAGAGTTAAGATGAGTGAGATGATGGAAACAAATTCACTTTGATGCAGAGTCCTTTCTATTTGTTTAGTTTTTAATCCAGTGATAAATAATATTAATTTTATGGATGACAACTATCTTTTATTTAGAAGCAGCTGTTAGTTTGTTGCGGGTCTGGAATCATAAGCGGTAAGTCTAAGCCCCGCCCCTCTACCTGTTCGTTGTTTTCCCCTGCGTGCAACCCCCCCTCCCCCCTCCAGCGTGTTCTACACAAACAGCGCAACATACGGTCATCGTATCAGCAAGGTGACAGGATAGTAGGGGCGCCCTGACGCAAATTTAATGAATTTTACTTGGAAATGGATGATATTAGCCTAGGGGGCTAAAATTATATTTTGGGGGGGCGCTCGTGTGTCCCCTACGTGATTGCCACTGACTATTTAGAAAAACGTTCCGCCCCGTAACAGACTCTGGTCGGCGTTCACAGCTGCGTGCTCACGCTGGTCTCTTCCTCCTGCCTGCTTGCTCTACCTCGAGTAGAGTCTGTCTCGACTTTTTCGTCGAAAAGAAAGACAAATCTATCCGCCCCTGCATAGATTACCGGGAACTCAATCAAATTACAGTCAAGGACAAATATTCTCTGCCCTTAATCTCCTCTGTTTTCGACTCTGTTCAAGAAGCTCACGTCTTCACAAAACTTGATCTCCGTAATGCCTATCACCTTGTCCGTGTCAAAGAGGGGGACGAATGGAAGACTGCCTTCAGTACCCCCCTGGGACATTATGAATATCTAGTTATGCCTTTTGGGTTGACTAATGCCCCAGCAGTATTCCAGAGGTTAGTCAACGATGCCCTTAGAGACTTTCTAAATCGCTTTATTTTTGTATATCTTGACGACATCCTCATTTACTCGAACAATCTCACCCAGCATGAACAACACATCCGTCAAGTCCTCACCCGTCTCTTAGAGAACCAGCTGTATGTTAAGGCAGAGAAATGCGAATTCCATGTCGAGTCTGTTCAGTTCTTAGGTTACATCATTGAGGCAGGTCGTATAAAACCAGATCCCTCCAAGATTGAGGCCGTTTCCGCCTGGGAACCCCCTACTAATCGTAAGAAACTGCAACAATTTCTGGGCTTCGCTAATTTCTATAGACGTTTTATCCGCAACTACAGTAGCATTGCTGCCCCGCTCACTCGCCTCACTTCCACCCATCAAAACTTTCAATGGACCCAAGAAGCCCAACAGGCTTTTGACCATCTCAAGAAACTGTTTGTCACAGCCCCCATTCTCGTTCAGCCAGATCCCTCACGCCAGTTTATCGTGGAGGTCGACACCTCGGATTGCGGGGTCCGCGCTGTTCTTTCCCAGAAGGAACTCACGTCCGGAAAGCTCAAACCCTGTTCTTTCTTTTCAAAGAAATTGTCGGCTGCAGAACAAAATTACGACGTGGGGAATCGTGAACTGCTGGCAATAAAATTGGCCCTGGAGGAGTGGCGACACTGGCTTGAGGGGGCTGAGCATCCGTTTATCGTCTGGACAGACCATAAAAACCTTGCTTACCTTAGAACCGCCAAGAGACTCAACTCCCGTCAGGCCCAGTGGTGTCTGTTTTTTGACAGGTTCCGCTTCACTATCACCTACCGTCCTGGAACCCAGAACGTCAAACCAGACGCATTGTCCCGCAAGTACAGTACCACGGAAAACTCCATCACCACCACCATAGTTCCCACAACGTGCATAATCGGCGCACTCACCTGGGATGTCGAAAATCGGGTGCTCCAAGCTCAAGGTGAGGAACCCAATCATGCCCCCTGTGCTAATGGCACCCTTTATGTACCCACCACCCTCAGGGCAGATGTCATCTCCTGGGGGCATACCTCACGGCTGTCCTGCCATGGCGGGGTCCAGCGCACTCTTCATCTCCTCCGTAGAAGGTTCTTTTGGCCTTCAATGGATAAGGACGTCCGCGAATATGTGGCAGCGTGTACCACATGCGCCCACTCCAAGGCCTCAAACTCTGCCCCAGCTGGACTTTTACAACCATTACTCACCCCCAGCCGTCCTTGGTCGCACATCGCCTCCATCTCAGGGTAACACTGTCATACTTACCATCATTGACCGTTTCTCTAAGATGGTTCATTTCGTTCCTCTAGCCCAGTTACCCTCCGCCACAGAAACCACCCAGGTCCTGGTTGACTGGGTATTCCGTCACCATGGCATCCCCTTGGACATTGTCTCGGACCGTGGTACCCAGTTTGTCTCTCAAGTCTGGAAAGCCTTTTGCTCCGCCCTGGGGGCCATGGTCAGCCTCACCTCCGGCTATCATCGCCAGTCCAACGGTCAAGCAGAGAGGGCCAATCAGGAACTGGAGGCAGCCTTATGCTGTCTGGCAGCACAAAACAATGAAGACTGGTCCCAGTACTCACAATACTCACGCATCTTCCGCTACTGGAGTGTCACCGTTCAAAGCCACGCTTGGGTACTCACCACCTTTGTTTCCGTCCCAGGAACTCGATTTGGCGGTGCCCTCTGTCCAGCAACATCTCCAGCGTTGCCAACAGGTCTGGCGCCAAACCACAGAGGCTCTCCTCCGCACCAAGGAGAGCAACTGTTGCATTGTCAATCGCCACAGGGTGGTGGGACCTGTTTACCAGCCCGGCCAAAAGATATGGCTCTCCGGCCGCAACATCCCGATTCAGGCCACCTCCCGGAAACTGGCTCCTCGCTTTATCGGATCGTACACTATTGAGAGGATCATCAATCCGACCTGTGTCCGTCTACGCCAGGGGTGGCGAACACACGGCTCGCAAGCCGCATGCGGCTCTTGGCCAATGAGCGTGCGGCTCTTTGCGTCTCATCATATTCTCTATATACTGTGCCTCATTTCATAATTTTTTTCCTCTTAAACCACACTCAAACCGCCAGAGGGTATTAAAAATAAATAATAATTAATAATAAAAGTAATTTGGCGGTGTGTGTGTGTGTGTGTTTGATGCTGCTCCCGTGACCGCCAATCATTTCCGCAGGTGACGCCCACTGTCGGACCACATAGATAAAGATTTGATGTGCGTGCAGACTGTTACCCTCATGGTCAAAATGGTGAGATTCAGAGTATAAAGATAAACACAGGACGTTTTTGGAAGAATGGGAAGATTCTTACTTTTTACTGAACAGAATGGAAAGTCACTGTGTTTATCATTATGAGCTTTTGAAAGCAGTAAAATAGATCATGGCATAAAGAACAAAACGTATCCCGTAAAATATTAAAAACTCTTCCTGATCATCTGACACAAATTGACTCCTTTATTAACAAGTTGAAGCTTTTCTAAGTGCACATTCAAAACAACATTCTGTCCCCCGTTCCTTCTTTGCGGAGCTCACAGCAGAAAGCTGCAATCCAAATGAACAAAGCGCAGAACGTGACGACCGCAGATCACTTTTCTCATGGATCCTTTAATGCAGTGGTCCCCAACCTTTTTGTCACTGTGGACCGGTACAACGCAACTCACGTTTACCGCGGACCGTTGGGTGGGGTGAGGTGCAACGCTAGACACATTTACCGTGGACCAGGGGTGGTATTTTCTTTTTAGTAATAATATAACTATAATAATAATTTTCCCCTTGTCAAGGCAATTTTCTAAAGAAGTTTGTTTTTTGCTCATTTTGGTTGTTTGGGTTTAATTTTAGTGGGGTGTATCACCTGATGTTTAGTGTCCCGACTTTGACGTGCGTTAAGTGTGACAGATGTAACAGAGAGAATCCGGTCACTTTTCAAACTAAAACGTTTTTTTTTTTTTGGAAAAAAAAACAATAAAAATGGAAATTATTTTTTCTTTCTGTACGTCCCGGTGCCAAAATTTCCCGCGGCTCGGCCCGGTGGTTGGGGACCACTGCTTTAATGCAGAGACTGACTCCCTGAGATCCCCGTTGGTCACTGAGGAAGCAGCGAGAGAACCAGAGCTGATTGAGCTGAAATCTCCCTGAAAGAAGGTTCCGCTCTGACTGACACTCACGTAAAGGAGCTGCTCAGAGAGGCTACCGGGGGTTAGCCCCGCCTTCAGCCCCTGAGACTCATGGGAAGGGGGTAATCTCGATTGTAAAACCATAAGTTTTAACCATAAGGGACCTGTTTGCAGAATGCCGTGTAGCTGTATGTGTGTATTCAAGTTAATGGGCTCTTAATGTGTACGGGGGGAGGGAATAATGCAGCCAGTTTAATGGTAATTCAGCTGATTACTAGTCTAAAGTATGAACTTAACTGTTGCAATGTAATAACATTTAATATATTTGCTTTTGATGCAAATAGTCAGTCATTCAATTTTATATAAAAACATGTAAAGGCAAGAAATTCTAATGAAGTTAAAATTAATTTAAGTTGCACACAACTGAAATGTAATGTATTTAATGTGTTTATTGTGAATATGAATCACTCAGACACCAGAAGGATCCTTTGTCCAGATGTTTGTGTATTTGTTGGTGTAAGGGTCATTGAAAGAGGAATGTTGAGATACAAAGAATTACCAGTTAAATACTGGTGGATAAATGGTGAAATATTCAGTTTTATCATCGTAAATCTGACTTCAGAGGAGTCAGTGCCTCACCAGCATCAACCTCACTGCACGTCACTGAGTAGTTGTGTGTGTCAGAGAGAGGCAGAGAAAAGAGTGAAATAGAGAGAGAGAGTGCGTGTGTGTGTGTGTGTGTGTGTGTGTGTGTGTGTGTGTGAGATGAGAGAGAGGTGCCTGTGTGTGTGGAGGGGGTATGACCTCCAGGGTAGTCTCTGTGTTAACTCTGGTTTAGCTGCATTTGATGTGTGTATTGAGGGTGGACACCTTCCTTAAAATAAACACAAGTACAATACTTGCTGTTCTGGTATAGGGAGAGGAGTGTGTTATGGAAAATAATACGGCTTTAATTGCATGTTTGTGTGTGTACGTCTTGACAGGTCAGGGTGTGGTGTGGCTCTTTGACTCTCACAGTGAAAAAATTCGGCTCTTGGTGTCAAACTTGTTCGCCACCCCTGGTCTACGCCTTCCACGAGCCCTCAAGGTACACCCTTCATTTCACGTTTCTCAAATCAAGCCCGTCCAGGACAGTCCTTTGTGCCCGCCGTCCGCTTCCCCGCCGCCCGCCCGTATCATCGACAGGGCTCCTGCCTTCACGGTCAGCCGTGTCCTGGACATTCGGCGTCGGGGTCGTGGGCACCAGTTCCTGGTTGATTGGGAGGACTACGGTCCTGAGGAGCGGTCGTGGATCTCCCGCTCTCTCATCCTGGACCCGTCCCTCATCAAGGATTTCTTCTGGGCCCATCCTGATCGCCGTCCTGGACCGCCTGGAGGCGGTCCTTGGGGGAACTGTCATGGTGCCTCTGTCAGCTATCTTCCCCCTCCCCTCTCTGTTTGGCCACTGATTTTCCCAGCTGGGTCCACTCATCTCATCAACCTGCCAGACCTACTTAAGGAGCGCCAGGACCAGAATTCAACGCTAGTTTGTTGCCCCTGATTGTGCTAATCTGGTCTCTTTCAAGTTTTCTTGTTATGTATCTTTGCCCTCGTCTAAACTCAAGTCTTTCTATGTCCAGGACCTTCATATCCCATGAGTGGACGCCAGCATCTACTTCAGCCCGAGCGGAGTTTATCCATGGAGTTACCTACCCCCTCTCAACGCTCCATCCGTACATCAGGCCTCAGCTCAAGCCACAGCCGAACCTCCAGCCACGTCAAGATCCACCATCTCGTCTGGAGTTGCCGTTCCTGCCATTCCCTGCCACAACAGGACAATTCATCCACTGGAACAATTAAACCAATTATTTACCTTCACTCACCTCCTGTCTTCCTTCCGGGTTTCAGCGTCTGGGTCTGTCTAGCTTTGACGAGTCATGACATACACGCTTTTAAATGTGTTTATATGTGTTGGGACAGACGAGGAAGAGGAAAATCTGATCCATCTGCGGATTTCCAGGGACTGCTGTAGCCACTCCTCCAATTTGGGGTTTACTTCCCCGGGTGCACCAATTACCACAGGCACCACTGTCACCTTAACTTTCCATGCTTTCTCCAGTTCTTCTCTGAGTCCCTGGTATTTCTCCAGTTTCTCATGTTCATTCTTCTTGATGTTTCCATCACTTGGCACTGCCACATCCACCACAACGGCTTTCCTCTGTTCTTTATGTGAGAGTTTGTGTTTAGTCAAAGTTTGAGTAGAGAGAGAGAGAAATGGGCAGAAGGAGTGCCAGTTTGAAGCAAACACACAAGGAAAGTGAAGTGATCTTAAGTCCGACAAATATTTTTATGTTGTTTTTGCATGAAATAACAATGGATAATTGTGGTCCTTTCCTTTTTGGTTACTAATAGAGGAATCCTCTTGTACTTTTGCCTCTGTTACTTTATTCTCTCTTCTGTGTCTGCCTCTTAAATTCTCTCTCACATCTTATACCGATAGCATCATAGTTAAGCATTGTTTAAAGATATGGACTCAACTCAAACAGCACCTTGGAATTCAAAAAAATCTCTCTCATGTCCCCACTTCATCTTAACCCTCTGTTTCCTCCATCATCTTCTGATAAGACTTTTGCCCTGTGGAGAAGTCGTGGCTTAGTTTCAGTAAAAGACTTTTACATAGATGGAACTTTAGCTCTGTTTGAGTTATTAGCTAAAAAGTTTATTCTGCCCAAGACTCACTTCTTTAGATATCTGCAGGCTCGTAATTTTATCTGTCGTCATTTCCCTGACCCTTTCAGTCCCCCAACAGCCACTATGATTGACACTCTCATGGGGATAAACCCCTCTCTGAAGGGTACAATATCAAAAATGTATAACCTTTTACTATCCACCCTTGATTCGTCATCTGATCATCTACGTGTGGCTTGGTCAGAAGAGCTTCATGTAGACATAAATGATGATCAGTGGAGATCTGTGCTTGGGCGAATTCACTCCTCATCAATATGCGCCCGGCACTGTATCATTCAATGTAAAGTGGTTCATAGAGCTCATTGGTCTAGAAGCAGACTTGCCAGAGTTTTCCCAGGTACTGATCCTAACTGTGTACAATGTAATCTAGGCCCTGCAAATCTCACTCATATGTTTTTGACATGCCCGTCGCTTTCTGACTTCTGGGACTCTGTATTTGACTCTTTATCCTCTGTTTGTAACGTCCAAGTACACCGATCCCCAATGACAGCCCTTTTTGGTATACTTCCGGACAATCACTCTCTCCCTCCTTGGTTAGAGGACCTTATTGCCTTTCTGACACTACTTGCCCATCGGACTATCTTGATGCACTGGAAGGACCTTCACCCACCCACTCACTCAAAGTGGACAAAAGACTCTCTTTCTTTTATTAAGCTGGAAAAAATCAGACATTCTCTTAATGGTACTGGATGTAAATTATCTGAAATTTGGTCAACTTTCTTAGATCATGTCATGTCCTTGACCTTAGAAATGACCCAGTGAACTTTCAAGTACATTAACAGTTATGAGTTGTGCAGTGTCTCAGGGATTTTTGTTGTAATAAGCTTCTTGTGTACAATGATATTAAAGAATTCTGATTCTGATTCACAATGGCTTTCCTCTGTTCTTTATCCACTACTACAATGTCTGGTTGGTTCCCCATTACCATCCTATCAGTCTAGATCTGACAGGATGGACAGGATCTTTGCTCTCTCAGTCTCAACCACCTTTGGAGGTGTTTCCCATTTTGACCTTGAGGTCTCCAGTCCATATTCTGCACACATGTTTCTGTATGTTTTTACAGCCACTTGATTGTGGAGCTCCATGTATACTTTCCCTGCCCATATCTTATACCCTTACACCCTAGTTTTAAGGAGTTGGGTTAAGTTTGGGTTGAATAGATGAGAGAGCCTAGAAGAATAAAATATAACCAAATACCTTATATTACCTGTTTGTAATTTAATAGATGATGGGTTTAGATATTTACAATTAATTGGTAGAACCTTGCTCTTAGTCCAAGTAATGGAGTATTTTCAAACTGAGGAGAACTTATTAACTAGGGAGGTAGGTGTGCAAATGGAAGATTGTGAATTTGGAGTAAATAATAAAACATCATCTGCGTAAAGATTCATTTTATGTTCCAAATTTCTGGTCTGAATGCATTCAATATCTTGGCTTTGCCTAAATGCAGCAACTAGAGGTTCAATAAAGAGTGCAAACAGATAGGGTGATAGTGAAAAGCCTTGTCTGGTCTCTCTTCAAAAGTTATAGCTTGAAGATGATTGATTGTTTGTTCTGACATAAGCGTTAGAAGAGGCGTATAATATTTTAATCCAGTTAATAAAGGATTTTCCAAAGCCAAATTTAATCGAGGTCACCATCAGAAATTTCCAGTTAACCTGATCAAAAGTCTTTTCTGCATTCAGTGACACAGAGGTTGCTTCTTGGTTATTGATAACTGTGTAATCTATGAGGTTGATTAATCTGTAAATGTTAGTGGAAGAATGCATACCCTTTATAAAGCCTGTTTGGTCAGGATGTACAAAGTGAGGCACTACCTTCTTCAGCCTTCCTGCTAAAGCTTTGCAGATTACTTTTAGGTCTGCATTGTTCAGAGATATGGGTCGGTAGCTGGATGGCGATGTGGGATCTTTCACAGGTTTAATGTAATAATGTAGGCGGAGTTTATATTAGAAGTAGATGATTATTTTTCTTAATTTCTGATGTAATTCTAAGGAAGGTGGGAACTATACAAAAACTATACAAAAACTCTTTATAAAATTCTTCTGGTAAGCCAGCTGGTCCTGGGGCTTTTTTGCCAGGCATGGTAGTTTGTGACTTGTGTAACTCTTCTTCAGTAAGGGGGGACTATAGGGCTGTAATTTGTTATTCCGTTGGTCTAGGCAAATCAATGCATTTGAGAAATTTACAAATGTACTTGTCAGAAAAATCTATTTGGGATGATTAAAGGGATTGGATCATGTGTTGTGTTTATTGTGCGATCTGTAATTTTTTTCCTTGTTTAGTTTGAGTTGATTTGCGAAAAATGTCTCAGATTTGTTACTGCTATCAAACTTCTGTAGGCACAATATCTGTATTTAAACTTTGTTCTTTGATTTATTATTTCATGTAGCTCAATTCTAACTTTCCTTATTGGTTGCAGATTTTGTTTTTGTTGTAAGAGAAGAGTCTTAATTATAGCAATAGTTCATATTTCATGTTATTTTTCATACAGATGGCAAAGATTTTCATTTCATCTTTCCCAGAATTCCCACAGACATTTGACATTGAGTCTTCAAAAAATCCATGAAACGGTTTAGAAGAGACATTACTGAGGACATCATGAAGGGATGAGGTGATACTGGCAACGATAAAAAGATACCGGTGTTACATTTTTTTTAGAATTTCTAATTGATGACATCCTTTCTGTCATTATATTAAACGTGTCACGGGATTAATACTGCTCTTTTTGTGGACTGAAAGATCTTCCAAAAAGGGATAAGAGATTAATTTGGGTAACTGTCTTCACTGTATTATTATTTATCCTAAAACATAAACATTGCAATTACAAAAATGTGTTTTTCATTACATTTTCAGACTTCTCTTAGTCTGACAAAAACCTTTTCAATTTTCATATAATTTAGTCCTTATTGTTATGCAGTTCAAAAGTAGCAAATACCTGTTTTTATCTAGTTACATAAGTCAGAAACTGTTCATACTCGAACCTCCAAAAAATTAAAATACAGTTTACTAAGTAATACATTATTACAGAGTGTAATATCTTTTTTATAACTAGGGAACAACTGAGATACTTTTGCCTGCCATTGATTGTATTTGATTTTTAACTTGCAGATCCAGGGTGGTGCTTGTGGAGGGTGGTACCACATCGACTGCCTATCTTGAGAAACATGTGACATCCCTGCCAAGACAGAATCCTGGTATTGCCCATTGTGTAAAAAGTAATATCACCATTATCTCATTTTGTCATTAGAAAAAGAAAATATTTAACCTTCTTTGAATCATGTCATTTTGTAAATATTAGTATTTTAGTACAATACATAATTGTTTTAGTTCACTGAAAATGTTTTGTTTAAGTCTGTTTTTGAGTACTAGTATAACTAAAGACAGCTTTCTTAAATTTATTGGGACTACATTGCATTATATCTTTCATAATAAATCACTTCTAAAAACTATTGAAAGTTATTTTCTTTAGTGGTATGGTATACCGTGGAAGAGTTGTCATTGTACAGTTTGTTGACTGTGGATAAACTAGAACCTGAACTAATTAAATTTTATGGGCCAATGATAATCAATATTCACATAATTGAGATACCATAAAAAAAAGAAACAAAATTATTGTTGTAGTAAGATGGTATAGTAAAAATTAGTGAAAGGTTAAGGACTGCATCAATTGCACTTTATGAGCAAATGAGTATAATTGACCAAATATTATTCATTCTTAAAAATAAACAAAGTGAATTTCTGACCCAATCTCCATTGTAGTCGGACATTAAGGTGATGATTAGTCAGTACAGAAAGTTTGGTGACTGTAGCTTCAGTATTTTCAGAGGTATTATAAGTTTTGGACCAGATATGATCCATATTTCTATATGAAAAATTCCAATAAATGCAATAAAATAAAATAAAATAAAGATGGAATTTCTCATAAAATATTTACTGTAGCATGAATATGCTGGTGTACTTTACCAGTTCATATAAATGTAGACATTTATTTGCTTTTTAAAAGATGATGGATTTTTATAGAAAGGTGTTTCACAGAGGTTGCACTTTGTTGACGGTCCCTTGGCAGCCATCTGCCTTTACACCTTGAAGACAACAATTCTTATCAAAAGGCAAAAAAAACGATTTTTTTTCTTTTGAAATGCATTTGTAGTTCACTCTCTGTGTTAATACAAAATGATTGAGATACTTGCTGACACATTTGAGTGTTTATCAGAAGAGTTATTGAGGTCGGACTTCCGAACCTGTGAATATCTGTCTGACTTTACCGAACTGCACGCAACAAGAAACTTTTCGTTAGTTCCACTCGGCATGTATGACTCCACAGTGCGATTGAAGTCAGAATTCTGAGAAAAAAAAGTCAGAATTTTCTGTGCCCTTTTTTTTTTCCTTTCTCCATGGCCCTAATCCTCTTCCGTACATTTGTGTATCCATGATCAATGTAAATAAAGTTGTAAATTTAAGTGTGTAGAACTTAGCTTTAAGAAATAAAAATCCTTGAACTTCAGCCTTAGTTTATGTCCGACAGAATTTAGTAAATGCGAGTACATGTCTGTGAAGGTTTACCTGCATTTTTGGGGGTGTGTCAACTGTTTTGAGGGCTTGGACTAACAACTCCCTCTGTCAAAACTTGCCCCCTGTTGTTCAGACTAAGCCCTGTGGTGAGTTACCATTCAAGGACAAAACAGAAAGCAAAGATGAACTGGATCAGAATATTGCGTAAGATAAATCGATTTTTCTTTCACGTTTAAAATTGGGATTTTTGAAAAAAACAAAAACCTTTTAATATGCTTTTGACACATCTGACTTACATGCCTGTGTGTCTTTGTTGTAGCTTTTCTAATTCAATCAAACATTAGGTTCTTCTGAGGTAAATTGCAATATTCCCATTACAAAACTCGGCTAAAATACAAAACTAAAATATCTGAGAAAGCAAAAATACTAATTGCGTAACAGTAAAACATTTTTATGATTTTATTATTTCTTCATTTTGTGATTCTTCGATTGATTTATTTGACAGTTCTTGAACATATAAGAGTAAAGGCAATTTACCAACTACATATTATTCAATGTTTTTTTTTTCCAATGTAAGATGGTGAATCTAGACTTTACTTTTAATTCAATACTTTATCATTTTTAACTAGTTAAATTCTATTTTTCTGATTTGCATGACATTTTGAAAATACGTTTTCTTCTTAAAACAGTAAATGATAATAAATGGCTTCCTGTATAAATATTCTTTTTAATGTTTTCAACAACCTACTAGAGCTGCTTCTGTAATTAAAACTGAGCGGCTCACAAAAAAATTACTTTTTATCAAAAAAGATGAAAAGTTCAAAAGGATGTTGGAATAAACATAATTCAGAAAAGAAAATAGTCTATATCTTGCCTAGTGCTTATTTTTGGTGTATTCTATGAACTGCATTTTTAAACCAGTTCAATGTATTAATTGCCATCTTAAAAATTTCAAATTTTCTGTTGCTTTATAAAAATATAAAATGGTTTTATGCTGTAGTATGTAGTATATATTTTTGGTTTCAGCAACTACTTGAGCTGTTTTTTTTTAATTCATTTAACACTAGCAGATCACAAAATGAACTGTTTAAAAATTGTATAAACTAACATTTGTTTGTCTGTCAAACTATATGCCTCCAGGTCACTTTCTTATCTTTCTTCAAGTTAGTTTCCTACTCACTATTACTGTTCTTACGTGCAACTCTCTGATTAAATCACTTGAAAGGTACATACACACAACAACAAAACTACAAGTTTTTGTTTTGTTCTGCAGCATTTCAAAACTTATAATAATTTTATACCATTGATGATGGTTTTTTACAGCAAAACCCGTGCCAGCAAAGATCTGCACATTAACCATTTGCAGTGCAATGCCTGGGAAACCATGAAGAGATGGAAGAGCCTGAACTTTACGTGAGTGGCTGTTTGTCTGTTTTTTTTAAACAAATGGAACAGAATGTGAGAGGTGACAAAGAATTTGAGTATATTCAAAAGATGAAAGCTCTGTAAATTGTGGGAAAAAGACTTGAAAAGCTGGTTTGATTCATTTAACTGCAACTGTTTTTCACAAAGAACTTAAAACATTTGCAAATAAAAGGTCGATAGAAAACATTTATCAGAAACACCAGCTGCTATGTTGATGCCAGTCATATTTGGTGTTAATGTCAAGATTTAAATAACAGGCTAGGCACTAACCCCACCTGCTCATGAAAACGATAAGGTGACCTGCAATGAAGAGTTGAAAAAGTTAATACTGGTTAGTATTTATTACTCCCCCAACGTTTTGGTCTGTAATGTGTGTGGATAGGGAAAGTAGGAAGAACAAAACAGACAGGCGCACCAAAATTAAACGAACACAGATCATGTCTGTTACACGGACAAATTGTGGCTTTTCAACTTTTAATTGCATTAATTAATTTTTTTTGTTATTACAAGACAAAAAAAATCACAAAAATCACCTACCAGTGTATATCATTTAATGCAATAAAAAACTGTAATGGGATAAAAAAAAAAATAGACATTGACAAAAACTTTAAACCATGTAAACATAGCAGCCCTGCTTCGCTCAGAGTCACACATTGTACAACAACCCAAAAAACCTCAGGGGAGAATTTCTGGTCTATTTTAAGTCCAATTAATCTGTTCGAAAGAAACCCTTAAAGTTTCTTTTATTCTATTAAGCAATTAAATAGACTCATGTCTAAAATGATAAAGCATTTTACTCACCTTTTTTTGCCTTTTGTTATTATTTATTCATTTTCTGAAAGGGTGTTTCCCTGCTTGGTAAAAAGTTTAATGATTTGTTTAATGATTTCTTTATTAGCATTTGTTAAAGGTTGTCATGTAGTGACTGAGTCATACTTTGTAATTTAAAATGCGTCGGTCCGAAGTTGCCTTTCCACTAGCAAAAATGAGTTTTTGAGTTACTCAAATTTGAAGCTGTTGGGCCCTAGGCTGTAAAAAAAAAACATAAAAATTGTTGTTTTAAGGGATAATGACAGACAAAGTTTGCATTATCAGACCTTAACGTCAGACGGTTGCTTCCCCAAAATAATTTCTGATAATGCTCTTTATAGAACACCCCCCCCCCACCAATGTATATCATTTAATGGGATAAAAAAACAGAAATTAATCAAATGTTTTTGTCTGCTCTTTGTCTGAATAAAGAGACACTTAGGAATGTAATTTTATGCTTAATTTTCTTTATATATGTCCTCCATCATCAGAAAAATGCCACAAAAATGTGTTAAATCAGCAAAAAAAAAAAAGGTCTTTAAAGTAAAAAGCAACGGTATTTACAAGTAGCGGGAAATTCAGTATTACAATATTTTCAGAGCCTATTATAGCAAGTAGAGTTAGGGAGGTATGGTGAGAACAAAGAGAACCACCCCCCCGTGCCAGAAAGGACAGAGTCTGACATACCTCTAGGTTTAGTCACTAATCTGACAGATAATATAGTTAATTTATGACAAATAAAAATGAGTTAAGCTTCTACAAATGAACTTTATTTAACAGTTAAAAAGCATTAGTATTTTTTGTTTGTCTGTCTTTATAGATGTTTATGGATTCTGCGAATGTTGAAATTAGAAATGTCAATGGAGAATTTTTCTGGAAAATGATATTATGTAAAGACTTTTTTAAAACTAATTGTTTCTAGATAATGGGTTTTTAATGTGCTTGCCAATGTGTATGCTTATACATGTGTACACACTTTTAGTTCTTTGTGTTGTAAAAAAAAATTGTGAAGGATTAGACCTTGAGTTAGACTAGGACACTGGATTAAACTAGGATTAGACATTGGTGTACTAATGAAAAAACAAACTGTTCCTGCTGCACGTTCATCGGGAACGGCTCACAAAAGATCTAAGCAATTGAGTTTACTGTTGTGCAGTGATAAAATTGAGAAGGTAGTTGATTGACTGCTACGGACCATCTGACTGACAGAAGATAAAAATAAAAGAAAAACAATACAAGTACGAGTAATATTTGCCCAAAAATGACATTGCTTTAGCCCGCTCTTCTCCAAGTATCATCATATTCTTTCAACAAAGCTTTGTGGTTTTATCTGATCTTGTTCCGACTTTTCTCTTTTAGAATCAACAAAACGACAAAGCTTTTTCTGACATTGGAAGATTTTTTCTGGAAGGAGTATGTCTCCAAGCTGCATTTACCAAATGGCCCTAGAGGAAGTGGTATGTTGATTTCTTTAGCTTATGTCATATTTCTGGCTTTGCAAAACACTTAGTTTTTTATGATTAAATTGGGTTTAACACTTTATCAGCAGGGGCAGCATGATGGTGTAGTGTTTAGCACTTTTGTCTTATGGCAAGAAGGCACTGGTTCAGTGTCCCACCATATCTGGGACCAGTTTGCATGTTTTCCCTGTGCATGCACTGGTTTTCCCCGGCGCTCCGTCTTCCTCCCACAGTTCTGCGACCTGCATCGTTGGTTCATTAAAGGGCCTATTCAATGCAAAATCAATTGTTTGAGATTTTATGTATATTATAATGTTCATTGACGCATTTTTGAGTATTACTCTAAAAACTTACGCTCTGAGCACCAGGCCCTCTAAATCCATGAAATCGAGCTGGTTCTCAAATTCTGACGTAGATAAGGGAGAACAGCTCCTTTCAGGAAGAATCTGCGCTGGCAGACTAACACTAACACCAACTTTCTCCGCTAAGCCATCGTTAAATAGCAAAAGGCTTTCATTTTATATGCACAATAATCACATCCATCTTTGCAGAAGTTTGAATGTTTGTTTTTGTGGAGGAAACACAGACACAGACACTGAGGGCGGCTCAAGGTTGACGTCATAATATGGGCGGCACCCATAAGAAGAGAGAGGCGGAGCCTCAGACATCGAGTTGTCTTACTTCCGGGTAGAAAAGGGCTTGCGATATTATCATTTAATATGGATATTCTTAAAGGCTTAAGAAAAGCATATAGGCCCTTTAATGATTCTAAATTGTCCCTATAGGTGTGAGTGTGTGTGGTTGTTCACCTCTGCCACAGACTGGTGACCTGTTCAGGATGTACCCTGCCTTTGCTGCATTAGCTGGGTTGGCTCCATCAACCCATGGACCCCAAAAGGGGTTCAGCAGGTTAACCAAGTGGATGGATGGATTTAGCAACAGATTTTTTACACAGTTGGATTTACAAGATGAAGCACAATGCAGCTTCCTGTTTGATATGAAGCTATAAATGCAATATTTTGACCTGTTTTAACTCTTTATTTTTAGAGCTGATGCTACTCAAGATTCTTGCTGCAACTGCAAATTATGACATGCCAGCCCACATTGAAGAGTAAGTTTATTATTTTATGACTGCAGCACATTGGAGGCATGTCGTGTTTATGTAAAACTGGGAAATAACCTTGGGAACTGGGAACTTGATGCAAGCTTCACTTGACAGTTAAACGTCTACTTCCTAGAAATGTAAATAGCTTCTTATTGCCTTCTCTTCACAGACTTGAATGCAAAACATGTGTAGTGGTGGGCAATAGCTTTTCCATCAAACACACCTCCTTGGGAAATGTCCTTAATAAATATGATGTGGTCATAAGGTAAGCAAACCTGTCTGTGAGCGCTAATGTCCATTTTTCACTTTATTTTATTATATAAAATGTTTTAACCCTTATGTTATGCAAAGGGTCAATTTGACCCATTTCAGGATTTGTTATGACCAAGTACTAGTTAAATCATTTTTTTTTCATGAATTTTGTCACTTTCCTCATTTGGGGTCCTCAGCTAAAGTAAAATCTAGACGTTTTTGGGAATGCCTGTTCAGATTTTGCAAACAGAGGTGACATTGCGGGTAAATTTGACCTGGACCTTCTTACATGGGTAAGTAGCTCTAATAATCCAAAAATAAATTTGCCTCTTTGATATCCTTTTAATCAACCTCATGTATGTTAGTACAGTTGATTTACAGTTAATTATATTTTGACTGCCAGAGACCCATGTGTGAGTGGAGGAGGGACTTTCAGTTAGTTTTTCTTGTCATCCCCTTGACCTTGACCTTTTTAAAAACTTGTTTCATAAAGATTAAAATGTTTATAATTTTTAGCCATAGTGTATAATTTTGTAAACAGACTAAGCTACAATATGCTGCAAGCATCTTTGCTTTTTAAGCTTAATGTATTTGTAGTCTTTCCCGATAAATTAATAAACGAAATAAAACTAAACCAACACATCAAAAATAAACTCCAGGAGGTTTACAAAGAGTTTTATCACAAATTCTGAACTCGGAAAATGACGTAGACGAAGAAAGTTCAGAGATAGAGGATCTTTCAGAGTCTGAGGACAACGTGATGATCCACAACCATAAAACCAGAGCTAGTCAATCTGAAAGTGACAAACTAGCAGCTATTACAGATGCATGGGACAAATGGTTTCAAATTCTACTTTTGCTGTACAATCCTAGTCCAGAAAGTTACCGCAGATGAGCGTTTTGTTACATTTAGTGGGTGATGTCCTTTTAGACAACACACAGCCAACAAGCATGGCATCAAAATGTGATCCGCCTGTGATGCAAAATCTAGCTATGCTGGAAACATGCAAGGGTATTCCTGAAAGATACCAGGTGGAGGACGTAGAAATTTACTGCTTTATCTCTTTTTTAAATGTTTATATGATCCAAAAATACAGTTGTTGTTGGTTTAAAAAGTTTGTTACCCTTATCATAATCAGTGTTTATTTTATTTTTTTACATAATACAAGGGTTAATTTGAAAAATTTTCTAGGTATATCTGTAAACCGTAATACGGTAATTCTACTATGTACATTGGTTAGAATTGTGCAGTGAAAAACTAAAGCTGTACAGTTAACAATTTTGTAAATAGCTCAACCTATGGCCTTGACTCTGGTAAATTAATCATTTTGATCTTTAAAACTATCATTAACAATTGTTTGAAAACATTGTGGTGGGGTACACTGGTTACCAGTCTGTTGCAAGCCATGCAATCATTCCTACACACATGCACAAAAGCACGTCCAGGGACATTTTAAACCAGGGGTCAGCAACGTTTATGGCATGAAGTGCCAAGTTAAAATGTTTTCCTTATAAAAAGGCTTTCATAACAATATTGCACCAGGAAAACAGAGAAAATTGAAATTGTTTTGCAAATATGTTTGTTTGAAACAAAAAGTAGTGCATTTGTGATAATGTCGTACCTACAGCAATAGGATTGGATACATTGGAACAAAATATTATCTATATTTCTAAGAAATTTACAACCATTAACATAAAAAAACAAGCATAGTTCGGCTTATTAATATTTTGTTACATTATGAGACAAGGCCTGAGAAACTAAATCCAAGTTAATTCTGTGATGGTTTTATTGCATGTAAAATTACATGTTTTCATTTTACGTTAGTATGCTAATTATAGTAATATACATTTTCTGTAATTGCACATCGTCATTATTCATTTTTTTTGGACTGGTGAGCAGCCGTACCATTTATTTTAGAGCTTGTTCACATTTTATATTGACATTGACCCAGCCTGGTCGTACTCTGAGCTTGCTTGGTTACTATTCAACAAACCGACCTTACAACATCATAAATTTCAACCGATGGGATGTCAAAAACATGACAATAAAACCTGCAACAGCTCGCTGTGCAAGAGCTCACGGATCAGCTTTGCGCTTTTCCTACTCATGCATGTGATCACGTTCCACAGACATGCGCTCGTGTCACTCCACCCGTCGTCTTACTGGCAACTGTTTCCAAATTCATAAATTTCCAAATTCTTGACCCCTGCTTTAGAGTAATCGCTAAACCTATGAAGCATGTTTTTGTACTGTGGAAGGAAGCTAGAGGGCCATGAGAGAACTTCCGGTTCCGGGTTACAGCGCGGATGCATGGGGGCTCACGGTGGCTATTCAACTATCTTCAAATGACTTAAAAAGTCGATTTTCTTCAAAAAAGAGAGCTGACCATGGCCCCCAAGAAAAGCCAGGAATATGAAGACCTTAAAAAGATTCTTGATGATATCAAAGCTACGTTGTATCCCTTTATGGATCAAGTGTCCGCTAAGCTAGCTCCACTGATTGAACCAATGGAAGAGTTCCGAAGATTCCGAGCTAAAAACGAGCAACGAGAAAACCGGGTCGACATTCTGGAGAAAAGACTGGACGATGTGGAACAGCAAGTAAGGATGAATAATGTCATTCTCACTGGAGTACCTATCAAGCCTCGGGCAAAGCTAAATGCATCTGGAGCTAGCACTGCTAATGGTAATAGCGCTAGCATAGCTAGCAGTGCTGAAACGGAGAGCGGTGGAGAGACTCTGATACACCAAGTGGAATCATTTCTCACGTCTAAAGGGATTTCCCTGGATCTCAATACCATCGAGACCTGCCACCTGCTCCCCAGGAGAAAGGAGACGGATAAACCAGCGATCCTCATCAAGTTTGTGAATCACAAACACAAGCTAGCTCTGATGAATCAACGTAAAAATCTCAAAGGATCTACTGCTTATCTGAACGACCATCTGACCAGAAGGAATGCTGAAATCTCCAAACATGCACGGCTTCTCAGGAAGCGTAAGCAGATTGGGAACACTTGGGTTAAAGGCTGCAGGATTTACGTCAAACCACTCGGTCCATCGGACCGGTCCAAGGTTCTGGTTGTGAACACCATGAAGGACTTTGAGAAGTGTTTGATCACGGTCGTCTGAAACAACATGGAGTAATAAACCAAAGAGCCAAATAATTTCAAGAAATATGATGCCTAGATTCCTCACTTTCTCCAAAAGTCTGACGCAACCTGATTCTCAGCAAAGCTCTGAGCTGCAGACAACTTGACCTCAACTTTCACCGCAGCTGATATCAGCTGAAGAAGGATATAGACCTGAATCTAATGTCTGCAGACATAACATGGAAGAGACTAGAAACTGTTTTGAACCCAGAAGAACGGCTGATAATCAGAAGAAGAAATGCCAACCTTGGACTTTCAACAGATTATGGACCCTTTTTATTTTCCCCTACAGCATTACTTTATTATAAAAAATACAACAAAAAAAATACAAAAAAAAAGTATAACAAATGATTAATCAATTATTGAAAATGGTTGAATTGATCGATGTTTAATGATATTACTTCACTTGCTCCAAAAATTGATAAATTGATTCAAAAATCTTTCCTAATGTAACATAATTTTGCAGGTTTTAAACTTTTGATACTTGATGAAATTTTTGCTATGGAAATTCTTGAAACAGTGTTTTGTCTATTTTACTGATATAGTATTATGTTTTAATCATATGAATGACTTTTATAAGTAACATAATCTGCATATATTTTAGATGACTGATCTGCATTTGCAATGTTGATTTCTAAAATAGTTATTTTTACATCATAATAATTAAATAATTCATCTTTGTCATGTGCTTTATCGATACTCTATGATTCTTAATTCTGCCTGTTAAAAGCTAGGAACCGGATATTGATAAATCATGTAATAAAATGGTTACGGTAGAACAGGGGTGGGATTATATAAGTTCGCTTCCTTCCACTCCCTTTCAAGCAATATTTATTAATATGTCTAATTAGCCAAAGTTTGATTAGTTACTGTATGAATGTACAACTGATGATTGTATTGCTTTTGTGTATTATTTCTAGTTAATTGCTTGAAATAAACCATTTCAAAAATTTAAATGATAAAACCCAGGCTTGCACAGGGAGAATATACAGTACAAGCTCCACACAGAAAGATCCTAGCTTGAATTCAAACCTTCTTGCTGTCAGAGGATAGTGCTAACGACTGTTCAAACGTCCACCCCATATGATTTAACTTTTTACATCAAGAACCACCCTTTTGTGTGGAATTTGCATGTACCGCTGCTTGCAAGAGTCTGTTTTTTTCAGGGACTCCAGCTTCCGCCTACAGTTCAAAACCACTCTTTATAGAAGACTCCGAAGTGTCCCAAGGTGAAACTGCAAGTGCATTATATGTGTGTGCGGTTATGTGGCCCTTGTCATGCAATATTTGCATAATTGGGCCCCCATGTCCACACTCTCACACACCATTCTGCACACATAGAGACACACACATACAGAAACACATCCAATTACAAACAAGACTTTTGACATATGTTTGCATTTCAAATTTTCTATTAATCCAGGTATGTAGCCACACGTTGTCGGTTGTCCCATAAAAACAAACAACTGAACATGCTTGACCTACTACAGCAAATGGCTTGATGGGTACAGATGTTTCCTTGTGTCAGGGTCGGCACCGACCCGTTTCCGTTTTTAACTGCAGAAAATAATCACTTAAAATGTATTTATTCCATCAAGGAACCTTCATTTCAACAAAAAAAAAATTTCTTTCAATTTTTAATTTAAAACGCTCTGGTTTTAGGGTCCATTTTGACACAGTTATATAAAATAACTTTATAAAGCATCAGCTAGAGCCTAAATTAATATCATTAGTGGATTTCAGCAAACACACTGACAGCCACCTCCTCTCCCAATCATGTGAGCCTCAGGGGATGCTCATATGTCCAGAATAGGTGCTGAAAAGCAAAAAAAAAAAAAACCAAACTTAAGCATTTCCTAACCTAAATCCAGTCAACAAATGGTAGGATCCTTTGGAGTTCAGTATCTCACTGTGCCCATGGCGGGGCAGCTGCTGTAAATATCATCAAAATTACAATGTGTGTGGATTAAAGTTAAAATTTGGATTAAAGTTCTATTGCTAACATATATATATATATATATATATATGTATTTTTGCATGTTCTCAAATAAAATATGTATAGGTCAAAACTGACCCATAAGATGGAAGCTACTAGATTTAATATTATTGAAAATAAAAAAAACAGATCAAGCAAATTCATTTCAGAGATGTGTTCCAAACCTCTCAGTAAAATTCAAGTAACACAGTAAACTTTATTTTATTGATGTCCTTCTCTTGAGGTTATTTTTTCTGTTTTATTGACATCTAGAGGCGTGCTAATTTTTTTAAAGGCCCAGAGACACACAGGAAAAACGTTAACATCTCTGTGGAAAAGAAAGCCCAACAAGATAACCAAGAGATGACAAAAAAATGTGGGTGATAGGTTATTGTTTTTAGTGTATTTTAAAGTTTAAGAAACAGGTCTAAACCGACCAGTTAATACCGTACATGGTAACAGAAAGCTAACACAAGAGAAAGGTTAATCCTTGAGTGATGCAATGTGAGTGAAAGAATGGATAGGGGCAGGTCTTATTTGTGTTTAGATATGAAAATACAGTCCAATTGTCATATGGTATTCTCTTGCTCACAGGTTAAATGATGCTCCTGTTAAGGGCTTTGAGAAGGACGTAGGAAACAAGACCACCTTGAGGATATTCTACCCTGAGTCGGCAATCTCTAACCCTGGGTCGCACAATGAAAAGGACACACTAATGGTCTTGGTGCCTTTTAAAACAAATGATCTTCGCTGGCTTAAAGAGATCCTCTATGATGAGAAGAGGGTAAGAAATAAATAAGAATACAGTATAATAATTTCTACCTGTTTGAATTTTTTTTGGTCCCACTCTTAGCCAGGCTAACATATCATCCAAATGAACAAATACCTTCAGTGCCACAGAGATGAATGCAATTTCCATTGCAGGCATCTTTATAGCTTTTGAAAACTTTGCTTTATCAGGTTATTACTTTCTAGTTCGCAGATTTAGTGTAAAAATCATAGCTTTTGGTAGAATTAGCTCATTTAAGTAGTCACCATTACAATGTTCTGCCAGTCAAAATGCTGTTGTTCACCTTATCCCATTGGTGTTGGTACAGCAAATCAGATACACACAGGGCGTTTGGCGTTTTTGCTGGATGCCCTTCCTGACACAACCCTGTATTTTCAAAGAACAAGGAGACCCAGATAGGCAGCCATGCAAAGGGTCTTGCCTAAGGACCCACACTGGATTTTTTTTCTTCTTCAGCTCATTGCACATCTTGGGAAGCAAACCCAGGTTGTGCTTCGTGGTAGTCCTCCACCCAAGCAACTCTGGTCTCCAGCCACACTTCTGCCTTTTTTAAATACAATACATTTTGTCTCTATGCTGTCCTTCAAGGATAGAAGAGGCTTTTGGAGGACCCCTCCTCTAATCTGGCTGGTGGACAGAAGTAAAGTGAGAGTGTTGGACCCATTCTTTATGCATCAGACTGGAAAGCAACTGATTGTTAATCAGGTGAGGTGTTCTTTTGAGCCATCTTTTAATGTGGTTTAGGAAAAACAGTTTTAAAAAATAGCTTTTTTTTCTCTAAAATGTTCTGTCCTTTTATATTTTTTATAGGGATGGGCAAGTTAGTCCTTTGCTGAAAAGAGATACTTGTTTTAAAATACTTTTTATATTCTCATTTACATTTTTTTTTCATTTAAAAAGGCTTTCACTCTGACTACTGAGGCTGAGTGTTGAGCGTCCAAAGGCAAACCATTTAATCTGTGGCTTTATCAGTATATAATATTGTGCCTATATAATGCACAATCAACCTCTTGGGTCCCCCCCCCCCCCAGGTTTTTCTTTTAAACTTTTGGGGGGCATTTCTTTTACTGTTGTTCAAATGAAGGAAGAGGAATGAAGGGTAAACGCTCTACTGATGTTAATGGCATTGATATGTCTTTGGTGAAAACAGTAATCAGTGGAATTCTGAAAGCATTAGAATATATTTCTAATTTATCATTCCAAACAGGTTCATTTCCTAATCAAATGAAAATTGCAAAAGTTATACCACTGTACAAAACCGGGAACAAGCATCACTTCACAAACTATAGGCCAGTATCTATGTTACCGCATTTATCAAAGATATTGGAAAAAATGTTCATAACCAGATTAAACTCTTTCATCGAAAAGCACAAGATACTGGACGAAGGACAGTATGGGTTCAGGTCAAATCGATCAACATCACTGGCCCTGATGAATGTAATAGAAAATATAACAAATGCTATTGATAATAAAAAACATGTAATCGGGGTATTTATTGATTTAAAAAAAGCTTTTGACACAATTAACCACGGTATGTTAATTCATAAATTGGAAGGGTATGGCATCAGGGGGGTAGTGCTAGACTGGATCAGAAGCTATTTGAGCAACAGAAAGCAGTTTGTAAAGGTTGAAGGTGCTTGTTCCCAATGTTTGGACATTGTTTGTGGTGTCCCTCAGGGGTCGGTTCTGGGACCAATATTGTTTATTTTATATATAAATGATTTATTTAAGGTTTCTAACAAATTACGGCTAGTTCTATTTGCTGATGATACAAATGTGTTTTGTGATGGGGATGATCTGCAGCAACTCATTGAAATTGTTAAGAATGAGATGGAAAAACTGAAGCTGTGGTTTGATGTAAATAAACTTTCACTAGATTTAAGTAAAACAAAAATGATGTTATTTGGTCACTATAAGGGTAAAAATATTAACATTGACATACACATAAATGGGGTGAAACTTGAAAGAATTTATGAAAATAAATTTCTTGGGGTCATAATTTATGACAAACTTACCTGGAAAGCACATATTAGCTACATACAAGCTAAACTATCCAGAAGTATTTCTGTCTTAAATAAAGCTAAACTGGTTCTGGACCACAAATCACTCCACATGTTATACTGTACATTAGTTTTACCATATTTTTCTTATTGTGTAGAGGTTTGGGGGAACAACTATAAAACAACGCTACATTCACTTTCGATACTTCAGAAGAGAGCAATACGAATCATACACAAAGTCGGTTACCTTGAGCACACAAATAAATTATTCATAGAATCAAAATTACTCAAATTTTACGATTTAGTAGAGTATTGTACCGCTCAAATAATATTCAAGGCCAAAAACAATCTATTACCGACGAATATCCAAAGGTTATTTATTACAAGAGAGGAAAAATACAATTTTAGGGAAAAAGATAAATTTGTCATACATAAAGCACGTACAAATAAAAAGAGATTCTGTGTTTCAATTTGTGGAGTGAAGTTGTGGAACAGAACCAGTAAATGCTTGAAACAATGTCCAAACATAAAAGAATTTAAATATAGATACAGAAAGATGATCATGGATAAATATGTGCAAATACAAAAAAATACAGAATGTCAGCATTTATAAATCTGCATACTTGGACAATACGTTTTGTTATTCATTTGCATGTTGTTTTGAAATGGAAATTAAATGTATATATGTACATATACACTTGGGTAGGGCACTGGACTCTGATGGTGGGAAAGTAAGGACTTAAGGTAAAGGGGGGTGAGAGTTTATAAGATTTTTCTTCTTCTCACTCCCTTTTGGACTTGTGTTTATATAATTTTGTTTTGTTTTATATAATTTACTTGTCTTTTTTTTGTTTTGTTTTTTGCGAGTTTTGTCTCGTTTTTGTCTTATTTTGTTATTTTACACTTGTTTCACTAGTCCAAAATAAAAAAGACTACTACTACTACTACTACTAAAGTTATTGGGTAAGCTGTATACTGTTGGTTAAGGCCTATAGTAAGCACAGAATAAACCTAATACAGATTACTTATTGGTGTCTCAGTGTAAGAAAGTGACACTACAGTATATTCCTGGTTGTCTCGTTATCACAACAAAATTTGTTTTCTTGTGATAATGTGGTGTCAGATGTTGTCACGAGAAAATGGGAAAACAAAAGATAGGCTGTTCTCTGCTTTTGTATTTTGAAGCTTGTGACATATTGAAAACTGCAGTCAACGAGTCAGTAAGATAAGCAACATGGTACATGGAACCTAAATTAACACATAAGAACCCTGAAAAATTAAATATTGTAGAATACACCACAAACCAAGTATATCACTGAATACATTTCTCATATTTTTCTCTCTCACTGATGTCACCATGGGTTCTTACGGGTTAAAGTGCAAAAGTCTTTACAACTTTCAGTCTTTACTATTTCATGAACCTGCTGTCCTCTGCTGTTTCTTGCAGAAGAACTTTCATCCCACCACAGGGTTCCTTGCTGTGTTTGTGGCTCTCAATTACTGTGATGTGGTCCACCTAGCTGGATTTGGTTATCCCCCAAAGAGAGACCAGCATCAACCCATCCATTACTTTGACCACAATACCATGAAAGCAATGATGGTATGTGGAGTCAACTTAAGTTGCCTACAGCAGGGGTTCTCAGAGTGCGGCCCGGGGGCCGATGGCAATAAAAGAGAGGCAGAGCAGGAAAAACGTTGTGTTGCTGAGGAGAAAAGGGGCTTTCAAGCTAAGTGGACAAATGCTTGTCGTAAAGTCATGTGACTTATTTGCAAGCAGGTAAATGCAATGCTCAAAGTATTCAATAGAAATCGTCACTATGTTACAAATCATAAAAACTAGGAAAAAATAACAGTAACGCAACAGAAAGCTCCAACAACTACAACGAGACTATGCTGCACAGCAGATGATTACAAAATGGCTACTTCCAGTGAAGCTGTGACTGAAGCTAGCTATGTTGTGGCTTTGGAAATGACCTGGCAAAGCAAGCCCTTAAGTGACGGGGAGTTTGTAAAAAGAATGTGTGAACGTAGCTGGCATTGTTAGTCTAGAGCAAAAGAATCAGTTTGACAAAAAAACTCTGTCAAATGATACAAATACTAGACGAGTGGAAAATCTGTGCAGCAGCCTCTGACCGCAACTGGGAAAACATCTGGAGGGCCTGGTTATTTGTACAAATGACACTTGGTCATTAAAGTTATTCAAAACAACTTTTTTTTTATCCATTCTTTTTCACCAAAATCGGCCCCCAGTCTTATGTCGAGTTCCAAATTTGGCCCTCTGCTACAAAAACTTTGAGAACCTCTGCTCTACAGACTTTTGATTTGCACCCGTTTAAAAGCCTTTTTCTGTCTTTTCAGAACTCTCCACACAACATTAATGATGAAGCCAGAGTCTTACAAAAGTTGGCAGATTTAGGAGTCCTCAAGTACCTGCACCCTGCACCTGGGATCCCTGCCTCTGTTTCTGTGTGTCTCTTTTGCTCCGCCCCCTTCTCAGCTGGGCCTAGTATCCTCCTTATTTTTTTCTATTTATAAAAAAGTGCTTTTAGTGTGTTGCAGCTCAAACCCCCCCCCCCCCCCCCCCCCCAAAAAAAAAAAAACAAAAAACAAAAACAAAACAAAAACAAGCAAAAAACACGATAAAATACAAAAAAGAGAAGCACTTAAAACCAACCCATCCCTTTGCCCCCCTCTTGTAAATATTCTGACCCCACAAACCTATGTGTGATTCTGGCTGCCCATATGCCAGTCTGGTTGTCTCCCCAGCTCCAAGCTCTCAGCCCAGCTCCAAGCTCTTAGCCCAGCTCATAGCGGCCCCAGCTGTGAGTGGGAGGAGCTACTGCCAAATGTTTTTAGTGCGATCGCTACATGAAGCAGTGTCTGTGTATCTTATTTACAATGCATGGGAGACATGGATGATGTTGGATTGTTTAATATTTACCTGCTACATTTGGATAAGCTTTTCTCAATTTTATTTGATTTGTTGAAATAAATCTTTTTTTTTAATTTTGCAATATTAATAATAAGAAAAAATACTGTAATAAGTCAAAGATGCAGATTAATTAGATTGCCATCAAGTTTTTAAAAAAAGTGATTAAAACTCAATGTCTCTAAAATGTCTTAACAACCTACAAAATGGTTTTCTTTATCATAGGTTGACATGATTGCTACAATTCCCAATAGGTAATTAAATAAAAAAACATACAAAACTCCCACTCCAATGTACGTCGACTCTTAAAAATTATTCAATTCTCACAAAGTAATAACTTCAAAGCCATTAAAATCTCAGTAGATGCTGAGAAGGCATTTGATCGGGTGGAGTGGGGGTACCTATTCAGTGTAATGCATAGGTTTGGGGTGGGCCCTGAATTTTCTAGGTGGGTTAAATTATTATATAGTGCCCCTGCTGCAAGGATCTTGGTGAACAGGTCAATATCTGACAGTTTCCGTCTGGGCAGAGGAACTTGCCAGGGTCGCCACCTCTCTCCCCTATTATTTGCACTTGCTATGGAGCCTCTGGCGGAGGCTATAAGGACCCATCCAGGGATATCTGGAATCAAACTGAACAAAACTGAATACAAAATTTCCCTCTATGCAGATGATGTGTTGTTATTTATAACAAAAACAGAGACATCTATTCCAATTCTACATAATATTATTAAGCAATTCAGCCAAATTTCAGGGTACAAAATTCATTTTGACAAATCTGAAACCTTACCACTGGGGAGCCACTGGTTGGAAAAGGACCCTCCTACTAATTTTCCTTTTAGGTGGTCATATGAATGGTTTTCATACTTAGGTTTAAGGATATCTGCAAACACCTCAGAGATGTATAAATTAAACTTTAATATGGTTTTGCAATCAGCTAAGAGTGACCTAAATAGGTGGTTTGATCTCCCCCTATCGTTTATGGGCAGGATAAGCTTAATAAAAATGAACATCCTTCCCAGGTTACTCTACCCCATGCAAATGTTGCCATTCAAGATTAACAAAAACACTTTTGCTGAGATTGAAAGTTTTTTATCCAAATTTATATGGCATGGAAAGCAATCTAGGCTTAAGATGAGGGTTTTGCAGCTTCCGGTTGATAGGGGTGGTCAGGCATTTCCTAACCTTCAGTACTACTATTGGGCCTGTCATTTACACATTATATCAGGATGGTTACACTTATTTTTGCATCAATCTGAACCGCATGCAGACAGTTGGTGTTATGAGCCTTTCTCACTACTGAGTCTATTATCCTTAGATCCAACTAAATTTCCAGTGGGGATAAAGAACAACACTATTCTTATTGTTACACTTAGAATTTGGAACAGCATCAGGAATCAAATTGTCACGGTGTGTAGACGGATCCCAGAGCAGAGTCAGACTGGATGTGTCAGAAAAGTGAGGTTTATTTGCTTCACCACAGGAACAAAACCAAAGGAGGCAGACTGGGGGTGAAGGCAGGAGGCTAGGCCACAGACAGCGTTCACAGGAAACAAGGGTGAGGCCACAACGAAAGGGAAATCATCTGGCAGGTTGGAAGAGCCAGGGAGAGGCTTTTAAAGGACAGTGGAGATTGGTTGCAGGTGTGCAAAGACACCTGTCTAGAAAGCCACGCCTCCTGCCCCAGGCCACCCTGCAGAAGCACAAAGCAGACAAAACATAAGTACAAAACACAACAAAACAAAACCAAATAAAAGAAAACCCCTAACCATAACAGGGCCCCCCCCTCAAGGTACGCCCCCCGGCGGGCCACCAGACCCAGCCGAACGGCTAGCATAAAAGTCAGAAATAAGGGCAGGGTCCAGGATGAAAGAGCGGGGCACCCAAGAACCCTCCTCAGGACCATAACCCACCCAGTCCGCCAAAAACTGCAGGCCACGTCCCCGCCGCCGGACCCCCAAAAGGCGACGGACAGCAAAAGCCGGGCCGCCACCCACGACCCGGGCGGGAGGAGGGGGCTCGGTCGGAGGGCTAAGAGAGCTGGAGGACACAGGCTTCAGGAGAGACACATGAAAGGACGGATGAACGTTCAGGGAGGGAGGCAATTTCAGGCGGACGACAGAGGGATTGATGACACGGTCAATCACAAAAGGGCCAATGTAGCGAGGAGAGAGTTTCCGAGACTCACACTGCAGCGGGATGTCCCGGGTTGACAGCCAGACCTTTTGCCCCCGTACGTAGTCCGGAGCAGGAACCCTATGGCGGTCCGCCAGTACACGGTTCCGCGAAGCAGTCCGGGAGAGGGCCGCCCGAACCTCACGCCAAACCCGACGGGCCCTCCTGAGGTGGTCCTGGACAGATGGGACAGCCACCGCACTCTCCTGAGAGGGGAACAGGGGAGGCTGGTAGCCAGCAGAAGCCATGAAGGGAGATACACCCGTCGCAGA
Source organism: Oryzias curvinotus (assembly GCA_023969325.1). Taxonomy (NCBI): domain Eukaryota; kingdom Metazoa; phylum Chordata; class Actinopteri; order Beloniformes; family Adrianichthyidae; genus Oryzias; species Oryzias curvinotus. Next base: position 32,574,087 of record CM043718.1, read on the forward strand.
AGAAACCAAGGTGTTGTGGGAGTATTCGACCCAGGGCAGGAAAGTGGACCAGGATGCAGGGTGACTGGCAGTCACACAGCGTAGAACCGCCTCCAGGTCCTGGTTAGCACGCTCCGTTTGTCCATTGGTCTGGGGATGGTAACCCGAGGAGAGACTCGCTGTGGCTCCAATCGCTCGGCAGAAGGCGTTCCATACCCTGGAAGTGAACTGGGGGCCACGGTCCGACACGATGTCCTGGGGGAGTCCGTGTAACCTGAACACGTGCTGGACGAGGAGGTGGGCAGTCTCTAAGGCGGAAGGAAGCTTGGAAAGAGGCACGAAGTGGACAGACTTGGAGAACCGATCAGCAATGGTCAAAATGGTAGTGTTACCTTCAGAGGGTGGAAGGCCTGTAACGAAATCCAGAGAAATATGGGACCAGGGCCGGTGCGGTACAGGAAGCGGTCGCAGGAGACCCGCAGGTGCACGGTGGGAGGCCTTTCCACGAGCACATATAGTGCAGGCCTGGACGAACTCCCGGGTGTCTGAGGCCATGGAAGGCCACCAGAAGCGCTGTCGCAGTAGAGTTAGGGTGCGGTGAATACCAGGATGGCAGGCCACCTTAGAGCAGTGACCCCACTGCAACACTGACGAACGTGTTGATGGAGGAACAAACAGAAGTCCAGGGGGACACTCAGGGGGAGAAGGGCAGTTCACCTGGGCTCTCTGGACAGCATGTTCCACCTCCCAGACAGCGGCACCGATCACACAGGAGTGAGGTAGTATCGTATCCTGAGATGCCTGGTCTGAAGCCGGGTTGTCGAACTGTCTGGATAGAGCGTCTGGTTTCACGTTACAAGATCCGGGACGGTAGGTGAGGGTGAAATTGAAGCGTCCCAGGAAAAGGGACCAACGAGCCTGGCGTGGGTTTAGTCTGCGGGCAGAACGGAGGTACGACAGATTTTTATGGTCAGTCCATACCAGGAACGGTTGAGACGCACCCTCCAACCAGTGACGCCATTCGGTCAAGGCCAGCACCACCGGCAACAGCTCCCGGTTTCCCACGTCGTAATTTCTTTCTGCTGGTGAGAGCTGCCGAGAGTAGAAAGCGCAGGGGTGCATCTTCTGATCAGAGGACGACCACTGGGAAAGTACAGCGCCAACCCCAGACTCTGATGCATCCACTTCTACCACAAATTGAGCTGTAGGATCAGGGTGAGACAACACAGGTGCCGAACAGAAAAGAACTTTCAGCCTTTGAAAAGCCAAATCGGCTTCCCTGGACCAGGAGAACTGTTCCTTTACAGAGGTGAGTCTGGTGAGGGGGGAGGCCACTGAACTATAATTGCGGATAAACCTACGGTAAAAATTAGCAAACCCCAAGAACCTTTGGAGTTGCTTTCTGTTAGTGGGTCTAGGCCAGTCCGCCACTGCTTTAATCTTAGCAGGGTCTGGCTTGAGTTGCCCCCTCCTTTCAATGACAAAACCAAGAAAACTGATAGTGGAAACATGAAAAACACATTTCTCCCCCTTGACATAGAGCCTATTGGTTAACAACCGCTGAAGGACATGTCTGACATGTTGAACGATGTTTTTTAAACATCTCAATATCTTTACAGCAGAAGTAGATTTGGAGTGATAAATACTGTTACAAAAAGCATGCGTCTGCATGTAAGTCTGCATGTAAGACTCCAGGAGTCTGTGAAAAAATCAAAATGTCATCTAAATAAACAAACACAAATCTATTTAACATGTCGCGCAGCACATCGTTAATGAGACACTGAAATACCGCAGGGGCATTGGTAAGTACAAAGGGCATCACAGTGTATTCAAAATGTCCGAGGGGGGTGTTGAATGCCGTCTTCCACTCATCTCCTTCCTTTATCCTCACCAAGTGATAGGCGCTTCGGAGGTCTAGTTTAGTGAAAACTGTGGCGGTCTGGAGAGAGCTGAAGGCAGAGTCCATGAGCGGAAGAGGGTACTTGTTCTTAACAGTGATAGCGTTTAAACCTCTGTAATCGATGCAAGGGCGGAGGGTTTTGTCCTTTTTATCAACAAAGAAAAACCCAGCCGCTACTGGAGAGGAAGAGGGGCGAATGAGACCAGCTGCCAGGCTCTCTGTAATATAAGTCTCCATGGCTTCCCTTTCTGGTTTAGAGAGGTTATACAACTTGCTAGAGGGAAGTGGAGCTCCAGAAATCAGCTCAATCTCACAGTCATAAGGTCTATGGGGAGGCAGAGACTTAGCGTGGTCTTTTGAAAAAACATCCTTGAGGTCATGATATTCTGGTGGAACTAAAGAAAGGTCTACAGGCCTAGGGGGCGCGTGCGAACAGGCAACAGGCGGCACAGCAGCATGCAGGCAATGAGAATGGCAAAACAGGCTCCAGTTTACAATAGATTGTGATGACCAATCTATGTGTGGGTTATGCAACTTCAACCAAGGGAGACCTAACACGAGCTGAGCTGACGTAGAGGGAACCACATTAAAACAGATCAGTTCTCTGTGATTTCCAGAAACCAGCAGAGACACAGGGAGAGTACGATGAGTAACACAGGCCAACAGTCTACCGTCCAAAGCATAAACTCTCCTAGGCCTAGGGAGTGGTTCTGTAGGGATCTTGGACTGAGAAACAAACCGAGAGTCGATGAAGTTGTCATCCGCACCCGAGTCCATTAAAGCATGGATCTCTACTGTGGTGGAATCAAAAGAAACAGTACCTTCAAGGAGGAGGCGCCGGGAGGAGGGGTCAACAGGAGTTCGGCTCACCAGTGCCCCTCCTGAGCCTGATGAGCCTGGTCTTTTGGCCGCGCGGGACAGCTGCGCCGGAGATGGCCGGACAGGCCACAGTAGATGCAGAGCCCCTGGTGGAAACGGCGTTGACGTTCCTCAGCCGAGAGCCGAGTCCTGCCGAGCTGCATGGGCTCCTCACTGCTGACCAGCTGGATTGGTGCTGAAGTGGGCGTGGCCGCCCTCTGAGCCGCAGCCGGGGGACTCACGGGCTGGTGACGTAGCTCAGGCGGAGAGAAGCGGTTTGAGTACGGCGTTCCTCCTGCTCTTTCCCTGCGTCTCTCCTGAAGACGGTTGTCCAGTCTGGTGGAGAGGGAAATCAATTCCTCCAGACTTGATGTTTCGTCGCGAGCCGCCAGTTCATCTTTAATGTCCTCCCTCAGGCCGCGGCAGAAGATTCCGGTGAGCGCTTTCTCGTCCCACCCACACTCTGCAGCCAGAATCCGGAAGTTGATGGAGTAAGCCTACACTGAACCAGAACCGTGGCGTAGGGCGAGCAAGCGGTTACTCATTTCTTTCCCCTCCAGGGGATGATCACAAACGCGCAGCATTTCTGCGGTGAACAGCGGCAGGGATTCACACAGCGGGGAGTTTCCGCCAGTCAGCGCTACAGCCCAGGCAGACGCCTTCCCTGAAAGCAAACTCATTATGAAAGCCACTCTTGCTTTGTCGGACGAATAAGAGAAGGGCTGCTGCTCAAACACAAGCCTGCACTGGTGGAGAAACGGTTTGCAGAGTCCTGGTTCTCCTGAAAACCTGCTCGGAGTGGGGATGAAGGGCTCGGAGCTGTGAGCCAGGAACCGGAGGAGGAGCAGGGCTCGGAGCTGGGTTGAGGTCCACGGAAGGAGCCTGGTCTGAAGACCTTAGAGATGTGAGTTGGGAGGAGACCTCGTCCAGACGACCGCCGAGCCGGTTTACTCCGGTGGAGAGATGTTGGAGAGAAGACATGATCTCTTGAAGAGCTCGGTCATGTTGTCCCACGAGAGCCCCTTGGGATGTGATGGCTTGCTTCACTTTGTCTAGCTCCGCGGGATCCATTGTGGCCAGATGATTCTGTCACGGTGTGTAGACGGATCCCAGAGCAGAGTCAGACTGGATGTGTCAGAAAAGTGAGGTTTATTTGCTTCACCACAGGAACAAAACCAAAGGAGGCAGACTGGGGGTGAAGGCAGGAGGCTAGGCCACAGACAGCGTTCACAGGAAACAAGGGTGAGGCCACAACGAAAGGGAAATCATCTGGCAGGTTGGAAGAGCCAGGGAGAGGCTTTTAAAGGACAGTGGAGATTGGTTGCAGGTGTGCAAAGACACCTGTCTAGAAAGCCACGCCTCCTGCCCCAGGCCACCCTGCAGAAGCACAAAGCAGACAAAACATAAGTACAAAACACAACAAAACAAAACCAAATAAAAGAAAACCCCTAACCATAACACAAATGGGTCGAAAAAACTTTTTCAGTGTGATGCAGCCTCTTATTAAAAATGTAACATTCTCCCCAGGCTTAGATTTTGGGATATTTAACTAAAGGCATGATAAGGGTTTAAAACGTGTCTGCAATATTTTCGAAAAAGGAGTTTTTCTGTCTTTTGGACAAATTCAAGATAGATTCAGGATATCACGTCAAGATTTTCTAGGTTTCCTACAGGTGAGACACTTTGTTCGGACCTCTCTCTCTTTCCCAGGTGACCAACCTATCCTACACCCACTAGAAAGTTTTCTTTTGAAATGTAATGAAAATGCCACCTCCAAGAAGAAATTCCTTTCTCTTTAATGGCACTGAACCCTCTAACAAGTGAGAGATCTAGGTATCGTTGGGAGACAGATTTGGGAATTGACCTTGATGTCGAAACTTGGTCAAATGCTTTTGTGTCTGCACAAAAAACATTTACATGCAACAAACTCAGGGAAAACCAATATCGAATTTTACACAGAACTCAATATACACCAGAGGTCTTACATAGGATTCAACCACAGTGTTCACCTCTCTGTTTAAAATGTAAAAATGCTGTTGGATCTTACTACCACTGTGTTTGGCAGTGTCAGTTCATCTCCAGATTTTGGCAAAATGTTGCTGCAGAGCTTAGTTGAATTTTTCATAAATCTTTCTCCCTGGACCCTATTTTGTTTCTTTTTGGCCAGTCTGGGAGGTTGTCTGTGTTACCTGGACAGATGAGGTTGCTCCAAAAACTTTTACTCCTGGCTAGGAGATGTATACTTCTACAATGGATACAAGTGCAACCTCCATCAGTTACACAGTGGTACAGAGAGACTTTTAAATTTTTTCCAATGGAACGCATCAGTGCTCTGTTAAAGGGTAACTCCGACCATTTCAACAAGACGTGGCAGCCTTATCTGGATCACCTTCCTCGAGAATTATCTGAGATACTTTGTAAAGGAGGCTCACATTTTGTATTTCTAAGTATTTAGTAACTGTTTTAAGAAAACATCCCAACATGTTATTGTGACATATATTGTGTGTGCACCTTTTGCTATTAAATGTCTGCTGTGCTGTGCTGGTTTGTGTTGTGTTCTTTTTTTTGAAAAGTTAATAAAGTATAATTTAAAAAAAAACATACAATACAAATAATACAAGATTGAAAATTGTTAGATTTCCACCTTTAGTACTTTAGTACAACTTCAGTAGCTGTTGCTTTTCTTTAGTTTAATTGTTTTGCAAATGTTTTCCAATAATTACAGCTTGACATATCTACATAAACATACCATCTCTACAGCTACAATCAAATTTGTTTACTGTCTAAGTATATAGTTAGACAGTATCCAATAGTAATAATTTGATTGTACAATTATGCAAAAATGAAAAACAAACTGTTATTTTTTGTGCCAATACATTAAAATGTATCTAAAAAGTTTATTTAAAATTCTGATTCTGAAAAACTAAATTTTTATTGATTTAAGTTGATAAACCTACAGTTATGTCGTTGTGGCCAGTCTTACATATCTGTAACACGGAACAGCCAATCAAATAGCAGCTGCTGCAACACAGGCAGCCAATAAAATTGTAGCTTGTGTAGCGCTTTCCAAGGTGACAAATCCTTTGTTCCTGAGTTCAAACCTCGGTTAGAGTGATGTCAGTCAGAAGTTATGGTATTATTTACTTATTTTTGTTAAGTTAAAATGACATTTCATAATTTTAGTTTTCTACTTCTATTTTTGCTTGTGCCAAGAAAAGTCATGATCTGTTGCTCGTTTCAAATTTAACCATGCTTTATTAAGATATTAACATGCAATAAATACATAAAAAACAGTATTTAACATGTATCGAAATGTTCAACCATGTATTTACAATTAAAGGGCAGAAGGATTTAAACATGCAAAAAATAAATACAAGTACTAGGTAACGAGGCTGCCCACAAGCAAGACAGTTGTGTGTCATCTTTTTTCCAGGTTTCTGCTGTTGTTGCTGCATACCCATCTCCTTCACCAGTTTTTCAACATCAGTCTTAGTTAGAGAAGCTTCGTCAGGTTTAATGCTGGGGGGATTCACTGGAGCATGAGGGAGAGTCACAACTGGCACAGTGACAGTTTCGCCTCCTTCAGTGAGTTCATGCCACAGCTGCTTGGTCAACTTTGTTGTCACACGAGCTAAAGACAAACCACAGCTAAATCAATCCTTTATCATTCAATATTTTAAAAACTCTTACCAAAATTTGTCTGTTTCTTCCATAAGCATTCATGGAAGTTGTTGTTTTAAACGTAATGGGACATGGGTAACATGGGATTCCAAGCCACTGACAATTTATCTCAATACCAAGGTACTACAAGGTCAATGTCAAAGTAATACATTGTATTTGTCCTGACACCAAGCCAGTGGGGATTAAGCGTTACCTGCTTCATATTGGTTGCTAATGAGAAACGTGGCAAGTCATTGCATTGAAACAAATCAGCCTGACAACTTAGTTGTAATGCACGGTCAGGCGTCTTGGTCCACTTACAAAAGCATAGCATAGCAGCCTCAGATGCTGTATGTGAGAGTTTTGCAGACCACTTCAGGAGTAAAATCAATGCTATTAGATCTACTCTTTTAATTCAAAAAGGTGTTGCTTTTAATGAATCTATAGCATTGTATTTATCAGAGGAAACACTGGAAACTTTTGTCCTGGTTGATGCTGTGGGACTTGGTCAGGTTTTCTCCCAGTTAAAGCCAACCACCTGCCTTTTAGACCCAATCCCCACATCGTTGTTGAAAACATTTTATGACTTCTTTGAGTTTGAGCTTTTAAATATAGTAAATTACTCTCTTCAGACGGGTGTCTTCCCTGCTGCCTTTAAAACGGCAGTGGTGAGGCCTCTTCTGAAGAAGAGTAATTTAGATCCAAACAACTATAACAATTATCGTCCAGTATCCAACTTACCATTTTTAAGTAAAATGATTGAAAAAACTGTTTTAATCCAATTTAATGAGTTTTTAATTAGAAATAACATATTTGAAAAATATCAATCTGGTTTTAGGACGAACCACAGCACAGAGACGGTCCTTGTTAAAATAGTAAATGATATTAGATGTAACCTGGACTGTCAGAAACTCTCAGTTCTGGTACTACTGGATCTCAGTGCTGCTTTCGACACTGTAGATCACAGTATTTTACTCAACAGACTGAGAGGTTTGGGCATCTCTGGTACTGTACTAAAGTGGTTTTATTCCTATCTCACAGATCGAAGTTTTCACGTAAGTATGGATACTTGCTCCTCAAGGGTCTTCGACATCAACTGTGGGGTCCCCCAAGGTTCAATTTTAGGCCCACTACTTTTTAATCTATATATGCTGCCACTGGGGGACGTCATCAGGAGGCATGGCGTTTGTTTCCACAGCTATGCTGATGACACTCAACTCTACATCGCTGTGTCTCCTGATGACGAAGAGTCGGTCAACACACTCTTAAAATGCATTTTAGACATTGAGTCATGGATGGCAGAGAACTTCCTACAGCTAAACCAGGACAAAACAGAAGTTTTAGTGATCGGTTCTGAAGACAAGAGAGAGATAGTTTTATCTAAACTAAAGAATTACAAAACTTCTCAGTGTGTGAGAAACCTGGGTGTCATTTTTGACTCTGAGTTGAATTTTATCCCACAAATTAAAAACATCACAAAAACAGGATTTTATCATCTAAAAAATATATCCAGAGTCCGCCCATTTCTCTCTCTTGCCAGTACAGAGGTGCTAATGCATGCTTTTATTACCAGCAGATTGGATTATTGTAATGCCCTGCTCTCTGGTCTTCCCAGAACAAGAATAGCAAATCTTCAACTGCTGCAAAATTCAGCAGCACGCGTTCTGACGAGGACCAGGGGGCGGGAACATATTACACCAGTTTTAAGATCGCTGCATTGGCTCCCTGTGCAATTCAGGATTGATTTTAAAGTTCTTTTATTGGTTTACAAATGTTTTTATGGTCTCGGGCCTTCATATTTATCTGACATGATTTTAAAGTATGAGCCCTCGCGGACCCTGAGGTCCTCTGATACAGGCCTTTTGATTATCCCAAAAGTTAGAACAAAAACGTACGGCGAGGCCTCACTCAGTTTTTATGGACCTCGCCTGTGGAACAGCCTCCCAGAGAGCCTCAGGGCTGCAGAGACTGTTCATGTTTTTAAAGGAAGGCTTAAGACCTACCTTTTTAATTTAGCTTTTAGTTGAATTTTAGGATTTTTTATTTTTTATTTATTTATTTTTTATTATTATTAGTATTATTTTTTAATTTATTATTATTATTATTTTTAAATATTTTAATTCATTTATTTTTCTTTTAACTAGTTTTATATGTGTATGTAAATACATTTATTTATTTACTCTATTAATTTTTAAGACGCTCTTACTATTTCATATGCCTATTAAGGTTTATGTAATTATTTGTTTTTTACTCCATGTTTTATATATATTTTAATTTTATTACTTTTACATTTTATTACACTCCAGTGTTTTCCTCTGAGGGATCCTCCACATCGGTGACTGACCCTTCTCAGTGAGCGGGGTCGCTGCAGTGGGATCTCCTGGGTCTGACTCTTTTGATCGGATCTGGGGGGTTCCGTGGTAGTGTACTCCGTGAACTTGGGTTGGGGGGTCGCTGGTGTGGACATGTCCCCAAAGTATCGTTTTCCCACCTCAGGACAAAGCCAGGTCTCTACATTCTATCACTTTTTTATTTATTTATTTATTTATTTATTTATTGATGTGTGGGGGTGGGGTGGGGGGGGGTATGTTTTTGCGGGGGGGGGGGGGGGGGTTGTCGCACGGTTTGTCTTGTCATCTTGTTTTTAAATTTTATTGTATTTTATGCACAGCACTTTGTGTGACATCTGTTGTCGAAAAAGTGCTATATAAATAAAGGTTGATTTGATTTGATTTGATTTGAAAAACCTTTCCTGATACTGCATCACAAATGTCGTCTGTCATGCCCTCCTTTCAATGTTGAAACCGAAAACAAGCAGAGATGATACTGTTGCTATATGAGACAGAAGTACTAATGCTTTAGATCTGCACAAATGTTGTCAAACAGACAGTCCATTTAACATAAATAGTTCAGTCATGAACAAATCTGGTATTCATGAAATCATGTTGTTTATTGCAAATATGGCTGACATTTTTTGATTGCAATAGTGAGCGAAGGCTTGACAAGTGCTTGACTGTTTCAGTTAGTCATTAGGAGTTGAAACAGGTTGCCAGAAGTGACTATTACTCCCATCTTTCATTTAATCAAAGTCTGGATCTCCTATCCAGGCTGCCTTACACTTCATTTGCCAACTTGCCACTTACTCTGTGTTGTCCTCTGTACTTTGATCTATTTATTTTCAAATCTAAATATTTTACCCACGTATTAAAAATGTAAGAATGGACACAAAGAGGGAGACAAATGCTTTGAGATTTCAAAGTAAACAAAGAAGTGAAAGAAGCAGCATTTAATGTGGTGCTGAAACACACTGGCTGTTCATTTCTATCATGAACGCTCAAGGTTTACTTAATGCCATAGACTGCAGAACATCCTGGTGCTGCCACCAGACAGAGTTCCACAACATTGTAACTGTTGAGTATCATGGCTACTCAACAAGAAAAACACCTCAGTAGTCTAAATTCAGTTAAAACAGAAAAGGCCGTTTTCACCATTTAATCCTTGCCTTCTGAACAGTTGTTGAGCACATAGGTAATAATTTTATTTAGAGGATGTCAGAATGGCCGAGTGGTCCAAGGTGCTGCGTTAAGGTTGCAGTCTCGTAAGAGGCGTGGGTTCAAATCCCACTTCTGACGTTCAGTCAACTATCAGGCAAACTAGTCTTGCCCTGTAAAAAAAAAAAAAAAAACGTTCCCCTTTAATTTTTGTAGTGTTTCCGATAGCTTCGCGTATGTGGGTGCTAATGTGCTTTGAAAATAGTAAACACATTGCTGCGGTTCCCTGGGGGGTATTCCAGAAAGCAGGTTATGCTAGCTCCCACGGTAAGTTTGAGGCTAAGGAAGTTGATAACCTTAGCTTTCGGTTCCAGAAATGGAGGTATGTTTCAGGGTATGTCAAGTTGCCATAGCAACTCATGCTCTGAACATAACCTGGGGCCTCATTTATAAACGTTGCGTACACACAAAAGAAGTCGTACGCCACTCTCTACGCAATAATTGAGATTTATAAAAAGTAAACTTGACGGGAAAATGTGCAGTCCTTCACGCAAGCTCTGACCCAGGCGTACGCACAAAAACGGGTGAAATGAGAAACGGCGACACCGTCGGCAGATGGAAGAAACACGTGAAAGTGACAATGACAATACTGCCTCTCATAAATAACATGAAGACTTCACAAAGCAAGTCGTACAATTAACAGCTACACGAACACCCGTTTGACCGATCAGCAGTGAAACAAAAAAAAAAAAAATCAAACGAAAATAACAACAGAAATTCCAATGAACACATATTTGCAAAAAGAAAAGTGAAATATGTTCTGCAATATTGGCATGTTGTGCAATTCATCCTCATAAATAATATAGTTAACAGAACGAAATAATGTACAAAACTGATATTCTCCTCAATGTGTCCGTCTGGAGGAGCAGATATAGGTGCAGACAGACAGACAGACAGACGTATTAATTGTCAACTGGGGAAAGTTGTTTTCATAGTAAAACATTTCTTCATAAGCTACGGAATTATGGTATTCATGCATATGCCTTTAGTTTGTTTTATTTATTTATTTTTAACTTGTCTGAAACTGTTATTTTAACTGATTATCCTTCATTTGAGCATCATTCATTCCTGTTCAGCAACCCACCTATTTTAGCAGTGACTGTCTACAGACCACCAAGTCCTCCCTCTGGTTTTTTACAAGATTTTTCTGAACTTTTATCTGTTATTCTTCTGAGGCACAATAGGATTTTAATAACTGGAGATTTTAATATTCATATTGACAACACGAATGATCCTTTTGCCTCTGAGTTTTTAAATCTTTTAAATAGCATGGATTTTACCCAGCATGTGGCACAGCCGACTCACAACAGAGGACACACCCTGGACTTGGTCATCACCTACGGCCTGTCTGCTGGTGTGTCCTCTGTTGTTGACTTGGCTGTGTCAGATCATTATTGTGTGTTTTTTAAGGTGACTGGTTTTATCCAGCAAGAGGCCTAAGTGAGAACTGTGACGAAGCGATATATAACTCCTGAAGTGGCAGAACATTGTATTGACATTCTAAAACAAACTCCTGCTCAGATTTTACCTTTGTCCTGCGATTCTCTGACTGATGATTTTAATGACAGACTTAAGTCTGCCATTGATTCAGCCGCTCCAATGAAAACAAAAATCTTGACACATGAACCGAAGATGCCTTGGAGAAACGGTCATATTTTAAATCTGAAGAGAATTTTGATCCAGTTGATGAATGATTCTCCAAACCCAAACTTATGGAGGGCAGCAATGAGGAACTTCCAATTTACTCTATCAAAAGCTTTTTCAGCATCCAGCGACAGTATGGTCATTTCCTTGTTGTTAATGTTGGCAAAGTCTATTATGTTAACGAGTCTGCAGACATTGTCATTCAAGTGTCTGCCTTTGATGAATCCAGTTTGATTAAAGTGAATTATGTGAGGAGGGACTTTTTCTATTCTCTGTGCTAGTGCTTTGCAGATAATTTTTACATCTGCATTGATTAAAGAAATGGGGCGATAGCTTGAAGGACTCGTGGGGTCTTTGTCTGGTTTTAGAAGAAGGATAATGTTGGCTGAGTTCATGTTAGGTGGTAGAGATTGGCTTTCATTGATAAATGTGACCGTTTTATAAAACGTTGGTGCCAATTGTTCCCAGAATTCCTTATAAAACTCAGCAGGAAAGCCGTCGGGTCCTGGTGCTTTGTTGTTAGGCATAAGTAACAGAGCTTCATGAAATTCAGACAACGAGAGCGTTGAGTCTAGATTTGTGATTTGATCTTCCTTTAACCTGGGTAGGTTTACGTTATTGAGAAATGAGTTGATGCTTTGTTCTGATGGATTGATCTGTGGTGTGTATAAGTTTTGATAAAAGTCTTGAAACGCATTATTAATTTTTACCGGGTCATGGGTGACATTTCCAGTTTGGTCCATAATAGAAGTGATTGTTGATTTTTCTTTATTAATTTTAAGCTGATTAGCTAGAAATTTGCCAGATTTATTTGAATTTTCATATCTTTCCAGTCGAAGTTTTTGTATATGAAATTGTGTTTGTTTATTGATAATGTCATTTAACTGCAGCTTTAAATTTTTCAGGTCGCCCAGTATGTGTTCCTGTGCAGAAGCAGCAGAAGCAGTCTCCAGAGTTTTGATTTTATTTTCTAATTCTAATAAATCCGCTTTCTCTTTGGGTTTTTTATGAGATGAGTAAGAGATGATTTTCCCCTTTTGCTGTTTCCCAAAGAAGACATGGTGAGATATCTGTAGTATTGTTGAATTCTAAGAAGGTTGCCCCCATTTTTTTAGGAATTCAATAAATTCCTGGTCTTTTAACAAAGATGTATTAAACCTCCAGGTTGAACCTGAGGGTGTGGATATTTCCCTAGAAATATTTACAGAAACTGGTGCATGATCACTGATAATGATTGGATGAATGTTGGAACTTTTAATTTCTTTCAAAAGAGATTTACTGACTAATAAATAATCTAAACGAGAGCGTGAATGGTGAACTGGAGAGAAAAAGGTGAACCCTTTAGTGTTTGGGTAACATGAGCGCCAAGCGTCGCAGAGACCCAGATCATTCATGTACTGATTTAGAATACTTGCAGACCGCCATGTATGCTGGTTTGCTGCTATGCTGAGTCTGTCAAGTTCAGGGTCCAAAACAAGGTTGAAGTCTCCTCCTATAATGATTGTGGAGTCAGAGTGAGCTGAGAGTGAAGAGAAGAATCTGTGAAAGAAGGAAGAGTCGTCAACATTCGGGCTATGGGTACTGGCTATGCAATAGTCCTTATTCTGAATGGATATATTAATGATTACAAATCTGCCTTCTGGGTCAGTAACTGTATCCTTATGAGTAAATGTAACGTTTTTATTCATCAAAACTGCAACCCCTCTTTGTTTGGAGTTGAAACTAGCAGAATACATGACTGGAAACTGTGAGCAGCACAGGAGATGACCAGCTGATAAAGATAAATGGGTCTCCTGCAGTAAAGCTATATCTGTATTAAAGTGTGGATGCCATGCTTTGAACAACTTTGTCAAATAAAAAAGCCCTTTAAACGCTGATTCTATTGATACCAATAGTTCGCGTCGAAAAAAATCCGAAGCATATGAATAATAGACATCGTTCGAAGGAATCAGAGATTTGAATTTGTCGCTAAGAGCGCAGGCTGGAAGTGAACTCGATATGACCTGTGACGTCACGAAAGGCATTGACTTCCGTAGTTCCGCTTCGGACAGCATGTAAACAGAACAGGTAGTCTTCGTTTCTCTCGTTAATCATCGTTAATTCTCGTTAATTCTCTGTTAATCATCAACATGCCAAGTCGTTGTGTGGCAGCTGGATGTAGCAATACTTCTAGTGAAAGTGTATCTGTGTATAAATTCCCAAAACAAGAAACGCTGCTGAAACAATGGACAAAACAAGTTCAGCGCACGTCCGAAAAACAGAAACGCCCAGTACCAGCACTGGCAGGAGCCAGTACAAAAAGAGAAAATCTGTGACCGAAAAGCTGGCACAAAAGAGAGTGAGTTTAACGTTTATTACATAATGTATTTATTACAAAAGAGAGTGAGTTTAACGTTCAGTGATGAAAGTCTTCCGGGAATTCCCGGAAATCCGGGTTTTTGAGCAAACCGAACGTACTTTCCTGGAAATAAAGACCTGATCTCTATGGACAAATCCCTTTCCGGATGAAAAAATTGTCTGAAATCGGCTAATTTTAGCTTTATTTTCTATATTTCTCTGCGGATCGCTTCCTCTATGGTCGCGGCTATCTCTCGTCTACCCGGCCTAATTGACCAATGACGGGACGTTTTAGTTGCTTTCGGATGCGTCGACGGCTCTGATTGGCTCTGTCTGTACCACGTGGTCAGCGTGACGGATCCCCTAGAGACCAAAACTGGCGGACACACGCTAAACTTTCACAAACAAATCTGAAGAGTTTGCGATCAATAATGCGGGCATCGTCATTATTGAGCGTGGTCACGACCTCAGTTGTGAGAAGACGATAAAAAAAACAAATTTAAGTGGTCTTGGCTGGAAGAAGGTAGCATCACTCTGTGCTTCGCTATCGGTGCTAGCCATGTTGTCTGCCTTTCGTTACGTCACAAACAGGGCGGCGCGAATTCGGCGGAATGCGTGAAGCCGGCGGCCGTCCTCGTTGTTTATATCGCGTTTTTCGTTATTTATTCTTTTTCGAAAAATATTAAAAACAATCGCAACATGAAATAGAGACTATTTACTATATTTTGGCTTATTAAAATAGGCCATGTCACCCACACTTTAAGATCATTCAGGTGAGATCACACTTTCAATCTCTTTGGCCCAGAGCCAAGTCCATGCACATTCCAGCTAAAGATGTTAAGACTATTCATAGCTGTTCTAACCGGGAGAGTGCAAGGCTAAATAGTGCGTGTGCCCGTCCGTGTGCGCGTGCCCGCTGTGCGTGCCTGCTACACCGAGAAGCGCTGTGCGTTGCGGGTGAACGTTTCTTGGCTGTGAGCTGCATGTTGCGTGCCTCCTGTGTGAGCCTAAGTGAGGTTTTTGCAGTTTATCAACGTGTGTGTGCGGGATCGCGTGTGCATGCCCTTATGCGCGCTAGTATGCGCGCGCCCATTCCGTGCATAAAGAAACACTCACCTCGAATGCGTTGCCTTTACCTG